>ML058572.1:1200000-1800000 GCA_003013855.2 Liriodendron chinense
CCTCTCAAAAGTCTATAAAAGGAGGCAATCCCTTCTCATTCTTATCGTCCCATCCCTCAAATCCCATTCTCTACAACTCCTCTCTTCTCTTCTTTAGTTTTCTTTCTTTTCCTTTGTAGAAGTAGAGTAGTGTAGTTTTTCCTTTGTAGAGAATTTAGTCTTCCATTGTAGCATGGTTGGTTAAACCTCTAGCTAAGGCTAGGGGTGAAGCCTTTAAAGAAATTTACAAGCTTTGGTTCTTTTGGTTCAACAATGGTGTGTGAATGTTGGAGTTCTCTTTAGTTGATTAGTTCGGTTATCCGCCTCGATAGACGATATTGTTGTGTAAGCCCCTTGATCCATCGTCGACTCCGGGCACGTTGGATGCTTGGGATCCCTTATACACCAATTAACTAGTTCATGATCGATAAAGTCCCTTGATCGTTGTAACAATCAATATTCGTGATGCAACCATTGCTGCATTAGATCCAAAGGGGGCTCTGGCAGAAGGTACCACCAGACACCCAATCCCAGCAGAAGACATGTTAGTAGGACGAATCGGCTGTCTTTGACGTAGGCGAAGGCCATTGCCTCTGATAAGCCGAATGTCCTTGTACGACTACTTTGTCTTGTGGCGTCCGCTAATCCAATAACGCGATCCGGGGATCAAAGTAAGTGATCTATTAATCTGCTAATAAGTCGTTTCATGACAGTTGCATCTATCACTTTATTGTGAAAGACCAGATCGGCCCGTTCTGCCATAAGTACCTCCATATTCCGCTGAGCAGGATTCGACAATGGGTTTGAGTCAGTGATTTGAAGACTTCCTTTCCTCAATCTTGATTCACGTAGAAATTCAGGAATTATGATACCGGTTGAACCCTAGAGAACCGAATTCCCACGGTATCACATAATTACTTAGCTTAGGTATCGTATAAGTAGGCCCGACAAAACCCTTGTATGGCTTCTTCTATTTCTCGATAAAAAGAAATATGACCAACAGTTGTTCGAATGTATATACAAAGGATTTCTTTTTTTACACTTCTTACTATTAGATAGTGCCCATAAATCTCATGATAGGTACCCATCCATCGTCGACTCCGGGCACGTTGGATGCTTTAGATTCCCTACGGTCATCGAGCTAGTGCAGGTAAAGTCATCGATCTGTAAAATTCCTTGATCCATTGTAGACTCCGGGCACATTGGATGCTTTGGATTCCCTGCGATCGATAGACGAGATCTTCACGGTTGGATCGGTCAATCAAAGCCTCCTATCTTATAAGTATGCATTTGATCATATGAATTGTGATCTTATCGGTTGACTTGTTGGTAAAGTTGTTGATCTATACAATTCCTTGATCCATTGTCGACTCCGGGCACAGTGGATGCTTGGAATTCCCTACAACAAGTGCTTCATGGTCAAATCAATCGGTTTAGATCACCATCTTTATGAAATATGCAAGTGGTTTAACCATTTTATCTTCCGATTGGAACGTATCTTTATTCGATTCCAGTTGAGTTATAGTTGGACCAAAGAATTAAACCTTGTGGATGAATCAAAGGTAGATCCCTAATGCCTTAGCCCCTTTTCTACTTTTGTCTTTCACCACACACAACTTGCTCCACTCTCGTGGATAATCCAGATTTCATCTCCCACACCTAAACTAATTCCTCTAAGTGTTCTTAACCCCAATCCCTGTGGATCGATGTTCGCTTCCCCAAGTGTAGGGTTGCGATGTAGTAATAATCTCGGTAAGACTGAGGGAGGTAAACAATTCCAACTATCCTAATAACTAGAATCAAAGAGGTTTGTGAAATTGGTTTTGAACATAAAATAAAAAATCTGATAATGGAAAGATAACTAGAGCATCAAGGATCCACTTATAGCTCTCCTTAGATGCATAATTCGCTGTGGTTTCTCACTTTCTCAACTAGAATCGAAATTAAGTTCTATCTAGTTGGATGATAGAGCAGTCAAACCAAATAATCTGCCATATATAAGATCAATGTATATGATTCAGTCAATACAAGCTAAGACGAGCATGCTCAATTGCATAGGTCAGTCCCAATTCCAATAGGTTAAGATCACAACCATAATCATCATTAAATCCTGTCACAAGATAAAACTATATCATGATTTGAACTTGATCTAAATCACATACACAGTCTCACATACTTCAGAATTTCCAAAAAGTAGACTTTTGGTAAGAAGTTCCCACATGAAGATCATAGTACTAAAGCTTACTCCAATTCCTCGGATCATACAGGTCTAGACTAGTTCACAACAATTAAGAACTTAAGCAATTCTTCCAAACATCCATGAGTCATCATAAGACTAAGAAAAACTACTTAATACTTGAATTAAACTTCAAACCATTGTTCTTAAACATGAAATCCAACTTGAAACCAATAAAACGAATTAAACAATCTAAGAAAACTATAAGGTTCACCTCTTAGCTCTAGCTAAGAGATTAGCTAATGAAAAGCATATTAAAAATAAAACTAGAACTAAGAAAAGGAAGAAAAACTAGCTGGAGGAAGCTAGGAAGCTCCCTATGACTTGAACTCCTTGCTCCCCACGTCCTTGCTTTCTTTGGAATAGAAGAGAGCACCTTCTTTTATAGTGCAGCAAGAGTACCGCAACGTAGCAGATTTTGTTTCGCTTCGTACGGCTTGACCAATGGTCGGATTGCCTTTAAAATTGATTTATAGCTCCCTTGTAATGTGATCTTCCTCATAGATGATTTAGATTTCCAAGATTATCCTCTGAATGGGCCCACCAATCAGATCACCGACCGCCTCTCAAAATTGCGCACTTCGGGTACCTTCAGAACCAGTCATCTTGCTTTCAACGCTCCAGAGTGTACAGATGTCGGATTGATCCCAAATTTTGAACATTGGTAGAAAACTTCCTCCTCTACATGATAGACGGATTAGATTGTCCAAAAAATTCCAAAATGTGGTCCGAAAATTAGAACACTTAGGGCTTTTATAAAGTCTGCGCAATTGGATCTTTCTGGATGGTCCATCTTTCTTCAACCGGTACGATCAAACCACACATCGTTTTGATCTGAAACTCATATATGGATGTGGTCTAGAATATGGTCTAAGTAGATTCTTCATATCATCAATGATGGGCCACCTGGACCGGCCCAGAGTGGAGTAGGCGGAATCTGGAACTTTCTGGACAGTTCGTACTGTTTTGGCCACCACGATCAATCCGTAGTCCGATCGACACGAAACCACTTGGGTTAGTTCGGCGTCGAGCTGTTCTTCGACATGGACGTGTTGGATTTCCAAATATCATTAAGATGGGCCTAGAAAACTGTTCCAAAATTCAAAAAGGGAATAACCTGTATTTGAAATCTGACTCCTGAAAGTGCATGGCCGACCTGTCGTCCGACCGGTCCGGCCGACCGGTCGGACGACAGGTCGGCCTTAACAAAATCAGTCTAGAGAATTTTCTATTTCTGGAGGGTTTTGCCGGCCGGTCGGTGGCTATGGCCGGCCAGTCGGTCAGGCTGTAAATTGTGACTTTTTCACACTTTTTTCCTCCATCTCATATCCTTTATTTCTTTGATCTTCAAGGCATACAAAGTGACTCTTTTAACCATGAATTGGTGAAGTCTCCCTCTCATTCCTACAATCACAAATCTATGCATTAAATTAGTCTTTAAATCATGATAACCATGCATAATGAGTGATGAATTGGGGTTAGAGTATGCACAATTAAGAGCTCAACAATCAACCTCGGCCTTACCGAGTATTTTACTTCTTCGCTACTTGCACTTGGGTGTGCAATCTTCGGATTGTAGCACCTCCCTTCTTATCTTTAATTTCTAAGTCGAATTCTTGAAGGAGTAGGATCTATCTTAACAAATGGGGCTTAGCATCCTTCTTAGAAAGAAAATGTTTTAGCGCTGCATGGTCCGTGAAAATAATGGCCTTGGATCCTATTAAGTAAGGCCTGAATTTGTCCAAGGCAAAAATGACGGCTAGGAGCTCCTTCTCCGTAGTCGAGTAATTGACTTAGGCGGGATTTAAGATCATACTCGCATAGTAGATTACATGGGGCTTCTTATCCCTCTTTTGGCCTAGCACCACACCAATAGCATAATTGTTCGCGTCACACATCAACTCAAAAGGAACGGACCAATCCGGTGGTTGCATGATAGGAGCGATTGTCAACATGTCATTTAGCTTTGAAAAAGCTAATTGACATTCGGCCTGCACTCCACTAGAATTGGTTTTCCTTTTGAAGAAGGTTACATAAAGGCCTAGAGATATGGCTGAAATCCTTTATGAACCTTCTATAAAAGCTGGCGTGTCCAAGAAAGGACCGCACATCACGTGTGCTTTTGGGTGGTGGTAGGTTAGCAATAATGTCAATTTTCACCCGGTTTACCTCTATTCCATTGGACGAGATGATATGTCCAAGGACTATTACTCTTTGTACCATAAAATGACACTTCTCCCAGTTTAAAATAAGGTTCTTCTCATCACACCTTGTCAAGACCGATTTTAAGTGATTTAGGAAATCATCGAAAGTACAATAAAAAATAGAAAAATCATCCATGAATACCTCGAGAAATTCACCTACCATATCCAAGAAAATACTCAATATGCATCATTGGAATATGATAGGTGCATTACATAGTCCGAATGGCATCCTTCGATATGCAAAGGTACCAAATGGGTATGTAAAGGTCGTCTTATCTTGGTCTTCCGGGACTATCTCAATTTGGTTGTAGCCGGAATGGCCATATAGGAAGCAATAATAGGAGTGACCCGCCAACCTCTCCAAATTTTAATCCATAAATGGAATAGGGAAGTGATCCTTCCTAGTGACCATGTTTAGCTTCTGATAATCTATGTACATACGCCAACCGGTGGTCACTCTAATCAGTATAAGCTTCGTTGTTCGCGTTCTCTATAATGATAATACCAGACTTCTTAGGGACAACTTGGGTAGGACTCACCTATTGGCTACCCGAGATGGGGTAGATGATACCTACATCTAGTAACGTTAACACCTCGCCTTTGACAACCTCTATCATTTTTGGATTTAACCTCCTTTGAGGTTGTCTAGTCATTTTTGCATTTTCTTCGAGGTATATACGGTGAGTACATACTGAAGAATCTATCCCTTTGAGGTCTGCTATTGTCCATCCTATGACTCCCTTATGTTCTTTGAGTAGCTCAATTAACTTGAGCTCTTGGTCTTTTCCTAGGTGAGAGGCTATGACAACTGGAAATGTTTCCTCTTGACCCAAATATACATATTTAAGCTCGGATGGCAATGGTTTAAGGTTAAGCTTTGGCGGTTTGATATAAATGGAAGATGCTTTAATGCGGTTGGTGGTAATTTTTCAAAATGAGACCTCTACCGGCTAGTATTAACTACCGGTTTCTCACTACTTAATGCTTGCACAATATCACACATGATGGGATCTTTAAAATTTTCAAAGTGTGCCAAGCATTTCTCTAAATTTTTTAGTGGTTCAAGT
The DNA here is from genome assembly GCA_003013855.2 of Liriodendron chinense. Lineage (NCBI taxonomy): Eukaryota > Viridiplantae > Streptophyta > Magnoliopsida > Magnoliales > Magnoliaceae > Liriodendron > Liriodendron chinense. Next base: position 1,205,487 of record ML058572.1, read on the forward strand.
TGGAGGAGCTCCTCTTCGTCAAAGGATTTGAGCATGTTTACCTCGAAGAGCTCATCATCCTCCTCATTTCTTTACTTTTTGCACATGTGGAACACGTTAACCTCTAATGTCATGTTCCCAAATGACAATTTCATTACCCCATTTCGGCAATTTATAATTGCGTTTGATGTAGCCAAGAATGGGTGGCTTAAAATCATCGATATTTGAGTGTTAGTATCTGTTGGGGTCCCAAAAGTGAGGATCCCTCGAAAACAATGATTCCGAGTGCCCAAATCATCACTTGGTTGAATTTAGGGCCAGTGCATCGAAAATCGCGGCACGAATCACAACACACATTAGACTTGACCAAAAGGCGAGAAATTGGGCCAGTGGTGGACCCCACCGGTCATCATGATCGAAAACCCCCAAATTTGGGAGGGATACCTTAATTATGAATAAATAGGACCAGTGCATCGACATTCATCGCAAAGTGGACCCCACAAGCCCTCCGTTCTGCAAAACCCAATTTTGGGAAACACAAATACGTCCAGCGCATCAAGGAAATCCCTGGCCGGCGCATCGTGAAATTCAACCATTTGTACAAAGTGAGATTCAGGACGCACTGCCTCCAGCGCGTCCAGAAAGTCCTCCAGCGCATCAAGGAATTCGGACGGCTTTTATGAAGTGAATTTCAGGACGCACTGCCTCCAGCACGTCCAGAAATTCACCCGGCGCATCATGAAATTCAGTCATTTTCAGAAACTGAATTTCAGGACGCACTGCCTCCAGCGCGTCCAGAAATTCATCCGGCACATCCAAAAATTCAGGAATTTCAGGACGCACTGACCCTCAGCGCGTCCAGTAAATCAGGCATTTTCAGGAATTTCAGGACGCGCTGACAGCCAGCGCGCCCTAAAAATCAGCTTCCGAACTATGTCGTTTTGAGACGCGCCGAGTGATTTTATCGATGCGCCAACCCCTTTTTTCGACGCGCTACACGTGGCGGCCTCCGATTGGCTGACTTAGGCTATAAATACCCCTCCCACCACCTCATTTGCACGATTCAGAGAGAGAGAGAGAGAGAGAGAGAGAGAGAGAGAGAGCCGAACCTCTTCGCCGGAAAACCTTTTTCCGATCGCCGGAACTTTCTTCCGATCGCCGGAACCCCTCGCCGGAAATCGCACCTCCAACCATAACAGGTCTGGAGATGAAATAACACAAGTCATCATTTTTGGACGCATTGGCCCCAGCGCATCACAAAAATGATCCAGCGCATCAGGAAAAAACCCTCGGCGGATCAAATAAATCAACATCTTAAAACTCATCATTTTTTGACGCACTGGCCCCAGCGCGTCAGAAAAATAGCCCAGCGCATCGCAAAATGAGCCAGCGGATCAGAAAATTACACATTCCAAAGCGAAGTTAATTTCGGACGCACTGGCCCTAGCGCATCAGAAAAATAGCCCAGCGCATCATGAAATAGACCATTTTTTACAATAATTTTTAGACGCGCTGGCCCCAGCGCGTCAGAAAAATAGCCCAGCGCATCACAAAATGAGCCAGCGGATCAGAAAATTACATATTCCAAAGCGAAGTTAATTTCAGACTGCACTTGGCCCCAGCGCGTCAGAAAAATAGCCCAGCGCATCATGAAATAGACCATTTTTCACAATAATTTTTAGACGCGCTGGCCCCAGCGCATCAGTAAAATCAGGCCAGCGGATCGCAAAAATTAGCACCTTGAACGTTCGTTTCAGCACCTTTAAACCTTCATTTTATAATGTTTTGGAGCCCCGTTTGGGCCTATTTCGGGTATTTCGAGCGTTCCGGACGCAACGGAGCAGTCAAATAACTCATCCGAGCCACTCAATGAGCAGAACGCAAGCCTTCGAAGCCCGATCTGATCCAACGAGATGAACGAAGTAACTTCTCAAGAAGAGGCCGCCAGTGCCTAGAATCATACCTATGTATCATTATCACGTGTATTATCACACTATGACCCGGATTCAGGCCCGGACTAAGCAAAGGGGACTATGGTTAACACGATAAACCATGCCAGGAGAGTTCTAAACTACCACACATGATTTGTTAAAGACTGATACTTCAAGAACGGTCAATGCCCTACCCATCCAAACGGCATCCGCTGGTTGAGTTGCCCAGGTACACACAATTGTGCAATGGACTTCCCGAGGTCACCTGTCCATACATTGATAGGCGCGGGCCCAGAGTCGTCCTTCCCAACCATAAACCCTAACAGTCTCAGCCCGGATCTCCGGTCAAAACATGGGACATAGACATTCGATTCGTACAAAGATGGATCAGTCCATAACAAAACACAACAAATACAGGTCTCCGCGCCCATACAAATACAGGTCTCCGCGACCATACAAACACAGGTCTCTTCGACCACACAAAATACAGGTCTCTACGACCATGAACTCTGAGACCATAGTCCCCGCTGACTAGTCTTTTGCCTTTTAATCAAGGGTCATCGATCATTCGATGTAATTAAGGGCTCGTGCTAGACCACGGCCTGGAATGTACAAGATCTCAGGATCTTTGGAATAAAATTCGCCTTGCGATATCTCTTCTCTTGTGTACTTTTGTGAATGCCTATGATTGTCTATGAATGTTTCTATTATTCAGAACCCCAGAGCAACAAAACACCACATCTCAGAAGATGTTCCCCGTGGTTCATTTTCTAGTTCTAACAAACTGGCGACTTTGCTAGGGACCGAACTATACCAAAATCTCTGGTTATATATGAATATAGGAACACTCTAAGGTCAATTACTTACAAACACGAATCTACGCATAGAAAAGTTACCGCAAGGCGTAATGTTTTGGCGCTCTCGGGCATCAAACTGGCGACTCTCAACGAGAACGTTCTTCCCTTCATCTTTAAGGCAATAGACATTTAAAAGGTTTTCAAACCCACGAACTTCCACAACTACATGTATTTGTCTCCGTCTTACTTATTTCTGTCGGTTTATGCACTGCGATCGATGGGCTCATACTCCCGACCGCACTTGTGAACTGTTCTAATGGTTTTTATGACATAACAGAATTAGCAAGATACTAGGACAGACAAAAGAAATGGCATGCTCAATGAACAGTTTGTGCACCTTCCTTGCCACCGGAGGCTTCAGCTTCCCTCGCTTCATCCTAACCACGACAACTGCTTCTAATTCAGGTTGGCAGTTGGTCGAAACGCGCTGACAGAAGAAGGAGCGGAAGAAAGCAGCCATCTTAGTCGTACATAAGAAGGTGAACGCTGCGAGACCTCACCTCATGATCAGAAAACAATGGCAGCCAAAACAAGGGCAGAAGATCCCCATCAGCAGTCAGGTCGCATCAACCAGGTCCCCAGTGCCTGCGATGACGGTCCAACAGTTTTCGCCATTGTCCAAGACCACCCCCGTTACGCGCAAATCGATCGAAGCCGCACTTGTGAGGAGCACCAAGCCCATGACAGTTCTCAAGCCAGGACAGGGGCAGGTTCAGAAGGCCCGACCGGTGCTGATCGCAATGGTCCAAGTAGTAGAGACAGAGGAGGGATCGTATGAAGCAGAGGAATTGCCTACAGTCCAAGATCAGATCGACAGATTAGTTCAGGACAATCGGGAAACGAATGAACGAATGAGAATAATTCAGGAAGCATTGACCACTTTGATAGCGCAGAGTGCCACTAGAAGTCTTGTACCACCTACGCGCCCATTAGCCGAAGAATCTCAAGGGGCAGCGGAAGGGCCAGCTAGTGCCGAACCACTTACCCAGGCCAGGAGAGTTCCAGCGGAACGAATAGCAGTCCTGACTGCGCAAATGACAAGAGAGGAACTGTTGCAAACGATTGCGAGCCTCATGCGACAAGAAAAGGAGAAGGAAAGAGGAACGGGGTATAAATATCAGGTCCCATACCCGCTGGAGATAGAAGAAATACCATTTCCGGTCAACTTCAGATGTCCAAATTTTGAAAAATTTGACTGTAGGGGGTCGCCAGAGGAGCATATCACTCGCTTCCTCATAGCATTAGGAAATTGGTCGACCGTCCCGCAGTACTGTATGCGGTTATTTAGGTCAACGCTGACAGGGAAAGCTTTTCAATGGTACATGTCGCTACCAGCCGAATCAGTGAAGTCGTGGGAGCAGATGCGAGACAGTTTTATCTCAAAATTCTTCTCTATAGAAAGAGAAACATCAGTAACAGATCTGGCCTTGATCAGACAAAGACAGGGCGAACCCGTGGAGAGGTTCATGGACCGATGGGGGACGATAGACGCTCAATGCCAAGAGTTACCCAGCGAAAAAGAACAGATAAAGATGTGTATGCGAGCCCTGGACCCAATGATATCATACGGGTTATCAGGGAATAGTTTTCACTCTTTCCGAGAACTGGCCACCAAAGCACACCTGGTAGAAGAAGCCGCAATACGAGTGAACCTCAGGCCGAAAGGCAGGAAAGAGAAGGAGTAAGGATTGCAGAAACACACAATATAAACAAAGGTAAAGGTATGACAGATCAGAAGCGGCCCGCCGTGGATCCCAAGATAGACACGAAAGTAACGCCTACCCAAGACAGAGGCAAGATGCCTTACGTTTCTCAAAGAATAACAATAGTCGAGAGAGAAAGAGCCAACGGCCCGTACGCCTTCGACATGGCCGATCTGATCCCCATCATGGAACAATTAGTGGAAGAAAAGGTAATCCACTTACCAGAACCGATTCGGCCCCACGAGGTTGGGAAGGTAGACGATCCCCGGTATTGCAAATATCATCAGTGTCTGAGCCACAAGACAGAAGACTGTTTTAGTCTAAAAGGAGGAATATAGGGGTTGATCAACCAAGGGGTGATCAGTATGAAGGCACCAGAAATGACAACGAAGGAAACAGCAGGGGTAGTTTCAGCCTTCCCCTCAGACGAAAGCACCCAATTGCGCATCCCGTTCCCCGAACCTGAAGAACCCTGGACTTTGGTTAGCAGCCGAAAAAGTCTCGAGAATCGAAGAAGACTCCTCGACCGCAAGAAGAAAGGGACGAGAAAGAAGGATAGCCAAGAGAAGAGCCGACTTATAGAGGCTCAGGCACATTGCGTAATGGTATCATTTACAGAACAGCCATCAACGGGAGAGACATTGCGGGCAGGTAAAGAAGAAGTCAATGCCATCATCCTCCGATCCGGAAGGCAAATGCCGGAACGCATTCGACCAGAACTAGTCGACCCAATGCAAGAAGACGGAAACCCGGATATACCCTCAACAAGGCCCCAGGGGCAGAAGTTGAAAGAGAAGGTTGTTGAGGCCACGTCCAGTCGATCGGTGCCAAGGCAGGGGGCAGCACCAGTAGTATATGATGTCGTGTCACACCTGCGAAGGGTCCCGGCTCGCCTGAGCATATACGACGCCTTGTGTCTCTCAAAGGTGTACAGGGAAATGTTGATCAACGCGCTGCTAGACAGTGAAGCCAGAGAAGTGATGATGACAGAAATCGAAGTAGAAATGAACGATCCAGATAAGTTTTGGGAAGGAAACACACCAATTCAGCAAGCAATGTAGATAGATCACCCCTCTGTAATCACATTCTCCGAAGAAGACCGCACGATTGAAGCCAAAGACCACAACCGTCCGTTGATGGTCACAGGAACGATTAGAGATACGGAAATTAAGCGATGCATGCTTGACGATGGGTCCGCAGTAAACATCATGTCGTTGAAGACACTACAGAGGTTGGGTTACAGACCATCAACCCTGCGACCCAGCATCATGGTCATTCAAGGGTTCAATCAAGACAGCCAGCGCACTCTAGGGTCGATCACTGTGATGCTAGAAATTGAAAAGCTAAAGACGAAAGTAACATGTCAAGTAATCGACGCAGTAACAACATATAATCTTCTGTTAGGGAGGCCGTGGCTCCATCAGAATCACGTCGTTCCCTCAACCTATCATCAGTGCTTCAAATACAACAGAGAGGGAGTTCAGTACAGAGTGGCAGCAGACCCAAAGCCGTATACAATTGCAGAATCATTCTTGGCTGATGCCCGGTACTATGACCTGGTTGACGAAAGAGAGGTCACAAAGAAGCCCGCCGTAACGCAGAAAGGGCAGGGGCAAAACCTAAAGTCAGCAAGTTCGAACAGAGAGGCAAACCTCAGTTCATTACTCAGAAAGAAACCGCAGGTCAGTCAGCTGAAGAACCTCAAGGGACTACCAAGAAATTTTACATAATCCCGAAGCACTTGCGACAGCTCGGGCAGTCCGTCCTAGAAATGATATCGAATCAACACATGAGTGTGCTCAAATCTAGCTTCAATATGCCAGTACCGAAAATAGGAAGAGTTAAGCCTTTCCCGAGGGCTCCTGGCCAGTTTGTGGTACCGCCAAGTGCCAGTACGAAGAAAGAAATCAAATTCTATTCAGTGTCAAGTGAATCTGCGCAGTCTAGGGATGAGGCCGAGAAATCACCTCGCTTACCACAACCGATAGAAGAGGGAAGATACAGTAAAGCTAGCCATAACATCATGAAGAATATGGGCTTCTGTTACTCGGAATTGACCTCGAATAGTAGAATGTTAGCACCATTCGAGGAAAACACCGAAGCTTACCAAGGAAGAGAAGGGTTAGGGGTGAAGATGAAGGTTAGACATGTCAACATGGTGACAATCAATCCCACGGAAGAGGTACAGCCACAAGAGGTAGTCGACGTCATTCAACCCAGTGCCGCACCTACACAGATAGAAGACGGGGGACAGCCCACGATAGATGAGCTTGAAGAAATAAATCTGGAAACCCCAGAGGACCCTAGAAATACATACCTGAGTAGAAATGTCCCAGAAGAGGAGAAAGAGAAATACATCCAACTGTTGAAAGAGAACAGGGACGTGTTCGCTTAGACATACTCAGAAATACCAGGGCTCAGTCCAACAATTGCGATGCACAAGTTGGGCATCTTGAAAGGGAAAAAAGCGGTCAAACAGCCTCAACGAGGATTCCACCCAGACATAGTGCCCAAAATCGAAGAAGAGGTCGAAAAGTTAATCCAAGCCGGGTTCATCCGAGAGGTCAGATACCCACAATGGATTTCAAACATTGTGCCGGTCAAGAAAAGAGCGGTCAAATCCGAATCTGCGTAGACTTTCGGAACCTCAATGAAGCATGCCCTAAGGATGATTTCCCACTGCTTATCCCAGAACTACTGATCGACAGCACGACAGGGTACGCAGTGATGTCCTTTATGGACGGTTACTCGGGGTATAACCAGATTCGTATAGCCCCAGAGGATGAGGAATCGACAGCATTCCGTACAACGTTGGGCATATACTATTACCGCGTGATGCCGTTTGGGTTGAAGAACGCAGGGGCAACGTATCAGCGCGCGATGCAAGTGATCTTCCAGGACATGATGCATAAGCATGTCTTATGCTATGTAGACGATCTGGTAGTGAGGTCGGCCGGGCATGAACAACATAGAGAGCATCTACGGCAAGTGTTCCAAAGACTGAGAAAGAAAAGCCTTCGTATGAATCCATTGAAGTGCGCATTTGGGGTTTTCTCTGGCAAGTTTTTAGGATTTATTATCAGACACCGAGGCATAGAAATTGACCCAACAAAGATTAAGGCGATCAGGGAAATGCCACCTCCGAAGAGTCTCAAAGATCTGAAAAGCTTCCAAGGCCGGGTCGCGTACCTAAGAAGGTTCATCTCAAACTTATCCGGTCGTTGTCAACCATTCTTGCGCCTCAACAAGAAAGGAGTACAGTTCGAGTGGGATGACGCTTGCCAGAAAGCGTTCGACTCTCTGAAGGACTTACTCGAAAAATCTCCAGTCCTTGCAGCACCAATCAAAGGGGAGCCACTAATCCTTTACATTGCTGTCGGCGAAAACTCACTGGGCCCTCTTAGCCCAGAAGAACGAAGAAGGAAAGGAAAGCACACTCTATTACCTGAGCCGCACGCTAGTGGGAGCTGAGTTTAACTACTCAGCGATCGAAAAAATCTGTCTGGCACTGATCTTTGCTGTCAAAAAGCTTAGACATTACTGTCTCTCTCACCAGATAACGTTGATATCCAAAGCAGATCCCCTCAAGTTTCTCATGAACAGACCCATGTTGTCTGGGCGGCTGGCCAAGTGGGCCTTGCTCTTGTCGGAATTCGACTTGACGTACATGCCAGCTCGGGCCGTCAAAGGGCAAGCTATCGCAGACTTCCTTGCCGCACATCCAGTACCGAGCGGTGAAGAAATAGAATATGACCTCCCAGACGATCAGGTTATGACGATTAATGAAGCACGCTATTAGGAGATGTATTTCGACGGCGCAGCCAGAGCGGTAGGGTCAGGGGCAGGAGTTATGTTCATCAGTCCGCAAGGAGACTTGTTACCTTATTCATTCACATTAGTCCCGGCATGCACCAACAACGAAGCAGAGTACCAGGCTCTTATCATCGGGTTACAGTTGGCCCTAGAAATGCAGATCAAGGAAATACGTATCTATGGTGACTCTAGGCTTGTCATCGGTCAACTAACGACAGAGTACGAAGTCCGCAAACCCGAGTTATCGCCCTATTGCCACCAAGCGCAGTCCATGTTCGATCAGTTTCGGAACAGCAGTATCTCGCACATACCGAGGTAGGAGAATGTACAAGCAGATGCACTCGCCAGTTTAGCCGCTGCTTTGGCTAACCCTGGAGGCAGCCCACTTCAGGTAACAATTGAAGAAAGAAGAATCTCGCCGACGACCACGTTGTGCAGTGGAGAATTGAGTGCCAATCCCGTCTGCTGCTTTGAGATCACAGAGGAAGATGATTGGAGAAAATCATTCATTGATTACCTGAAGTACGGACTTCTGCCGGAAGACCCCAAAATGCACACACAAATCAGAAGACGCGCCAATTCATTCGCATTCCAGAATGATGTGCTTCACAAATGATCATACGAGGGAGTACTGCTGCGATGTCTAAACCAAGAAGAAGCACGTGACACCTTGAAAGAAGCTCATGGAGGAGAATGCGGTGCTCACCAGGGAGGGAAGAATTTACATCATCGCGTGCGACACATGGGTTACTACTGGCCTGCTATGGCAAAAGACGCAATAGAATACGTGAAGAAGTGTCACTAGTGTCAAGTTCATGCCGACATCATACATTCACCACCGAAAGAATTGCATCAGTCGGTAATGTCCTGGCCTTTTGCAGCCTGGGGCATAGACGTGATCGGGCCGATTAGTCCACCATCCTCCCAGGGGCATCAGTACATCCTTGCAGCGACCGACTATTTCTCCAAATGGGCTGAGGCAATCGCCCTGAGAAACGTGAAAGCCAGACATGTCGAAGGTTTTATTCGTCACACTATATTATACCGACATGGTATCCCCGAGAGAATCACCATGGACAACGGGACACCCTTCAAGAACGCTACTATTGATAAGCTGTGCGCAAAATTCAAGATCAAGCACTGCTATTCATCGCCCTATTATCCTCCTGCGAATGGACTGGCCGAAGCATTCAACAAGACTATTGTGAAGATTCTGAAAAAGACAGTGGCAGAAAACAAGAAGGACTGGGACAGATGGTTGCCTGAAGCATTGTGGGCATACCGAACTACGCACCGCACGGCCACCCGGGCTACGCCCTACTCACTGGTGTACGGTACGGAAGCTGTGATCCTGATGAAAATACAAGTTGAGTCACTACGGGTCGCTCTCCGACACTCCCTAACAACCGAGCATAATGCAAAGAGCTGGATGATCGAACTCGATGATTTAGATGAAAAGAGGCTCACTGCCCAACAAAGGCTCAAAATGTATCAAAAGCAAATTTTCAGCCGCATACGATAAGCGTGTCAGGGGTAGATCATTCAAGAAGGGCGATCTCGTGCTATTGATGAAGCGTCCGGCACCGACCCAAGGACTGAAAAGTAAATTCGACCCAAAATGGGATCCCGTCTGCATTATCGATGAAGTATATTCCAACGGAGCCTATCGAGTAATAGATTGCAAAGGGCAGGGTATCAGTTCGCTGGTGAATGGTCAGTTCTTGAAAAGATATTACACTTAACAGAGGCTTGTAGTTGAAAGTTGTAAACACCCCAATAGAGGGAAAAGTATAAAAAAAGTAGATACCAAAAGAAAGGATACCATACAATGACTAAACTAAAATGCTAATCGTCTATTTTTGTGCCTGCACAGGTATCGGAGAAGCCAATAAGACTCAGGACACGTCGAGCATGACACCCCAATCTTTCCAAGGACATCTAGAATTGGGATAAGCCCTGAACCGAGACCCGGTTAAGTCTTTGTTCCCATAAGCATGGGTTTAAGTCCTAACAGGGGGACGTTCCTTTCCAAAAGGCCCAATCTAGTTGCATTCAAATTCAAATAAAACAAAAAGCAGGCTAAAGGTACAATATAAATTCAAGACTGCAATAGTATACATATCGTTACAACATTCACTACAACATATTCTAACGTGTTTCAAATTACAAGTGAAGATTATTACAGTTCAACTATCTAGAGTCTTCAAGCATTGTTCTAATAAGTTGATCGCAGATTCTTCGATCGCCTTCTATCTCGCCTCGGCCGCGGCTAAGACTTGGCCAGGGTCAGGAGTGTCTTGGAGAGACCGCTTCAGCTCCGTAACTTGTGCCCTCACGGCGTTACACTTCGCCTCGCGCTGGTCGATAGAAGACTGCAGGTGTGCCTTCTGACCACTGAACTTCGAAAGTTTGAGATGGATGACAGAATGTTCAGCTCGTAATCGGGCCATTTCATTTTCGATCTCTGCGAGACGTCCGGTAGCCTCTTGGTATTTAGCATCTACAGCCTGCCAATCCCTTCGTACCGCAGCCACATCCGCCTCTTGTAACTCAAGTTCCGGAAGGAGGGACCGCAAGTGACCACGTTTTTCTTCGACAGAAGGGTCAACCTTGAGATGCCTCGCCTCGTTCACTTGAGCCATCCCATCTTTGAATTGGGACACGTGGCTGACTATCGAAGATATGTCAATCCCGAGCCACGTAGCGTTAAGCTCCAACGCCTGCAGTGCCTTGTCCAGGATAGACCATTCATCTCCATTCTTCAACGAATCGATGATGTCGGACAGTAAGCTCTTGAGAAGATTCGCTTTGGTCCTTGACAGGCCTCGGAAAGATGAAAGGAATGCCTCAGGCAAGACTACAGGAACCGGGATGCTGGCAGGGGCAGTGGCTGGCAAAAGAAACGGTAAACGTTAGCACACTGAAGAAAGAAGAGAAGCAAGTAGGTAATAAGACAAGTAGTATCCCAGCGAGAGTTTCATCACTCGGTGCACCAGTTGAGGCAACGGGTGTTGATGAGCTAGGGGCGCATCCAGCTACAATTTTCGCTGCCGGCTCAGGCAATTCAGGGGAAGGAAGAACAACGATCTCAGGGGCAGAGATAGCTTGAACTGGTTCAGTGGCCAGGGGTACTTCGGCAATAGGCTCTGGTGCGCTAGCGGCATCTGCAGGCATGGTCCCTCGGGAAGGGAGTGCTGCCTCTTCCGTAGCAACAACAGGTCTCGCCTCAGGAGTGGGGCTAGGGTTCGCTGCAGCCTCGGTATTGACAGGGTCGACAAGAGAGGGTTCTTCAGCTCGTGGCTCACCATCGATGTCCATAGGGATGGGTCCCGTGTCTGCCTCGGGAACAGATCTCTCGTATATTGGATCATCACCTTCACCTTCTTCCATAGGACGATCTCCGCTGAAGCCCGCCTGCGAGCTCATCTCCCCCTCTTCCCTTGGTCCACTCGCATCATCAGTCGGGACACTACCGGCAGCCTGGGGGAGTCGGCTCCGTGCCTTCTCAGCCCAGTACAGCTTCAACGGGTCCTTTATTTTCTTTCCTCCGTCAGTGACGGGGACGCGATGAGCGGTCTTCACTCGAGGACCAGAACGTTCAGGAGACAGTTCAGAATCACTATCCCCGGGAACAGAACGTATGGACAGGCTCGTCCGACTCGCTGGACTTCGACCGCGACCTCCCTGACCACCGGACGGCGGGGTACCTGCTGCCGCAACATCACCCTCGCCATCACCCTCTCCACCCTCTCTGATGATCTCCTCACCAACATCACCTCCTCCATCATGGCCATCACCGACATCATCATCATTATCGTCCCCTCCGTCGTCATCACCGGCATCCTCCCCTCCACCGGCATCCCCCACCACGTCGGCCTCGTCATCATTGTCATCACCAATATCATAACGCTCTCTCTGTCCCTCTGCCATGGGACCAACGAGCGGGGAATCCGGATTCCCTTGCAGTGTGACCCTCTGCCCGTAGGCGACCCACCCTTCAAGTGTGTGCTCCGGTTTCTCGTGATCTATTATAACATTCAGAGAGGTCATAAACTTCTGCACGCCTGGAGTAGCCAATTGACGAAGCGGCTCTGCCACGTAGCCCAAGCCGTTGGCAGGAGCGGGATTGACAATCGGAGGAGAGACAAAGACAGGATCGGTTACGTGTCGATTGTTTCGGATCAAGGAATATTGGTGAGCCCACCACCTCATCCATCCATATGTGGCGCCAGGGATATACTCTGTGCCTAGAACAATGAAAGAACAACCCGATCTGGTGAGCAGGAGCTGTCGCCATATCCATTTCCAATGGATCGGTCCTGTGCCGTATGCCCGCTGCTCTCTCGTCACTAGTTCGAGCGTCTCTGGTACCCCTTGGTCGTAACCAAATTGCCTGGCAAACCGGTTTGGGTAGTATGGCTCTCTCCAAAACTCAGCACCCTCTCTCAAAGGTAGTGAGCAAGGACGGATAGATATCAGAAAACAACGCCCATAGGAGCCAAGGCTCTCGTTATCATCAAGTAATTCAGGATCTTCACTATTGGTCCCAGAGAAAAGAAAGAAGTCGACGTCATCGTGATGAGCTATCTTTGCCTCGATAGTCGCCAAGTTTCCGCTGATCATCTTCCGCTTCTGAAAGGCATGCAACGGAACCGACCCCCTCCGGATGAAGTCTTTGAGTTCTATGCCATAGACCCATGAGAAGTAAACCCCGAGCCATCCCGAGAAGAAATGCCACCCTCAATAAGAAGAATTTAGTCCAAAGGAAGCCGAGCCCTAATTGCTGATGACACTGCCAAAAGCCCGATATATAGACACAATACCACCGGGGCCAATGCATAACGATGGCCGTTAGCCAGACTCCCTGCCACGGCAAAGCAGGAGACTCTCACACTATCTGCCTGCTTAGAGCTCGGGAGGGCCACACAGCACAGCCAGTAGGCTAAGAGCCCAGCGAGTTCGCAGGTGGGAGATAGCTTGTTCGGCTGCGGGAACTTCTTCTTCATCTTGGCCTCCAGAACCAACTTGTCCTTGCGGCCTTCATCATACGATCCATAATTTAAGCTGAGACAGGAAGAAAACCATAAGTAGAAGAAAAGAATGGAGCAGGACGCGAAGAGTACAAGTCAAGTAAAGAAGCTCACTTCAGGCCGTGACTGAAGTAAATCAGCCAGTCCTCGAAAGGCACTTTGTCTCTAGAGCCCAGGGATTGCGGCAGCTCCGTAAACAATTCATAGCAGGCTTCAGAGTAGAAAACCTTCATCGACGCCCTTTCTCTTCTTGGATAGCTCCTCGTCGCTGAGCGTCCATTCATCATAAATTCTGCCGCGGATGGGAAGACCGGCTATCCGGTACAGGTCCCAGAGCGATATGCTCATTTCCCCGTACGGCAGGTGGAAGGAGTTTGTAATAGAGCTCTAGTGATTCAGGAACCCCTTGTAGACGCACGGTTCTCGATAAAAGTTACTCGACATCGCCTGAATAGCCCGCAGGAGGCCCACTTGCTTCAAAGTCTCTTCATGTTGCTCAACTATTCGGCTGGCCCAAGCTTCATAGCTAGGGTGAGGGCTCAGGTGTCCTCGGGTCCTGAACCCCCCGGTTGGCCAAATTTTCGCGTCAGACAGAGGGCGAAACCTTTGGCGTAAGGTCTCGTAGTAATGTGTTGGAAACGGCAGATGAGGATCGTGGTTGGCTCCAAGAATATCATGTCCTTCTCCCCGAGGACAGACTGCAGTGTACCGTTCTTAGATACAGCGTAGTTGACGAATGTCTCGGGAACAGATGTCCAGGAGTCGACGCTGTAAAATGAGTTTGCGCGACACACATCAGATGGTTCGATACTCGGTAAAGAGCGATATCTCTGGAAGCTCTTGGGAAATCGGATGAATTACTTTGTGTAGGGGTTACGGATCACAAGAGATAACACCGCCAGCTTCGCGGAGGACCAGACAACCCTCATTCTATCAAACTTCGACTTGGCTTGGTTCTCCATATAGACCTGCTTAGCGCTTTTCCCAGTCGTCTTTGGGCGACCTTGAAATTGCGTCGGGTAGTCTAACATGACACCCTATGCATACACGTGCGGAAGCTTAAAGAGCAACTAGAATTATGGCTAAACCTATAGGAGGGGGTGATTAGGACCTTTTTAAAACTCTTTTTGCCTACTTAACAAATTTAACAAATTAAACTACGTAAGCGATTAACACTTCGGCTTCCAAGCCTAAGTGAGTCCAATCAAAAGACTAGCAAATGATAAGCAACCTAGTCTAAACAACTCATGTGGACTATAGAGGATGGATCAAGAAATGCTCAAGTCAACATGAGGTAGTGAAAGTACATATTGTGAGTGTGGATGTGTCTATCAAGTGCCAAGCATGTATTCCTAACTAAGCATACATAATTAACAATTAAACACAATGCATAAAGAGAAATGTGCTCAAGATCAATCACAAACACAAGGATGTATAGTGGTTCGACTACTTGTCTACTCCACTCCCAGTTCAAGTACTCAACCCCTTTGAGCACACCGGCATTCACTGGGGAGTTTAAATCTGGTTCCTCCCAACCAAGATGTTTTAAATCGGATCCACCCAACCGGGGAGTTTACAGGTTCCTCCCAACCTACATGTTTGCACCCGTGTTGGTGGCTCCCCCTTGGAGACTTTGTTTAGGCCGACTAACGAGCCAAGGAATGGCTAACGTCCCTAGATTTTAGGCCCAACTAATAGGTCAAGGATCGGCTAACGACCCTAGGTCGAGTTTGTCAAACAAACTCTACACTCAACTCCCACAGGGAATTGAGTGGATGGACTCCTAACAAGACAACCTTACTTGTCGGATTGAGCCCCTTTGTAACGCCGCTTTAGGTTGCTTCTTCTCGCTCTCCCGTGCTTGAATCAGCTCCCCTTGTGCTCCCCCGATCTTTTGACGCCTCTGCTTTACCAAGGCTTCAGCTCCAAGATCAGCTACCTTGCATGTGATGCTCCATTGGAGATGTCCAAGGTGCTAGGGAAGGTAGGTTTGAGATCTCTACAGCTTATGGGAATGAGTTACCTAGAGAGTCTCACCTACAACGATCTCATCATAGAGTATTGGATAGGAATATGACTATCAAGATCAATCCAATCTCTAGAGATCAAAAGAGGGACAAGTGCATCTTCTTCTTGAGCTTTGAATGCTCCATACTTGTGATGAATCACAAGGAAGATCACTTGTTTGGGTTAAGAATAGGGCTCTTAATGATCTTCAACAATGGTGGCTCCTATCTCCTTAAAATCCCCTCTCTTAGCTCAAAAACGAATCCCCCATCTTAAATAGATTTTCTTCCAACGGTAAAAAAATGGACAAATTCGCGCATCTCCGATTGATCGGAAGAAGGTCCGATGGATCGGAGACCTGTCCGATTGATCGGAGACAAGTCCGATTGATCGGAAATCTATCCAGTGAAGTCTCTGAAAGATATTCCGATTGATCGGAACACTGTCCGATTGATCGGACGGACCCCTTCCGATGGATCGGAAGACTGTCCGATTGATCGAAAATATGTCCAGTGGATTTTCAAGGTTGCTAGAAAAATTTCCGATTGATCGGAGCTTCTGTCCGATTGATCGGAGTCCTATCGGAGCTAACGTCCGATTGATCGGAGATCAATCGGAAACTGCTGTTTTGAGCTGTTTTGTTTACAGTAGCTTCCACCTCTTTAATTAGTCTAATTTACCATGTTTTTCATGGAGTTTTAAGACTAATGATGATGACTAAAGGTATACCTAGTTGGTCCAAGTCATCTAAGAGGTTATGGGTTAGGTTATGGTCAAGGCAAGGCACACCAAGGCATCACATTTACCTGTTTCTCCTTTCTTGATGCAGCCGGTCCATCTTGAGTCTTTGGTCTTCGTCTTCATTAAGCTCAACCGACACTCGACTCACTGACCTAAGTAATTGACAAACAAGGTGCACTAATATGCCACAGAAAAGTGCACTAACAGACCTCGCTTAGCAGACTGAGTCAGCACAGCTGGGCTCGCCTCACCCTCTTCTGACCCAACAACCTCGTCGGTCCGGAAACCTTGCAAAGGAGCGTACCACGCATCCCATTCTTCTTGAGTACCCTCGTCAGGAGGGGTCGGTAGGGCCTTGTCAGCAGAGTATCTTCTGTTGAACATTCTTCGGAAGAGTCAAAATGCGTTCATAGAAGTTGAATGTCTCCGGCGGGAGGAACCACTGCGGATTCTCAGCCGACGGCCTGGAAACCTGCTTGGCGGCGGCGCGCTTACGCTTTGATGGAGTCTGAGGCGGACCTGAAGGACTGGCTTGTGACGGATTGCTGTCCTATTATAATCTGCAACGGCATGAAAAGGGCTTAGGTACAGGGCAAAGGGAAATATCCTCATAAAATCAATCAAACATTTACAAAATCCAAAGGGATACGAAGCAGCAAGTGAACAAAGTACAAGCGCCAATCCAGGCCACTGCGGAACACATTCGAAACCGATGAAAACAGAAATGAAATGACAACATCCACATCCACAACATCATCGTCACAAACACACAAGCGAAGAAAGACAGAAGTAAAGCGGAAAAGTATAATTAGCATTTATCAAACCATGAGGGCTATTCCAAATGTCTAAATTGTTAAATGTCAATTGTTTAAATGATCAAAAATCAACAGTCAATGTAAAACGACTCAAAATTAGCGGGGACCCCTCCCCAAAGCCAGAGAGCGAGAATCTTAGTCCTGCGTCAGCGGGAGAACCCAAGCCCTCAACTCATCGACTTTCGCCTGGACCTGGCCTTCCTTGAAGATTAAGTCCACTAGGATGGAAATGCATTGTTGCACGAGATCAAAGTTCAGGTGCTCGGCATTGGCGTAGTTCCTTATAATAGAGACGTCGATCGCCAGGTCGTCATGTTCCTGTATAGCCTCTCTGACCATCTTCCAGATGCCAGCGCGGCGATCCGGATACTCAGCCTCCGCCAAAGGGACAAGCCAAGCTAGAAATCGCCTGCTCTCCCTCTTCTCCTCCTTCAAGAAGCTCAGTCGCTTCGACAGGGATAGGAAAGAAGCAGCCAGAGAAGGCTCCGCTGCCTCGAGGACCGCCAATTCTTCCAAGAGGGAAGAATCACCGATGAAGCTAGAAATGGCCTCCTTACGCTCGTCAGAGTGGAGGCCATCGCCGAGACATTTTGGATAGCTCGAAGAATGGGGCGGGAGTCCGCGCCGAGATGGGTCAAGGCTTCGGCCACCTCGTCGCATTGACCGGCGAGAGATGACCAAGCCTCAGGGTGGTCTAGAGCATTTAGAAGCCGCCTCATACAATCCCGGGCCGCGCGTAGAGAAGCGCTAGTTATGGCCATTGTCTGCTAAAAAACAAGACGGATGAACCAATGAGGCAGTTCGACAAAAGAAAAGAAGGAAAAAGCACATGAAGCCGCTCGCGTAAAGACAAGAAGGGCTAAGAAAAAGCATGCGAAGGTACGTCTGAAACATCACTTAAATTCGCCATTAGAATTGCCCATTAGACTGATGCAACCAGGAAGTCTCCTAAGTGCGTGAGACCCTACGCCTCCCGAGGACAATTGGCACGCATGCGCGAATACGAAACAGAGGTATAGGGGCTCACACCCTTTAGAGGCACGGCAGATCGCCAGTACGAAGTTCGCAAAAATCCCCAGATTCCACCAAGGCCTAGGGGCTGGGTGCGTGAGGTTTCACACGCCCCGGTAACGCTCAAGGGCGATCAGGTTGAATGTGAGGGTGCGTGAGGCTCCACGCACCCGAAACAACAGTCCCCAAATATCATGGCTAATGATTAAATGAACCCGAATGTGAGTGCGTTAAGCCATGATAAGCGTATTTGATTAGGACACTAAAATTGGGCAACTTCTCAAACTAAGAAATTAGTACCCGTTGGCCTTAACACGTTCAACAATCGAGCCAACTTAACAAGTTTGAAAATATACGTGCGGGATTCGGTGTGTGTAACAAATTCAATGAATTCCACTAAGTCCCAAAATCGCACGCGCAGGGCCCAGCACGTCGTAAAAATCGCGCAACTTCACAAGTCCAAAAAATATGATGCGCTGGCCCCAGCGCGTCCAGAAAATGGCAATTTCACCAAGTCCGAATTTTCATAAGCGCCACACCTTAGCGCGTCCATCAAATGGGTTTCCCAGGCACCCGAGTACGGGCTGGGGTTGGCGCATCAAAAAATTGCAAAGTGCAACGCGCTGGACTCAGCGCGTCATGAAATGGGTTTTAACAAAGCACGGGAGGGCGCGCTGGCCTTAGCGTGTCAATAAAAAGGAGTATTTTGAGTTAACCGACGCTGCTGAGGTTAGCGCGACCATTTAACATACGCGCAACGCTATGGCGCGTTCAGAAATTCAGAAAAATCCAAGTACAATTAAAGGCCGCGCTGTGGGTACCGCATCGACAAAAGGCCCAACTCCGATTTACTTGACGCGCTACCTAATTGTTTGACGCGCTGGCGATATTAAATCGATGCGCTAGAGAAAAAGGGGACGCGCTGGCTGAGAGCTCTGGTCGTCGAAAATGAGAAGTGAAATGACGAAATGACCTGGACTTCCCTATTTATAGTGGGACCTGAAAAATCCGATGCGTCGCCATGGACCGCTGCGCATCCATCCCAATGCATCGAAGGGGCATCTGTTGGGGTCCCAAAAGTGAGGATCCTCGAAAACAATGATTCCGAGTGCCCAAATCATCACTTGGTTGAATTTAGGGCCAGTGCGGCACAAATCACAACACATATTAGACTTGACCAAAAGGTGAGAAATTGGGCCAGTGGTGGACCCCACCGGTCATCATGATCGAAAACCCCCAAATTTAGGAGGGATACCTCAATTATGAAGAAATAGGACCAGTGCATCGACATTCATCGCAAAGTGGACCCCACAAGCCCTCCGTTCTGCAAAACCCAATTTTGGGAAACACGAATACGTCCAGCGCATCAAGGAAATCCCTGGCCGGCGCATCGTGAAATTCAACCATTTGTACAAAGTGAGATTCAGGACGCACTGCCTCCAGCGCGTCTAGAAAGTCCTCCAGCGCATCAAGGAATTCGGACGGCTTTTATGAAGTGAATTTCAGGATGCACTGCCTCCAGCGCGTCCAGAAATTCACCCGGCACATCATGAAATTCAGTCATTTTCAGAAACTGAATTTCAGGACGCACTGCCTCCAGCGCGTCCAGAAATTCATCCGGCGCATCCAAAAATTCAGGAATTTCAGGACGCACTGACCCTCAGCGCGTCCAATAAATCAGGCATTTTCAGGAATTTCAGGACGCGCTGACAGCCAGCGCGCCCTAAAAATCAGCTTCCGAACTATGTCGTTTTGAGACACGCCAAGTGATTTTATCGACTCGCCAACCCCTTTTTTCGACGCGCTACACGTGGCGGCCTTCGATTGGCTGACTTAGGCTATAAATACCCCTCCCACCACCTCATTTGCACGATTCAGAGAGAGAGAGAGAGAGAGAGAGAGAGCCGAACCTCTTCGCCGGAAAACCTTTTTCTGACAGCCGGAACCTTCTTCCGATCGCCGGAACCCCTCGTCGGAAATCGCACCTCCGACCATAATAGGTCTGGAGATGAAATAACACAAGTCATCATTTTTGGACGCACTGGCCCCAGCGCATCACAAAAATGATCCAACGCATCAGGAAAAAACCCTCGGCGGATCAAATAAATCGACATCTTAAAAATCATCATTTTTTGACGCACTGGCCCCAGCGCGTCAGAAAAATAGCCCAGCGCATCGCAAAATGAGCTAGCGGATCAGAAAATTACACATTCCAAAGCGAAGTTAATTTCGGACGTACTGGCCCTATCGCGTCAGAAAAATAGCCCAGCGCATCATGAAATAGACCATTTTTCACAATAATTTTCAGACGCGCTGGCCCCAGCGCGTCAGAAAAATAGCCCAGCGCATCGCAAAATGAGCCAGCGGATCAGAAAATTACACATTCCAAAGCGAAGTTAATTTCGGACGCACTGGCCCTAGCGCGTCAGAAAAATAGCCCAGCGCATCATGAAATAGACCATTTTTCATAATAATTTTTAGACGCGCTGGCCCCAGCGCATCAGTAAAATCAGGCCAGTGGATCGCAAAAATTAGCACCTTGAATGTTCGTTTCAGCACCTTTAAACCTTCATTTTATAATGTTTTTGAGCCCCGTTTGGGCCTATTTCGGGTATTTCGAGTGTTCCGGACGCAACGGAGCAGTCAAATAACTCATCCGAGCCACTCAATGAGAAGAACGTAAGCCTTCAGAGCCCGATCTGATCCAACGAGATGAACGAAGTAACTTCTCAAGAAGAGGCCGCCAGTGCCCAGAATCATACCTATGTATCATCATCACGTGTATTATCACACTATGACCCGGATTCAGGCCCGGACTAAGCAAAGGGGACTATGGTTAACACGATAAACTATGCCAGGAGAGTTCTAAACTGCCACACACGATTTGTTAAAGACTGACACTTCAAGAACGGTCAATGCCCTACCCATCCAAACGGCATCCGCTGGTTGAGCTGCCCAGGTACACACAACCGTGGAATGGACTTCCCGAGGTCACCTGTCCATACATTGACAGGCACGGGCCCAGAGTCGTCCTTCCCGGCCATAAACCCTGACAGTCTCAGCCAGGATCTCCGGTCAAAACATGAGACATAGACATTCGACTCGTACAAAGATGGATCAGTCCATAACAAAACACAACAAATACAGGTCTCCGCGACCATACAAACACAGGTCTCTTCGACCACACAAAATACAGGTCTCTACGACCATGAACTTTGAGACCATAGTCCCCGCTGACTAGTCTTTTGCCTTTTAATCAAGGGTCATCGATCATTCGATGTAATTAAGGGCTCGTGCCAGACCACGGCCTGGAATGTACAAGATCTCAGGATCTCTGGAATAAAATTCGCCTTGCGATATCTCTTCTCTTGTGTACTTTTGTGAATGCCTGTGATTGTCTATGAATGTTTCTATTATTCAGAACCCCAGAGCAACAAAACACCACATCTCAGAAGATGTTCTCCGCGGTTCATTTTCTAGTTCTAACAGTATCTATAACTAGTTGTGTGTTCAAGACGATGAAATCCACCGAATAGTAGAATTTATCAACTTGGACCACTACATCCTCAACCATCCCTCTCGGTACACGGATGGATCTATCAGGGAGTTGTAATGTGATTTTGGTGGGTTTTAATTCACCAAGACTCAATTGCTCATATACCGAGTATGAGATCAAATTTACGCTTGCCCCTAAGTCTAGTAATGCATGCTCAATCTGGTAGTCACCAATGATACATGAGATTGTGGGACTACCGGGATCCTTATATTTTGTAGGGTCTTTTGAGTGAGAATGGCACTCACTTGCTCATTCAAAAAGGCCTTTTGTTGCACATCGTATTTGTGTTTGGTTGTGCATAAGTCCTTTAGGAACTTGGCATAAGAGGAAATTTGTTTAATGGCATCAAGCAATGGAATATTGATTTTGACTTGTCTGAAAATCTCTAAAATATCATGAGAATTTGGGAGAGATTTTGGAGCAACCAATCTCGAAGGGAATGGTGCTATGGGCTTGTGAACACGTTCCGTTTCTTGTCGAGCCAAGCTAGGTTCATCCTCATTCTTAGAAATTACCAATCATTAGATTTGTCTACTTCTTTACCACTTCTAAGATTAGTGATGGATTTTGCTTGCTCCACATGTTAGTTGGGGAGATTAGGGGTGCTTAATTCATGTGCTTGCCTAGGATTGGGCTGAGGTTGGGCCGAAAAGGTCCCTTCCCTAGCATTTAAGCGTCACTTTATCTCATCAACCAACACCTTTATCTCTTGGAACATGTGTTGATTTGTTTGATTAATTTGTGTTTGCCCTTGCATAAACGCCTTTAAGGTGTCCTCCATTATGAATTGAGGTGAGGCCATGTTTTGCATGGGTGACCCTCCTTGAGAGTTGGTAGGATTAGCCGTAAGACCATCCCTCCAACTGAAAATTGGATAAATCTTTCAAGTAGAGTTGTACGTGTTTTCTACCGGTCCATTGAAAGGCCATTGATACGCATATGTGGAATTTGCTTGCTCTTGTAATACCTCTTGTCTGAGATACATTACGACTTTCATTCTTAACTAACTTGATATTAGAATCAAAAGGAGTAGAAACTGGGTTCTTATTATAGTGATCAAACTTTCTAAATATCTTTTCAATATAATGTGACTGAGATAAAATTATACTATCTTTATTTCTCATTAGTTTGATACAAAGAATCACATTAGCTTCATCCATATCCTTTATATATAAAAAAAAATATGAATATTTTATTGTCATTTATAATTTCTAAACATGTATCGAAGATTAACATATCATCTACGTATAGACGTATAATTACTCCTTTATTATCAAAGAATTTTAAATACACACATTTATCAGATTCATTAATCTTAAAGCCATATGAGGTGATCACTTAATCAAACTTTTCATGTCAATGTTTAGGTGCCTATTGAAGTCCATATAGTGACTTAATCAATTTACACACTTTATTTTCTTGTTCTGGAATTATGAAACCTTCCAGTTGCTCCATATATACCTCTTCATTGAAGTCAACATTTAGAAAAGCTGTTTTTACATCCATCTGATGGATTTCTAACTTATAAATGGATGTCAGAGCAACTAAAACTATGATAGTTGATATCATTGCTACTAAAGTATAGGTATAAAAAAAAATCGATACGTTTTTTGTGTAAATTCCCTAGCCACTAATCTGGTATTAAACTTTCTCTTGTCTCATCTGGTCTTAGTTTTCTTTTAAATATCCATTTGTAGCTTATTGATTTTGATCCTAAGAGCAGATCCACTAATTTTCATGTCTCATTTTGTAATATAGAATCTATCCCATCGTTTATATCTTCCTTTAAAAAGGAAGTATCCTGATATCTAAGGGCATCATGTAGAGTCATAGGGTCATTTTCAATGTTACATACCAACATGATTTCCCCTATTATGTTTTATCTATCTCATTCTATTAGCAAAAGGTAGAAGTCGGGTCCGAAAGATGTACTTGTTCTGACCCTCTTGTTCCTTTTAGGTTTTATACCTTCTTTATTGGGACTAGTAAGGTCTAGAGGTATTTGAGTACTACTACTTATACTAGGATCTTGAGATCTTAATTCTTTTCTACTTATAGAAGAGAATGAGTTTTCATAAAACTTGACATCCTTAGATTCTATTGTTGTATTTACCGAGATCGTATCATTAGGTTCTACAACTAGAAACCTATAAGCCTTACTATTTTGTATATATCCTATAAAAATACACTCAAGATATCTCAACCTTATCTTAGGTCTTTTAGGCTCAGTAAGCCGAAGTAAGGCTCTACAACCCCGTACCTTAAAGTATGAGATATTAGGAATCTTATTCTTTCATAGTTCATATGGAGCTTTACGAGTCTTAGAGTGAAGTATCCTATTCAAGATATGACAAGCAGTAAAAAAGGCTTCTCCCCAAAATCCTAAACTTAGACCTACATTATTTAGCATAGAATTTATCATGTCTATAAGAGATCTGTTTTTGCATTTTGTTACACCATTCTGTTGTGGTGAATAGGGAGCTGTAATTTAGTGTATTATACCATGAGTTTTGCAAAAATATGAGAATTTTAAGGATAAATATTCTCCTCCCCTGTCCGACCTTAGCATTTTAATCTTTCAGTCTAACTAATTCTCTTCTTTTGCATTATATATCTTAAACTTTTCTAATGCTTCATCTTTATTCCTCAATATGTATATTAGGATATAACGGGAGAAATTATCTATAAAGGTTATAAAATATCTCTTTTTCCCTCTTATTAATAAACCATTCATCTCACATATGTCACTATGAACTAGGTCTAAGAGTTGCGATTCTTTTTCTACCTTAGGAAATGGTTTTTGAGTTATATTGGATTGTACACATATGCTACATTTATTATTAGGTTTTGTGTACTTAGGAATTAGATTAAGAGTAGACATATTGTTTATACTACGGTAACTAATATGTCCTAATCTAGCATGCCAAACATCATATGAATCAAGCATACAAACAGAAGAATTTTTATTCATAAAGTTCAACTTAAATATTCCATTGGATACATAGCCCTTCCCTACATTACCCCATTTTAGACACAATCAACTTATCAGATTCGAAAAGGAGTTTGAAGCCAAACGTAGTTAGTAGACTAGTAGATATAAGATTCCTCCTGATATCTGGTACATACAGCACATCATTCAAAGTCATGAATTTTTTAAAGTTAGTTTAAGCAGTACCTTTCCCTTTCGTACAACCTTAGTTGTGGAGGCATTTCTCATATATAGTTCTTGATCATCACCCATTAGTTCGTAGGAACTAAACATGTTGCAATTTTTGCAAACATGTCTGGTAGCACCAGAGTCTACCTACCATTCAACATCCTCATTCATTATATTGACCTTAGAAATGACAGTTGTCAGATTCATGTCTTCTATCATATCGACTTACCATTTCTTTTCTTGCATTTTCTTTTTATATTTTCGGCAATCTTTTTGAAAATCGCGAGGAATTTTGCAAAAGAAGCATGGACCCTTCTTATATTTGTTCTTTTTGAACCCTTGATTATTAGGTTTGAGCCGATTATCTTTCTTGAGAAATGGCTTATCTGATTCCCGGTTCACACTATTCTCAACTAAGTTAGCGTTACCTAGAGTCTCCTGTTGTTCTTCCTTTTTGTCACGGAGTCTAAATTCTTCTTCTATTCGAACAAATATCAGGAGATCCTCTAAAGACATTTTCTCCTTTTTCTATTTCAGATAGTTTCTAGTATTCTTCCATTTAGGTGACAATTTGGCTATAATGGTAGATATTTGGAACGATTCGTAGAGATTAGTGCCATCGGCAATGATTTGTTGGATGATGACTTATAATTCATGGACTTCATCAAGGATAGGTCTTTCATCCAACGTTTTAAAATGCTAAAAACAAACTTACAAGAAAATTTTGGTTGCCTTCACCCTCTAATTTGTATTTGTTGAGTAGCGTTTGCCACAATTCCTTAGCAATCTTCTTTTAGCGGTAGACGGCATATAACGAGTCAGAAAGAGCGTTGAAGACGTGGCCCTTGCACAAGTACTCGTTACGTTTTGTCACTTTTAAATTTGTTCCATGTATCATTGTTGGATGGTGGTAAATGAGGATCTTGAGTGAGCATGTGATCCAAATTGAGCGATGTGAGGAAAAAAATGTACCATTGATTGCCATTGAAGAAAATTTGAACAATCGAATGGTGCTACTCGAATAAAGTCGAGATGACTTATAGGAGAGGCCATATATCACCTTAAAATTATTTGAATCGAAGCGAAAGAAGAGAAAAATTTACTTAAAAATAGGCTTGCAGTGCATTACGATGTCGCTATCTTTAAAGCTATATTCACACCCTACTGGTGATTAGATCGGTTTGCAAGATGATTATAGCAAATCCGCCTCCAAAATACAATATGCCTCTTCTCCAAAACCGAAGAAATGTGGGCTTCAGCTTGCAAAATTGAAGAACTGTAACCCGAACACACTTATGCAGTGTATACCCCTGACTTCTATGCTGTTACAATTTACCCCCTGAAAACTATTTACAGTTTACTGCCTGAAAAACTGTAATTTTACAGAAAACTTCCAAAACGAAAATGGAGAAGAAGAAGTAGAAGAAAAATTGTCGGAGTTGTTGTTGTGATTCAGAATGACCCATAGATGGGTTTATATAGACTCTCAAGGGTTGTTTTAAGATCCTTTTCATGAAAAGACATCTTCTTCCATGATGTCTTTTCAATAAAATGCATCCATCTGTCGTCAATGACATCTTTTCCTTTTGAATTCGAATTTAAAAGATGCTCCATTTACCAAGAGTTGCCACCATTCTCAAATGAATGGTCACAAACAATCCCCAAAAGCCACAACCCTCCTTCCACATTTTCAATTATAAATTCGAAAAAACCTCACACAATTTTCCTTTTATTTTAAAAAAACCCAACAACAACTTTTCCCAAAAGAGGGATGGTATTGTTGGTTATGGACCTCTGGGGGCCCACTTGTGGATTGGGACCCATAGGAAGTAGATTGGGAACCATAGGAAGTTACCGCATCCTTTCCCTTCCGGGAATTTTATTTTCAAATTTTTGAGGTGGTTAGATGAGATAAGGATAAACTTTATCTCATCTCACCATCTTATCCCTTTTATCCCTCGTATGAGTGTTATAAAAGGGAGAGCTCTCTTCCGATACAATACATGAAAAATGAAAAGTATAAGTGATATACGGAAAGAAAAGAGAGGAATAGGCTTCGAGAGTTCATCTGGTCCATCCATCAGATATGAGCCATAGATTTGATCCGAGGACCATCTTCACCGTAGGATCAGAGGGGTGATCAGACCCGTTTGTTCCTGTAGTAAATAGGCGGACGGCTGGATCGCACCGTACATCCTCGGCTTTGCGAAAGTTCTCATTGTGTAGACCATCGAATCCTGGAGGCCCACACTTCTACAAATTACTTTCAGTGGTATCAGAGCATTGAACGGCGGATCTCCGATTTAAAGGGGAAATAATCACAATCGAGGTAAGTGGCCTTAATCTGAGGATTATAAATTAAAATTTTATTTCATTTTAATAAATACAGGCGATCATCAAATTATCACCACCATTGATTATTCCTTTTATTTATTGCATTTATTCTAATTTTTTATCTCTGAGGTATGGAGATTAAAAAATTTAGAATAATAAAAATAATTAAAATAAATGAATAGAGATTTTTTAGTGGGAATAGAAGGTGACCAAATTTAATTCGGGTAGAGCCTGTAAAAATAAGTGCCAACATATGTGACCCAGAAAATAACATAAATAAAAGTGGTGGTCCAGCTGAGCTTAAGCCCAGATAGCAAGTTGGGTCTAAGGCTGCACTGGCCCGTTTTTCCTTCCACTGATAAGAGCGGACCCAACTTGGAATGGGCGGGCTAGCATCACAGGCCAAAGGCCCGACTCTACAAAGTAAGCCGTCCATCACCCACCACAATAGCAGCACCTGCTGTCGCAGTCGCCGCAGCTGCCGCTCGCAGCACCAGCCACCAATAGGGGCATTGCGAGATTATTTTCAAGAGGGGCATCTCCATAGTGGGACCCACCTGACGGACGGATGGCTCAGTTCTCACACACATGTGCCATGTTGACACAATGGGTGCCATGATAGGAACCGCCAACAGCAACGTCGCCCGCCGCCACTGCCGCAGTCCGCAGCAGTAGCACCGCCGGCCGCCACCATTGCCGCAATTACAGCAGCAGCAGCTGGATCAATTGCCCGAAGGCCACCTCTCTATCTCTCTCTGTTTCTCCATCTTTCTCTGTCCCTTCTCTAAGTTTCCATGGCCGGGGCCAGCGAAACCGCCGCTGGCAGCAGCAGCGGCATCTGCTGCCACCGCCGCAGGCAGTAGCCGCAACACCCACTAGCCGCGGGTTGCCATGGAAGGGACCACAGGCAGTACGGAAGTGATGGCCAAGTACGCCGGCGCCCGTCACGAGCAACCACCACTTGCCATCACGAGCAACGGGAGATATGGCCGC
The DNA here is from genome assembly GCA_003013855.2 of Liriodendron chinense. Classification (NCBI taxonomy): domain Eukaryota; kingdom Viridiplantae; phylum Streptophyta; class Magnoliopsida; order Magnoliales; family Magnoliaceae; genus Liriodendron; species Liriodendron chinense. Next base: position 1,233,414 of record ML058572.1, read on the forward strand.
CACCACCGCTTGCCATTGCCATTGTTGCTACCTCCACAAACCACAGAGGAAACCAGCCCCTGATGGCCAGAGGAGTTAGTCTTTTCTGGACAATGAAGGATATAATAATATATATAATAAATATAATAATTATGTCAGAGTAGTTGTCTTTCCTGAAAAAAAAAATCTTTTCTTGTTTATAGGGTTGATGACCACAACTGGCTACACCATGAAGTATGTGTGAGATCCACACCGGTCATCAATTTCAACATCCCATTTTGAGGCATGGTTACCAAATTCAAGCCAATAAAATATAAAGTTGGCCATACCACTTGAACGGTGATGGTTTGATCCTAATTGTTGAAATTTCTTGGGACCTATATTGATGATGTACTAAAAATCCAGACCATCAAATCATCATTTAGACCTGATTAAGGTTAGACTCAAGAAAACAGGCTCAACCAGGTGGGCCACACACACATACAAAATGATGGAATATCATGGTTATCGTTGATAGCCCATAATGTGGGTCATTGTGAGTCCACTTCCATGCAATAACTGGTAAAGGTTAATGTGACTCAACTTTAGGTCCACATCAATAGCCCAAATTTGAGAAGATGACTCTTTACTGTAATCATACCTTTTTTTTATGATTTTATTGATATCACCTATATCCATTATTTGGGACAAAATTAAGGGACCATTATGAGCTAGCCATATGTGATTGAACAACCCATATGGATCCCACAATTATGACCAAAATTTTAGTGGGCCAAATTAGAAGCCCAATTCACTTCCTTTCAAGATTAAGAGTATCTTGTAGAAGGGCATTTAATCAGCCATTTTTGGACTGATTTAGACCAAGTAATGGGAAGTGACTTGGGATTTTTTGACAAGATCTAACCAATGGTGTAGTCCGTTTTTGTGATTAACGGTCCAGATCTTAAATTATCATGATGATCGATGTATATATTAAAATGAAAGCATATAAAAGAAATTTTGGATTTTATAAATAGTGAATAATTATTCTGTCTCCACATATCTCATGATTATTTAATGTACATGTGCGTGCATTAATACATATATGTGTGCAAATGAATCATAATTTTTTTTTCATGTGATCACTATTGATCACTGTTATAGGCAAAATGGTGGAGATAAGATTTCACGCGGAAATGCCCATTTGGCCCTCGAGATGATCTGATCAAGAGTCGCAGAATGGGTAAAAGTGGAGTGCGGGTTCGACTCTCGAGATCGTAAGCTCGGGAGTCGAAGAATAGATAAGTGCGGGACGTCCATTCGACTCTCGAGATCATCTGATCGAGAGTCGAATATTGAATAAGTGTGGGACGTCCATTCGACTCTCGAGCTCACCTGATCAGGAGTCATAGATTGAAAAATACGAAGCAGCTATTCGCAAGTCTCGAGTCTTCATAACCGATAGTCAAATACGGCAAAGCTCGATCCGCGAGCAGACCTTCTCACAAGTCGTCGAAAGACGTTACATCTAAGTGTGTACTTGGACTCGCGACCACATTCTAACCTGCGAGCAGCTTTCCTGCGGTAATATCTCTTAGCTTTCAGTACTAGCACCCGATTCCCGTCGAGCAGCTTGTCCAATCCCTCTGCGACACCAAGCAGGGCTACAACCAGTTCGGTAGTTTCCGTCTTGTCGGCGTCTCCTTCCTTTTCGGAAGCTATGACTCCAACTACGGGCGTCTCCTTCCTTTTCGGAAGCTATGACTCCAACTACGGCTTCCAGCCGGATCTCAAGGGATTGCCATCAAGGGGCGTGATTGTTGAAATAAGTCATTGGGTTGGATCTTACTCAAAAGATAGGATCTTATCCCGCGAAATTAGCAAAATCTCAGTATCGTATGCGACATCGACGGGATTTCGACATCTCACGTAACAAATTGGATTGCTTCAGATCTATATAAAGGGGTGGCTCCATTAAGAGCAGGTACGCACACAACATTCAATCTTGGTCCCGTTTTGCTTGGCTTCTCTTCTTACTGTGGCCTAACTTAAGCATCGGAGGGCTAACGGCTGGTCCCCAGCCACCCTTATTTGCTGTCTTACTTCAGGTCTGGTGGTGGAAATCCCTGCTGGAGTGAAGGAGGAAAGCCGGAGGATCTCGTTACAAAATCTGACATTAACAGTTTGGCGCCGTCTGTGGGAACGACTTGATCATCAAAATCAATCGTGCTAACCACCGATCAAAATCCTTCAGCGATGCCTCCTAAAAAGGCTGTTCATCCTTCAACTTCAAGGCAGGCACCACCTCCGCCTGATGAGACGGAATCCGTACCTGTCCTCCCACCTGCTCCGACGAATATCCCTCAAGGAGCCCCGAATATGCCAACAACAAACCCATTATTGGAGGCCTCTGGAAATCAAGATGATGTCCTACGTTTCCTCGGAAACACTCTCCTAACTCTAAACGCCGGAGTTCAGGCGCTGTCAAATCGGCTTGATCAACACTTCCCTGAACCGCAAAAACAACCCTCCGGAGGGTTACCACCGCAACCCATACCGGTAGCTTCCAGACATTCTATGGACGAACCACAGGTCCCGCCACTCGGCGGCCATCCCCCTGTGCCGTCTCCACATTCTATACATTCCAGTTCGTCTCGACAACCTCAACCGCAAGGCTCCACCGCCGAAACATCTAGCTATACCCTACCATGGGAAGGAGATCTCAAAAGAATCCAAGATCGTTTTGATGTCATGGAACAGCGATACCAGGCAAATCGGCCATCTGCCGTAATGGCGGCGATACACCAATCTGAATCTCCCTTCACCAGCGAGGTCATGGAAGCCCTGTTACCCAGAAAGTATCGAGCGCCTGTTATCGCTCCGTACACAGGAATTGGCGACCCTCTGGAACATCTGGAAACATATAGGTCCCTCATGGAGTTGGAGGGACATGGTTCAGAAATCATGTGTAGGGCTTTTCCCCTAACATTGAAGGATGCAGCTCGTACGTGGTTCCGGGGGTTAAAGCCCCGTTCCATCAGTTCCTTTTCCCAGTTATCGGAGATATTCCTTTCTCAATTCATGGGGAGTATTCGCATTAAGAAGCCAGGCTCCCATCTGATGAATCTGAAACAGCAGCATGGGGAGACAATAAAGGAGTTCACAGTACGATTCACTGCCGAAGCCGTTCAAACTGAGGGTTACACTGAAGAAAAGGGTCTTACAGCCCTCATTGCTGGAATAACGAGCGAGAAATTCAGGTTAGCCTTAGATAAAAGCCCGCCGAAAACTATGGCAGAATTCCAAGCCAAAGCTCAGAAATATATTAATGCAGAAGAAGTCGCATTGACACGCCATGGAGTACAGAGTAAGAAGCGCAAGCCAGAAGGAACCTCTTCTATAGATAAGAAATACCGTCGTGACCAGCGGGATCGTTCTCCCAAGAAGCCTTACTCTGGTAAATATCATAATTACACTCCTCTTAATCAGTCTCCTGAAAAGGTTCTAATGGAGATTAAACACAAGCCATATGTGAAGTGGCCTGCAAAGATCAAATCCGATCCCGAGAAGAGGGACAAGAGCAAGTTCTGTTACTTTCACAAAGATCACGGGCATAGGACCCAGGACTGCATCTCTTTACGAGACCATATCGAAGCCCTTATTCGAAAAGGCCATCTCCAGGATTATGTTGCTCGTAAAAATCGATCACCAGAAAGGGCGAAGACCTCATCTCGCCAAAAGGAACCACCTCATCATCAAACCGACCAAGAGGACGCTGAGCCCACGGGAGAAATTCGCACTATCGTCGGGGGACCAGCTTGCGGAGGTGACTCTCAAGCTTTAAGAAAGGCATACGCTCGAAAGGCGTCCAAAGAACCCCAGCAGATCTATTGGCTGGAACAAACGCCCAACTCATCAAAAGCGAGCCATCCAATTTCTTTCACCTTCGAAGATGCAGCAGGAATTCACTTCCCTCATGAAGATTCCATCGTAGTCACATTGAAGGTATCAAATTATCTGACTCATCGAATTATGGTGGATACAGGTAGCTCAGCCGATATTCTGTATTTGGAGGCTTTCGACAAGATGGCACTTGCCAGAAGCCTCCTCAAGCCAGTATCGACCCCCTTTGTCGGCTTTGGAGGAGAGGTAGTAACACCTGAAGGAAGTATCGATCTCCCAGTCACTTTTGGGGAGAGTCCAGCGAAGACCACCGTCTTCGTAAATTTCCTCGTCGTGGATCGAAAATCAGCATATAACATCATTTTGGGGCGGCCGTCTCTAACTAAGGTTGGAGCGGCCTTGCACCCTTTATATTTATGTGTTAAATTTCCTACCCTAAATGGCATCGGGGTCGTGCGAGGAAGTCAGCAGGAGGCTCGGTCTTGTTACCAGATAGCCCTCCAAGATCGAAAGAAGGCTCAAGCGACGCCCGTCATGGAAATAGCTCAAGGATCACCCGACGTTCCCTCAACCACCTCGTTGGATCCGAGAGAAAATGCTCTGAAGTCGGGAACTCCGGGGGAGGAAACAGTGGCGATCCACCTGACCGAAGACGACCCATCTAAGATCGTATGCATCGGGTCCTCCTTGACCACTGTCCATCGTAAAAATTTGATCCGTTTCCTCACCGAATACAAGGACGTGTTTGCTTGGTCTCATAAAGATATGCCAGGCATCGATCCTAATGTCATCGCACATCGTCTCAACATTGACCCGAAGCATAAACCCGTACATCAGCGTCGACGTGCCTTTACTGCAGAAAGACAAATGGCAATCAAAACTGAAGTTGAGAAGCTGCTCGCGGCTAATTTCATAAAGGAAGTTGACTACCCGGAGTAGGTCGCAAACGTAGTTCTAGTTCGGAAAGCTAATGGCAAATGGAGGATGTGCGTCGACTATTCAGACTTAAACAAAGCATGTCCCAAAGATAGCTTTCCGACACCACGGATCGACCAGTTGGTCGACTCAACAGCTGGACATGCTCTCCTCAGCTTTATGGATGCTTATTCTGGTTACAACCAGATTATGATGCATCCACCTGATAGCCAGCATACTGCCTTCATCACAGATCGAGGACTATATTGCTACCAGGTAATGCCGTTCGGTCTTAAAAATGCAGGGGCCACTTATCAACGTCTTGTCAACAAAATGTTCGCTGCTCAAATCGCTAGGAATATGGAAGTGTATGTTGACGATATGCTTGTGAAAAGCATCGTTGAAGATAACCACATTTCAGATCTTCGAGAAGCCTTTGATCTGATGAGGAAGTATCAAATGAAGTTAAACCCAGAAAAATGCGCGTTTGGAGTGTCTGCAGGGAAATTTCTTGGGTTCATGGTTGGCCAGCGTGGAATTGAGGCAAATCCTGAAAAGATTAAAGCATTGATAGAGATGAAATCCCCTGTTACTCTGAAGGACGTTCAGCGTCTGGCTGGTCGCATCGCATCATTGAACAGGTTCATCTCGCGAGCATCTGACAAGCGCTTGCCCTTCTTCAAACTCCTTCGTGCAACGGCCAAATCTGATTGGAAGTGGACACCTCAGTGTGAAGAAGCTTTCCAACAACTGAAGCAATACATGAGCACTCCTCCCATTTTATCTAAACCTGTAGCACATGAGCAACTCATTCTTTATTTATCTGTGTCTTCCACGGCCGTTAGCGCCGCTTTAATAAGAGAAGATTCCGGGGTGCAAAGGCCTGTTTATTATATCAGTCGAGCAATGGTCGATGCAGAAACTAGGTATTCTGATATGGAGAAACTAGCCCTTGCCTTAGTCACGGCGGCTCGAAAACTGCGACCTTACTTTCAAGCCCATGCTATTTTAGTACCAACAAATCATCCACTACAACAAGTCCTTCAAAAACCTGAGGCTTCCGGGCGCTTAACTAAATGGGCGGTCGAGATCAGTGAGCATAATATCTCATTCTGTCCTAGGACCGCAGTCAAGGGCCAGGCCGTGGCTGACTTCATCGCCGAATTTACATATTCTTCTGAAGATAATGTCATGACCAGCAACCAGCCTCCTTGGTCGCTCTTCGTGGACGGGTCGTCACGGGCCACTGGCAGTGGAGCGGGCCTGATTTTAGTGGCTCCCGACGGGTCGCATTTTCAATATGCTCTGCGTTTCGAATCACGCATCTCCAATAATGAAGCAGAATATGAGGCCCTAATTGTTGGCCTCGAACTGGCCATTGTCCTCGCAGTCCAGAATTTGATAATTCATAGCGACTCCCAGCTCATTGTCAATCAAGTTCTTGGTGAATTCGAAGCCAAAGAAGAAAGAATGGCCTTATACAAGTCTCGTGTCCTCCTCCTTCTCGCCAAACTGAAGACTTATAAAATAATTCATATCCCTCGCGAGCAAAACCAACTTGCCGATTCCTTGGCAAAACTCACTTCTGCACCGGAATCGGAGTTATCACATTCAATCCCCATCGAGCACCGTCAGAACTTGAGTATCGACCAAGTGACTTTAGAGCAAGTTATATCGGTACAATCGTCTCCATGCTGGATGGATCCTATCATCCTTTATCTCAGAGATGGATACCTACCAGAAGACAAGAAAGCTGCAAGACAAATTCGGCTTCAAGCTGCCAGGTACACCTTACAAGATGGAATATTGTTGCGAAAAAGCTTCTCCTTGCCTTATTTAAGGTGTCTTCATCCAGAAGAAGCACTTCGTGTTCTAGATGAAGTACACCAGGGGGCATGTGGTAATCATCCCAGGGGGCGATCCCTAGCATATAAAGCGATGAGGCAAGGATATTATTGGCCTACTATGAAAGCGGACGCCATTGAATTTTCTAAAAAATGCGACAAGTGTCAACGATATCTGCCTATACCTCGTGTACCGTCTGAGCGGATGACCCCAGTTGATAGCCCTTGGCCTTTTGCTCAATGGGGGATCGATATCATTGGGCCCTTACCTATGGGAAAGGGATAGAATAGGTTCGCGATCGTGGCGGTTGATTATTTTACCAAATGGGCCGAGGCAGAACCATTAGCCAAGATTACTGAAAAACAAACTACTAAGTTTATATGGAGAAATATCATATGTCGTTTCGGACTTCCTCATACTATAATTACCGATAACGAAACGCAATTCGACAACACAGCTTTCGATGAATTTTGCGACAAATGGAAGATACGTAATTTCCGCACTTCTCCATATCATCCTCAGGCGAATGGGCAGGTCGAGGCAGTGAATAAGATCATAAAGCATCATTTAAAAATCAAGCTAGGTGAATGTAAAGGGGTGTGGCCAGAACTTCTGCCAGAGGTATTATGGGCTTATAGAACCACGGCTTGTACATCAACAGGTGAAACTCCTTTCTCCTTAGCATTTGGTGTTGACGCAGTGGTACTAGTGGAAATTCAAGTGCCCTCATATCGGATCGAGCAGTATGATCCCGCGAGCAATCATGAAAACCTCCGACTTCATCTCGATCTCTTGGAAGAGCGAAGAAATGCTTCCCAAGTACGAGTGGCAGCATATCAACAACGTATTGCTCGTTATCGGAATACGAAGGTTCGGCCTAGATCTTTCCAGTCCAGAGATTTGGTCCTAAGGCAAAATCTTGGAGTTCCTGCTCGTTCATTGGATCCGAATTGGGAAGGCCCGTATCGGGTTATTAGGGTTGTGCGACCCGGTACTTATTATCTTGAAGACATGCAAGGGAAGCCTGTACGTCGCCCTTGGCACGTGGAGCATTTGCTACGATACTACCCCTAGATTCGATGTATCTTATTACAACGTTTTATGAATAAAGTGAAAGATAATCTTTTGGTCGCTACTCCATTTATATGGACCTGAATAGCCCTGAAGAGTGCTTACACATCTTGGCCAATTGCCTACCTTTGGTAGGACTGAAACCGTTACTAGTTGGTTGCTACTCCATTTATATGGACCTGAATAGCCCTGAAGAGAATGTACCCCATCTCTTGACCAACCTTCTGCCCTTGGTAGAATCAAAAGCTCAATTGATAGATCCGTCTATCTCAACGCGGACACGGTCACACGACCCCCGGATTGAGTCTAATTCATTTTTTCATGAGTTAGTTGCTCACGACTAGTGAGAGGAGGGATCGTACTCCAGAATGCGAGCACCGCAGCTCGTGCACGGATTAGGGTGTCGTAGTCATATACCTTAATCGCGAGCACCGTAGCTCAGGCTCGGATTAAGGGTTCGCATCCTCTGATGAGTCAATATGAAATCAACTTGGGAGTCTCTATCGGTAGATCAGTCTATCTCCACGAGGGTTTGGTCGCAACGAACCCCCGGATTGAGCACATTCTCATTGCAACAAGACATTCAGTATATGAAAAGAAAGTAAACAAAAATGAGAAGGCATTTATTGCGTGAAAAGGAAAGGGTAAACGAGGACAATACTTCCAAAAATATTTTTTCATTGAAGATAAATGTTTACAATATCCATTCACGAATACAAGAGAGGAAAACAAAGAAAATCAATCCCTTGGAGGAGGAGCTGCGCTCTCAACTTCAGGGCCCATTTCTGGAGCCCCTTCAGCTTGAGTGGCTTCAGTCACCTCGTTCTCAGCAGCAGCCTGCTCTTCGGCAGCTATGATGGTCGCGACTCGACCAAACTCCCCCATATCAAAGGATGGGATCATTCGTTGCACTACTCTTAGCGTAAAGACTCGACCAGTATCATATGACTCGTACCTTTCGTCGTCATATAGCTGCGAAGTACGAAACTCAGAAACTGCCCGAGGACCTTCCTCCGAGAGCATTTTTGCAAGGGCAACTCTCTCCTCGTCCCAGTGGATCGAGTCGTCCTTAAGCTGCGCGAGAGCATTGCGCTCCTTGGTCAGGTTGTCGTAGGCCTCCTTGAGCTGCGACCTAGCCTCCGCAAGCCGCTCCTCCAATGAGATCTTGTCTTGGCGAAAGATCTCCTTCTCTCTCTCCGCTTTCTCCTTCAGGTCGGCGGTCTTCGCGAACTTATTGTCCAAAGCTTGGTACCTTTCGGTCAACACCTGGACTTTCTCTATGAGGATTTTTATCTCCTCATCTTTCTTGGAGATCACGACCTCACGGGATTTGAGGAGTTGATCTCGTCCCTGGACCGCCTTCTCCAAAGCGATCCTCTTCTCATCTGCCTCGTCTATTACGCGGCAAGCGGCAACGATGTCTCGCTTCGTCCGCAAGATGAGGTCCAATCCCTGCAAACAAAAAGAGGGGTGAGAAAAAATACTTAAGAAATCCCAAAATAATAAAATTTTGGGCTAGGAGGTTCTACCTGAGCCATCCTTATCCCTGCCTCAAGGAAGAGGTTCTCGGGGCTTGGCTCGGGAAGAGAGCCGAAGGATTGGGGCGGGACATTCTCAAATAAGAATTTACAGATGGGGTGGAGGTGGCGAGGAACAGAATATGTCCCATTGCCGGAAGGTTGGGCAACGATCAGCCCAGACGACTCGCGAGGAGGGGCCATCGTCTCGCGAGCAGGTCCCTGCTCGGTAGCAGGAACCAGCTCGCGGGCAGGAGCCATCTCTCGAGGCTCCGTGTGCTCACGAGCCTCTTCAGCTGGGGGGCAGCTGGACCCTACCCCATCTGGGGAATTGTCAACGATATTAATCACTGGCGGCCCGGGTGCGACCACCAGTGAAGGAATAGCGGGCCCTGCTGGAGCCCCCGCCTTGCTTGCGAGAGGAGCAGGCTGATCGTTACCCTTTTCGGTGGATGGGTGAGATGGACCAGCAGATGTTTTTTTCTGTCTCTTGGAGCTCGTGCCCTTCAGCCGGGGCAGCAGACCTCTTTTCTCTCCGATCTGCGTCATCTCGACTTCTCTTATGGGTATTAAGCCCGCTGCTGCGAGACGTGATGGAGATAAGCAAGTCTCGACGTGCCTATCACCAATAGGCACCTTGTACACTTTTACGATTTTTTCGTTGATCCCCCCTTTCAAATTCGATTTTCTCAAGACCGGGATACCTGCGAGCACAAACAAGGGTCAAATGGAGTAAAACCCTAAAACCCTAATTGAAGAAAAAAGTGCACAAGGCGGGACTGTGCCTACCTTCACAGAAAAAGCGGTTTACTCTTGGGCCCCTGGAAGAAGCAAATTCCCAATTTTCGGATGCATAAAACCAGCGCTTCCTCCAGCCGGGATAATTCGATGAGGGCTTCCCCAGCACGAAGTTATCCCGGTGCCAATAACATAGATAATACCAGCCTTCGCTGGAGGGTGCCTTCTTCAAGCGGAACATGCGGAGGAACTCATCAGCTGTAAGCTCCCCGTTCCCGGCTTGAGCCCAAAGGACGAATGAGCTTAGGACCACCCTCCATCCATTCACGATAAGTTGCCCGGGGGCAATTTTATAATATCGAAGTACATCCCGGATGAAGGGATGGAGGGGAAGGCGAACCCCCAGAATGAGTTGATACTCATAGAATGCCACACACCCTGGGGGAGGGGAGTCTGGCGTCTCTCCATCTCTGGGTAACCGGAGAGCGACTGAGTCAGGGACTGAAAATCTCTCCCGTAACTCCAGCAGCCGGTTCTCCGATAGAATGGAAGGATAACCAGCCGCTGTATACTGACCTGCCGGAACCCTTGCGTTACTAGAAGCAGAGGATTCCGGGGTGGCATCTCCTAAAGGAACGGTACTCTCCTCAGAAGCCATGGGATATTTAAGAAGAAAAAGAAAGAAGAAATATTACAGTACAAAAGGAAAGAAAGAGCACCAAAGGAGATCGAGGAAGACACCAAGGAGCTCCGGAGGAAGATGATTGAAAGGCAAAGGAGAATTCTGAAACTTCTGTGAAAATCAAAAGATATGGTGGACTCCGTATATTTATAGGCAATCATTCCGCCGTATATGGCAGCACGTGGCGATCTCTCGTTCGGCACAGCACTCGAGCAGGCACGCCCATTAAATACTTGGACACGTGGTGAGCGCCTCTTCATTTCCTGACTGCGGAAAGGCTGGCACTCATTAATTCCAGCCTAATCATGTACGGCTTCTCAGTAAAAGCAAGAGGCAGCCGCGCATGACGGCAAGCTAAGTCCTTTCCTTAAGGATTCTTGGCGGCAAGGACTTGGGGGGCATCTGTTATAGGCAAAATGGTGGAGATAAGATTTCACGCGGAAATGCCCATTTGGCCCTCGAGATGATCTAATCAAGAGTCGCAGAACGGGTAAAAGTGGAGTGCGGGTTCGACTCTCGAGATCGTAAGCTCGGGAGTCGAAGAATAGATAAGTGCGGGACGTCCATTCGACTCTCGAGATCATCTGATCGAGAGTCGAATATTGAATAAGTGTGGGACGTCCATTCGACTCTCGAGCTCACCTGATCAGGAGTCATAGATTGAAAAATACGAAGCAGCTATTCGCAAGTCTCGAGTCTTCATAACCGATAGTCAAATACGGCAAAGCTCGATCCGCGAGCAGACCTTCTCACAAGTCGTCGAAAGACGTTACATCTAAGTGTGTACTTGGACTCGCGACCACATTCTAACCTGCGAGCAGCTTTCCTGCGGTAATATCTCTTAGCTTTCAGTATTAGCACCCGATTCCCGTCGAGCAGCTTGTCCAATCCCTCTGCGACACCAAGCAGGGCTACAACCAGTTCGGTGGTTTCCGTCTTGTCGGCGTCTCCTTCCTTTTCGGAAGCTATGACTCCAACTACGGGCGTCTCCTTCCTTTTCGGAAGCTATGACTCCAATTACGGCTTCCAGCCGGATCTCAAGGGATTGCCATCAAGGGGCGTGATTGTTGAAATAAGTCATTGGGTTGGATCTTACTCAAAAGATAGGATCTTATCCCACGAAATTAGCAAAATCTCAGTATCGTATGCGACATTGACGGGATTTCGACATCTCACGTAACAAATTGGATTGCTTCAGATCTATATAAAGGGGTGGCTCCATTAAGAGCAGGTACGCACACAACATTCAATCTTGGTCCCGTTTTGCTTGGCTTCTCTTCTTACTGTGGCCTAACTTAAGCATCGGAGGGCTAACGGCTGGTCCCCAGCCACCCTTATTTGCTGTCTTGCTTCAGGTCTGGTGGTGGAAATCCCTGCTGGAGTGAAGGAGGAAAGCCGGAGGATCTCGTTACAAAATCTGACATTAACAATCACGAGTCCACAAATGAACGGAATCATTATCAACCATGATGATCAGCATTGATGAGAGGATCCATCATCAATGGTGAACATTAATGGTAATGATCGGATCCATCATGAATGGACACGATCAATGTGGTAATTGAATTTTCTTTTAATCATTGAACTTCTTATATATGTTCAATGGTCTTGATAGTTTTCTTTAATCTAATAATTTATTCTTTTTGGCTTTAATCTTCATATGATTAAAATTAAGCCCTACTTTCATTAGAATATAGAACTCTTATCCCAAGGTTGTGCATAACCTAAGTGGGAGTTTAATTCCTTCCCTAAATGATGCATAAACCCATAATGGTGGGTTGTAGGTTATACAAATAGATAGTTGTAAAAGCATCAATTTCATTTTATTTAGAGAACTTGATTGATCTGCACCGCCCATACAGGTATGTAGGCTTCCGATCCCTTATAAGATGGATTGCATACTTTTATAAACTTGAAAGTTTGTATAACCAAAAAGAAATTCTAGTGATTAGTGCCAATACTTTAGATCATAGCTAAGTAGTGATACATGATGCGATGTAGAGATGGCCTCTAAAGCATTGATCGCTGATCAACTCAAAGGACAACATTTCGACGGCAACAACTACGAAGACTGGTCCCGAGCAGTGCGAAGCCTTCTGGACGAAGATGACATTTCGCACACTCTGGATGGGGTTCAAGAGGAACTCATATTGGTTGAAAATGAAAATCTAGGTGAACATAGGGCCGCGATGAATCGCTACAATAAGTGGTGCAAACAAAATCACTCCGCCCATAATGTTTTGATTAGCACAATGCACAAAGAACTCATACCCACGTATGAAGTGCATGGAACCGCTAAGGGGATCTGGGATGCACTAGCTAATGCCTATAAGCAGAAGTCAAATGCAAAGGTTCAGGCTATGGAATTAGAGTTCCAAGAATACAGGATGCCAGTAGGTTGCCCCATTAAGGATCATATTCGTAAGATGAGCAGATGATAGGCGCCCTGAGGAATGTAGGGTGCAAACTAACTAAAAATCAAAAGATTATAGCTATGCACCGTTCCTTACCCGAATCATGAGCCCAAATCAAAACGAGTCAGAACCATACTGATTCTATCACAACGTTCAGAGACTTTTGTAGCCATCTGGTACGAGAGGTTGAAATAAATGCCATTCAGCCAAGTTCGGCCACGGCTTTTGCAGTAGAAACCCACAAGCGGAAAGCTAACAAGAAAAAGTTCAAAGCTCACAAGAAGGCGAAGAAGAATAATCAGGAACAGAAGACCACAATGCCTCCTCCAAATCCCAAGAAGGGGAAAGGAAAGAGGAAACCCAAAAAGACAAACATAACATGTTTTGTCTGCGGAAATCCCCGCCATTATGCCTGTCATTGCGCCCATAAAAAGACGGTAATTCCTCTGTCACTAGACACTTTGTTTATAGGCGTTTGTTCTGAGATCCTTTCTGTTGATATTCTATCTAACGAGTGGATTTTGGATTCAAGCGCAACAAAGCATGTGACACGAGATCGTTGAGGACTCAAGGAATTTCGGCCTGTAGCCATAGGGAGTTACAAGGTGTATATGGGGAATAACGTTGTTGAAGACGTGTTAGGGATTGGTGTTTATCATCTCCGTACGCGCGTAGGGCACACCATAACTCTCCATGATACTCTTTATACATCGGGCATACGCCGGAATTTAATTTCTGTTTCTAGATTGTTAGTTAATGGTTTTGACATTCGTTTTTCCGGGATAAGAGTTTCTTTCAGACTCAATAACCTCATCTTTGCATGGGAAAACTTAATTTCAGATTTATTTATTCTAGATGTAGATATGATAATGCACCTCTTGCTTTGTCTGCTACGTCTAATGAATATGTAGTATCTGAATATTTAAAATAGCACGCGAGGTTAGGTCACATTGGAAAGGACCGTATGACAAGACTAGCAAGATCTAGTCTGTTAGGCTCATTATCCAAAGTTGATTTGCCATTTTGTGAACATTGTGTGACCGGGACGACTTTTAAGAAACCATTCCTTAAAGCGACTAGGTCAAAGGGTTTATTAGTGATAATCCGTACAGATATCTGTGGACCCTTAAATGTACGTGCTAGAAATAGATGCCAATACTTCGTCACATCTATTGACGATTACTCGTGCTATGGATATATGTATCTCATCTAACATAAATCTAAGGCTTTGATTGCTTTCTCAAATTCAAAGCTGAAGTAGAAAATCAGCTTGAGAAAAAGATTAAAACTCTTAGATCTGATAGAGGTGGCGAGTACACATCTGAACGTTTAAAACATACTGTGCAAACGTTGGCATCATTAGGCAGTACACTATGGCATATACTCCACAACAAAATGGAGTTGTAGAGAGAGGGAACAGGACACTATTGGACATGGTCAGGTCGATGATGGCACATGTCAATCTCTCTGCCACATTCTGGGAAGACGCGCTTCTTACAGCCGTCTACGTCCTAAATAGAGTCCCAACTAAATCCGTTCCTAAGACCCCATATGAGATGTGGACTGGGAGGATTCCTTATCTAGCTGACCTACGTCCTTAGGGATCTTTAGCATATGTTTTATTGCCTGCTCAGCATAGAAGTAAACTTGATAGTAAAACTATTGAGTGCGTATTCATCAGGTACCCAATGCACTTAAAGGGATACGTTCTGGTTTATGAGGATCGTGGAGGATGGACTGAGATTGAATCTCGGGATGTCACCTTCGTCGAAGACAGATACCCTAGCCGAAAGAAACAAAAGGTCTCCACTGAACTTTTTGAAATTCCCGATGTATCTTAGGAGAGTGGGAGTTCTGCTTCTGAAAATGGAGATACTCCTATAGTTCATCAGGACAGTGAGAGTATATCTTAGGAGGCTCCTGAGTTACGTCGAAGTGAAAAAGGTTTGATTCCCAGAAGATATTTCGATATCGATGGTCAATCTTTCTCTTGTGTTGCAGTTGGCGATGATGAACCTAATTCTTATTAGGATGCGTTATTATCTCCGAATTCGGCTGATTGGGTAACTGCCATGGACGAGGAGATTGCCTCCATGGAGAAGAACAAAGTCTGGGAACTTATAGATCTGCCTTCCAATTGCAAAGCAATTGGTAACAAGTGGGTACTTAAGATCAAAAGAAAGGCAGATGATACAGTGAACAAGTACAAAGCAAGATTAGTTACAAAATGTTTTATATAAAAAGAAGGTGTTGATTATGAGGAAACTTTTTCACCTGTTACAAAATTCTCCTCAATCCGCATGATCTTGTCCATTATCGTAAGTTTAAACTTAGAGTTATATCAGATGGATGTAAAGACCGCTTTCTTAAATAGTGATTTGGATGAAGATATATACATGCAACAACCCATAGGTTATATGGACACAAAGTATCCAAAGAAAGTCTACAAGTTGTTACGATCTATTTATGGGTTGAAGCAATCTTCAAGGCAGTGGTACATGAGGTTCCACTTAGCCATCACCACTTTTGGGTTCACAATGAGTGAAGAAGATTATTGTGTATACGTGAAACGGTCTGGAAGATCTTTTCTGATACTATCTCTATATGTAGACGATATCCTATTAGTTAGTAATGACATGCAACTGTTGATAATGTCTAAAGAATGGCTTTTCTCGAACTTTAAAATGAAAGATCTTAGTGAAGCCAACTTTATTCTATGGGTTAAAATCATCAGGAACCGTTCTAGAAGATTCTTAGGCTTGTCACAAGCCACTTACATACAGAAGATCTTAGAGTGGTTTAGAATGAAAAATTCAAAAGCTGTTGAAACCCCTATAGATAAAGCTACCAAGTTAGACAGGAAATCGTGTCCCCAAACAGAAGCTGAGAAATCGGCAATGTCCTCAGTACCTTATGCGAGCGCAGTATGCAGCTTAATGTATGCTATGCTTTGCACCAAACTAGATATTAGCTATGCAGTTGGCATAGTCAGCCGTTACCAGAGTACCCGGGACAGTCTCATTAGCAAGCCGTGAAACGCATATTCCGCTATCTCAGAGGAACCAAGGACTTGATGCTGTGTTATGAATGCGCGAGTCTCGAGCTCAAAGGATATTCAGATGCCGCCTGGGGTAATGACGCCGACGAGGGAAAGTCTACTTCAAGATATGTCTTCTTGCTAAGAGGGGGAGCTATCTCTTGATCTAGCAAGAAACAGACATCCACAACACTTTCATCTATGAAAGCCAAATACATTGCATGTTGTGCTGCAGTTTAAGAGTATGCATGGGTTCGCAGATTCCTACAAGGATTGAGTGTTGTTCTAGGCATACATGAGCCTATATCGTTGAGGATAGACAACACCTCGGCCATTCACTTGGCAAAGGATCCCAAACACCACCAGAAATCGAAGCACATTGAGATAAAGTATCATTATGTTCGTAATAAAGTGAAAGAAAAGAATGTTATCCTCAGTTACATTCCTACCAAGGAGATGATGGCTGATCCCATGACGAAACTATAGCTAGAGATCTATTTCAGGTTCACGTCAGGCAGGTGGGATTGAGGAAAGCTTGATTGACATGCTTGTATCATGTATCTTTGATCTGTCATGAATAATAAATTCCCTTTTATTCAGTATTGAGCACTTGTTAAACTAGGTATGTAGATCATCAGCTTTTTCTTTGAGATTAAGTAGGATTTCAACTTTTATCGGCAGGCCGGTCACCCACTCGCATGGGATGACCAACCCTAAATGTACAAGAAAGGTACACTTGGGGTGACGTTCATACACTGAGGTATGAACCACTCTTTATTGAAAATAATAAATGATGAGGATGCGAATGAGTTGTATCTGCCTTCAGTCTTAAAAGATTAAAGATGAGACTGATAAAGTCGAATAACATTATCGCACCATTGCTATTCATGCGAACGTTAAGGCCTAAATCTCAGCTAAGTCGTGAGGTTATGAGACGAGTCATACCTCATGTGAGACAACTTGCGTATTGTAGACCTGACAGATACCTAGTATAGTCTACTT
This sequence comes from Liriodendron chinense, assembly GCA_003013855.2. Lineage (NCBI taxonomy): Eukaryota > Viridiplantae > Streptophyta > Magnoliopsida > Magnoliales > Magnoliaceae > Liriodendron > Liriodendron chinense. Next base: position 1,250,496 of record ML058572.1, read on the forward strand.
TACGGCGTGGATTGTAGCCACGTGCTTGGACCTATTACTTATAGATTGCTTTGATTCGATCTAATCATTGCAACGTGCGAGTAGCCAGTCCCGTAAGTGACTCTTTGTGTCCTCAGCTACCCTCCTCTTGTGTACAGGAGGATGAGATCAAGTGTCGCTACTTTAGTATACGATGACGAAAGGCCCTTGATTGGTCAGACTCGGTTATGCTCGGAAAATGGCTTGATTAGTTCCAAATTACACATCTGCATGGGGAAGATCCCGTGACAGCAACACTAAGTTTCTAGAACTATAAATACGCACTTAAAGACTTATCCGCCGGCAGTATCGAGTTTTCTTATACTTTTACAAACGATATTATCTTTCAAAATATATATGCATATATATTACTTTAAAAAGAATACATATTGATATTTGTAGAAAACCAAGTTTTTTTTAGAATAAACTCGATAAGTTGGATAATTACGTATGTTGGTAGAGTACTCTAGATTGGGAGTTAACTCTATCCGGTGTGGTCATGCGGACTAGGACAGGCAATGCAAAGCTTGGGTTATTGAGTGCTAGTTAGGTGGTCTCTTAGTACTCAAACACCTGCGAGAAGATAACGGTGTTCCAGCTGGTCCCACGTTTCTGATTCTTTTGATCGTGATTCTTTGGTTTTGATTGTTATGTGATAAGCTAGATGAACTCTCATGATGTGCCTACCCCACAATGTGATTGAGTGGGAGATGTTGGTTGTGGACCTTTGGGGCCCCACTTGTGGGCAACCATTTGTGGATTGGGACCCATAGGAAGTAGATTGGGAACCATAGGAAGTTACTGCATCATTTTCCTTCCGGAAATTTGAGTTGCAAATTTCGGAGGTGATTAGATGAGATAAGGATAAACCTTATCTCATCTCATCATCTTATCCCTTTTATCCCTCGTATGAGTGTTATAAAAGGGAGAGCTCTCTTCCGATACAATACACGAAAAAGGAAAAGTATAAGTGATATACGGAGAGAAAAGAGAGGAATAGGCTTCGAGAGTTCATCTGGTCCATCCATAAGATCTGAGTCATAGATCTGATCTGGGGACCATCTTCACCGTAGGATCAGAGGGGTGATCAGACCCATTTGTTCCTGTAGCAAATAGGCGGACGGTTGGATCGCACCGTACATCCTCGGTTTTACGAAAGTTCTCATTGTGTAGACCGTCGGATCCTGGAGGCCTATACTTCCGCAAATTACTTTCAGGTATGGCTTTTTCCAAAAACAAGGATGTTGCAGCATTTCTGAAAATAGGGAAGGCGCGACTTTTTCGAAAAACATGATGGCACAACTTTTCTCAAAAGTTGAGACAGAGAGAATGAGAGAGGGGAGAAGGGTTATATATGCACTATACATGGGGTGGTGGGCTGCTCCCCCTCTCTCCTCCATTTCCAGCACCCACATGATGGACGGTGGAGAGAATGAGAGAGGGGAGAAGGGTTGTATAGGCCCACCAAGTGGTGGACTGCTACCCCTCTCTCCTCCATTTCCAACACCCACATGATGGACGGTGGATATATATTATGGGTGGACCAAACAAACTTGATGTTGGAACCAAACATACTTTTTTTACTTTTAAGTATGTTGTTTACCGAATATACTTATCAACCGAATAAGTAGGAACCAAGAGAAGCTACTTAAGGTGTACGTAACTCGTGAAAAGTAACTTACGAACCAAGCAAAATTGTATCAACATCCACCAGTGATCTAGTGGGATGATCTTGTGGGCCCAATGGGGGATGGATCACAGCCCAAATGTCTTGCTTGGGCAATCCTCATCCTTCCATTGGTGACCTGCAAATCGATGGCTAAGAAAAGAAACCAATACAGCCTGTCCCGCATCCAACTGGAAAAAGACCAAGGATCGAATGGCCATACCATTCCAATTTCGGAGATTTCTGGGGTCCACCCAGAACAGGTCCCATTGAATCAACAGCGTAGATCACTGATTCAACGGCCCACTTTTACAAACTGAATATGCTAAATGAGAACTTTGGTATGCTTGTAGTTTCCGGTTGTGACATGACTTCAATATACTATGCTTGTAGTTTTGGGTTTTTGTTTTTTTTCTTTGCCGTTTGGTCTTTTTCCTTTTGTTGTTGCTGTTGTATTTGGTCTTTTTCCCCAGCGGTTAATTATAAATTCTTGCTTACGTTCTCAATAATGTAAATCCAACGACATTTTCCAACCAGATATTTTCTTCCATCGACATTAGCATTTCACATATCCAAGCAGCTGAATGTATGCTAACTTGTCGTGCAGCCTCAGCTTTCCAACCAACAATGACATTAATGTAGGACATCCCCATCATTAAGATTACCCGCATTGAAAATCAGCCTGATCCATTCATTAGGTGGGCCGTTGGCTGTTTGTCAAATGTCCTCCATTTTAATATAATTGATTGCGCAATAGGCCTTCTTTGAAGCTGTTAAAGAAGGGTGAGAAACACCAATATCACAGCCCAACACCTAGATTTGTGACGTGGCATTCAAAAGAGAGATGGGTGGATCATCTCTCCACCATTTTAAAGAGATATTTTCACTAAGTTCTGTTTTAATATCTATTCAATTACATCATTATAAACTCTCTACAGAACTACTTGTATGTGGGATGTTTCACATAGTTACTAAACCTAAAAAGCCTAAGCCACTAACAAGTAAAAGAAGAAAATTCCAGATACAAAGTATAAAACACCAAAGAAAGAAGTCATACATGTATGGCCGAGCGGTCCATTTATTATCATGTATGACTGAGCTGGCCATTTATTACCGATAAAGGAACATTTTATTTGCACTAGGACTGAGTGGGCCTGATTGCATGCCCTATGAATCTGGAACATATGGTTAGGTTTACCAGTATGTAACATCAAGTCCATAGGGCTGAGCAGTCTGGTTCGTTGGTTCATACAATTGGATGGTCCAATGATCCAACAGATCGTGGGGTCCAATCTTCTTATTTGCCCTTTTGGGACCCAAAGGACTTAAGCAAATCAAATGGGTGGAGTGTAAACGGATAATGGCTAATAAATGGATAAATTATGCAGCGGCTGCACTAGTTGCTCTAAGGGATTATGCATGGAAGAACACGCCGCGAAGTTGGGATAAATCAACTGATCCTTGCAATTCAAAGTGGGATGGAGTCATTTGCACCGGTGAAAGGGTGACCGAATTGTGAGCCTTTGTTCTGTTAATTGCCATCACTCATTGATGCCTCTTCTTCCTCTCAGAAGGAAAGATCATCCTTTCAATGCTTTCAGGAAATTATCATCCATGGGCCTTGTGGGTAATCTCGGCGGCGACATTAGGGACCTTACCGAGTTGCAAACCTTGTAAGTTGGGTTTTTTCTCCTCTACATGTTTTGCTGTCTGCTACTTCTGCTACTATTATTACTGCTAATACCAAAGGTAATTGATTGATTACCTAGAACAGCAAACAAATGAAACATGGACGACCACAAAAAAACATGACCAAAAAAGAAAAAAGAAGATCAGGATCCAAAGTGTCTAAAACCACAAGATTTCTCCAGTAGGAGGGACCATAGCTGATATGTGAGCTCAATGTCTTGAAAATGGAATCACATTACAAAAATTATAAGTGGTCTGTTTCAAATCAGATTGTAATTTAAAGAAGTAATAGAAATAGTGAAATAGTAGAGAAATATAGTACATTTCTATATGGTAATGAACTGTGTACAGCATAAGCCATCAAACATTGAAAACAAATCTCATTATGCTACCACACAACTTTAAGTTCGATTTCACATCCTTCCAATCTATGAGAGCTACATTTCAATTTAATTATGTTTTCCAACAGATCTTTCAATCCATGCATGTCCTTTTATCAGATACAATTCGAACCAAGTAGCGGATCATTTTCCATTGCTTTGAATTGTAAATCGTAAGATCTGCACAACACTTACACAATTCCAAATGATATCATCTAAGTATTCTTTTTCTTTAATTTGATACCATTGTCATAAGATTTGAGCAACACTTCATGCAACACGAAACGATAGGAGAAACTATTGAAGTAGTGGGTATAATTTGATACCATAGATAATCTTGAAATCCTCCCACCCCATTCATTCCATTTTTTTCAACTGATCTTCTGATCCATGAATATTATTTTATCAGCTACGACTCAAATTGAGTGGTGAATCAATTTCATTGACATTTGAATTATAACATGCACCTCCAAATAGCAGAGGCAGAAGTAATATAAGTAGTTTGTTTTTTATAATTTTAGTCCTTGTGCAGCCCACTACTCATCTTAACTAGTACAGACTCGTATGATCATTGCTTTCTGTTGACATATCTTTTTCAACACAGGGACCTTTCTTTCAATCCAGGCCTAGCTGGACCTGTCTCTTCATCAATAGGCGAGTTGAAGAAATTAACTATCCTGTAAGATCGAAAGAAAGCATGTGAATAGTATCTGCACATCTATGCATATTGCATTAGAGATGAGAGAGATGAATTCAACTTCAACACCATTTCTTTTAATCTGTCAGGATCCTGGCTGGCTGCAACTTCACCGGCAATATCCCAGAGCAATTAGGAAACCTAGCAGGACTCTCTTTCTTGTAAGTTCCACTCAAAGCTTTTCTAGTTTCGTATCATTAACGGTTTCCAACAGATCTGATTTTCCATGCCAACTCTCCTTTTCAGGGCTCTGAATTCAAACAAATTCACTGGTGAAATACCTCCTTCTTTGGGTAGGCTTTCCAATGTTGAGTGGCTGGACCTGGCAGACAATCAGCTGACTGGATCTCTCCCTGTCTCAACGTTAACCACACCCGGCTTGGATCAGCTTCTCAAAGCAAAGCACTTGTGAGTATTTCAAGTCCCTGTTTCCATCTCAAAATAAAAATTAAAAAGAAGAAGAAATAGAAGAAGAAGAAAGAAAGAAAGAAAGAAAGAAAGAAAGGCCATCTGGATCTTATTTAACAAGTCAATTTATTAGAGCATCTGGAAGCAAGGCAATGATATACTCACGATTGAATGAACGGTTTTTCCAATTTATGCACTTGCCAGCCATTTCAGCAACAACAACCTATCGGGTGAAATTCCAGCCAAGCTTTTCAACTCCACAATGGTGCTGATACACGTGTAAGGAAATACCTACTGACTGAATTAATGTTCTTCCTCTCTCAATTCTTCACTTCTACCAACTGCTTGTGCTTCTCTGCTGGCAGACTATTTGATGGAAATCAACTAACTGGGGAGATCCCATCCACACTGGGGCTAGTGAAAACCCTTGAGGTTCTGTGAGTGGTCCTCTAACCATATACTACTCTGTCCCCTTCTCTTGCTAGATTTTTGTTTCTACTTCTTCTTACCTGAACTTTTATATATGTAATTGGTATCCAAACAGGCCCTAAGGGTCCATTACCATGTAAGTAACTTTTTAACTTAACAAGTTACTTTTTTAGCTTAAGTTAGTTTGGTAAGAAAGTTACAGAAGTAACTTATCTAATGAAAGTCAGTTATTTCCATAAGTTTTTTTTCCCTTAGTTTTTAACTTTTTACCTCTGTGTGTGTGTGTGTGTGTGTGATGGATGGTCCATATCAGAGGCCCCACATGATGGGTTGACCACATAAAAGAAGAGGCTGACCATCCATATCAAAGGAGGCCCCACATGATGGGTTGACCACAAAAGGAAGGGGCCGACACGATAGGATTACCCACATTAAGGGATTGTCAACATCAAAGGTAAGCCCCAAATGATGAATGGCCCACATCCAAAGCGAGCCCCGCATGATGGATGACCTGCATTGAATGTCGGGCCCACAAGATGGACGATCCATGTCAAAGGTGGGTTCCACATGAGGGATGGTGGATATTGAAGGTGGCCCCACATGATGGACAGTAGCATTGAAGGTGGGCCTTTAATAATGGATGCTCCACATCAAATGTCGGCCCCTAATGATGAATGGCTCACATCCAAGGTGGGCCCCACATGAGGGACAACCACATTGAAGATGGGACCAACACAATGGACGGTCCACATCAAAGGGAGGCTCCATGTGATGGGTGGTGGACATTGAAGGTGGGGCCCACATGATGGCCAATTTACTATGATGGATGACCCACATCAAAATGGGTCCCACATAATGGACGGTCCACATCAAAGATGCCAATGATGAATGACCCACATCCAAGGTGGGCCCTGCATGATGGACGACCCACATCAAAGGTGAGTCCCACGCGATGAATGGTCCACATTAAAGGTGGGCTCCAGTGATGGGTGGTGGATATTAAAGGGTGGGCCGGACAAACTTATGTCACGTTAGAAATCAAACATACTTTTCTACTTTTTGATCGATAAGCACGTTGTTCCAAACATACTCATGTGCTAAATAACTAGAAAACAAGAGAAGCTACTCGAGGTGTAAGTAACTTATGATGCAAGCAGATTAGGTACGCCCCGGCCTCACCCAAGACTGTGCGGCCCTTAATGTGGGGTCCACCTTGATGTATTTATTCAATATCCACCCCGTCCATCCGTTTTCCCATATCATTTTAGGGCATGAGCCCGAAAATAAAGCAAATCCAAATATCAGGTGAACCATACTATAAGAAACAGTGGTGATTGAACATCCCACTATTAAAAACTTCCTAAGGCCCACCGTAATATTTTGGTGATGTTCATGTGCCAGCCCACTTGTTGATAAGGTCAGATAAACCTTGATATAAGGAAAAAACAAATATCAGCTTGATCCAAGAATTTTGTGGCCATTATAAGTTGTTAATGGTCATTCACCATTGTTTCCTACAAATACAATATAGTCCACCTTAGAATTGGATCTGTTTCATTTTTTGGATCATGCCCTAAAATGATCTGGGATGACGGATGGACATCGTGGATACAGACTACATACCTCAAGGTGGGCCCCACGTTAAGGGCCACGCTGTCTTGGGTGAGGCCGTGATCGCACCTGATCCACTCCGGGATCAATGAACTATGGGGTGTGAGTGTGTGTAAAAAGAAAGTACCCATGCCTCAGTGGTAGACTCACAAGAGATTTTCAACACGAGTTCATGGGTTCGAGTACCCATTATGGTATAAAAAAGCCACCGTGGTGTGAGTGCGTGGGTGTGTTTGGGGTGTGAGTGTGTGTGTAAAAAACAAAAAAAAAGAACTGTGAGAAAGAAAAGAAAAGAAAAAGTCAATGAACTGTGAGTAGTAACCCAAAGTGGAACTGACAGTAGCCCCATCACATTCGGTCATGATTATTGATGTCAGCTTCCTTTATGACCCCTTTCTATCTCTTTCAGGAATTTAGCAAACAATCAGCTGAAAGGCCCAGTAGCTGACCCCACCAACATGACTTCTCTCACTTATGTGTACGACATCAGAATGGAAATTCCAATAAACTGAATGCATTAGAAAGTTCTGATGGTATCTTGTGCTGCTTCAACTAATGCCTTGGTTTTTTCTCCAGGGACCTTAGCAACAATTCATTCGATGCAGCAGAAGCTCCAACCTGGTTCTCAACCGCACAATATCTCACCAGTTTGTAAGTTTACAAAGTATTTGTTTTGGAATTCCATATGTGACAAGTTCCTCAGACTTGTCCGTCTCACCCAAGCATCCCTTCTTGCTGATGGTAACCAGAATCATGGAAAACGGAACACTTCAAGGTCCAGTCCCAAAAGAGCTGTTCAGCATTCCACAACTGCAGCAAGTGTAAGAGCTTTGGCTGCAAAGATGATATTGGCAAGTCTATTCCAATTGGTCTAATCTTGCCAATTTAGTCATTGTAAGTTTGTGACAGGAAATTGAAGGATAACTCATTCAGTGGCACCTTGGACATGGGTGAAAGCATCAGCCCACAACTCCAACTGGTAGATTTGCAAAACAACCACATTACCTCCTTTACAGAGGATAACAGCTATACAAAAACTCTAGAGTGAGAACATATCTTCATGCGCCATCTTTTTTCTATGTGGGATTTAGCATACCATGTTCTACAGTCAGTTCCTCATCTATATGAGATCTTTCTCTCAATCAATGGTTGCAGACTTGTCGGGAACCCGCTCTGTACTCCCCCTCTGCCCTCAAGTGGAAACTATTGCGTGCCCCAGGTATCATCAGCACCAGCCTATTCAACAAGTCTGGCAAACTGTGGCAGCAAATCATGTCCCTCTGATCAGAGGCTCAGCCCTCAGAGTTGCCATTGTGCGTACCCATACACTGGAATTCTGACCTTCAGAGCACCTCCTTTCAGTGATTTGTCCAACAACACCCGATTCCAGTCACTGGAAAGGCACATATGTACGCTACTCAAGCTAACTCAAGGTTCAGTATCTCTTCAGAACCCATTCTTCAGGCATCAGTATCTCCTGGTGCAGTTGGAAATCTTCCCATCCACCGGAAAGTACTTCAACTTGTCAGAGATTCTGAGGATCGGGTTCGATCTTGTCAAACAAACTAAAAAACCACCCGATGAGTTTGGACCATACTATTTTATTCCATCTCCAGATTATCCTTTCCCAGGTATGCACTCCCTCCTTTTCTATGAAAGAGAATGTGAATGATTCCTCTTTTCTTCAACTCATTGAAAACATAAAAATGTTTCAGCTAGAAGTGGAGGGATTTCGATGAGTGCAGGCATAGTTATCGGGATAGCTGTCGGTTGCACTGGTATGGTTCTCCTGCTAGTGGGAGTGGGGATATACGCCTTCCAGCAAAAGAAACGTGCAGCAAGAGCCATAGAATTAAGCAGACCTTTCGGTAAATGTGTAGAATCTAATACCAACCATATCAAGTGCAACATACACACAAACTCAGGAAATTGTAATCTTCTCAATAGTGCTTGTTTGCCATGTCACAGCATCTTGGGGTCCGAGTGGCGGAGACAGGGGCGGTGCACCACAACTAAAAGGTGCAAGATGGTTTTCTTATGATGAACTCAAAAAGGGCACCAACAACTTCTCAGAAAGTAATGAGATTGGATCGGGAGGTTATGGCAAGGTGATCCATTCCGTGGCAAGTCATTGTTCACAAAATTTTCAGAATCAATTCTTCATGCGTCTCATCTTGTCCATTATATCCTCCTTTTATTTAGGTTTACCGAGGTAAACTTCTAGGTGGGCAGATTCTGGCAATAAAAAGAGCACAGCAAGGGTCACTGCAAGGTGGGCTCGAATTCAAGACTGAAATTGAGTTGCTTTCTAGGGTTCATCACACGAACCTTGTCGGTCTTGTGGGTTTCTGTTTCGAGCATGGGGAGCAGATGCTGATCTATGAATATGTTCCAAATGGAACACTAAGAGAGAGCTTGTCTGGTAAGTTCTCGAACACCATTTCAGATCAAGCAGTTTCCTTTATCCTCACATTGTGGTATTCAATCATGCTGCTGCAACTATCAACTGTAGGGAAAAGTGGCATCCATCTGGACTGGAAGAGGAGACTTCAGATTGCTTTAGGCTCAGCAAGAGGATTAGCTTATCTTCACGAGTTCGCCAATCCTCCCATAATACATAGAGACGTCAAGTCTACTAATATTCTTTTGGATGAAAATCTAATTGCCAAGGTTGCAGACTTTGGCCTGTCAAAGCTAGTATCAGACGGAAAGGGACATGTTTCTACTCAAGTTAAAGGAACATTTGTAAGTATTTCTCATTTATACTTGTTGCACCTTGAACTTCTTTATTGAGAGTTCACATTAAGTTGTCATTCTGTATGTATTCTTCTGTGGTATGATTCTCAATGTTTTATCTCCAAACTTATTTTCTGGGGAAGAGAAAGAATATCCAAATTAGCATGTGGATTTCTGGATCAATTTCTTATTCTGGACTTCACCTGCTGCATTTCACTATATCTCACATAGAACTCTAGCTTTGGATCTAGGTTTCAAAACTCAAAACAAAATAAAACCATTGCTAGATTGAGTTTTCATAGAAATTGAATAAGTTTTCTGGATTGAGTACACACACAGAGAGTGAGAGAGGCGTGCCTCTAACTCTACATACATCTATGACCAATTCATCATCATCACTATGAACAACTTGTTGCAGGGTTATCTCGATCCTGAATATTACATGACTCAACAACTGACGGATAAGAGCGACGTATACAGTTTCGGTGTGGTTATGCTTGAGCTTATATCTGCAAAGAAACCAATAGAGAAGGGAAAGTATATTGTTCGGGAGGTCCGAATGGCAATGGATAAAAATGAAGAACACTATGGCCTGAGTGAGATAATGGATCCTTCCATTCGGTATGCAACCAATCTCGTTGGTTTTGGGACGTTTGTGGAGTTAGCCATGCAATGCCTTGAAGAATTGGCTTCAGACCGTCCAAAAATGAGCGAGGTGGTGAAGGAAATTGAGACCATACTGCAGAATGATGGGCTGAACACAAACTCAGCTTCTGCGTCTTCATCTGCCATGGACATAGGGTCCATGAAGGATTATCTGGGCCATCCATATGATGAAACTCTACCCAAAAAGGATGAAAATAGAGATTCTTTCGACTATAGTGGTGGGTCCACATTCTCGGCCAAAGTTGAACCCAAGTAGCACTACTTGTTTTCTCATTTCATACTGCTGTTATATTTGTTTGCTGTATATGTTGAAGGAAGTCATATTGCAGAATGAAAACTGTGCAACCATCAAATGGTATTGTATTTGTGCCCTTGCATCTGTTGGAGGCGTCAGCAAACCCCCTGATATACATTGTTCTGTCGTTCCCTAACAGCTCGAGCTTTTAGCGCAACCAGTCAATAACATGGTATCAGAGCTGGACGTCCGGTGTTCAAGTCCCGGGGTTTGCAAAATTCGGTATTATAGGGCATCCGGTATTGTATCAGCCCAGAGTATCACGTGCGGGGCCAGTATACCGCCCGCACGTGAGGGGAGGTGTTGGAGGCGTCAGCAAACCCCCTGATATGCATTGTTTCCCTAACAGCTCGAGCTTTTAGCGCAACCGGTCAATAACAGCATCTTAATTAATTGTTTCTCTCAAATGGAACTAATTTCCTTTTTCTCCCCTGTAATCCAATATACCCCACCCTATCAGGATAGTGAAAGGAAAATCCCAATAACAGAGTTGATGCTTTAATGCAGTTTCCTTGCAAAGGCTTCATTGCAACAACTTAAATAGAACCATGATTAGTTTCCTAGGATCTATTACATTTTTTAGTTCCATAGGACATCACTGCTGTATTTTCTATTGCATGAATCATCATCAATATGAATTAGCAGATTGCAACACATTTACTTACGAAATAATCAATGATTAGTTCCGACTTTCAAAATTTCTGACGCATTTCATTCATTAACCTGTTGATCCGAAATTTAAATTGTCTCTTGTTTAGAGTATTTGGGTGCCTAATCACGTCAAAATCCTTTCTTTACACCTTACAGAAATGTTTCTTCATGGTAGCTACTCCATGGCCTTCTGATGCAAGGATATGGATAACCTTTTAGTACCCACTACCACAAGCACGATATAATTTTTAGGTGCTTCTTTGATCCAGAATGTGTAATAGTTTCCATTGGGCCAAAGTAGGGGAAAATCTCAACTCAAAGGACAGCATTCTTTTAATGAGATATATTCACATAAAGGCACTGTATGTGAACTTCCACATCCATGTCTTTCCTGTCATGTCACTTGTGGAGAACATCCAAGACATGAAAAAGGAGTCTTGTCCTTGATAGAGTTGAATGGACGACCGGGATTCATGTAGCCAACCCCAATTAGTTGGGATAAGGCTTAGGTGATGATGATGATCCAAGACATGCAAAAGGTGGCTCTCAGCCTCTCACCATGAATATAAACTGGGAGAAAATCAAGCTGGTCAACTCATTGGGCATGCCAGTCATAAACAATGGCCAGTGGATGGTCTGACTCAACGTGGCATGATTTTCACGGCAGGTAATCTTCATGGTGTGACCCATCTTTTTACATGGCACAAATATCCCATACACATGGCACATTGGAAGGAAAGACGAGGCAGTATGTGAAAGTTACTCGTGCTTGTAAGAGTGAATTGAATGGGTACAATGACTGATTTCATTATCTCCAAGGGAGATAAATCAGGACTCGAGTAACTGGGAATCAAATGAAGAATAATAAAAGATCATGAGATGATGGAAATGCGAAATACTAAAGTGGAATCAATTTTCTTCAAGTTTCAAGGATGTGTATGTTACATCATCATCGTCCAATGGGCAGGCTTACACTGTCGGTCAGGATCCCATCTTTACTCCTCTGTTGTTACATACACTCCTCTCTTATTCTACTTCACAAGAGGTGGGTCAACTTCTTCCACCTTGAGTGCCATTTGTTGCAGTGGGCAGAACCATGATGCAGGCTGGCTAAGAACTCTGCCAACACAATGGCAACTGAGACTGTTTAAGCAGGAACTTCTTGGAAGCCTCCACTCGAGCACAAAAATTCAGAGTTAGTGTTTATGGAAACAGAGAAGCTGGAGCAAATGAAGGCAGCAGACGTTAAGCATTCCCAGATGGACCAACCAATTACGGTCATTTTGTAGAAAGGGGTGCGCTCCAGTGGTACCAATACCATTGTAAACTAGGGTGATACGAGGCAGATGTTGGTCTCATGTGATTTGTTCACAGAATCCAACCCGTCCATCAGATATGTCACCTCAATTTGTCTTCAGGATACAAAAGATCAGCTTGATCCAAAACTCAGGTAGGCTACAGCACAAGGAACAAGGTGAGAGAGGACGCCCTCCATTGATTTGCATGGGGGGCCTACCATTGTTGCATATATATAATCTAGGCTGTTTGGACCCCTCGTCTGTACTGGATGAAGGATGAGCACAAAAATCAAATGGTTTCATTACTCAGGTGAGCCCTGGTATCTCTGAGTTTGATGTTGACCTCCTTCCGAGATTTAGATTCTTTCTTGATGTCTCTCTTCTGAGTTCTATGGTGACCTCCTTACAAGATTTAAATTCTTTCTCTTCCTGTGGTTTTGCCTAAGTAAATTCTCTAAACTTCTAAAGTTAAGCCCACATAAACTTCATTTGATGACTCTGTAAACTCATGCAGGTTTTGGTGGTGACACTGCCTACATGTATCCTCTGAGTATCCAATACAGTACCAGTTTGTACTGTGTCCAGCATGCTACACCAAGCATATTCAAGTGTATCAAAGTGGATTCCCAATAAAAAAATTTCCTTGTTTGATCACTTCCAAATTCTCATTTTTCCTCTTGTTCCTAGAGATAAACGGCACCTGAAGCCCTCATCAAATGGAATAGCTTTAGAAAACCTAAACTCAACATCAAATGTAATTCAGCTAAAGAAAATGTCCATCAATGAGAAACACTATTGTTCCTAGCAAACTTTTTCAGCATTGCATTCCTAGAGACCTTAGCTGTTTGCTAATTCCCCTTTCCAGATGATGCCAATAGCTACGCTAAAGTGCACTGTTGGGCATGATTACATTGGCATGTGAGCAGTGTTCTTGGTACGGGCTCCCCGCTATTCTATGACGCAACCAGCTACTTAGAGCATGTCCTATCCAGTTCTGGTCCTACAGAAATACATGTATGTGCCCTTCGTGCTTAGCGATTTTCTTGGCAATTAACTTCCATGACACTACCTTGCATGCCTATAATAGTTGGGTTGGGGGGTCAAGCACTTGGTGGGACCTTGCTGGGTGTTACTGTCATTGAAAATCTCTGCCTTTGCTGGTTCCATAAACTCAGGTAAAAGAAGGTCAATGTATGCTGATTTTCCATTTATAAGCCAGTCCAAATTATTGGTAGAAAGGCTAAGAAGATGATGATGATTATTGAGATAAAACTATAAAAATAGGAGGAAATGGTCAAAATTCATCAATAGGTAGAGATTTTTCAATAAAAGAAATACCCAAGTCCTAGAGTGAACCTCACTGGACAAGAGAAACCCTCAGCCTATTCGCCAAAGTTCCAAATTCCTGTTGAATTGTACCTAAAAATGGGAGGTGACACCTCTTTTCTTCTTACTAATCATTTCCCCATTCCAATCGCGAAAGAAATTAGCCACCGAAGCGAGCATCATCGAAGGGAGAAAAGCTTCCAATTTGTATAGCCAAAGAATCGTACTCCAACATCTCATCTTCCCTCATATTCTTGTGGCATCGCGACAATCAAACCAATCCTCCATTTGCAATCTTAAGGCATTGGCTAGTCGTCATCCCACAATCGATTGAGACGCAATACAGTCTACGAAAATCTTGAACAAACGAGGAATTCTCTTTCCCAGATTCTTCTTCCTATAACTTCTGGAACCTCCGCACAAAAGCCGATGTCGATTACGGAAGCATCTCTAGCATCTCTCGGTTCGATTATGGAAGAATCCCATGATATGCCCGATCCTCGAAACACTTTACATTGCCTTGCCCCGACTATTTGGGGTTCGCTTTATGAATTTTGTTTCGTTTTGTTGCAGGTGGGCCCTAGGAAGGCTTCAACCGTCGTCCCCACTGTTTTCTTTGGTGGTATCGACTAGAGCTTTGGATCTGTTTGGGAGCTTTGGATCTGGATTTTAAAATTTTTGCATGTCCATGTGGATATGGAATCATCCAAATTTCGTGGTATATTTGTATGAATATTAAAAGAGATCGAGTAAATTATCTACAATATTCCAAAGGGGTTAATATACAACATAAATAATTATGGTAATAAGCTCATCAAAATATACACATTAAGTAATTCTAAACTTGAGGTGGGCCATAAAGTGGGCCAACTAAATTTCACCACATGAAGCAAGTGTGTTTTGATGTGATCTATAAAACAAGTGTGTTTTGATAAGTCATGATGAGTTCAAATAAAATGGCTTGCTTGAGAGAAAAAATAATACATTGGACCTAAGAAAGTTTATGTGGATGGGCATTCCTAACCCGATGTGGCCCACCTAAGCATTAGATTAGTCAGATTATCTAGATTACGTCCTAACAAGATGTATCTGAACTAATGGATAGAGTGGATGCCACAAACATCATGGTGGGCCCAGTCACAAACCCAAGTCTTTTATTAGAAAGAATTTTGTATATTCCCTTCATGCTAGATTCACTTGTTTGATAAAACATAGACACCACACTAGCCCTCTCACAAAACATATAGTTAGCATCGGATCCATATTGTTACACACGGTGTGTCCTACTTGTGGTTGTGGATGTGGATGACTTTTAGTACCTAGGCTTAAAATAGAGAAGTCCACCTATGAATGGATTAGATTTCAAATATACATCATGGTGAGGCCATAAAACAGGTATTGCATAGGATTATGGTCCTACTATTTTCCCTTTAACCTATCACTTATGTAGGATGTCAACACCATGAAAACTGTAAGCCCTACCACCACCAGAATTAATGAATAGTTGACAGTTAATATCTGAAAACTAAATATTCGGAGGGGGTACTCGGAAAGTCGCTCTATCAGAGTTACTTGGTTCTGATACCAATTGAAATTGCGTTTATTGCTCACACTTGAGACGCTAAATGTGTAGAAGCTATTAGAGCGGAGCTTAGAACTACGGCTAAGTCCTAGATGGGGGGGGGGGGGGGGGGGGGGGGGGGGGGTGATTGGGACACATTTTCAAATCCTTTAAAAACTTTTGCCTAATTAAACTAGTTTAGCAATTATAAATTAATTAAATAAGAACACTTAGCTTCCAAGCTTAAGTGAGTCCAATCACAAAGGATAAAAATAAATAAACGATTAAGCGAACTAGCCTAAGCACATAAATTATACATTATATAACTATCAAGCATCTAATCTATGTGCAACGTCTAGACTATAATGGATGTTACTAATTAAGCACTTAGTCTAGAGAGCTATATAGACAATATGAGATTCAATGTTAAGCATATGTTTACAAGCATAGTGAACATACATCTTATGTGTGAATGTGCCTATTTAAAACATATCATTCATTCTATTCAAGCATTCATATAATTAATAATTAAAAGACACTGTAAGAATAACAATGTGCTCAAATGACAATCCCAAATATAGGTATGTATAGTAGTTCGATTTCCCTACTCCACTCTCGGTTACCGTACTCACCCTTTAAGTACACCGAATTTCACTAAGGGTGTTTAAATTAGGTTCCTCCCAACCTGAGTGTTTTAAATCGGTTTCCACCCTACCGAGGAGTTTAACAAGGTTCCTCCCAACCTATGATGGAGATTTTAAAAGGTTCATCTTTCAACCTAGATGTTTACAGATTCCATCCAACCCAGGAGTTTGATAAGGTTTTTTCCAACCCTTCTATCCTACTCTAGAACCTAGCGTACACTCCTGTCGGAGGCTCCTCTTTGAGACTTTGATTCCAAACTCTCAAACTCAATCCTCTACAAGGAAAGAGTACAACCAAACTCTTACGATTGACAACTTACTTGTTGGATCGAGCCCTTTTTACAACGCCGCTTGAGTTACTTGCTCTCCACTCTCCCGTGCTTCAATCAGCTCTCCTTTGCTCCCCTGATCATGTTGGCAATGCTTTGTCCAAGGCCTCAACTCCAATGATCAACTACCTTGTATTCAATGCTTCAAGAGATGCCTAAGGTGCTAGGAGGTAGTGGTGAATTCTCTATAACATAGTAGGATTTGGTTGTCCAGAGGAATTTCACTTAATTGGATCTCTAGAGAAGTTTAAACTAAGGATATACCTATAGTGTAGGTGTCTAAAACATCTAGAGATCAAGAAAGAGCGAGTTCATCTTCAAATAAGCTTTGAATGCTCCACCATGTGATTAATCACAAGGAAGATGACTTGGAATTGTTAGGATTAGAACCTAGTGATAATAGCAATGTAGGTGGCTTCTAATGCACTAAATTCTCTCTCTCAGGCCCTCAAACCGAGTCTCTCCATTATATATAAAAAGTTCTAACGGATAGAAAACGGCTACTAATAGTTATCTGTTAGTTAACCTACAAATTCTATCAGTTGGCTGACGGAGGTCCGAAGTTGACAATAGAAGTCTGTCGACCAAATTAAGGCTTGGACACTTGTTTGGTTGCTGTCCAATTTCTGACCTTTATCGGTCGGTCGACCAGCCTGTCGGTCGGTCGATGCCTATTGTCGGTCAGCCGGCAGGTCAACCGACAACACTATAAGTTGTTGTTTAACCAGTATTTTTACAGCAGCTTACATACCTCTAAGGCCTAACTTTGGGTGGTCTTTTCAGGCACCTAAGGTCGTTTTAAGATGACTAAAAATTTACCTATGGGTCAAGTTATTAAGAAGTTTGGTTTTGGTTTAAGTTCAAGGGTTTTGGCTCACCAAGGCATCTTTGATTTACCTAGTTTCTTCTTCCTTGATGCAGCTGGTCCACTTGGTCTTCGGTCTTTATCTTCTTTGAGCTCAACCAACACTTAGACACATGGACCTACGTAATTGACAAATAAGGTGTACTAGTATACCATAGAAAAGTACACTAACAATATCTATATACACTTATGGCCCACATAATAAGCCGATAATCCTAATAATTTTCTGATGGGTGATCTTCTTGTTGGGGCCTACTTTTGATGTAATGATGTGCCTTAGGGTGGGACCCACTTTATAGAGAACAGGCTTATAAGGCCTTACCAAAACTAAAAGGTTTAAAGGCCCACTGGGCCCAATGTCAAACAAACCCAAAAGTGGTGTGGTCCACTTAAGCTTTGGATGTGCTTCATTTTTTGGGCTCAACACCTAAAATTATCTGGTGAAATGGATGGATAGGGTGGATAAAATACATAAATCATGGTGGACCCCATAGAGTTTACTCAATACGCAATCTGCTTTCCTGCTCTAGGTGCTACCCGCCTAAGGTGGTTCAGCTAGTGACACCGCCAGTAGCCATTGCTACTACTTGGTGTTCAATGGGCCCCACAATGATGTATATGTTTCATTCATGCATTCCATCCATTTTTACAGGTAAGTTTATAGTATGAGCCCAAAATTAAGGAAGATTCAAATCTTAAGTGGACAACATGATCATAGAAATGGTATTTATTGTATGCTAGCCATTAAAAAACTTCTTGTGGTGTGGTCCACCTGAGATTTCGATCTGCCTCATTTTTTTGGATCAAGCCCTAAAAATTATCTATAAAAATGTATGAAAGATGTGGGTAAAACACATACATCATGGTAGGGCCTATAGAGCACCCACCAGCAGCAAGGTGGCTACTGGCAGTGTCACTGTCCAAACCACATTAAACAATGTTAATACCGGCTATGCACCTTAGCGGTGTATCCCTGACCGTGGGACCCACCTTGATGCATGTGTGTTATATCCAACTTGTCTATTAGGTTAGAGGAACTGGATGAAGGGATAAAATAAATATTATCTTGATCAAGAACCTTAAAGCGCCCACATTGTTTTTAATGGTGGATATTTAATTCCCACTATGTGATTCACTTGAGATTTGGATCCACTTTAGTTTTTAGAACATGCCCTACAATGACCTATATATATTATTGGACGGCATGGATATACTACACATATAATAGGGTGGGCCCCATGGTTTGGGAAATACCCATTTTAATTCACCTTACTGAATTTAACGCATGTGGCTACTGTTGCCAACCTTTTTCATTAGTACAAAAAATGACGTGGCCCACCTAAATGACTGGTGGAAATCCACTCTGACTACAATATGAGTCACCCCATTTTAGGCAAAAGGCCTAATTTTCAGGCCCATTCGTGGTTCAAGACGATTACACAATTGAAACTAGTGTACACTGTTGGTGGAGACTTCAAAGTCTGCTATTACAAAGTCACCAACCGATCGGCCAGTCTGGCCAGACCGGTTGAATTACTCTCTGTGCAGGCAGCAAGTCTCTGGACATGTTTTGGGCATCCAGATCGGTCAGACGACCGGTCTGATAGAGGTCTCGACCGGTCGAATTATGAGGCTGGACAGGTCGAGTTTCGGGCAAAAATCACTAGACTGTTTTTGTTGTACTCGACCGGTCGACCAGTGGGGTTCGACTAGTCATGTGTATAAGAAGAGATGCGCGGTTTTGCGTATCTTATTTCTATTTTGGGTTGAAGGCTTATATAAACACCTCCAAATCCAACTTAGATGTGTCCTAATCAATATTAAGGTGTCCTAATTTAAGATTAGGGTTTGGGGAGAGGATTGTGAGGTTTGAGAGAGCTTTTTCATCTTTCAGGTTTACTTGTGGGTAGATTAGCTCTGTAATCTTCTAATATTCATAGTGGAGGTGTCTCTTTATGCCGTGGTTTTTTCCCGCAAGGGTTTTCCACGTTAAAATCGGATTATCTTTGTTTTGTGTGCGCTTGTGATTGATTGTCTTGTGGTGATTGTTTTATTCTCTATGGTGCTTCCGCTAACTAGTAATCCCAACAAGTGGTATCAGAGCTATTGTTGGGAGGTTGAAGTAGAAGAATTCTAAGACGATCTCATGGTATTAAGCATGAAGTTTGATGTGGAAAAGTTTTCTAGTAAAAAAAAACTTTGAGTTATGGAAGGTGAAGATGAGGGCCATCCTAACTCAGCAAGGGGTCGTGAACGCCCTTGGAAAGCAACCGAAAGATATGGATAATGATGAGTGGACCTAGATGGACGAGACGGTTAGGACCTCAATTCAATTGTTTCTAACGAATGACGTCTTCTATAACATCATGAAGGAGAAGACCACTATAGATACATGGACCAAACTAGAGAACGTGTACGCGAAGAAATCTTTAGAGAACTGGATGTATCTGATGATGCAGTTCTTCACTTTGAAGATGACAGAGGGGACTGATGTAGAGGAACACATCTGCAATTTCAACTAACTAACTTGCAAGTTGCTCGATATTGGTGAACAGATGAAGGACGAGTATCAAGCCTTGATCATGCTGAACTCGCTCCTAGTTCATATAAGTCGCTTATGGACTCGTTGTGCACGGGTAGGAATACTATCAATGCCGAGACTATAGTTTCAGCCCTTCAATTGAAGGCGATGAGGCAAAAGAGTGGTGATGTTGGTTCTTCCTCTGATGCTGATTATGAGGGGAGTGAATTTGGAGCGGGGTGAAGGATCGTCACGTTCTCAATCCAAGTCCAAGAGTAAGGGCAAAGGGAAGTTGAAGTGTTGGGGATGTGGCCAGGTTGGGCACATGAAGAAGGACTATAAGAGTCATAAGAACAAGAAGGAGAAGGCAGGAGATTTCACTAGGGAGGCCAATACCGTTGAAGTTGGAGAAGGCAAAAGTGATGTGTGCGAGGTCTTGACAGCGTCAAAGATGGGATCTCTTAGCGATGAGTGGATCATGGACTCTGAGGCTCCGTACCACGTGTGTGGACGCTCGCCTTTCCACGCTCCCGACCCTCCCTTTCGAAAAAGGGGGTGTGCGCGCAAATCGCCGTTGTGCCACTGGCTCGCCTCGTTCTCGAGGGCCCTTTTTCAGTTGTCATGTTAAATTGGATATGTTTGGATGAGTTCGTATAAGACCATGGTCGCCACTAGCCAGTTACTTTGAATCTACAGTTGTCTAGACCCTGTAAAAACGTTAGAAAAGGGAATCCAAAGATTCCTTCCTCTAAAATGACTCCTTTTAATCTACGGCCAGAGATTCAAGGTAAGGGATCACGGTTACAGGTAGAGCTAGACACAAACTGAGTTTAACCGTTTGGATCGACTTGGATCGGCTCGGTAAAACCCTGTTCGAACAGAAAGTCTTATTGTTCGAGCTTTGTTCGAACACACATGGTGTGTTCGAAAAAAAAAATCAATTCAATTTCAAACACAATCCTTTTCGACTCGAACTCAAACTCGACTCGAATATTGATCGACTAGACTCGTTCATTCGACTCGATTATATATATATATATATATATATATATATATATATATATATATATATATATAGAGAGAGAGAGAGAGAGAGAGAGAGAGAGAGAGAGAAGGGTGGATGACAAATAAACGTGATTGTGAGCCCATGAAGGTTTCAATGGTGGACATCATTCTCCTCACTGTTTCCTATGGTGTAGTCCATTTGAGTTTTGTATCTGCCTCATTTCTTATTTAATGCCTTAAAATAAGCTGTACAAATGGATGGACGGAGTGGATAAAACAAATACATCATGGTGGGACACACAAAACGAAAAAATTGGTATTTATTATTCAGTAATAGAAAAAATATTTTCAAGCGAAAAAAACGAAATTGTTTGAACTTGTTCGAACTCGTAAAAATTGTTCGAAATCCATATGTTCGAACATGTTCGAACATGATTGGGCTAGACCAAATTGAGTTCGAACAGAGACATTATGTTCGAATGTTTGTTCGAACATTGTTCGAACACACCCACTCAAGCAGCCGAACAATCCGATTTGGTCCATGTTCGACTCAGGATCGGATCGTTGTCCACCTCTAGTTACAGGGTGGGAAGATGTTAAGCACCCCACTTTGCTCGTACCGAAGTACGGTCTACTTCACAGAATTGAACTAATACTTGAAAGTCTGATTTAATCCTCGCACACTCTCATGAATGATATAATGCATGAATTTAGGTCTGAACAGTAAGAGTTTCCGATGGGCAGGTTTTCATTAACAGGTAAGCCCAGATCATACGCTCGAACTGACAGGTGCTTTATGTGGGATGCATGTTGTGTATTTGAATAATCAAAGTGTTTACAGTGATATGATAAGCAGGGGGGTTGGGAGAATAGTAAATGTTGCACTTATGCTAGATGCGAATGAGATGATGCTAATAAAAAAGTAGCTGGATGGACGGAGGTGTCGCAAGGGTTTGCTTTGAGTGACTAGATCAGGACTTGGGTATCTTGGGAGACTTAGACCAGGGTCAAGCTGGGCTGGACCAAGGCTAGACTCTTCTCACTCCGGCTTTCCTTAGTGGAGGAATAGGCTAAAGGGATGGAGATGGACTTGTAACTCTCGGGCCGAAGAGAGGGGAAGTGAATTTTTCTGGATGATCAGGGGTTGCTATGAATGAGAGGGAACGGGGCTATTTATAGCTGCGAGCAGTGGCAGCTCTCGTAAATAATCTTGGGCGGCACCTTGGGGGCCGCTCATACAGACTTGCTGCTCTAGCTTCGGAGCGTACGGCCCCCGAACCTGAAGTAGAAAAGTCTGAGGTTCGAGGTTCGGAGCTACTCTGAAGCTGTGGCCTGGAACCAGGTGAGTTGACTGGGTTTGAAAGATGGATTGACAGGGTGAGTTGACTGGGTGCAGGGGCTAGACTGACCCGGTGAGTTGACTCGGTGATTTGACTCAACGGGTTGACTCACCAAGTTTGACTTTTTTGGATTTTTTTACTGGTTTTTCTTATGGGTGGTTTTTCAGGCTGATGTTTAGGGGTGAGTTGACTGGGTTCAGGCTTGAGCTGGGCTATGGATTAGAGCTTACAAGGGTGAGTTTGGCTGGGTTTGGACATGGGATTTGAGGCTATGGTCTTCCATTCATTCAGCTATCTCTACCAACATTGTAGCCGAAGGTGGGGTGTTTACAGATGCCCCTCATGGCATGTGGCAGAGGTTGCGTGCAACCGAATGTCAAAGCGAGTGGACACCTTACTTCTGACCTGGTCATTCATAGATCGTGGTCTGGAATCTTTACTTGCCTTTGTATCTGAGTCAATTGATTGTCTAGAAATTGATAACTCGCACATACAACGGGAGTTAGAGAAAACTGTTGCGATTGTCCCTGCATGAGCTACAACCTAAGTACCCAATTGTAACCCTTTCGTTCCTCAATCGGTACTAACATCGAAAAGGTACAGTAGAGCCTCTGCGTCCGTCATAGTCTTACGAGGTTACCGATCTTGTGATTGATTGTTCGTTGCTTTCCCGAATCACTCCAGGAGTACTTGTTTCTCTTGACTGTCAAAGTGGTTAGCTACCCTGTGTCCATGTAGTCTTACGGGAGATCCACTATGCCGACTTGGACTCAGTCAAGGTACTTCAGGCATCCACGCCTAGGTATGTGCGGGTGAACGCTTTCCACCTAATGTGCTGGTTTTGATACTTAGGTTACAATTCATCATTTCCATCGTTCAGACGGTTTCTTTGACCAAGCCTTTTGGCTTTCATGTTTTCGTATCTTGGCATGTGGTACGATCGCATTGACACTGGAGTTCAGTTCGACCGTACTTTAAGTGCATTAGATCCGATGGTCTTTGGGAAAACCGCAAGACATCGGATCTTATTTGATTTTTGCGTCGGCTCCTACCCAGAGATATGGAAGATCTCTCGGTGTTTTGGAGGACGAACGCTCTATTGGAAAAATATTTTTTGGATTTTGAAAAGATACCCACTCTGGGGAGTGATACTCCGTGGGGTTTTTATTTGCAAATAGGAATATATATAATATTTTTTTTGGTCTTTTTGGAAAGGAAATCTAGCTTGCACGTGTCTCCCCTAGGGATGCCTGTGGGGTCTTTGGCTAACCGACTTTTATTTTGAAAGAAGGTAAACATGATGATTGATGCGATGGATGCTGATGCATGGGGATGCATATTTGATGATGGATGCATGGTTTGGCTCATTCTCTTTCAGTTCAATGATTTTGCTTTTGCTGAGGATGTAGAGAACTTTGAGCTTATTGCTTGCAGGGTTATGCTTCCCTGGAGATTTTCTTTTCAATGCGGATGTTTGGTCAGCGGGTCAACCCGAGGTCGATCAGGTCCATCGTCCCAAGATGTTGTTTCTTTGTTGATGGGGATGGATGAAGGAGGTTGTCAGCTGTAACCTCAAGATGTTCTTCTGGGGGATGGATGTGATTAGGATGGCATTTGGTTGCTAGTTTTGGTCAAGATTCCAATTTGCGAGCGATCAGATCCGTCATCCCAAACTGTGGAGTGAGCGGAGTTCGAGACTCCTGAAATGCTGTGCTGGGGATAGTGACAATTTTTGTGATTTTTTTGCAAATATTTAGTCCGAATCTTTACCTGAGTAGTCAGGATGGAGATTGATTATTGAAAATAAAGGAAATATTTTTGTGATTTTAAAAATATTTTGTCCGAGTAAAGATCGGTGTTTATTGAAAAGAGGGGAAGTATTTTGTGATTTTTGAAAGATGATTTTGCAATGTTTTGGTATTTTTCTGATTTTTCTGAAATGCAGGGAAAGGTATGGAATTTTCATCCATTTCCAACTTTTACCGCTGGTAAGGCACCCGATCTATTTTACGTGAGTGAGCAAGACGAATCTCACATAATTGAGTGCCGTAGTTTTACATCTTCGGATGAGGGGATTTTAAGGATTTTCGGTCAACACACCCACAAAGTTGCCTGTTCCTCATGTACAATGCGCATAGACCACGTATCGTTCGATGGACTCCTTCGGACACAAAATGAGCCACATCCTCACATTTCCATTTGTCAATCTAGTTTGGGGTCTTATGCTACTCACAATTTCATGAGAGTGCGCTTCACCTCCCAACTGCCTTAATCCCTTTCATGAGTTTTAGGAACAGGGAATATCTGTCAGATTCAACAACGGCTTCTTAATCAAGGTTGTTTATCATGGTGCTGTTCAACACGAACAGGATTGGGGGGTTCTGCCCGCCTCAACCCTTACCTGTTTACAAGATTCTGGACACCCGTACGATCAAGTGTCAGCCATGTCCGGGACAGGTTGGGAAAGAAAGCCCCTGAGAAGTTAATCCCAGTGTAGTTTTAGGTCTTCGGACTGCTAGGGATAGATTTGCGCAGTTAAAATTGATGGTGAATTTTTTTGTTTTGAGAAAGTTCCAGACTTCAACTCGAGTGATCGAGATTGATACTAATTTTTATGGAAAGCTTAAAATCTTTTTGGTATTTTTGAAATGATCTGGGTTATCGAACCTTGATCCGAACGGTCGAGGTAGATGCCGGTTTTTGGTTGAAAGCAAGAAAAGTCCCCCGAGAAATTAATCCTAATGTAGTTTAAGGTCTTCGGACCGAAAATTATGTACATGCTGAAAATAAATTCTTATGTGATTTTTTGAAAAGATCTGGATTATCGAACCTTAATCTGACCAGTCGAGGTCGATGCCGGTTTTTGGTTGAAAGCAAGAAAAGTCCCCCGAGAAATTAATCACAGTGTAGTTTAAGGTCTTCGGACCCAAAATTATGTACAAGCGAGGCTGGAAATGTATTTTTTTGTGTTTTTTTTTATAAAAGATCCGGGTCATCAGATCTTAATCCAAGTGGTCGAGATCAATGCCAGTTTTATTAAAAAGTCTCTCAGGATGTTAAGGCCGACGTAGTTTAAGGTCTTCGGACCAAAATTTTAGGAGTAGGACTGGGAATATATTTTTTTGTGATTTTGAAAAATGTTCTGAGTCATCGATTCTGATTTTGATGGTTAAGATCGATGC
Source organism: Liriodendron chinense (assembly GCA_003013855.2). Classification (NCBI taxonomy): domain Eukaryota; kingdom Viridiplantae; phylum Streptophyta; class Magnoliopsida; order Magnoliales; family Magnoliaceae; genus Liriodendron; species Liriodendron chinense. The sequence continues at coordinate 1,275,813 of ML058572.1, forward strand.
CTGTTTTTATTAAAAATCCCTCGGGATTTTGATCCTGACGTAGTTTAAGGTCTTTGGATCACTAGGGATGGGAGGTAGGAAAAGATCAGGGTTGAAAATTCTTAGTGTTTTCTGAAAATGATTCAGATCATCCGGCCATGACTTTGGATGGTTGAGATCAATGTTTGACCAAGTCAATTCTTTTTTCTTTTTCTTGAAAATCTCATGGACCTTTTTCCACATCATCAAGCTAATTTCTCCCCAATTTCTCACAAGATGAGATTTTGGTGAGATTGCTTTCTCTTTTTCTCATCCATCACTTCATTCTTACATGGAGGTACAAGATTCACTTGCAACTACTCTTCCCAAGGGGAAGTTCTTCCCAAGGAGAGAGGGTCAGGGGTCGTTTCAACTTGATGGGAGGATGGGTGGCTCCGAGGGTGCCGCCAAGCCTCCTCTGCCCACTAATTTTTCCAGTGGGCTGGGTAATGGGGTGCCCTCTCCTTTTCTATATAACATGGGGCACCCTTGGCACTTCCAACGTGCAATCTCTCTCTTCTTTCTCACACTCTCTTTCTTCAAGTTTTTTCTTCCTTTTGGTGGCGCTTTTGCTTTTTCAAGTGGTGAGGCCTTGGTGGAGTTTTGGGACAGCAAGGTGGTCCCCCTTTGGTGAGTGGTGAAGGTATGGACCACTCCCTTTCTTTCATTTCATTGTTTTCCTTTTTAATTTTCTCTTCTCATGTTCTCTTTCTTTTCTTCATGTAGATACTTTAAGAGAGTTAAGGTGGGCCCAAGCTTTTTGGCCTTTTCTACTTTTTTAATCTCTTCTCAAGGTGGTGCATGGAGAGGGACATTGCAAGCTCCATTTCATCTTTCTTTTCCTCTTTCATACTTCCTTCATGTGTATGTAAAGGGTAATTTTTCCATTTCCATCAAGTGTGCATGGTAAAATATCTTATTTTCTCTCATAGGAGTTGGGCCCCTTTTTATGTGTATCAAATGGGCTCAAAGTGAAGTCATGGCTCTTGGTGTATTTGATGGGCCCAATACTTCATTTTGGGCTCCCTCATGCTCTCTTTTCCTTTTCATATTTTCCTTAGAGATTTCTTTTCTTTTTCATCTTCTTTTCAAGGTTTGGGCCCATGAGATTGATAGGGCTCACCTCAAATTTTAGGCTCATAATGCTCACTTTGGATGGCCCCATCTTTCTTTACATGTGTATGGACCAAAGTGACTAGCCCATTCTTCACTTGGATCTCAAGTGGGCTAAATTTTATAGTTGGGCCTTTATGGACAAGTGGCCCAAATCTTCCACCATCTCTTGATTATGATGTATATCCTTATACACAAAGTGTGGTGGGCTCTTTAGAATTCCTCCACATAGATGGGCTTTTGGGCCCTCATTGAAACTTGTGAATTTCTTTAAGTCATGTGTGTACCACTACACTTTGTGTATGTAGGATTCTTTCCTTCATGCCTTTTCTTTGGATGGATGGAGGACTTGGGTTACTTGATCATTTACAAGCCCCATGAGTGAGTTGTTTCAACAGTCTCACTAAGTTCAAATGGTTTTCTCATGTTGTAGGAAAGTGGTTCTCAAGAGTTTCCTTTAATGTTCCCAACCTCAAATGGATGACCCTTCTTCAAGTGAGATATCCATACAATCATAGCGCCTTGAACTTCTCTTGGGGTGTTTGATGGGTCACCCACCATCTTTCTCAAGGATGAGTGATTTTTTTTTTTTCAATTTGTGGGAAAGAATGATACCCATAAGTTGCCCAAATTTGTCCCATGCTTTGGGGCATTTTGGATTTTGATTTTCAAGTAGGCTATGTATATCATTCTTAACCACTTTCATGATGGTTGGATGACTCATCAAGCCATGCCCTCTTGTGCTCAAATGGTCTTCTTTTTGGTAAAGAAATTGGTGCACATAAGTTGCCCAAACTTGTCCTTTCATGGACATTTCTAACTTTGATTCTTCATGTGGGCTATGTGCATCATTTCTTTTTACCATTGGCTTCTTTGGCTCATATGTTTGTGAGTAGACTACCATATTGTATTCTCATAGTCAAAACATTTATCAAGGTGATGCACATAAGTTGCCCATGATTGACCCATGAATGAGTTCTTATGGTTCTTCAAGTGGGCTATGTGCTCCTTTCAATCCATTGAGGTGGGGCACTTGAGCTGCTCTTGGGGACCAATTTCCTTCCTATTCCCCATTTGTCCATGTACATGTCTAAAAAGATGGAAACATCTTAAATGAGGCTCATTGCCTTGATATGGAAAGTGAACCAAACCTTGGTCACATATGGACTTTGAAAAGGGATTTTTCATATGAAGCTTGATTCTTATCCTATTTTGATCTCACGGCACTTTAGTGCATTTGTTGTCCAAAATGTGTCCTTGGATGGTGGATTTTCCTTACCTAAAGCATGGCATGCAACCCTCTTTAAGATGGGCCTTGATTTTCTTAATGGGCCCAACACATATCCTAGGTGACACATGGATTTGGACATTGGATTTTTGCATTTGAATGTAAGTCTAAATCCATGGGTTTCTTGGATAATGATTTAAATTTTAACGGGTACAGAATAGGAGCTTACCTTGCCAAATTTGTAGGATTTGATGGCGGACGGCACGAGGGGGCGAAGAGCAGTTAATGAGGATGACCCTGCCTTCATTGTTCGTCGTGGGGACCATATGTGTTCTTTAGCTAAGGAACACCAACCTCTTCCTTCCATAAAAGGTCAGGGCACCCGAGACCTTTGGGATAACTGGGTGGTACAACCGCAATCGATGCTTGAATGCGTTCTGGCCAACACTCCTTTCGCAAGCCTTCTTACATTACATTTCCATAATAATAATGCCAACCGCATGCCACTTACAGCCCTTTGTGAGAGGTGGAGGGACGAGACCCACACCTTTGAACTTCCCTATGACGAATGGGGGATAACTCCTCTGGATATATATATATATATATATATATATATATATATATATATATATATATATATATATATATATATATATCCAAATAGGTTTTCCATTCCATGGGGCACTTGTTCCCCATGCGGGCTCTCTTGCCCCTATTACCCCTAATGACTGGATACGGCTTGTGGGAGTCATCCCACCCGAGAACGAGTTTCAGAGTAACCAAGTGAAACTGCGGTGGTTTCACAACACCTTCGTTGCTGTCATCCCTACTACTAAGCTGGAAGCCCTTTATAAAGCATGGGTTATGATCACTTACACCTTCGGGTCATTCCTTTTCTGTCATGTGAATAAGAGGATTGATCCTAGATTTCCTCGCTTGAATGAGGATCTTCACCATTCATATAATTGAAATGGGGCTATCTTGACTCGCATCTACCAGGGCTTGGATAAGAGTTCTCGGAGTAGCAGGTCTTTTACAGGTTTTTGGCCTGTCGTAGAGGTATTCTCTTTAACCTTCCCTGGAGATGTTTGTCTTCTTTTTTATCTGATCATTGTGTTTGCCCTTGTCCAGACCTGTTTCTATGATCATTTTGCTCACCTGTCGCCAAGGATACTTGATGATGTTGAACCATCCTTGTATCGCTTTATGCATTAGCGTCAGCAAAATCGTCAGCGAAATTCTCGAGTGTTTGGGGATAATTGGCATGCTGACATAGATGGATTGACTACTGAGGACGTAAGTATCTTGCTTTCCTTATCCGTCGTGCTGCTCTGCAACTGACTGTGGTGATTTCCTTTCTTGTAGTTTGCTTGGATGTCATATGCCAGCTTTCCCCTTTACTATACTCAACGCGTGGAAGCATATGATTCTTCGTGTCTCCGGATCATGCTCTCTGATGCTGAATCATTTCAATGATACCTGAGTGAGAGATTGCTCCGACAGATCACCGATGTGGCCCGAGTTCCTTGTTCTGCACCCCCTCCGGCTGCTCAGATTTCGGCTGATGCTATGGTCGATGCTCTCGAGAGTCAACCTGGATTTCGCTTTACGATCCCGAATCGTGACTATGATGATGATGAGTGGTATCTGCTGTATGGACAGGGACCTCTTCTTCCTTCACTATACGTTATAGGGGGTCGCCGCAGGTATGCTGGAGGATTAGTGACAGCTCCTCTGATGGATCTTCACCATCGGGAGCGGGATGAGAGGAGGGATGATGATGATTATGTTGGTGATCTGTAGTCTGCTTTTCTGAGGATGTATTCAACTTGTCGATGTATGGCCTTCTGTCATTTTTAAGGCCTTTTGTTTTGCTTTTGTACCAAACTTTCTGAATGAAATACAACCTCTGTTTTACCTTGGATTTCTTGATGATGCTCAGATGCTTTGGTTTTCATCCATTCTTTGATGCTTTGTGGAAGATGGGGTTCTCAACTGCATGGATGATGACTTGAACGGTTCAGATTGCTTGATTTGGCCATGTGGGCCCTTTCCAGACTTTAACTTCGCTTTGGAGCATCTATCCTTGTGTTCTGTGAGGCTAAGAAGGCTTTCCATGATGCAGATGATGATTTGAGCGGTTCGGATTGCTCTTTTTAGCCATGTGGGCCCACTTGATGATCAGATCCTAGACTCTAGCCTTCTTTCCTGACGATCAAACCCTTGATGTTGCTATTTTATGACTCACATAAGTTCTTTCATGGTTTGGATCATGATGATCTAGCCTTTGAATGGCTCAGATTGCTTGTGGGCCCCTCTTGATCAACTTTTCTTTTCTTTGGCTCGGTCAGACCTATTTTGGTCGTAGGTCTTCATGATTGGACAGGTGGAGCACTGTAACGACCCGAGATTTTCGACTCGCGTGTATAACACGACGGCCGAATTCCCAAGTAATTTATGGAATAACTAATTTGTCAAATAATAAAATATAGCATTCAAGCACAATGGTGGAAACAATTATCATCTTATTCTATCAAACTTACTACGTCATCATCAATGTTTAAATAAGGGAACCAACCAATATCCATATTGATTAATTAGAATACAAAACCATGTCTTCTCTTGAAGACTTATTACAATTCCATAAATATATCAACTACTCAAAAGAAATATTTAATAAATGATAACACCAACAAAGTTTCTCTAACATCGTCATCTGCCATGTGATCGTACGAACCATTGAACTCTTTTCCTTAAAAATCGGGTTCAATACCTGGATCTACACCTGCATCATCTAAATTGTGTTCGGGATAACATTAAACGCTATCATAGTGGGGAATATTTCCTCCAAGACAATCAAGAATAATAATAACGGTACAAAGTAAATGCAAGCAAGATATTATCATTTAATCAAATCAAAACAACCAACTAAAAATCTTTGTTAATGCGATGCATGGAATGCATGCTCTGGCTAAGGCACCCTGGCTAGAATCACAATACATGAAGTGGGAGACTCCTTGTTACGACTTCATGCTAGCCACTAGTCACCAGAGGTTCCTGGGATGCACAAGCCCATAGTTTTGCCCGACCACGTGAGAAACGGGACGCTTGTAGCCCAAATCTACACGTGACAGTGTACGAGAGAAGTAGGATGCTCTAGCCTATTCTCAATTCCGTACACCCACATGGAGTCAAGTGAATGCATGACTTTAGTTTCACATTTATTTAAGTGTTTTCGCATACAACCGATTTAAATAAAACTCAGTGGTCACTATGGGGAGTCGCAAGCAACCCAGCATAGGCCGACAGCACGGGATTAGTGTCCATAGCACCAACCCCGGCTCATGAGAATTTGTATACCATTAGTGTCCACTCATTGTCCCGTTTTATGATTTCATCATGTCCCAAAAAGCCAATGTTGTACATCATGACCAAATTCATTAAAATACTCATGTAATGTAAATGGATCCAATCAAGCATCATGTACATGTAAGGATCCATTAACAAACAATCAATTCATTATCTCAGTTAAGTCAAGATATATTCTTCCATCATGGACACCTCTCACGGGTTCCATCTCTCTACATCGAATAATTTTACCAACTTAGGGACAAAGAGTATACAATAATGGGATGTCCATATGATGATCTTATATACATATGTCATATCACAATATGAAAACCAATGTTACTTGTAAAACACAGATTAAGGAAATAAGGGTATATATTTCACCAAGATAAATAACACAAATACACATGCTTCTTAATAAAAAATCTAAACAAGGAATCACATCATTATGTAATGATATTCATTGCAAATCATACGTTAAACTTCATGTTGTATGGATCAGAAATTAAAAATAAAATAACTTCACATGCCACAAAAGAAACTTATGATAATCATAATATTATTAATGAAAGGCTTGAAGGAAAATCCTTACCTTAGGATGGACTTAGAAGAGGGTTGTAGAAGATCCTAGCCGCTTGAAAAATATGATAAAGAACTCCCTTCTCTCTCTCTCTCTCTCTCTCTCTCTCTCTCTCTCTCTCTCTCTCTCTCTTTTCTCTCTTTCTCTCTTTCTCTAGGGCATGGAGGCTAGGGTTAGGAGAAGGGCTTAGAGGTGCGTAGTAGGAATATGGAGAGGGATGTGCGCACATGGGAGAGAAAAGAAGGGTGTGTGAGGTCTTGTATAACAACCTCTCGAGGTGGGTTTCTCAAATCTCAATATTCAGGTGATCTTTGATCAATTCCAATCCGTTCATCTTATCAAGCTCGAAGAGTAGGGTTAGAATACATAAGTTTCTTGATGATCCACATTCTAGATTGGCCGATCCTTGAAAATGGCCCAATGGGTGCTAAAATGGTCTTGATCTCAATTAACGGTCTACGCTTGATGATCAGGGCCCAAATTTTGAAAAAATATGTAGTCATGATAGGCAAACAATTGTACAAAATTTAGTGGTTGATTGATGGTGAGAAATGCTTAGTTCTAAAATTCCAACTTTTGGTGGAAAATGAATGGGCTGGCTTTGTGGTTCAACGGTGTAGGATTATAGATCGGGGTCTAAATTTTGTGTAAACTCGTAGTCATATGAGTACAATGGGTGGTCTAAATTTGAGAAGCGATTGATGGTGAGAAGTGTGTAAATTGAAAGGTTCAAATTTGAGAAGAGTTGGTAACTCGTTAATTTCTAAAACGGGATAACTTTGCGCATAAGAAAGAGGCTTATCAAGTTGGGGCACTCAAATCACACTATTGGTTCATGATAAAGACGATCCAAGTCACTCATATGAAGAGAAATGTTCGACTACGACTAACCATATACTTTACTCACTCGATGGACATGAAAATCAAAGGTTAAGGGGCTGATTTGACAATTGGACCACTTCTACTATGACTTAAGAGCTGAAATTTGACGTGTATGGTTAATATGTGCCCAAAAGCTTAAATCCAAGGTTTTGCGTGAAAGTGATGGTCAGAAATTATAATACTTAAAAATGGCATCTTAACTTAAGTTTAACTAATGACATTTTCGTAATTATCTAAAAAGTGTGTGATTTTTTAAATCTGATCTTTTTACAATGTTTATGGGATCATTCTAAGTAACTTTTGTAAAGGGCTCTCCTATCAGATCTCCTACGGATATCCCGCTATTCGCAAATCAACGGTAAATATACGATAATTAATTAAAATAAATTAAAAATGAATTTTCAAAATTTTCAAATAAATTTTGAAAATCTGGGGCGTTACAAGCACATTCCAGGTGGTTCACATCAGATTCGATCAAAATTCGGAGTCGATTGGAGCTTTGGGCGGTCCTCAGGATGCCAACTGCTGACGTGGACTGACAGTCTAACCTATCAGAGGCTATGTGGCCAATCCTGCGGAGAGAGAGGGAGACCATCCGTACAGGCAGCCCCGGGCCGCCCAGACCTCTCTTCATGTGCAGTCTGGGTTAACTCTGGCTCGGACATTCTCCTCTGCTCACTGCTCTTGTCCCCATATTCCTTGTACTCCTAGGTTCGATTTCAGCCATGAATCTCTCCGTTGTCTTATCTTTCCTTCTCTTTTTGTTTTTTTCTTGCTTTGTCCTCTCTCAAGCAATAGACAGTGGAGATTTAAGGGATGTGGGGACTGTTCCTGATGGGTCCCATACTTTAGATTTTCAAATGGGCTTTAATGGAGGAGAGATATCTTTAATGGATGGGGTAGATGGAGGTTTAAATGGGGCCATTGATGGGGGTTTAAGGGTGGTGGTTGATGGAGCTTGTAATGACTACATTAATGGTGGGATGGCTGAAAACTCTGATTTGAATGGGGCATTGACCATGGGAGGATTGGATGGTATGGATGAGATGAGGAGATGGGCCATAGGTGAGGCTATGCACCCTTTGAGTGTGGGCCGCATGGATGATGTGATCGATGGTGATGATGGGGTCATGATGAACATAGATGGGCTGATCTCATGTTTAGATGGTATGGATGGTTTAGATGATACCTTTGACGGCTTGGATACTCTCGATGACGGCCGAGATGTGTGGTACACTTGCTTGAGTGGACTTAATGTGATCATTGATGATGTCCCCTTGATGATTAACGTTGTGGATGTCTCGATGATCCCTTTGACTGGATAGAGTGATGGTTAGATTCCTGACTTTATGTTGGAGAGGACTGCAGGTCTAGATCTGATCGTAGATTCTTCGATCAGGGGTCGCCGAGGCCCTTCTTGACAGCTCAGATGCATTTTTCAGCGGTCAGATTGGTCAGGATGCCACGATGTGTGGTGTGATCTTTGCTGATAGCCATATTGATGGAGAGTACCGATCTTATCCTGATCGTCGACCCTTTACGCATTCGGTTCACGAGGTGGGCGAGTCTTCTCATGCTGCTGAGGTCGTGACAGTTTCAGATAGTGATACGACTATATCAGACACAGTCGCTACTGGGGATATGTCAGGGGTTGTCGAGTTCGTAGGGGTCCCAGCTTTTCCTTCTCCTTCGCCCGTTGATCTTTCGATCCTTGATGAGCTTTCATCGATTGCTGGGCCTTTTTTTTGGAGGGGATACCTGTGAGGACTTGCCAGTTGCTTCATCATCCTTCTTGTTTGCCACAACTGCTTGCTTGGCTTGACAGATTGTCAGCTTATGAGATTCGAGAGTTGGAGTCCTATGGCTTTGGCGGTCTGATCCATATGGCTAGGGTTGACATTAATTGAAGGATGCTCGGGGCTACACTGATTGATTGGGTCCCTTCGTTGAACTTGTTTGCATTCAACGATATGGAGATGGGACCTTCTTTGGAGGAGCTCAGCGCGCTTGACAAGGTCTTCCCTGGGATTATGCTCAGTATTTCTCCCCGAAGACTTTGGTGAAGACTGCCACTCCGCAGAACTGGTTTGGGATTCCGTATCTTATTCAGCCTGCAGCTGCCTGGTCAGGATGTTGTGGTCTTCTCTTTAAACTTACTGTATGATCTTTTCTCCTCGGCAGGGTCTCTACTTTCTCGAAATGCGCTGATGTTCTGTCTGGTAGCTAAGGTGCTATTATCGGGATGGCGCAGATCTCAAACCCCTTTGCTATTCGAGGTGATAAGCCGAGTTGTTCGATGGCAGGGGATCATTTCTCTTGCCTCGCTGAGCTGTTTAATGGGCTGACTGACTGTGCCCTAGGCCGCACCCGTGTCCTTCGCGGCTGCTGTGCATTTCTCCAGGTATTTTTTGTACTTTCGTTTTCTTTTCTTGTCTCTTGGGAACTGCTTTACTTTAGCTGAATCTCTTTACTTTCTCACGATCAGATCTGGCTATGGGAGCGTCTTTCGCTGACTGTTCCTGCATCATTTTCCGGCACTCGTCACCCTGATCTCATGCGCCATATCATGAAGTTTCTTCTGCATACAGCCAGGATGAGCGAGCCCTTGTATCGCAGGATATTTGCTGAGCTGCGAGACTGGAATGTTCGTTGGGAGTCATCTTGGCTTTCACTTCCTCCAGTACTTTATGATGCTCATCGCCTTCCTCTGGTGTTGGTAGGCTTTTGCTCTTACTTTTCTTATCACCTTATCTGGTTCCTGCGACAGTTCGGGTATGAGCAGGATGTTCCTCCTTTTGCTTTCTCGGGTATTAGGCGTCGAACACTTTCGGCCAGATCATCTAACTTTAGGACTCGGATTGATGGGTCCTGGGCGAGTCACCTGACTGCTGATTTGCTTGGCTTTGAGCTGGCGACTGCCCTATACCAGCATTGGGTTGCTGAGTAGTCTCTATATCGGCGCATTCCTTGCTGGCACCTGACCGCTGATGAGGATGAGCAGGATGTTCTTGGGGATGCTGGTTCTTCATCTGGTTCATATGAGCCCTTTGAGGAGTACCCATTTAGCGATCCCGGCTTCCTCTTGGCCACTCATGGCCACTTGTTGTCTGAGATTTCTGCACTCCAGTATCATTGTGAGATGATGTCGAGGAGATTAGCCGCTGATCAGAGGTTTTCTGATGAGGAGACGACGATCCGTAGCCTTGAGCGAGATGAGGTGCATTACCTGCGCATCGAGGTGAGCAGGTTGAGAGCGAGGCTATTTCATTATGAGTTAGAGGACTTACCTGACGTGGCCGAGGGGGAGGGCATTGATTGATTTTTTTGCTTTTTAGGGCTGTGCCGGCTGTCTGTACGTCTCTTTTTGCATAGTACATGACTCGTGATGATGCATTTTTTTTATATATTTTTGAAAGAGATGATATGATATATGTAGAAGAAATACGATGCATTAATGGAAAGAAGAAACTTTTTTGAGAACTTATTGTACCATGAGTTGTCTTGTGAGTGTGTGTCTGGATTTTGTGCCGAGACATAGGAATCAGAACTGAGGCTCGGCCAATGCTTTAACCGATGTCTCGAGATTGACTTGTGTGAGATCCCTTTGGTTCTGTAGAGGTGTAGGCAATGGAAACTGTTACTTCCTAAGAATTTTGTTAGAGTTTGTAGAGTTCTTTGTCCCTGACTGTACTTCTTCTTGTTCTTGAATTGCAACTGTTTGAGCTGATCTGGACCGTCTGGTTTCTTGGTACCTGCACTTTTTATTATTTTTATTTTTTCTTTTTCTATTCGAGCCATTTTTACCTGTAATGCTCTTTTGAGTTTTCACCACAGCCGGCCTTTTCCCGTCATTTTTTCCCGTGGAGCCCTTTCGGGTTTTCACCACGTCTCGGATATTTAATATTGCCTGCCCCTTGGCAACTATGCTGTTTTTATCCTCGGCACCCTTTCAGGTTTTCACCAAGTCCGCTGTATGTCCACTGTTTTTACTCGGAGCGCCCTTTCGGATTTTCACTTCGCCCTCTTTGTTTAGGCACACATTTTTTTTTTGGATAACTGCGGCGGCTAGAGGTCGGGAATCCGTCGTTGCTGGCCGATGGTAGCCTTTCGACCCTTATCTTAAGTTACAATAGTTGTTGGTCTTAGCTACAGACTCTTCTGAGGTGGATGGATGGGTGACTGTGTTTCCTTTTGGGTTGATTTTTTTCTTGGGTGCCTTGTTTTTGGCTTCTCATTTTTTCTTTTTTTGTTCTTTTCTTTGTATTACCTTTTTTTTTTCTTTTTTTCGTCCTTTTCTTCTCTCTTTTTTCTTTTGAATCCCTTTATTTGAAACACTTATTGGTTTGAATTTTCTTCTAGGATCCGGAAGGTGCGACGGTAGGATCTTCTTCATGAACATGTCGCCTACCTTGAAACTTCTTTTTCAGACTCTCTTGTTGTAAGCCCGAGCGATCCTTTTATGATAACACTGGGAATGACTTAGCGTACGTATGCGCTTCTCATCTGCTAGTTGAAACTGATCAAATCTGGCCCGTTGCCATTCTCCTTCTTCAATTTCGCTTCCTAGTAATACCCGTAGTGATGGTATTTCCACCTCGACTGGTAGAACTGATTCCATTTCGTAAGTAAGCTCGAAAGGAGTAATGCCTGTAGCAGATCGTACAGACATTCGATAAGCCCAGAGTGCATATGGGAGCATATATGACCAATCTTGATAAGTCACGACCATCTTCTCAAGTATCCTGACGATTGTCATATTTGCAGCTTCTACCCCACCATTCATTTGAGGACGGTAAGGGCTCGATCGATGACGTTGAATCTTGAACTTGCTGAGGAAGTCATCCATCTTCTTGTTGACGAATGGGGTCTCATTATCTGTGATGATAGCATTAGGGATTCCATACCAGCATATGATGTTGTTCTTCATGAATTTGATCACCTGGGATGCTGCAATCGTGGTGTAGGAGGCTGCTTCTACCCACTTGGTGAAGTAGTCGATTGCCACAAGTATATACTCATGATCGTTTGATGCTTTGGGACTAATCTTCTCAATGATATTGAGTCCCCACATAGAGAAGGGCCGGGGAGTTGTCAGGTTGTATAGTTCTGAGGAGGGGGCATGAATTTGATTCGTATGCTCCTGACACTTGAAGCATTTTCTGACGTGCTGGCAGCAGTTTGTCTCCATGGTGAGCCAATAGTAACCAAGTCGTAGAATCTTCTTCGCCATCATGTGCCCGTTCATGTGTGGGCCACAGATTCCTTCGTGTATTTCTTTTATGATCTTTGCAGCTTCTATTTCGTCAATGCATCGAAAGAGGACTTGATTATAGGATCGCTTGTAAAGAACTTTACCACTGATAATGAACTGGCCGGCCAAACACTGGATGGTTCGACGATTTGTTGCTGTTGCTGCCTTCGGATATTCCTGGGTTTTGAGATATTGCTTGATGTCGGCATACCAGGGTTTGTCAGGGGCAACTTCGGCTTCTTCTATTTGTAGGCAGAAAGCAGGTTCATTTTGAGTTTTGACTGTGACCTCCCATTCCGAAGCTCCTTTCGGGATCTCGAGCATTGATGCAAGTGTGGCGAGAGCATCTACAAACTGATTCTTGGCCCTGGGCATGTATGAGAAGGTGATTTCTTTGAATTCTTCGATCAGATTTTTAAGGTACACATGATATGGTATCAACCTCTCGTCCTTGGTTTTCCATTTGCCATTGGTCTGATTAATGATAAGCTGTGAGTCACCAAATACTCGTAGCCTTTTGACGCCCAAGATTATGGCTTCCCTTAGACCGGCGATACATGCTTCATACTCTGCCATGTTGTTGGTGCACTCGAATGCTATGCGCCTTGAGATAGAAATAGGGACATCGTCTGGGGAGTAGATGATTGCTCCGATACCACTTCCTTTAGAATTTGCTGCGCCGTCGAAGAATAACGTCCACTCATTTTTCTTCTTCTTTTCTTCACCTTCAATGAGCAAGAGATCTTCATCAGGGAAGAATGTCTTGAGCGGTTGATAATCTAGGAGAGAGTGAACGGTGAGATGATCGGCGAGGGCCTACCCCTTGATTAGTCTTCTGAGTGACATAGGTGATGTCGAATTCAGACAGGAGTAGCTGCCATTTAGCTATCCTTCCAGTGAGTGCTGGTTTCTCGAACAAGTATTTGAGCGGATCCATGTGAGCGAGGAGGAGAATAGGGAACGCAATCATGTTTTGACGGAGTCGCTAAGTTGCCCAGACTAGGACGAGGTAAGTCTTCTCGATCGGGGAATACTTGGTCTCGTAGTCGGTGAACTTTCGGCTCAAATAGTATATTGCTTGTTCCTTCTTCCTGGTCTCGTCGTGCTGGTAGAGAATACAACCAATGGCTTCTGCTGCTACCTAGATGTATAACAATAGTGGTCGTCCGGAGTGGGCGACACTAGAACTGGAGGATTCATGAGATACTTCTTGATGCGGTCAAAGGTGACTTGGCAATCGTCATTTCATTCTTTTGGAACGTTCTTCCGAAGGAGCTTGAATATGGGTTCACAGATAGGTGTGAGCTATGCGATGAATCGACTGATGTATTGAATTCTACTGAGGAAGCCACGTATTTCTTTCTTTGTTCTAGGAGGGGGCATCTCGATGATTGCTCTGGTTTTAGTTTCGTTGACCCTGATGCCATCTTCACTCACCATAAAGCCAAGGAGTTTGCCTCCTGTTGCACCGAAGACACATTTCTGAGGGTTGAGACGGAGCTTGTACTTTTCTAATCTGTTGAATAACTTCTTCAGATCTTCGAAGTGTCCTTCAATTGTGCAAGATTTAACGATCATATCATCCACATATACTTCAAGCTCTTTGTTCATCATATCATGGAATAATGCTGTCATTGCTCGCTAATATGTTGGTCCTGCGTTCTTTAGACCGAACGACATTACCCTGTAACAGAAGGTTCCCCAGGGAGTGATAAACGATGTCTTCTCGTGATCTTCGACGGCCATCTTGATATGATTGTAACTTGAGAATCCGTTCATGAATGAGAAGATCTTATACCTTGCAGTGTTGTCGACCAGAGTGTCGATATGTGGCAAAGGGAAGTCATCTTTAGGACTGCTTTGTTGAGATCTCGGAAGTCGATGCATATTCGAACCTTGTCATCCTTCTTCGAAACTGGTACGATGTTGGCGAGCCATTCAAGGTAGTTGGAGACTACCAAGAATCCTGCATTGTACTGCTTGATGACTTCATCTCGAACTTTCAGAGCCCATTCTGGCTTCTTTCTTCGAAGTTTCTGCTTCACTGGCTTCATATCTGGCTTGGTTGGCAGATGGTGTACAACAAGCCCTTCATCGGGCCCTGACATGTGTTCATATGAGAACATGAAGTTGGATAATCTCGGAGCTAAGAACTCTATCATTCTCTGCTTCATCTCTGGTGGAAGCGATTTTCCAATGCGTACTTCCCTAGGGATCTCGAGTGTCCCCAAGTTTACTACCTCAAAATCATCGACTACAACATTGGCCTTAGATTCGAACCTTTTGAAGAGATCCTCTAGTTCGGGAGCCGGGTCATCATCTTCCTCATCCCGAGCTTTGTCCAGACCCATGAGCTCGAAGTTTAATTCGATGTCAAAATCATATGATTCGACTGCAAACTCATACGACTCTTTAGACGAACTTGGCACATTATTGAATGTAGGAAAAGAAATGTTTTTTGGTTTTTGAGAATTTTCTGGAATTAAAATGCTAGATGTTTTTGGCTTTTGAAAGTTTTTTTTAATTTTTTTAGATTTTTGAAATTCACGGGACCCTAAACAAACGGGCATTGCAGACTATGATTGATCCCAGCTTGTCCCAGAGTATCGCTTACTGCTTAAATCGACAACTTTTTTGGAAGCTAGAGCCCTCAGATGACTCTCTAGCTAATTCAGAAGTTAAGGGAACGGATGACCATTCAGGACCCCACACTCCTTCCCCTGGAGAGGTGGGGGTTGATGATTTGGGCGACGAATCACAGTTTGGCCCAATGACCATGATTTCTTGCTGGTTGGGTTCGAGATTTGAGTCATACTCAGTCCTCCCGGATCACTTACCTCGCATTGCAGTTTGTCTGGTTCCACAGCGAAACACAAGTTCAGAATCTGGACATCGGACCAATCCAGGGCTGACCATTTCCCTTTCTTAGTCCAATGGATGGGCTGCTTCTGCCCCTAGCTGAAGGTTGATAATGTTGATTCTGCAGAGATGGGCAGGTTGTGCCCCTTGTTGATTGATGCTGAGATGGGAAAGTTGTGCCCCTGGTTGGCTGGAATTGAAGTGGGCAGGTTGTGCCCCTAGTTGACTGGAATTGAAGTGGGCAGGTTGTGCCCCTGGTTGAGAGCAGGTATCAGAGTACCCTGGTCCTGAAGCTGTTGTATTTGTTTTTATTCTTTATCTTCGTCATCTCTTTCTTCTTCTGGAGGCTTAGATGGTTTGAGAATCCAGTCCCATCGAATGGGGGGCCTTATGGCCCAAGCTAAACTCATTGGGAGGCCTTCGTGTAGTGCAGTTGGTTGATTTCTTCTTGGATCTCTGCAAGGTTCTCCTGGCCTGATGAATTAAATGGGCGAACACCGACATTTCTTTTTTCTTTTGTCCATGATGACTAACATGTACCCGAGTCCCCATTTGTGTTGATTATATACCAGCGGCATCTTTCTAAACTTGAAATGATTCTTCATCTGATACTTGAGGCTCAGACGTTCTGCTGGTGAAAAGATACAATCCACACTCCTTGGTTCTGGATTGGCGATAGCATTCATAGTCTCGGATTCGAAACTATGAAATGGGACGTCTTCTTCAGAGTACTGAATGTCGATGACAGGGATATCTGGTTCAGTGGCAGCAATATTGGAAGGAATGATAAGCTCCTTCTCTGCATGGACAGAGATCACTTGATTTCCAGCGGATATACTTCACCCGCGGATGCAAAGTTAATGGCACAGCTCCAACCTTATGTAGCCAAGGTCGTCCAGGATTTGGAATGTGATGGTGGAGATTTCTGGACCTATCTGTACCTCTATGTCGACCTCTCCTTCCACTGATCGGTGGGTGTTGTCGAATGCTCTGACGTACATGGTGCTGGGTCAGAATGAGGAGGGATTGATTCCCAAGCGTTCCGCAGTCTTGAGCGGGCAGGCATTTAAGCTTGAGCCGTTATCTATAAGGACCAGTGGGACACAAAGGTCTTTATATCATAAGGCTATATTGAGGGATCGCCCATGGTCGCGGCCTTTTAGTGGCAACTCATTATTAATGAAGGTGATGGCGCGCGGAGCCAGGAGCTGTCTGATCATCAATGCTATCATTTCAGGTGCTGTATTGGAGGAGACATGGGCATCACTCAGGGTTTTAGCTGAACATTTCTCAGTGTATGCGAGATGTACAGAGTAGCTCCCATACCGAGATTTGGGCAGAGATTGACTTGAGCTGAGTCGCCACATCATATGTAGCTTCATTTTTATTACTGAGGCCCGAGAGAGCGCTTTTGGGATCTCCTTTGTTCTGATTATCTCTTCAGATGCAATGCCATTGAGATTCATGTTTCCTCCCTCTGCAAATTTTGGATAGTGCCACGGGACTTCTTGATAATTTTCCTCTCTTTTGCTTTCTAAAACCACTGGTTCTTGCAACGGTGCTAGTGTGGGTACCAGATCTTCCTCATATGAAGCTTTTGCCTTGAGGACTACATTGTTGCCTGTGCTGAAGGGATAATATCGAGGCTTGTCTTCATAGATCACATAAGGTCGTGGTCCTGGCTTGACCGTTCCTGGAGCAGGAGGTTCGCATGGAATGAACGCTGCTCCTCTTGATATGGCAAGGGGTTTCTCTATTTGGCTCAGCTATTGTAGTGTGATTGACATGCCTTCGGGATGTCTTTGTGGTTTAGGGACATAACTTGCCCCTTGCAATATGACTGGTGTTCGCTCGCCTCAAGTGTAAGGCTGCGATGTAGTAATAAAACTCGGTAAGACCGAGGTCGATCCACAAGGAAATATAAACAACTTTCGAAGCACTCCAGCAACTCAGCTTTTTGGAAGAAAATCATATTCAATTGAGTGTTTAACTAAAATAGCAACTTAATGAAAAATCAGGGATATAAAGTACTAAGGCATTCAAGGATCCACTTGTAGCAATCCTATGTTAATTCAGTCAATCCAAGTAGAGAACACAACTAGATTTGAAGTCCTATCTCTCATCTAGTTGGGAAATAAAGCATTCACACACATTCAATCCAAATCAAGTTGAACTTCCAAGTTCTAGCCCATTTAATCAATGTAGAATTCAAAACCATAGCCTGCGGAGTAACAGCCATGTCTATGGACTATGGCCTGCTCAAGGGTTACTATAATTTGAATCTAAACAAACATTATATGATAATCTCAGAGAATTGCAAGTAATTCATGTCCGAAGCACATGAACTCTCATAAAACATCTCAAACTACCACTTTAAGAAACTAGAACATGAGAAAGATCCAAACTTGAATTAAAAGGTACTTGAATTAAACTGAAACCACATAGAATTAGCTACAAGCTTCACCTCTCAGCCTTAGCTGAGAGGTTCTAGCCGAGCATAGTCATGCTACAACTAAAAACTCTGAATAACAGTAAAAAAATAGAAAACCAGAAGTTGGAGAGTTGCAGACGCTCTACGCTCGCTTCCTCTCTCCAAAACCACGTTCCTTCCCTTCTAAGATGACCTAGGAAGAGCCCCTAGGTGTTCTTTTATAGCAAGAACCCTCCCTTGCGTCGAAATCTGCGAAAGGTTACGCAGTGCGCAGCGTTTTTCGGAGTCTAGATTTAGAAAGGACTCTAGTTATGCAGGGCTGACCGGTCTAGACCGGTCGGGCTAGGCTTTTAAACATTCCAGGGAGCACAGCCGACCGGTCATGACCGGTCGGACTGCTCTGTCCATTGATCCAGCAAGTGTAGCCGACCGGTCATGACCGGTCGGACTAAATTGTTCATCTTCCAGTGTGCATGGCCGACCGGTCAAGACCGGTCGGCCTTCTTCAACTTGATTCTTCTTCTCTTCTTTTTCTCCTTTTTCTTCTTCTCTCTCTTCTCCTTGCTTTCTTCTTTCTTTGGTCTTCTTTCATCCTTCATCCAAAAGCTCTAAAAGAGTTCTTTTGGTCCCCAATTGGATGAAGTCCGCTCTCATTCCTATAATCACAAAACATGTGTTAAATGGGCCTTTAAATCATGAAAATCATGCAAACCATGTCATGTAATGGGCAATGCAATGTATAAATTGGAGGTTCAACACACCCCCAACCATCTTTTTGCTAGTCCCGAGCAAAACATGCGTGAAACAATTTCAAACCTCCAAACCCAACTCTCCTTCAGAACCCATGATTCTATCCATTCCAAGGTGTATAAGTATAAAATTTGGAAAAATTAGATGATAGAAGCTGAAACCTTGGACTCTCAAAACATAAAAGGTGTCTACATGAAATTCCCACTGACTGATTGATAAATAGAAGAACTCGAACAAATTCAACCTAGTGTGCATAGTGAAAGTTCATCTCATGAGTTCCTGGGATCATCTTCTTCATAGATTAAGTAAACCATGGATTTTAAGATGCATAGAGCAACAACAAGCCTATGACAGGAATTTGCCTTACCGTCCTTCCTACGGCTTTCACACTACGTCCCATTTCCGGCTTTGGTTACGGTTTGACCATCCCCCGGTTGGTAATAGGTAGCCATTTTCGGAGTTTTCCACCATTTTTTTTTTCTTTCCTTCCCGATTTCATCCTTTCTTTCCTTTTTCTTTTAAATTAGATAGGATTTTTAGAAATCTATATCTTCTGTTATTTTCCCATGGACAAGGATGGACAAAATACCCCGGCTTGGCTGCTCAACACCTTTAAATCACAGTCTAGCTAATCCACAAATCATATAAACCTTTCAACTCATGAAAATCGTGTAATGTGAACTAAGTGTAAAAAGTGTTCAAATTTTCTATCAATCACAACAATAGGGGAACTAACATATAAAACCATTATGTTGGGAGAAATTCAAGACCTACAACATCACACACTTCGTATCTCCTCTTCTTATACTCATAGCATCTCAAATGTATAAAAACAAGATTTTCTAAAAGAATTTTGAGATGTTAGAAAATTCTCGAAAATTTTTTTAATGCATATGAAGCTCGAAATGTTGCAATATGCTAGATGAGGAATCTCATCTCACCCCACAACCAAATCTTACATTATCCTCAATGTAAAAGATATGCAATTAGTAAGGACATGAGAGCAATGGTAAACAATGAGAGAGTGAGAATCAATAGTACCTGAGAGAGCGATCGTGGAAGTCTCCAACCCAACAACTAAAACCTATTAAAGCAATAAAACTGAAGAAAACCTACCTATGCTATACCTCCATCAGACTAGGAGATCAATCATCCTGATAGACAGGATCATTCAGAGTGATGGACACGTCCTCTGAATCAAATTTCTCAACAAATGGTTTAAGGCGTTGTCCATTAACTTTAAAACAGTTACCATTTGCAGCATTTTCAATCTCAACAGCCCCATGAGGAAAAATTTCTTTAATAATATAAGGGCCGGTCCATCGAGATCGTAATTTTTCCGAAAAAAGATGAAGTCGGGAATTATACAAGAGTACTTTATGACCTTCATGGAAAGATTTCCTGAAGATGTTTTTGTCATGGAAAGCCTTCATTTTACTCTTGTAAATTCTCGAGTTCTCGTATGCATCGTTCCGTATTTCATCAAGCTCATTTAATTGGAGTTTGCGAAGCGAGCTAGCCTTGTCCATGTCAAAATTTAAAGCCCGAATTGCCCAATAGGCTTTGTGTTCTATCTCCACAGGCAAGTGGCAAGCTTTCCCATAAACAAGTCTATAAGGGGACATTTCAATGGGTGTCTTGTAGGCGGTACGGTGAGCCCAAAGTGTATCATCTAATCTTAGGGACCAATCCTTGCGATCCGGTCTCACCGTCTTTTCTAAAATCTGCTTGATTTCCCTATTGGAGATTTCAGCTTGCCCACTTGTTTGTGGGTGGTATGGGGTACTCACTTTGTGCCTAATACCATATTTCTTCATTAAAGTTTCGAAAGGTCTATTGCAAAAGTGAGAACCACCGTCACTAATGATGGCCCGAGGCGTCCCAAATCTAGAAAGTATGTTTTCTTTGAGGAACTTGAGAACCGTACGATGATCGTTGGTTCTACATGGGATAGCCTCTATCCATTTAGACACATAGTCTACGGCAAGCAAAATATAGACATGTCTGAAAGATGAGGGGAATGGTCCCATGAAATCGATGCCCCAACAGTCAAAGACTTCAAGATGTTGAATTGGGGTGAGAGGCATCATATTTCGACGGGATAATCCTCCTAACTTCTGGCAGCGCTCGCACGCTTTGCAAAACTCGTGGGTGTCCTTGAATAACGTAGGCCAATAAAAACCACACTACAGAATTTTTGTAGTTGTTTTCTTGGCTGAAAAATGACCCCCACATGCTTGATCATGACAAAAGGAGATGACTGAATTGTGTTCATCATCAGGGACACATCTCCTTATAATTTGGTCTGGGCAATATTTAAACAATAGAGGTTCATCCCAGAAAAATCTGCGCACTTCCCTTAGAAATTTATGTTTGTCTTACGCAGTCCAATGAATTGGCATCGCACCTGTGGAAAGATAATTAGCTATATCAGCGTACCATGGTGGATGCATAGCAACAAAGAGTTGCTCATCAGGGAATGAGTCCTCAATAGGTGACTCATCAATAGAATTGGGTAGGACTAGGCGGGATAGATGATCCGCCACCACATTTTCTACCCCCTTCTTATCTTTGATCTCCAAGTCGAATTCTTGAAGGAGTAGGATCCATCTAAGCAAACGGGGCTTAGCATCCTTCTTAGAAAGAAGGTATTTCAGCGCCGCATGATCCGTATAAATAATAACTTTTGATCCTATTAAGTATGGCCTGAATTTGTCCAAGGCAAAAGTGACAGCTAGGAGCTCTTTCTCTGTAGTCGAATAATTAACTTGGGCAGGATTCAAGGTCCTACTTGCGTAGTAGATGACGTGGGGCTTTTTATCCTTCTTTTGGCCTAACACCGCCCCAATAGTAAAATCGCTCGCATCGCACATCAACTCAAAAGGAATGGACCAATCTGGTGGTTGCATGATAGGAGCGGTTGTCAACATGTCTTTTAGCTTTGAAAAAGCTAATTGACATTCGGCACTCCACTCAAATTGGTTCTCCTTTTGTAGAAGGTTGCATAAAGGCCTTGAGATATGACTAAAATCCTTCATAAACCTTCGATAGAAACCAACGTGTCTAAGGAAGGACCGCACATCGCGTATGCTTTTGGGTGGTGGTAGATTGGAAATTATGTCAATTTTTGCCCGGTCTACCTCTATTCCATTGGACGAGATGATATGTCCAAGGACTATTCCTCTTTGTACCATGAAATGGCACTTTTCCCAGTTTAATACAAGTTGCTTCTCCTCACACCTCATCAAGACCAACTTCAAGTGCTTGAGACACTCATCAAATGTACAACAAAAAACAGAAAAGTCATCCATGAATACCTCAAGAAACTCACCCACCATGTCTGAGAAAATACTCAACATGCATCGTTGGAATGTGGCGGGTGCATTGCATAACCCGAATGGCATCCTTCGGTAAGCGAAGGTGCCAAACGGGCATGTAAATGTGGTTTTCTCTTGGTCTTCTGGAGCTATCTCAATTTGGTTATATTCGGAATAGCCATCTAAGAAGCAATAATGGGAATGGCCTGCCAACCTCTCCAAAATTTGATCCATAAATGGGAGAGGGAAGTGGTCTTTCCTAGTAACAGTGTTGAGCTTCCTATAATCAATGCACATATGCCAACCGGTGGTCACCCTAGTTGGTATAAGCTCGTTGTTGGCGTTTTCAATGATGGTAATACCGGATTTCTTGGGGACAACTTGGGTAGGACTCACCCATTGGCTATCTGAGATAGGGTAGATAATACCCACATCCAATAGTTTTAACACCTCGGCTTTGACAACCTCCATCATGTTTGGATTTAACCATCTTTGAGGTTGTCTAGTCGTTTTTGCGTTTTCCTTAAGGTGTATTCGGTGAGTACAAACCGAAGGATCTATCCCTTTGAGATCCGCTATTGTCCAACCTATGGCTTCCCTATGTTCTTTGAGTAACTCAATCAACTTGAGCTCTTGGTCTTTCGCTAGGTGGGAGGCAACGACAACTGGGAACGTTTCCTCTTGACCCAAATATACATATTTAAGCTCGGATGGCAATGGTTTGAGGTCAAGCTTCGGTGGTTTGATGTTAGACGGTAGAGGCCTTGATGTGGTTGGTGGTAATTTCTCAAAATGGGGCCTCCACCGGCTAATATCAACCACCAGTCTTTCTATATTTAATGCCTCCACAATCTCACTAATGATGGGGTCTTCAGAATCCATGAAATGTTCTAAGCATGTCTCCAAGCTTTCTAGTGGTTCCAATTGGAGGAGTTCTTCTTCTTCAAAAGTTTCAAGCATGTTTACTTCGAAGAACTCATCATCATCGACATCCCTATGTCTTTTGCCCAAGTGAAACACATTCACCTCTAGTGTCATGTTTCTAAAAGATAGTTGCATCACTCCATTCCGGCAATTGATGATTGCGTTTGATGTAGCAAGGAATGGGCGGCCTAATATTACCGGTATTTGGGTGCTAACATCCAACACCGGTTGTGTGTCCAAGACGATAAAATCTACCGGGTAGTAGAATTTGTCAACTTGGACTAGAACATCCTCAACTATCCCCCCTCGGTACACGGATAGATCTATCAGCGAGTTGCAACGTGGTTTTGGTGGGTTTTAATTCACCAAGACCCAATTGCTCATATACCGAGTATGGGATCAAGTTCACACTCGCCCCCAAATCTAACAAGGCACGTTCAATCCGGTAGTCTCCAATGATACATGAGACGGTGGGACTACCGGGATCTTTGAATTTTGGGGGGGTCTTTTGAGTGAGGATGGCACTCACTTGCTCAGTTAAGAAGGCCTTTTGCTACACATTATATTTGCGTTTTGTTGTGCATAGGTCTTTTAGAAACTTGGCATAAGAGGGAATTTGTTTGATGGCATCCAGCAAAGGGATATTAATCTTGACTTGTCTGAAAATCTCTAGAATATCATGAGAATTTGGGAGAGATTTTGGGGCAACCAATCTCGAAGGGAATGGTGCTACGGGCTTGTAAATGCGTTCCGGTTGTTGTGGGGCTAAGTTAGATCCATCTTCATCTTCAGAATTTACCGGATCATTAGGTTCATCAGCCTTCACCGGAATAGTTTTGTCAATTTGTTTACCACTTCTAAGGGTGGTGATGGATTTATCTTGCTCCATGTTTTGGTTGGAAGGATTAGGGATGCTCACTTCATGTACTTGCTTTGGATTGGGCTGAGGTTGGGCCGGAAAGGTCCCTTCCCTAGCATTCAAGCGTCCCTTAATCTTATCAACCGAGACTTTAAGCTCTTGGAACATTTGCTGATTCGATTGATTTATTTGCGTTTGCCCTTGCATAAACGCGTTCAAGGTATCCTTCAATGAGAATTGAGGTGGGGCCATATTTTGCATGGGTGGCCCTTCTTTGGGAGTTGGTGGGATTGCCCGTAGGAGCATTCTTCCAACTGAAGTTTGGGTGGTTCTTCCAACTCTCATTGTACGTATTACCTACCGGTCCATTGAAGGGCCGTTGATAACCATATGTGGCATTGGCTGTCTTATGTAGCACTTCCTGAAACGCAGGAATTGTGGGACAATCTTGCGTAGCGTGTAAGTCGGTGAGGCAGATCCCACATATGGTTTCAACAGCTTCTTTGGACTTGGAAACTCCACTTTTACTAAGTTCCATGGCCTCAACCTTCCTTGTGAGGTTGGCTATCCTTGCATTCACATCGTCTTCCTTCTTAAGGATATAGATCCCTCCTTTCTCTTGAGTGGGCTTGGAGTTATTGGGTTTATCCGATGTATCCCAAGATTGGGCATTTTCAGCTAACATGTCCAAGTAATTCCAAGCCTCATCTGGATTTTTACTCATAAACTCGCCATTGCACATCATCTCCACAAATTGGCGCATATTGGAACTTAATCCATCATTAAAAAAGTTTATAATTCGCCAACTCTCATAGCCATGATGTGGGCAAGCAAGCAGGAGTTTCTTAAATCTTTCCCAACATTGAAAAAAAGATTCACCTTCTTTAGCCGAGAAATTCATTATGGCCATTCGCAGGGTGTTCGTTTTATGAGCCGGGAAGAACTTTTTCAAGAATTCCTGGTTCATCTCAACCCATGACCTAATCGAGTGTGGTCTAAGAGAGTGAAGCCAATCTTTGGCTCTTTCTTTCAAAGTGAAGGGAAAAAGTTTAAGTCTGATAGTATCCTCGGAAACATTTGGGTAATGCAAGGTGGCCAACACTTCTTCGAATTCTTGCAAGTGTAAATATGGGCGGTCAGAGTCTAGCCCATGGAACTTTGGTAAGAGTTGAATTACACCCGGTTTTATGTCAAAGTTTCCACTGTTTGCTGGTAGAACCAAGCAAGAAGGTGTAATTGCTCGGGCAGGTTGTAGGTAGTCCCGTAGTGATCTCATTGGAGGAACATTCTGTACCTCATTCTCTCCTACTCCTTCCTGATTTGCATTTGTAGTTGGAGTAGGGGGGGGGGGGGGGGGGGGGGGAGGGGGGAGGATTCCTTACAGGTGTTTGTTCCATACTCCCCAAACTTTCACAATGCTCTTGGTAATTCCGGACTCGTCTATGGACTGACAATGGTCCAACTAGACCACCTTCAGATTGGAGATGATTTGAGTGATTACGTTCCCAACGGGACATAAACCACTCAACCGAAATAAAAACTAATCCTAACCTAGAAAACTGAAATCTGAAGTTAATCTGAAAAAAGACTAAGTTAGAAAGGTATCACCTGATGTGCTTGAACTAGAGAAGATTTCCTATAAAACAGAAAAATATGTTAGTTCTAAGAAAATCAGAAAAACCTATCTACTTCTACTTCTACAGCCACTGAAATTATTTGAAAACCGTTATCAAAGTCCCCGGCAGCGGCGCCAAAAACTTGTTCGCTCGCCTCAAGTGTAAGGCTGTGATGTAGTAATAAAACTCGGTAAGACCGAGGTCGATCCACAGGGAAATAGAAACAACTTTCGAAGCACTCCAGCAACTCAGCTTTTTGGAAGAAAATCAGATTCAATTAAGTGTTTAACTAAAACAGCAACTTAATGAAAAATCAGGGATATAAAGTACTAAGGCATTCAAGGATCCACTTGTAGCAATCCTATGTTAATTCTGTCAATCCAAGTAGAGAACACAACTAGATTTGAAGTCCTATCTCTCATCTAGTTGGGAAATAAAGCATTCACACACATTCAATCCAAATCAAGTTGAACTTCCAAGTTCTAGCCCATTTAATCAATGTAGAATTCAAAACCATAGCCTGCGGAGTAACAGCCATGTCTATGGACTATGGCCTGCTCAAGGGTTACTATAATTTGAATCTAAACAAACATTATATGATAATCTCAGAGAATTGCAAGTAATTCATGTCCGAAGCACATGAACTCTCATAAAACATCTCAAACTACCACTTTAAGAAACTAGAACATGAGAAAGATCCAAACTTGAATTAAAAGGTACTTGAATTAAACTGAAACCACATAGAATTAGCTACAAGCTTCACCTCTCAGCCTTAGCTGAGAGGTTCTAGCCGAGCATAGTCATGCTACAACTAAAAACTCTGAATAACAGTAAAAAAATAGAAAACCAGAAGTTGGAGAGTTGCAGACGCTCTACGCTCGCTTCCTCTCTCCAAAACCACGTTCCTTCCCTTCTAAGATGACCTAGGAAGAGCCCCTAGGTGTTCTTTTATAGCAAGAACCCTCCCTTGCGTCGAAATCTGCGAAAGGTTACGCAGTGCGCAGCATTTTTCGGAGTCTAGATTTAGAAAGGACTCTAGTTATGCAGGGCTGACCGGTCTAGACCGGTCGGGCTAGGCTTTTAAACATTCCAGGGAGCACAGCCGACCGGTCATGACCGGTCGGACTGCTCTGTCCATTGATCCAGCAAGTGTAGCCGACCGGTCATGACCGGTCGGACTAAATTGTTCATCTTCCAGTGTGCATGGCCGACCAGTCAAGACCGGTCGGCCTGTCTTCAATATGATCAGCCTTCATGGCCGACCGGTCAAGACCGGTCGGCCTTCTTCAACTTGATTCTTCTCTTCTTTTTCTCCTTTTTCTTCTTCTCTCTCTTCTCCTTGCTTTCTTCTTTCTTTGGTCTTCTTTCATCCTTCATCCAAAAGCTCTAAAAGAGTTCTTTTGGTCCCCAATTGGATGAAGTCCGCTCTCATTCCTATAATCACAAAACATGTGTTAAATGGGCCTTTAAATCATGAAAATCATGCAAACCATGTCATGTAATGGGCAATGCAATGTATAAATTGGAGGTTCAACAACTGGCTTGATTGGAGGAGCCCCTTCCAAGACAATGGGTTTTTGCTGCTGATGAGTATAATCCCTCCATTGCAGATTGGATTGTTCCTAAGGTAAAATTGCCCCTTGCAAAACGATAAGTTCGTCTGCGGGCTCGATGTATGACTGTACTCCTTCCAGGATGACCGGCTCCCAACATGAATGGCTGTAAGGTACCCCTTGCAAGGGGACAAGCCCTTGAACAACTGGTGTATCATATGTAGGTGCTCCTTCGAGTACTAATGGCTCGGAGACTAAAGGAGTAAAGGGGTTTGCCCCTTGCAAAATCAGAGGAGAATTTGTTGACTCATAAGTGTAAGCATGAATGGACTGGATAGGGGAGAAGAAGTGATCGAGACGCTCTCCTTCTTCTATGCTGGCAGGGCCACGAGACGAACTGGTGTCCGTCGGATGCTGAGGCAAAGGATTCTGAAGGATGTTGGCAGGTGCTGCTGGAGGAGTTCCAGGGACCGAGATGACAATCTTGCGGTCGTCAATCAAATTTTGTATGACATTCTTCAGAGTCATGCATCGATCAGTGGTGTGGCCATGCCCTTGATGGTAAGCACAATATTCATCTTCTTGATAGTTCGGAGGCAGAGGATTTGGAGGAGGCCTGGGTGCCATTAGAGTGAGTAACTGCTTTTGTACTAGCATAGCCATGACTTGACTGAGTGGCTGAGTGAGGGGAGTGAATTTCTTGAGCTCCATGTAATTTTGCCTATTCTGATATGAGTATTGGCCGTTCCCCCTAAACTGTTGCTGCTGTCAAGGTGGTTGTGGCTATGGTTGAGGATTTGTTTGCAGTAGGGCTGGTTGTGGCTATGGTTGAGGATTTGTTTGTAGTAGGGCTGGTTGTAGCTGATACCTCTGAGGTTGATGCTCAGCCTGATTCTGCTGATACGGTTGATGTCCTTGTGGGGGAGCATATTGGTTGCCCTGAGCAGTGGCGATGATGTTGTTTACCTCTGTCGGACGAGGAGGAGAGCCGCTGCGGTTTCCATTCTCAGTATCCAATAGGTCTTCATTCCACTCTGTTCTGTTTGACTGGAGTGGCCTGATGAGGCCATGGGGAGATTATCCCTGCGCGGATTACTGCTTCAACTTGCTCTCCAGCACGGATCAACTGTGAGAAATTCGCATATGGATGCGAGATGAGATATCTAGATATGCTAGGATATGTTGAATGAACAATCATGGAGATTTGTTCTTCGTCGTCGATAGGTGTCCGCAATCTGGCTACCATAGCTTACCAACGTCCCACATAAGCTGATAACGTTTCGTCACTCCTTTGCCTGAGAGCTAGGAGGTCGGCTCTCCTGGGTGCCATGTTGAGATTGTATGCGAATCTGTCGACGAAAGCCTGGGAGAGTTGCTCCCAAGTCCTGATGCGATGGCAATCCAATGATGTGTACCAATCTAGGGCATCGCCCTTCAGAGATTTTTGGAACAAGCGAATGAGGGCTCCTTCATTTCCTGAGATTGCACTCAGCTCTCCACAGAAAGCCTTGAGATGTGCTGTGGGACAACCGCTGCCATCATATCTTTTAAATTTTGGTGCCTCAAAGTTTTGAGGTATCTGAGCATCTAGAAAAGGACACAAGTCTCTGAACTTGGTCAAAGGTAGATCGATTCCCTGTTGTCGCTGAAGTTGATTTTGCAAGATCTGGAACTGCTCCCTCAACTCTTCTAGTCCTGCATGATCCACTCAAACGATTGGTGCCTCTCGAAGTAAGGCACGTTCTTCTTCGGCATAGTGGTCGATGTCTTCAACCCTATGGGCTTGCTGAAAGGAAACCGCGGGTTGCTGAAATTGATTCGATGATTGAACTGGATTCTGACGAACTTGTGCTTGAAATGAATGTAATTGAGCTGGAGACTATACTGAAGGTTGAACTGGAACTTGCTAGAAATTAACTGGAGATTGCTAGATCGAAGATTGCTAGAAATTAACTGGAGCTTACTGAATTGAGGATTGCTAGAAATTAACTGGAATCCCATTGGCGGGGATGTGTTGAAATTGAAAAGTGCTCCTATTGTTAGGAGGCTGAGATGCTGGGAAGTGACCCCCTTGTTGGGTATTCGCCACTATCCGCTGATTGATGTGGGCTTGACACTGACCCCATTGTGGGCATTCGCCAGTGCTGTCCTTGCTATTGGAAATTGAATTGAAATCCCATCGGCGATGATGTGTTGAAATTGAGTAAAGGTCCCATCGGTGGGGACATGTTGAGAAAGGAAAGGGGTCCCATCGGTGGGGACGTGCTGGAATCTACTGAGATTGTTGCTTGCAAGATTGACTGGAAGTTGACTGGAAGTCCCTGCGACGAGAATGCTCTAAGACGGTCTTGTCGTCGCTAGAAAGGTATTGAGGAGGATGCCCCATAGCGAAGGGCTAAGATGGCTGTTGTCGGTAGTCTTGGGTAGACTCCGATGGTTGTGCTTGATTTGAACTAGAGGCCAGAGGGATCCGGCATGGCTCCTGAGATTGCTGAACTCGGCTAACTTGATTGTTGATTGCTGTGATAGCTTGTGCTTGTATGAATTGCAAGAGAATTTCTTGCATTGCTCTTATTCCTTGTGCCAATTCTTGCATGATTGGCGTATTCTCACTTGGCTGTTGCACTGGAGGTTGCGCTTCGGCCATGTCGAGGGCAGAGAAGAGGTGAGCTTCTTCTTTGTGGTCGGACATGACTTGCTGAGCTCGAGTGTGGATTATGCTGTGGAAGGGAAGTTGTTTCCGAAGGCGTTGAGCTCGAGGAGGCGCAATGGTGAGGAATATGCTCTACTCTTTTTTTTTGGGTTTTGGGATTTTCTATATTTTTTTTGTTTTTGGATGGAATGTTATGCAGATGAGATTGTATGAGGACTAATGACTTTCAAGTACATGAGGGATTTCATTTTTCAAGTTGGATCATGATTAGTGGGACTAGCATATCCCCAGCGGAGTCGCCATTCTGTGGACGCTCGCCTTTCCGCGCTCCGGAACCCTCCCTTTTGAAAAAGGGGGTGTGCACGCGAATCGCCGTTGTGCCACTAGCTCGCCTCATTCACGAGGGCCCTTTTTCAATTGTCGTGTTAAATTGGATATGTTTGGATGAGATCGTATAAGACCAGAGTCGCCACTAGCCAGCTACTTTGAATCTACGGTTAGCTAGACCCTGTGGAAATGTTAGAGAAGGGAATCCAAAAATTCCTTCCTCTAAAATGACTCACTTTGATCCACGGCCAGAGATTCGAGGCAAGGGATCACGGTTACAGGGTGGGAAGATGTTAAGCACCCCACTCTGCCCGTAGCGAAGTACGGTCTCTACTTCACAGAATCGAACTAATACTTGAAAGTCTGATTTAATCATCGTACACTCTCATGAATGATATGATGCATGAATGTAAGTCTGAACAGTAAGAGTTTCTGATGGGCAAGTTTCCATTAACAGGCAAGCCCAGAGCATACGCTCGAACTGTTAGGTGCTTTATGAGGGATGCATGCTGTGTATTTGAATAATCAAAGTGTTTATAGTGATATGATAAGTAGGGGGGTTGGGAGAATAGTAAATGTTGCACTTATGCTAGATGCGAATGAGATGATGCTAATAAAAGAGTAGCTGGATGGACGGAGGTGTCGCAAGGGTTTGCTTCGAGTGGCTAGATCAAGACTTGGGTAGCTTGGGAGACTTGGACCAGGGTCAGGCTAGGCTGGACCAGGGCTGGACTCTTCTCACTCAGGCTCTCCTTGGTGGAGGAATGGGCTAAAGGGATGGAGATGGACTCAGAACTCTTGGGCTGAAGAGAAGGGAAGTGAATTTTTCTGGATGATCAGAAGTTGTTGTGAATGAGAGGGAACGGGGGTATTTATAGTTGCGAGCAGTGGCAGCTCCCGTAAATAAGCTTGGACGGCACCCTAGGGGCCTCCCGTACGGACTCGCTGCTCCAGCTTCGGAGCGTACGGCCCCCGAAACTGAAGCAGAAAAGTCTGAAGTTCGAGGTTCGGAGCTACTTCGAAGCTGTGGCCCGGAATCAGGTGAGTTGACTGGGTTTGAAAGATGGATTGACACGGTGAGTTGACTGGGTGCAGGGGCTGGACTGACCCAGTGAGTTAACTCGGTGATTTGACTCAGCGGGTTGACTCACCAAGTTTGACTTTTTTGGGATTTTTTTACTGATTTTTCTTATGGGTGGTTTTTCAGGCTGATGTTTAGGAGTGAGTTGACTGAGTTCAAGCATGAGCTGGGCTATGAATTGGGGCTTACAAGGGTGAGTTTGGCTGGGTTTGGACATGGGATTTGAGGGTATGGTCCTCCATTCATTCAGCTATCTCTACCAACATTGTAGCCAAAGGTGGGGTGTCTACAACGTGTTCCCAGATAGGAGTGTCTTTACTTCCTACAGGGAGTATGAGGGCAGCTCGGTATTTCTAGGCGATGACTACACCTGCAAGGATGTAGGGATTGGTACGGTGCGCATCAAGATGTTCAATGCAATTGAATAAACCTTGACAGAAGTGAGGCACGTTCTGTTAGTGCACTTTTATGTGGCATGCTAGTGCACCTTGTTTGTTAATTACTTAGGTCAGTGAGTCTAGTATCGGTTGAGCTTAAAGAAGACTGAAGACCGAAGACTCAAACAGACCTACTACATCAAGGAAGAAGAAACAGGTAAAAGAGATGCCTTGGTGAAGCCTTAACCTTGAATCAAACTAAAACCCTATACCTCTAGATGACTTGACCCATTTAGACATACTTATAGTCATCCTAGAATGGCCTTAGGTGTCCCAAAAGACCACCTACACCTTGGCTTAAGAGTTTGCCTTCGCAGCTGTAAAAATACACTTGAAACAGCGTGTAAAGAAGGGCTGCCAACCGGTTGGACCCCTGGCTGACCGGTCGTCAGACCACGATTTGGGACAGCAACATTGCTATGTCCCCTGGCCCCTGTACGACCGGTTGTGACTGGTCGTGGCTATCCAAATTTAGACAGCATGCAAACTGTTCAATCAGGCCATTGATCGACCGGTCGGGGACCGTGTCCAATCAAGCAGCATGCAAATTGAGACAGCATGCAAACTGTTCAATCAAGCAGTAACATTACCTTGAAGACTTCACATAGGCACTCATATAGGAAAAAGAAAGTTGAGAGTGAATCTTCAGAAGATAGCAATGATGAGGATGATGAACTAGATAAAAGGGTCAAGAGATTCCTCAAATTTGAGAGAGGGAAGAGTTATGACAAGAAGGATAAGAAAAAAAAAGAAATTTAAAAAAAAATCCAAAACCGTCCAATGTTCCAACTGTGATGGATATGGTCATGTTTTCAATGAATGCCAAGAAAAGCCTAAAAGACGTGGCAAGAAGGCTATGTCAGCAACATGGGATGATACAGAGGAGTCCTAATCTAAATCCGATGACTCCACTAGTGATGGGAGCAAAAAACCAGTGAGAATTCTCATAGTTGACACCACTACCTCTCTTCCCCCTAATCTATGAGAGGATCCCGACTATTTTTCCTTCTAGGAGAAGGAGTTTCCAACACCTCATCTCATGCTACATTTTATGAGGATGTTGTGAAAATTAGTTACCCTTAGGATGATCAAACTAAACATAGTTAGTAAGGGTAGCTAGAAATTGATACTATAGGAAAATCTAAGGATTTCAGCCTAATTTGTGAGCTAAGGGACATATCGGAGGATTCAAGCCTCAAAAGCCCACCATCGATAGTTTATCCTTGCTTTTATGTAGTATATTTGCTGCTAGACTATCACCCTGCTTAGATTAACTAATCATGCTAAAATTTAATGCTTAATTGTATGTTAATCTTTGCTATGTTTTAGTCATGATATACATATTAGGGGAGGTTGGTTAATTGGGCTATAAGCCCTTGAGCTTTTATTGCTTAATGTATATCTTAAATGACCAATTATACAAGATTAACTATGCTTAAATAGTTACATTTTCTTGTTAATCATGTTCCATTGTATGTTCCATATTTTAAAGTTCATGCACCATATACTCTCCTTGTTAGCATGTGCTTATTGTTATAACTGCAACATATTATCTGAAATTACTCCTTTTGGATCAACACACTTGTATAGGCGTATGCGTGCAGAAGCTCAGAGAGCTATTAGAATTATGGCTAAGTCACCTACTTATGCAATTTAACAATTTAAATTAAGTAAGCATTAACAATTCAGCTTCCAAGCTTAAGTGGGGTCCAATCACAAGGCTAGCATATCATTAGCAATTAAATAACCTAGCCTAAGCATGCATAGATAATCAAATAATTTAACTAAACAATAATCTAATCTATACAACCTATATAGACTATATGAGAGTGGATCAATGAGCTCAAGTCTACACTAATAAGTGAAAGTACATCTTATGTGTGGATGTGCCTATCTAGTGCCTAGCATACATCTTAATCAAGCATTCATAATTAAACAATTAAACATACAATGCTAAGATATCAATGTGCTCAATTCAATCACAAACGCAAGCATGTATAGGGGTTCAACTTTGGGTCTACTCCAATCCTGGTTTAAGTACTCAACCCCATTGAGCACACTGGCATTCAATAGATGAAGGTTTTAAATAAGGCTCACCTCTCAACCTTTACACGGAGGTTTTACTGGTTCACCTCTCGACTTTTATACGGAGGTTTTACCAGTTCACCTCTCAACCATAATGGAATTTTGGACAAGGGCTAACTCTAAACCTAACGCACGTTCACTCCCGTGTCGGAGGCTCCTACTTGAAGAATTTGTTTAGGCCCTGCAAACAAGACAAGGAGTGCCAAATGCCCCTAGTCTTTAGGCCCGACTAACGTGCCAAGGAACGGCTAATGTCCCTAGAATTTTAGGCTCAACTAACAAGTCATGGATCAACAAATGACCCTAGATCAAGTTTGATAAACAAACTCTACACTCAATGGACTCTCAACAAATGATAACCTTACTTGTCGGATGAACCCCTTATTCAGCGTCGCTTCGGGCTGCTTGATCTCCACTTTTTCATGCTTCAATCAGCTCCCCTTTGCCCCCCCGATCATGTTGCCACTGCGTCGCCAGTGCCTCAGCTACACTTGATCAAACACCTTGCATTGATACTTTTTGAGATGCCCAAGGTGACAGGAGGGTAGGTTTGAGAACTCTACAACTAATGGGAATGGGTTGTCTAGAGTTTCTTACCTACAAAGATCTCATCATAGAGCTTTGGATAGAAATATAATATTAAGTTTGATCCAACCTCTAGAGATCAAAGGAGGGTGAAGGTCATCTTCTTCATGAGCTTGGAATGCTCCATTCTTATATTAATTGACAAGGAAGATGCCTTGCTAACTTTAGAATATGAGCCTCAAATGGTCGCCAACAATGGTCGCTTCAATCCTTTCAAAATCTCTCTTCTTACCTTAAAAATAGAGCCTAACCCTTTTATAAAAGAATTCACAACAGATCTAAAACAGGTAGAAAATGACTCAATTCCGATCAGTCGGACCCGTTAACGACCGGTTGGACTGGGGTCCTTGACTAGTCGGGCAACTGGTCATTTTTATGGCCTGGACAGAAAGAGCTTGCTATCTCAATTTGGTTGGTCACCGGCCGATCAGGCAACTGGTCGTTTATAGCCCTCAAGCATTTTGGACGCTGTCCAATTTCGGCCTCCTACTGTTCGCTTGCCTTAAGTGCAAGGCTGTGATGTAGTAATAAATATCGGTAAGACCGAGATCGATCCACAGGGAATAAGGTAAACCAATTCAAATTGTTCTAGCAACTTCAAATTCAATGAATTAAAGATTTCAAGTTTATAAACTAACTTAAAACAGTAATTGTAAAAATCCGTAATTAACGGAACTAAGGCTTTTGAGGATCCACTTGCGATAGCCCTCATGTGAATTCATTCATCCAAGCATAACACAACTAGAATTGAAGTTCTATGTCTCTTCTAGTTGGAAGATATGGCATTCAAATACAAACAATCCCTACTCAAGTTGAAGAATAAGGTTCTAGTTCTAATGAAGCATGTAGAAGGCAAATATGTAGCCTTTGGAGTAACGACCATGCCAATGGACTATGGTACGCTCTAGGGTTACTACAATTCAAATTTAATCAATCCAAACATGATAATCTCAGAGAATTGCAAGGAACTCATGTCCGAAGCACATGAACTCTCATAAAACATCCAATATCACTTTTATTCAAATTAGAACTTAAAAAGCAAAACTTTAAGCAAAGTACTTGAATTAGAACGAATTTAACATGATAACTACTCACAAGCTTCACCTCTTAGCTTTAGCTAAGAGGTTCTAGCCGAGCATTATCATGCTTCAACTAGAATTCAAAGAAAAACTAAACAAAAACATGAAAAACTAAAAAAAAAACCCTAGTTGGAGGAGTTGCGATCGCTCCATGATAATCTCCCTTGCTCCCCACGAACTTAAAACTATTTTAGGATACCTTAGTAAGGATGCCAAGGTGTCCTTTTATAGGAAAAATCATGAACCGCCTCGGATTGCGTAAAAACTTACGCACTTACGTCAGTCATCAGACGGTGGTTGGGCGCCCGGTCATGTTTTGGTTGGGCGCCGATCGTGCTTTAATTCGGTCCAGCGGCTTTTTATGAAAATTCACTTAAATATCGGGCGCCCGACCAGATGTTGGTCTGTCTCCTGGTCAGGTCCAGATCTGTCCAGCATATTCAGCAGAAATCTCCCAATTTCGGGCGCCGGACCGTGTTTTGGTTGGGCGCCCTGTGGCCTTCTATTATGAATGCTGAAATCATCTTTTCTTCTGGCCAATCTAGGTCTTTCTGACATGATTCTTCAGAGCTTCTTTTCAGTGTCTTATTCACTTCCCCAAGTGTAGGGTTGCGATGTAGTAATAATCTCGGTAAGACTGAGGTCGATCCACAGGGACTTGTGTAGGAATTCATAAAACACTTTCAATGGTTTCTACTTAAGAGTTAACTAAACAGGATTTTAGGAAATTGGAGTAGATAGGTATTTTGAATTAAATTGAATGTAATTAATACTAAAAAGCACTAGGGGTTCAAGGATCAACTTGTAGCAATCCTTGATGTTTAATTCACTGTGGTTTCTCACTTTCTCAACTAGAATCGAAATTAAGTTCTATCTAGCGAGATGAAAAAGCAGTTAAAACAAACAATCTGCCATATGTGTGATACATAATTCTCTCAATTCAGGTTAGGACTTGAGCACAGTCAATTGCATAGATCAATCCTAGTTCCAATAGGTTAAAATCACAATCATAATCATCATTAAATTCTGTCACAAAGTATAACTAGATCATGATTTGAACTCAATTCAAATCACGTAAACAACCACACATAGGCAGAAATTCCAGAAAGAGTAGAACTTTTAGTATGAAGTTCCCACATGAGGATCATAGATCTAGAGCGTATTGAATCCAATTCCTCGGATCGTACAGGTCTAGAATAATTCAAAACAATTAAGAAATCAAGCAATTCTTCTAAACATCCATGAGCCATCATAAGATTAAGAAAAGCTACTTAGAACTTTATTCAAACTTCAACCATTGTTCTTCACTAATAATTCAACTTGAAACCAAATCAAACGAATTGAAACATCTTAGATTCACTAAAAGCTTCACCTCTTAGCCCTAGCTAAGAGGTTTAGCCGTTCATGATCCAAGGAAACATGAAAACAACTAAGAAAAACATAAAACTAAAAGAACAAACTAGGAGGAGTTGTAAAACTCCGGATCTGACTTCCACAGTCTCCCACCGTGCTCAATCTCTTTAGGACGCCTTAGGAGCAAGCTAGGGAAGTCCTTTTATAGCGTTGAAGCCCTAGGTGCGAAGAAACTTCGAGAAATCCCGCAAGATTAGCGTTTTGCGAAGAGATTTTCGGAGCTTTGAATGTCCCTGAGTGTTGTCCGACCGGTCGGACCCCCTGTCCGGCCAGTCGGACAAAGTGCCTGCAATTAAAATTTTCACTGGAGTGTTCTTTACACAGTCTGACCCATCAGCCGACAGGTCGGCCGGCCGGCTGGTGGACATGCTTCAATCTGCTGAAAATCTCTGGATATTACAGTGCATAGGCCGACCCTTTAGCCGGCCGGTTGGCCGACCGATTGGTCAGTCTGTCCGGCCGGTCGGTCGGTCAGGGGGTCGGCCTTCATAAACTTTGTCCAGAGATTTTCTGGTTTCTGGAGGGTTTGGCCGGCCGGTCGGTGGCTATGGCTGGCTTGCCGGTGGTCATGAAATTGGCTGAACTTCTCAGCTTCTCCTCCTTCATCTTCAATGCACTTTTGTTCCACCTTTGGTCCTTTATTCCTTTGATCTTCAAGGTGTGTAAATAGCATATCTTAGTCCTCATTTGACGACTTCTCTCTTTCACTCCTACAATCACAAAACCATGCATTAGTTGGGTCTTGAATCACTTATTTTAAGCATAGTTAGTAATGAAATGAATATGCACATTTAGGAGCTCAACATGTCTTCAATGTGGTTTCAAAGGACCCTTTTAACAACAAATTTATGACTTCTCTCTTTCATTCCTACATACACAAAATAAGCATTAGATAGGTCTTTTAAGCATACAAACCATGCATGTAATGTGATGTAATGGGATAGAAAATGTATAAAATGGAAGCTCAACACATCCCCTAATCAGCTTTTTGCTAGTCCCGAGCAAAACATGCGTGAAACAAGTTCAAATTTCCAAAACCAACTCTCCTTTAGAAACAATACTTCTATTCACTCCAAGACATACAAGTATAAAATTAAAGAAACTGGGCAATAGAGGTTGCAACCTTAAACTCTCAAAACATAAAAAGTGTTCATATAGAATTCCAGCTGATTGATTGATAGATAGAAGAACTTTGAACAAAATTCAACCTAGTGTGCATAGTGATAGCTCATCTCGTGAGTTTCCAGGATCATCTTCTTCCTAGATCGACTAAACTATGGATCTCAAGGTGTATAGATCAACAACAAGCCCATGACAGGAATTTGCCTTATCGCCCTTCCGACGGCTTTCACACTATGTCCTATTTTCGTCTTTGGTTACGGGTAGACCATCCCCCGGTTGGTAATAGGTAGCCCTTTTCGAAATTTTCCACCATTTTCGCCATCATTCCCATATTTTCATCCTTCCTTTTCCTTTTTCTTTTACATTAGATAGGATTTTTAGAAATTCATATCTTTCATTTTTTTCCCATGGACAAGGATGGACAAAGTACCCCAGCTTTGTTCCTCAACACCTCAAATCTAAGTCTAACCAATCCACAAATCACATAATCCTTCCAACCCATGAAAATCGTGTAATGTAAACTAGGTGTAAAGGTGTTCAAATTTTCTATCAATCACATAAATAAGGGAAGTCACATATAAAACCATTATATTAAGAGTAGTTCAAGATTTGTAACATTCATCACTTTATATCTCCTTTTCTTATACTTGTATCATCTCGAATGCATAGAAATAAGGTTTTCTAAAAGAGTTTTGAATTTTTAAAAAATTCGAAGAAAACAAATTGCACATATGATGCTCGAAATGTTACAAACTACTAGATGAGGAATCTCATCTCACCCCCCAACCAAATCTTGCATTGTCCTCAATGTAAAAAGATATGTAATGAGCATGAACATAAGAGCAATGGTAAAATACAAGAGAGTGAGAACAATAGTACCTGAGAGAGTCGATCATGGGAGTCTATAACTACGACAACTAAATCTACTAAAGCAAATCGAACTAAAAAAAAAAACAAACTAAACCTGATCTACGTAAAGCAATAAAAGATACATAACCCATCCTTTTAGAAAGAGGATCTCCATCAGACTAGGAGATCGATTATCATTATAACATCCAAAAGGACAAAGTTGAGCAAGATCATCAACTGGTGTAATAGATTTTTCAGTAGAACTATCCACCATCCTACTTTGAAAGTACATTGGTGACATCAACTAGTCTAACCCATTGAAATTCTGCTGAAAAATTTCAGCGGGTTTCTCAATAAAATTGTCACATGTACTTGGAAAGGAGAATTACATTGGTTGGAAATCATTGAATATAAATCTCCTTTCCATCTTGACTGGGCAAAAATTTGTCAAATATGGGTCATCTCAGAAGTTGTGTTCGTTGGTTTCAGCAACCCAAAGAGATGTGGAGACTTGTTTTTCTTCTTCACAAGTCAATATGATCTCCACAAAATCAGATTTCACCGGTGCTTCCACAATTGATAGATCAGTTTCATACTTCGTTAAAAGAGTCTTTGTGGGCACTGGTGAAGTTTTCCTTAAGGCACTGACAATGTCACGGATCATAGGATCATCCCGATCCTCAAAATATGCCAAACACTCCTCAAGAGTGTAGGAAACTTCGACCTTCTCTGTCACTTGTGTAGGTTGGAAGAGGTCCTCAACCACTACGTTTTCAGAAATTGGCCTCTCCATAGGCAAATCAAGCACCAATTCATCAAATTCCTGCATAACAAAATTGTTTAACTTAGAAATTGGTGTCTTGTCAAGTAAATTTTTAAAAATTGTCACTTCTAAGGCCTCATTAATAGTCAAATAAGTTTCAACATTGAAGTGTGCCATGCATGTCTCCAATCTTCTAGGTATATCATGTTGGAGAGACTCCCCATATTCCATAAATTCTATCATGTTTACCTCATAGGGACCGTCATCATCGTCCCAATCCTCAAAGGGATCGAAGCTAACAACATCTAGAGGATCAAAATTCTAATTTAAAGTAAACTCCTCTTTCACGATTGATTCAATCATATCAACCTCGTGGACATCATCATCATCCCTATGCCTTTTGCCCAAGTGGAACACATTCACCTCTAATGTCATGTTTCTAAAGGACATTTGCATCACCCCATTCCTGCAATTTATGATTGTGTTTGATGTAACAAGGAATGGCGGCCAAGAATCACCGGTATTTGAGTGCTAGTATCCGTAACCAGTTGCATGTCTAAGACGATAAAATCCACTGGATAGTAGAATTTGTCGACTTAGACCAATACATCCTCAACTATCCCTCTTGGTACACGGATGGATCTATCAGCTAGTTGCAACGCGGTTTTGGTGGGTTTTTAATTCATCAAGACCCAATTGCTCGTATATCGAGTAAGGGATCAAGTTTACGCTTGCCCCTAAGTCTAGCAATGCACGCTCAATCCGGTAGTCACCAATGATGCATGAAATTGTGGGACCACCTGGATCCTTAGTAGTTTTTCTATGTTTTTAGAGGCTTTTAGTTCAAGGATGTTAGAGATGAACTAAACCCTCTTAGCTAGGGCTAAGAGGGGAAGCTCTTGATTCGTTTTTGATGGATTAATGCAACCTAGGTTTCCTTTTGTGTTTTAATTGACGAATTTTAGTTCAATTTGAGTTTGATTCAAGTACTATGTTGGTTTCTACTTTGATCTCTTGATGACTCCGGGCTCATGTGATTCTTAGTGATTCTAAGCATAGTATCTTAGCTTTTGAGCATTGTCATGCATGTGTAATGCATTGATCTACCATCGACTCCGGGCATGGTAGACGCTTTGATTGCCTTGTATGCAATGGCCTGATTTTCATGTGGGAACTCATGCAACTGAAATTCTTATCTTTTATGTATGATCTATAATATGTGTTTAGTGATTGATTTTGATTTAAATAGAGTTCAAACCATGAGTTGTAATCAGGTCTAGTGACAGGACTTGGTGTAGGCTATGGTTATGAATCTCAACTAGGTTGGAAAGAGGCTTGGCCTATACAATTGAGTGTGCCCAAGGCCTGAGCTTGGAAGTGGGAATCAAATCAGTTAATATGCACCTATTTCAGATAATTGTGATTAATTGCTCTATATTCCGATCAGATAGAGATGGAAATCTGATTCTGATTGAGTTATATGAGACCTAGTTGTGTTGATGCATTGAAACGTATCAAGAGTGGATCCTTAGCGCTCTAGTGACTTTTTAGATTGAATTTACCTTAACCATTCACTGTTTAAACTCAAATCACTATTTGTTTAGCTTTAGTTCTTAATATAGTCTTAATTACTAGTTGTTTTAGTTAAATTCTGAAGATACCCATACATAAATCTCTGTGGGAACGATACTCGGTCTTTCCGAATTATTACTACTACGCAACCCTACACTTGGGGAGTGAACACGTTCCGTTTCTTGTGGGGCTAAGATAGATCCGTCCTCATTCTCAGAATTTACCGGATCATTAGCCTTGTCAGCCTTCACCGGAATAGATTTGTCAATTTGCTTACCACTTCTAAGAGTGGTGACGGATTTGGCTTGCTCCATATGTTGGTTGGAGAGATTAGGGATGCTTACTTCATGTACTTGCTTTGGATTGGGCTGAGGTTGGGCCGGAAAGGTCCCTTCCCTAGAATTCAAGCGTCCCTTAATCTCATCAATCGAGACTTTAAGCTCTTGGAACATTTGCTGATTTGATTGATTGATTTGCGTTTGCCCTTACATAAACACCTTTAAAGTATCCTCCAATGAGAATTGAGGTGGGGCCATATTTTGTATGGGTGGCCCTCCTTGAGAGTTGGTGGGATTGTCCGTGGGAGCATTCTTCCAACTGAAATTTGGGTGGTTCTTCCAAGTAGAGTTATACATGTTACCAACCGGTCCATTAAAAGGCCTTTGATAACCATATGTGGCATTTGCATGTTCTTGTAACACCTCTTGAAACACAGGAATTGTAGGACAATCTTGCGTAGCGTGTATATTAGTGAAACAAATCCCACACATGTTCTCAATAGCTTCATTGGACTTTGAAACTTCACTCTTACTAAGTTCCATAGCCTCGACTTTCCTTGTGAGGTTGGCTAGCTTTGCATTCACATCATCTTCCTCCTTAAGGATGTAAATTTCCCTTTCTCTTTTTGTTGAGGAGGCTTGAGGTTATTAGATTTGTCCGAGGTATCCCATGATTGGGCATTCTTGGCCAACACATCCAAATAACTCCAAGCTTCATCTGGATTTTTGCTCATAAACTCGCTGTTGCACATCATCTCTACGAATTGGCGCATATTGGAACTTAATCCATCATTAAAGAAGTTTATGATTCGCCAGTTTTCGTAGCCGTGATGTAGGCAAGCAAGTAGGAGGTCCTTAAACATTTCCCAATATTGGAAGAATGACTCATTCTCTTTAACCGAAAAGTTCATTATGGCTCTTCGAAGGGTGTTTGTTTTATGAGCCGGGAAGTACTTTTTCAAGAATTCCCGGGTCATCTCATTCCATGACCCTATCGAGTGTGGTCTAAGAGAGTGGAGCCAACTCTTGGCTCTTTCTTTCGATGAAAAGGGAAAAAGTTTAAGTTTGATGGCATCTTCTGAGACATTTGTATATTGTAAAGTAGTCACCACTTCTTCAAATTCCTTTAAGTGTAAATATGGGCTCTCAGAGTCTAGCCCATGGAACTTTGGTATGAGTTGAATTACACTCAGCTTTATATCGATGTTTCCCCCGGTTGGTGGTAAGACCACGCACGAGGGTGTAGTTGCACGAGCCAATTGTAGGTAGTCCGGTAAAGATCTCATTGGAGGAGCATTGTGCACCTCATTCTCTCCTACTCCCTCTTGATTTGCGTTTGTAATTAGAGTGGGGGGGGGGGGGGGGATTCCCTAATGGAATTTGATCCATACTTCCTGAATTTTTACGATGTTCTACAGATTTTCGGACTCGTCTATGAATGGAGAGTGGTCCAACTAAACCACCTTCGGATTGGAGACGATTGTTGTGGTCATGTTCCCAACAGGACATAAACCACACAATCCAAAATCTAACTAATCCTAAGTCCTAGAATCTGAAAATAAATAAAATCTTAAAATCTAAAAACTGAAAAAAGCACTAAGTTAGAAAGATATTACCCGATTCGCTTGAATTAGAAGAACTTCCTACAAAACAAAACGACTTTGTTAGTTCTATAATTTAGAAAAACTATTACTAAGAAAATAATAAAACCTAACTACTTTTACTATATAGCCACTAAAATAATTTAGAATCATTTAACCTAGCTTCTCCGGCAATGGCGCCAAAAACTTGTTCGCTTGCCTCAAGTGCAAGGCTGCGATGTAGTAATAAATTTTGATAAAACCGAGGTCGATCCACAGGGAATAAGGTAAGCCAATTCAAATTGTTCTAGCAACTTCAAGTTCAATGAATTAAAGATTTCAAGTTTATAAACTAACTTAGAACAGTAATTGTAAAAATCTGTAAGTAATGGAACTAAGGCTTTCGAGGATCCACTTGCGATAGCCCTCATGTGAATTCATTCATCCAAGCATAACACAACTAGAATTGAAGTTCTATGTCTCTTCTAGTTGGAAGATATGGCATTCAAACACAAACAATCCCTACTCAAGTTGAAGAATAAGGTTTTAGTTTTAATGAAGCATGTAGAAGGTGAATATGTAGCCGTCGAAGTAACAACCATGCCAATGGACTATGGTACGCTCGAGGGTTACTACAATTCAAATCTAATCAATCCAAACATGATAATCTCAGAGAATTGCAAGGAACTCATGTCCGTAGCACATAAACTCTCATAAAACATCCAAAAATATCACTTTTATTCAAACTAGAACTTAAAAATCAAAACTTTAAGCAAAGTACTTGAATTAGAACGAATTCAACATGA
Source organism: Liriodendron chinense (assembly GCA_003013855.2). Lineage (NCBI taxonomy): Eukaryota > Viridiplantae > Streptophyta > Magnoliopsida > Magnoliales > Magnoliaceae > Liriodendron > Liriodendron chinense. Next base: position 1,319,172 of record ML058572.1, read on the forward strand.
TAACTACTCACAATCTTCACCTCTTAGCCTTGGCTAAAAGGTTCTAGCCGAGCATTATCATGCTTCAACTAGAATTCAAAGAAAAACTAAACAAAAACATGAAAAACTAAAAAAAAAAAAAACCCTAATTGGAGGAGTTGCGATCGCTCCACGATGATCTCCCTTGCTCCCCATGAACTTACCTTAGCAAGAATGCTAAGGTGTCTTTTTATAGGAAAAATTATGAACCACTTCAAATTGTGTAAAAACTTATGCACTTACGTCGGTCATCAGATGGTGGTCGGACGCCCGGTCATGTTTTGGTCGGGCGCCCGACCGTGCTTTAATTCGGTCCAGCGGCTTTTTATGAAAATTCACTTGAATATCGGGCGCCCGACCAGATGTTGGTCGGGCGCTCGGTCAGGTCCAGATCTGTCCAGCATATTCAGCAGAAATCCTCCCAATTTCGGGCGCCCGACCATGTTTTGGTCGGGCGCCCGGTGGCCTTCTGTTATGAATGCTAAAATCATCTTTTCTTCTGGCCGATCCAGGTCTTTCTGACGTGATTCTTCAGGGCTTCTTTTTAGTGTCTTCAATATGGTTCCAAAGGATCCTTTTAACAACAAATCTCTCATTCATTCCTACATACATAAAACAAGCATTAGATGGGTCTTTTAAGCATACAAACCATGCATGTAATGTGATGTAATGGGCTAGAAAATGTATAAAATGGAAGCTCAACACCTGCTGATCGGTTGGGCGACCGGTCGGACGACCGTTCTTGGCATGTATTTGTGCTGCCTTTCATGTTACGTTTTAAAGTAGAACATGCAACCTCTTGGCCATTCTTTTAGTGATCTTTTGGGACACCTAAGGCCAATCTAAGATGACTAAAAGTATGTCTGAATGGGTCATAGTCATTTAGTGGTTTGGGTTATGGTTTTGGTCAAGGTTCAAGGCTACCAAGGCATCTCTTTTACCTGATTTTTCTTCTTTAATGCAGCAAGTCCGCTTAAGTCGTCGGTCTTCGTCTTCATTATGCTCAACCAACACTAGACTCAATGACCTAAGTAATTGACAAATAAGGTGCACTAGTATGTCATAGAAAAGTGCACTAACAATCTCCCCCTTTATCAATTACTTACAAAAATCTAACCTACCAAAATAAAATATATGTACAAGAGATTACATTGTTAATGAAATAAATACAAGACTCTTGACATGCCTAACTAAGCATCTCCTCTTCGGTTTGCTCCCCTATAACTTGTCAATCCCTGCATCATAAAATATAGCAAACTAGTTTTCGTGGGATTTAATCTTTCTCCCCCTTTTTGTCAGCTGATAAGTGCCTAATTTTTTATAATTAACCCTAGTTACTAAATGGATTATCAGTACTTTTTCGGTTAATTATTCCTAATAGGGCATATTTTCATTGTTCAGGAGAATAATGGAGGTTGAGGATAATCCGAGCTTAATAGGATGTTTCAAGGCCCAAAAGTGATCAAGATCGAGTGTAAGGTGGTTCTGAAGGAAATCGGGCCATAAAGATCAAATGATGGATCATATTTTATGGTGGACCGCACCACAACCGTTCATTGGAGGTCTAAGATGGTTGGTCATGATTAGGCAATCACACAAGTTTGGATAGTTGAGATTGGACGTCCACATGTGGGGTCCGCCATGCATCAAATGACACGACAAGCTAAGGAACTGCAACTCGAGTCGGCTCCACTCACTCATGTGTGATCAGCTGGATCATCTAGACTGTCCACAACACACATGCAACGTCTGGACCATCCAATCCATTGTCCAGCAGAGAGTCCAGCAATGGACGTGTCAATACTCATAGCCGTTCATCAACCATCGTCCTCCATCCATCCAGTTGCTGTCCAATGGAGCTCTAAATCCAGACTGACCATCAATAGACGTCCGTCCATCATACCACCCACCTTCATCTCATCCTTCCATCTCATGGCCAGCGTGCATCTACCCTCCATCATATGCAACAATGGATGATCCAGGTTCAACAATTCCAACAGTACACGTGGGCCAGCAGTGGAGATCATCTCCACCGTCTAAGGCCACCCAGCCTTCACCCCATGTTCAGCAATGAATGGTCTAGCAACAAGTCTTCACTCTGCATCCAGACGTGTACAACAACAAGCACATCCAGTGTTCATCTCAGCCGTCCAGCATTGGATGTGTTTATCAAGATTAGCCATCCTCCATTCCAGCACTCATGTAGCTTCAATCCAGGACACTACAAGAAATATGCGATATACTGACAGATTATAGCGGCGGAAAACAAATTCTGCTGCTATAACCAAAACATCTGCGGCAGTTAATAATAACTGTCGCTGTAACACAATATATAACGGCAAATATAAATATCCGCCGCTATAAACCAATTTCCCGCCCCCGCCACCTTCCCGCAATCTTTTAGGACAAATAGTGACGAAAAAAAGCAGCAGATATTTTTATCTGTCGCTATAAACAAAATAAGTCCACCATTATATCTTTACTACCATATAGTGGCGGATTTTTTTTTCCGCTGCTATAACTTCGAATATCTCGCCCCCAATTTTAAACCCCGCGCATATGAATTATTCTATTGCGGCGTTAGTGTCCGCCGCTATTTATTATTTTAGTGGGGGATTTTAATATCCACCGCAAAACGTTAAATAGCCCCATATTGATTTCAAATTGTTGGATGAAGCTGATATTAAAATGTAGAGGTTGGATATAACTAATATAAGTTGGGTTAAGCTGATATTAAAATTTGATGATTAGATTAAGCCCGTATTGAAATCTAATGGTTGGATTAAACATAAATTGAAATCTAATGGACGGATGGATGCATGTATTGCTATTTAACGATTACATTAAATTGATACTGAAATCTAACGGCTGAATAAGATGATATACAAATGTAATGGTCAAATTAGCCTGATATTGAGGCATATATTGAAATCCAATGGTTAGATTAAACTCTTTTTGAAATCTAACGGTTGGATTAAGATGATATTAAAATTTGAAGAAATTGAATTAATATAATATGAATATCTAATAGTTAGATTAAAGCAAGTCCATATTGAAACCAACGGTTGTATTAACCTGATATTGAAATCTAATGGTAGGATTAACCATGATATTGAGATCAGCTATCGGAGTAAGCTAATAATGAAATCTAACAGATTAACCTTAGATTCGACTAAGGTATTAAATCATACTCTCTTTTTTCAACCTAATCATTTTAGACCTCTAACTGCTGTAGATCCAACCGTTAACCCGATATTCAAATGCAACGATTGGATGAAGCTGACATTGTAATCTAATGGTCAGACTAACATAGATTCAACAGTTGAATTAACTTGATAATATTAATATCTAATGGTTGGAGTAAAACAAACTAATATTGAAACCAACGGCTAGATTAAGCTGATATTGAAATCTAATGGTAGGATTGATCATGACATTGAGATCCAACTATCAAGATAAAGTTGATAATGAAATCTAACAGTCGAATTATTAGATTGGACTAAGGTGATAAATTATGGATTTTATTTTCAACCCAATCATTTAAGACGTAACTATTGGAGATCCAACCGTTGGATTAACCCAACGTTGAAATCGAATGGCTGGATGAAGGTTGATATTGTAACCTAATGTTCTTATTAACCTGTTTTAGAGAACTAACAGTTGGATTAATTTAGTATATATTGAATTCAACCATCAGATACAGCCGAAAATGAAATCCAACTGTTTGGTTTGAATGATATCAATGGAACATGTCAGATCCGAGATTCATTGCGCTCTACACCTGTATAATGTGAATTTGAATCCTAAATTCAATTGATTGAATGGACCTATTTCAAATTCACATAAATAAATCTGTATCATATTCGGGTTGAATCCAAAACTAGTAGTGAGATTAAATTGCATCCTCACTATTGCAGGGTTTAACCTTTAAACGAAACATTTTGAGAAAAAGTCGTCTTAGGGCCTACTCATGGAGCCCATACATCTATACCGTCCATCCATCCCGAAAAATCATTAAAGGCCTGAATTAGGAGAAGATCCATATCTTAGGACATGGACCATACATCAAAGAATAGTAAAGTTGTGTGTCCACCATTATAGATATACATATAATATATATTTAATAAATATTATATATATATATATATATATATATATATATATAACTATAGAAAACGGATGGAGAGGGTGGATTTCTAACAAACATCAAGGTGGGCCCCACCTAGGCTCCTAGCGTAGGAACTTCCTACGAAAGGAAACCCGCGTCCATAAGAGCTAATCCACGTCCAAGAAAATTTTTCGTAGACTAGGTCAGGATTGTGTACGGAGATACTAAGTTATCTCTTACTGTACTGAGTAAACTTTGTTGGCCCCACTGTGAATATATGTAGTTTATCCACTTTGTCCTTTTGTTTTTTCATCTCATTTTAGGCGTAGAGCCTAAAACTGAAGCATATCCAAAGCTTAAGTGGACCATGCCATAGGAAATAATGGGAATGATGATTTCCACCGTTGAAGCCCTCCATGGGCCCATAGTGATGTTTATTTGTCATCCAACCTGTCCATAAGATCACACATACTAGATGAAGGGAAACACAAATATTAGCTTGATCCAAAACTTCTATGGCCCCCAAGAACTTTTCAACGGTGATGTCTACTTCACAAAGATGTATGGCGTGGTCCACTTGACCTTTTAATATTATTCATTTTTTTTGCTCCAAGCCTAAAATTATGTCTTAAAATGGATGGACAGAGTGGATACAATATTCAATTACAGCGGGACCCACATAGTTTACTCTACGTGAATTGTGCTGCGAACCTATCAAAAGTTCTGTGGGGCCCATAGTGATATATATATATATATATATATATATATATATATAAATGTATATATATATATATATAATGTATATATTATTGAATATATATATTTATTATATATACTTATTGTATATATAAATAATTATATATATTAATTATAATTATAATTTATATAAAAATATATACATAATAATAAATATATAATTATATATTATTTTAAAAAAATAAGAAAGGACATGTAGCGGCAGATTTTAAAATCCGTCGCTACATGTCCCTTAAATCCCTAGCGATTCGATATCAATTTTGGTTTGGTTGAATGTATGAACTTGTTGAATGCGGCTTGGGTTGGGCCGAACCTGAATGTCCCTATCTAACCAATTTCGATTTTGGTTTAGTTGAGTGCATGAACTTGTTGAATGGGGTTCGAGTTGGGCCGAACTCGAAATTAGTTAGCTATCTGATTTCGAGTTTGGTTTGGTTGAATGCATCAACTTGTCAAATGTGGTTCGGGTTCAATCGAACTTGAACACAGCTAGCTATCCGATTTTGAGTTTAATTTGGTTGAATGCATGAATGTTGAGCTCTTAATTGTGCATATTCTAACCACAATTCATCACTCGTTACGCATGGTTTTCATGATTTAAAGACTAATCTAATGCATGGATTTCTAATTGTAGGAATGAGAGGGAGACTTCACTAATTCATAGTTAAAATAGTCACTTTGTATGCATTGAAGATCAATATAACAAGTGCCAAAAGGTGGAGGAAAGAAGAAGAAAGGAAGAGAAAAAAATATGAAAAACTGTCCCAAGATCTGTCCTAAGACCGGTCGCCAGAAAGGTCTACATAGCTAGACCGGTTGCCAGACAGGTCATCAGGAGTCCAGAGAAACATAGCTTGTTGTACTGTTTTTTGGTTTCTTAGACCGGTCCCCCAACCGGTCGCCAGACAGGTCTAAGGTGCTCTAGAAACTCCATTTTTCAATACTAAGTTTCCAAATTGCGGAAGAAATCTGCGGATTCTCGAAGTTTCCAAGTTGGTGCAGGATTTCTCTTATAAAAGGCCACCTCCACTCTCTTCCTAAGGCATCTAGTAACGTGAGGAGCAAAGGATTCAAGACCTAGGAGGCTTCCTAGCCTCCTACAACTAGTTTTCTTTTTCTTCTAGTTCTAGTTTTAGTTTGTTTTTATGCTTTTCATTAGTTAACCTCTTAGCTAGAGCTAAGAGGTGAAACTTATAGTTTACCTAAATGTTTTAATTCGATTTATTGGTTTCAAGTTGGATTTATTGAAGAACAATGGTTTTTAGAAGTTTGAATAAAGTTCTAAGTAGTTTTTCTTAATCTTATGATGACTCATGGATGTTTGGAAGAATTGCTTTAGTTCTTAATCATTTTGCATGGTTCTAGACCTATATATGCTTCGAGGAATCGGATTCAATACGCTTTAAACTTGGATAATCATATGGGAACTTCAAACCAAAGTTCTACCTTTTTGTTTTAAATTCTGAATTTTGTGTTGATTGTTCATATGATTTGAATGAAGTTCAAATCATAATATAGTCAAGTCTTGTGACAGGGTTTGATGATTATTATGGTTATGATCTTAATCTATTGAACTAGGATTGACCTATGCAATTGAGTGTGCTCAAGTCCTAACTTGAATTGAGGGAATCATGTTGATGAATAACACATATGTTTGATTGCTTTGATAATATAACCGCTCTATCATCTGGCTAGATAGGATTTGATTTCGATTCTAGTTGAGTAAGTGAGAAACCACAACGAATTATGCATCTAAGGAGAGCTATAAGTGGATCCACGATGCTCTAGTTATCTTTTCATTATCAGATTTTTTCTGTTTCATGTTCAAAACTGATTTCACAAACCTATTAGATTCTAGTTATTAGGATAGTTCGAATTGTTTACTTCCTTCCCTGTGGATCGACCTCGGTCTTACTGAGATTATTACTACATCGCAGCCTTGCACTTGAGGCGAGCAAACAATGAACTTGTTGCATGTAGTTCTTGTTGGGCCAAACTCAAACTTAAAATGAATGAATGAACTTTAGGAATGAATAAATGATTGAATGAATGAATGAACTTGTGAGATGAGAGAATGAATAAACTTGTCGAATGATACTGGAATGAATACATTTGTGAAATGCATGAATGGGTGAATGATTGAATGAATGAACTTGTGGAATGAGTGAATGAATGAACTTGTGGAATGGAATGAAATGAATGAACTTGTGCTTGAAATGAAATTAATGAATTTAAGGTAAAACATGTGTTCTATCCATGCTATTCATTCATTAGTAAAGATCATTTTAGGGCATGGACCTAAATGAGGCAGATTCAAAGATCAAGTGGACCACACAACAAAAAATAGTGAAAATTAAATGCTAACCATATAAATGTTCTTCCAGTGATGTGGCTCACTTGAATTTTGGATATGTGTCAGTTTGGGAGGTATATCCTCCAAATGATATGGCCAAATGAATGGACGGAATGGATAAGACATATACATCATGGTGGGACCCATAGAGTATCGTCTCGTTTGTCATGTAAAAAGTTGTTGTTTTCGTATTCGTACAACCCTCAAATAGATTTAGTAAATAATAAATGTTGCATAAAGTAAAATACACTACAAATGAGATGAATGAACTTGTGCTTGAAATGAAATGAATGAACTTGAAATAAACTTGTGAAATGAAATGAATGAAAGCATGAACTTGTTGAATTATATTCGTGTTTCAGGCGATGCTGCAGTACATAGCCTAGCGTTTTGGCGGTCCAATCGACATGGAAGAGATACTACAAATGAGTAGTAATAGCACTCCTCCGCCTGATCATACCAACGCTCCTCCGCATGATGCTCCTTAGCCTGATTCTTAGCTGCCCCGACATATTTTTATTTTTTATGGATGTTGTATACTATAACATTTTCATATTTATATTTGTATTTTATTTCATTGTAGATTTTAGATGATAGATGTATTTTTATTATGTGTGCTTGTGTTTTTTTTTAAACTTTCTCAATCTAAATGTTTTTTAATTATATATTAATTATGATTATCAGATTTTTAAATAGATTTTCAGGAGCCAATAAACAAAAATTACATGACAAAAAGATCCGCCGTTGTATAAAAGGAAGGACTTTACTAGCGGCGGATATTTTTGCCCCTATAGTAAACTAAAAATTTACTAGCGGCGGATATTTCCGCCGATATAATATTTTACAGCAGCGGAAATATCCGTCGTTGTAAATATAGTGACCATAGTTTTGTTAGCTTCGCATATCATTACAGCAGTGGATATATCCGTCGATGTAACCAAAATTTAACAACGGATTTAATCCGCCGCTAAAATTCAATTTACTGGCAGATATATCCATAGCTAATTTACCATTTAGTAGTGGAAGTATCCGTCTCTAAAGAAACATATGGCGGCGGATTTTATTATCCATCTTAACATTCCTACTCATTAAATCTGCCACTATATTTTATTATAGCGGCGGGACAGTTTATCTACCGCTAGTTACAGCGGTGGTCCCTTTATCCGCCGGTGGATCTACACCTACGAAACACTTAACGACGGATTAGAATCTGCCACTGCACCGTCACTATATCTTATAGTGGCGGATATAGGACTTATAGCGGCGGATAATTCCACCATTATATGTGCTAACTGTTGTAGTGGGAATTAATCTCCAGCACATGTCAGCTACACAGCAATGGAGTCATCATCCACCGTTAAGATGCCATCAACATCTCCAGCCATGGAGACAGCATGCATTAAGGTGGACCTCACATCAAACCATAATCCAACCCATATCATGGCCGTCCAGCTAATAGAGATCCCATCTCAACTATCAGGACCTGTGTCCAATAGTCCAGAACAATTGGCACATCCCAGCTGCATGCAACATCTTCTCCAACTGTTCCTCTATGGTCAGCGTCATCCCCATCATCACCGTCCACTGAAGTGGACTCCAGCTTTCTCACATCCATATCCAGCAGTTACTGGACATTCCAAGTCCACGTCTATCTAACATCTAAGCAAGCGATCCTCCAATAGATCTCCACCTTCAGTCCACTCCTACGTGTAGAACTTGTAAGAGAGGAGCTCTCTCTCTCTCTCTCTCTCTCTCTCTCTCTCTCTCTCTCTCTCTCTCCTTTCCCCACATATGTGTAAGGCTAGCATGCCACCCCACCACTCCCATCATCCAAGCCTAACTCCAAGCCGAAACCTAGAGAAAAATTTGCTTTAGGCTTCGAGTGTCACCTAAGCTTGGGAGCTTCTCAAAAGTCTACAAAAGGGAGCTGTTCCTTCTCATTATTAGATCTCATCCCATCCAGTTCTCAATAAATCCTCTTCTTTAGTTTTCTTTCTTTCTTTCTTAGTGTAGAATTTTAGTTTCCTTTGTAGAGAATTTAGTCTTCCATTGTAGCATGGTTGACTAAACCTCTAGCTAAGGCTAGGGGTAAAGCCTTTGTTGAATTTGTAAATTTTGGTTCTTTTAGTTCAACATGGTGGCTTGAATGTTGGAGTATTCTTTGGTTGTTTAGTTCGGTTATCCACCTCGGTGGATGCTATTGTTGTGTGTTCACTCGCCTCAAGTGTAAAGCTGCGATGTAGTAATAAATCTCGGTAAGACCGAGGTCGATCCACAGGGAAAAAGTAACAGCTTCCTAATTACTCCAGCAACTCAGTTTAATAGAGTAAATTCAAATTCAATGGGATGTTTAATTAAAACAGTAACTTAATGAAAAATCAGAGATATAATGCACTAAGGCTTTCAAGGATCCACTTGTAGCAATCCTATGTCAATTCAGTCAATCCAAGTAGAGAACACAACTAGATTTGAAGTCCTATCTCTCATCTAGTTGGAAAATAAAGCATTCACACACATTTATCCAATTCAAGTTGAACTTCCAAGTTCAAGTCCATTCAATCAACGTAGAATTCAAATTCATAGCCTGCGAAGTAACAGCCATGCCTATGGACTATGGCCTGCTCAAGGATTACTATAATTCGAATCTAAACAAGCAACCTGTGATAATCTCAGAGAATTAAAAGGAATTCATGTCCGGAGTACATGAACTCAGATAAGACATCTCAAACTACCACATATTGGACTGAAACATAAGAAAAATCCAACTTTGAATTAAAAATACTTGAATCAAACTGAAATTAACATAGAACTGGCTACAAGCTTCACCTCTCAGCCTTATCTGAGAGGTTTTAGCCGAGCATAGTCATGCTACAACTAAAAACTCAAAAATAAAGCATAAAACTAGAAAAACCCGAAAATAGATGTTGCAGACGCTCCACAGTCGCCTTCAGCCTCCAAACTCACGTTCCTTCTCTTCTCTGATACCTTAGGAAGAGCCCCTAGGTGGCCTTTTATAGCAACAAGCCCCCCTTGCGTCGGATTCTGCGAAAGCCTTCGCATTGCGCAGCAATTTTCGGAGTCCCAATTTAGAAAGGAGTCTTCTTACGCAGGGCCGACCGGTCGTGACCGGTCGGACTAACTTTTTAAACCATCCAGCGAGTGCATCCGACCGGTCATGACCGGTCGGACAGATCTATCCGCGTCCAGCGTGCATGCCCGACCGGTCGTGACCGGTCGGGCTTTGTTTCCTCCTTGTCCAGAGCCTATAGCCGACAGGTCATGACCGGTCGGCCCTTCCTCAATGTCTTCTGCCTTCATGGCCGACCGGTCTTGACCGGTCGGCCTTCTTCTATTGCTCCTTTCTGATGTGTCTGACCGGTCGGACGACCGGTCAGCCTTGTTGTTCTTCAGCTTTTTCTTCTTTTCTTCATCCTCTTTTCTCTCTCTTTCTTCTTCTTTCTTTAGTCCATCCTAAGACTTCATGCAATAGCTTCAAATACATTCTTTTGTCTCCAATTTGATGAAATCCACTCTCATCCCTATAATCACAAAAAAAACATATGTTAGGTGGGCCTTTAAACCATGAAAATCATGCAAACTATGTAGTGTAATGAGCAATGCAATGTATAAATTGGAGGTTCAACACACCCCCCAACCAGCTTTTTGCTAGTCCCGAGCAAAACATGCGTGAAAATAATTTCAAACCTCCAAATCCAACTCCCCTTCAGAACCCATGATTCTATCCATCCTAAGATGTATAAGTGAAAAATTTGGCAAAATTAGGTGCTAGAAGCTGAACCTTGGACTCTCAAAACATAAGAAGTGTTTACATGAAATTCTCGCTGATTGATTGATAAATAGAAGAACTCGAACAAATTCCACCTAATGTGCATAGTGAAAGATCATCTCATGAGTTCCTGGAATCATCTTCTTCATAGATTAAGTAGACCAAGGATTTTAAGGTGTACAGAGCAACAGCAAGCCTATGACAGGAATTTGCCTTACCGTCCTTCCGACGGCTTTCACACTACGTCCCATTTCCGGCTTTGGTTACGGTTCGACCATCCCCCGGTTGGTAATAGGTAGCCCTTCTCGAAATTTTCCACCATTTTTCTTTCCTTCCCGATTTCATCCTTTCTTTCCTTTTTCTTTTAACTTAGATAGGATTTTTAGAAATCCATATCTTTCATTATTTTCCCATGGACAAGGATGGACAAAATACCCCGGCTTGGCTGCTCAACACCTCTAAACCAAAGTCTAGCTAATCCACAAATCACATAAACCTGTCATTCATGAAAATCATGTAATGTGAACTTGGTGTAAAGGTGTTCAAATTTTCTATCAATCACAACAATAGGGGAATTAACATATAAAGCCATTATGTTGGAAGAAATTCAAGACTACAACATCACACACTTCGTTTCTCCTCCTCTTCTACTCATAGCCTCGTAAATGTATAGAAACAAAATTTTCTAAAAAAGTTTTGAGATGTTAGAAAATTCGAAAAAAAAATTTTGTGCATATGAAGCTCGAAATGTTGCAATATGCTAGATGAGAGATCTCATCTCACCCCCCAACCAAATCTTGCATTGTCCTCAATGTAAAAAGATAGTTAGTTAGCATGAACATGAGAACTATGGTAAAATATGAGAGAGTGAGAATCAATAGTACCTGAGAGAGCGATCATGGAGGTCTGAAATTCCAACAACTAAATCCTACTAAAACAGTAAAACAAAACTAAACCTACCTATGCTATACCTCCATCAGACTAGGAGATCAATAATCCTGATAGACAGGATCATTCAGGGAGATGGACATGTCCTCTGAATCAAATTTCTCAACAAATGGTTTAAGGCGTTGTCCATTAACTTTGAAACAGTCACCATTTGCTGCATTCTCAATCTCAACAGCCCCATGAGGAAAAACTTCTTTAACAATATATGGGCCGGTCCATCGAGATCGTAATTTTCCCGGAAAAAGATGAAGTCGGGCATTATACAAGAGCACTTTCTGTCCTTCATGGAAAGATTTTCTTAAGATGTGTTTGTCATGAAAGGCCTTCATCTTGCTCTTGTAAATTCTCGAATTCTCATATGCATCGTTCCGGATCTCATCAAGCTCATTTAATTGAAGTTTGCGAAGCGAGCTAGCCTTGTCTATGTCAAAATTTAGAGCCCGAATTGCCCAATAGGCTTTGTGTTCTATCTCCACAGGCAAGTGGCAAGCTTTCCCATAGACAAGTCTATAAGGGGACATTCCAATGGGTGTCTTGTAGGCCGTACGGTGAGCCCAAAGTGCATCATCTAATCTTAGGGACCAATCCTTGCGATCCGGTCTCACCGTCTTTTCTAAAATCTGCTTGATTTCCCTATTGGAGATTTCAGCTTGCCCACTTGTTTGTGGGTGGTATGGGGTACTCACTTTGTGCCTAATACCATATTTCTTCATCAAAGTTTCAAAAGGTCTATTGCAAAAATGAGCACCACCATCACTAATAATGGCTCGAGGCGTCCCAAATCTAGAAAGTATGTTTTCTTTGAGAAACTTGAGAACCGTACGATGATCATTGGTTCTACATGGGATAGCCTCTATCCATTTAGACACATAGTCTACGGCCAATAGAATATAGACATGTCCAAAAGATGAGGGGAATGGTCCCATGAAATCGATGCCCCAACAGTCAAAGACTTCAAGATGTTGAATTGGTGTGAGAGGCATCATATTTCGACGGGATAATCCTCCTAACTTCTGGCAGCGCTCACACGCTTTGCAAAACTCGTGGGTGTCCTTAAATAGCGTGGGCCAATAAAAACCACACTGTAGAATTTTTGCAGTTGTTTTCTTGGCTGAAAAATGACCCCCACATGCTTGATCATGACAAAAGGAGATGACTGAATTGTGTTCATCATCGGGGACGCATCTCCTTATAATTTGGTCTGGGCAATATTTAAACAATAGAGGTTCATCCCAGAAGAATCTGCGCACTTCCCTTAGAAATTTACGTTTGTCTTGCGCAGTCCAATGAGTCGGCATCGCACCTGTGGAAAGATAATTGGCTATATCAGCGTACCATGGTGGATGCATAGCAACAAAGAGTTGCTCATCAGGGAATGAGTCCTCAATAGGTGACTCGTCAATGGAATTTGGTAGGACTAGGCGGGATAGATGATCCGCGACCACATTTTCTACCCCCTTCTTATCTTTGATCTCCAAATCGAATTCTTGGAGTAGGATCCATCTTAGCAAACGGGGCTTAGCATCCTTCTTAGAAAGAAGGTATTTCAGTGCCGCATGATCCGTATAAACAATAACTTTGGATCCTATTAAGTATGGCCTGAATTTGTCCAAGACAAAGATGACAGCTAGGAGCTCTTTCTCCGTAGTTGAATAATTAACTTGGGCAGGATTCAAGGTCCTACTCGCGTAGTAGATGACATGGGGCTTTTTATCCTTCTTTTGGCCTAACACCGCCCCAATAGCAAAATCGCTCGCATCGCACATCAACTCAAAAGGAATGGACCAATCTGGTGGTTGCATGATAGGAGCGGTTGTCAACATGTCTTTTAGCTTTGAAAAAGCTAATTGACATTCGGCACTCCACTCAAATTGGTTCTCCTTTTATAGAAGGTTGCATAAAGGCCTTGAGATGTGACTAAAGTCCTTTATAAACCTTCGATAGAAACCGGCGTGTCCCAGGAAGGACCGCACATCGCGTATGCTTTTGGGTGGCGGTAGATTGGAGATTATGTCAATTTTTGCCCGGTCTACCTCTATTCCATTGGACGAGATGATGTGTCCAAGGACTATTCCTCTTTGTACCATAAAGTGGCACTTTTCCCAGTTTAATACAAGTTGCTTTTCCTCACACCTCATTAAGACCAACTTCAAGTGCTCGAGGCACTCATCAAATGTACAACCAAAAACAGAGAAGTCATCCATGAACACCTCAAGAAACTCACCCACCATGTCTGAGAAAATACTCAACATGCATCGTTGGAATGTGGCGGGTGCATTGCATAACCCGAATGGCATCCTTCGGTAGGCGAAGGTACCAAACGGGCATGTAAATGTGGTTTTCTCTTGGTCTTCCAGAGCTATCTCAATTTGGTTGTATCCGGAATAGCCATCTAGGAAGCAATAGTAGGGATGGCCTGCCAACCGCTCCAAAATTTGGTCCATAAATGGGAGAGGGAAGTGGTCTTTCCTAGTGACCGTATTGAGCTTCCTATAATCAATGCACATACGCCAACCGGTGGTCACCCTAGTCGGTATAAGCTCGTTGTTGGCGTTTTCAATGATGGTAATACCGGATTTCTTGGGGACAACTTAGGTAGGACTCACCCATTGGCTATCTGAGATGGGGTAGATGATACCCACATCCAATAGCTTTAACACTTCGGCTTTGACAACCTCCATCATGTTTGGATTTAGCCGTCTTTGAGGTTGTCTAGTCGTTTTTTGCGTTTTCTTCAAGGTGTATACGGTGAGTGCAAACCGAAGGATCTATCCCTTTGAGATCCGCTATTGTCCAACCTATGGCTTCCCGGTGTTTTTTGAGTAACTCAATCAACTTGAGCTCTTGGTCTTTTTCTAGGTGGGAGGCAATGACAACTGGGAAAGTTTCCTCTTGACCTAGATATACATATTTAAGCTCGGATGGCAATGGTTTGAGGTCAAGCTTCGGTGGTTTGATGCTAGACGGTAGAGGCCTTGATGTGGTTGGTGGCAATTTTTCAAAATGGGGCCTCCACCGGCTAGTATCAACTACCGGTCTTTCTATATTTAATGCATGCACAATCTCACTAATGATAGGGTCTTTAGAATCCATGAAGTGTGCTAAGCATGTCTCCAAACTTTCTAGTGGTTCAAGTTGGAGGAGTTCTTCTTCTTCAAAGGTTTCAAGCATGTTTACATCGAAGAACTCATCATCATCGACATCCCTATGTCTTTTGCCCAGGTAAAATACATTCACCTCTAGTGTCATGTTTCCAAAAGATAATTGCATCACCCCATTCCGGCAATTTATGATTGCGTTTGATGTGGCAAGGAATGGGCGGCCTAATATCACCGGTATTTGGGTGCTAGCATCCAAAACCGGTTGTGTGTCCAAGACTATAAAATCTACCGGGTAGTAGAATTTGTCAACTTGGACTAGAACATCCTCAACTATCCCCCTCGGTACACGGATAGATCTATCAGCGAGTTGCAATGTGGTTTTGGTGGGTTTTAATTCACCAAGACCCAATTGTTCATATACCGAGTATGGGATCAAGTTCACACTTGCCCCCAAGTCTAACAAGGCATGTTCAATCCGGTAGTCTCCAATGATACATGAGACGGTGGGACTACCGGGATCTTTGAATTTTGGGGGAGTCTTTTGAGTGAGGATGGCACTAACTTGCTCAGTTAGGAAGGCCTTTTGCTGCACATTATATTTGCGTTTTGTTGTGCATAGGTCTTTTAGAAACTTGGCATAAGAGGGAATTTGTTTGATGGCATCAAGCAAAGGGATATTGATCTTGACTTGTCTGAAAATCTCTAGAATATCTTGAGAATTTGGGAGAGATTTTGGGGCAACCAATCTCGATGGGAAAGGTGCTATGGGCTTGTAAATGCGTTCCGGTTGTTGTGGGGCTAAGTTAGATCCATTTTCATCCTCAGAATTTACCGGATCATTAGGCTCATCGGCCTTCACCGGAATAGTTTTGTCAATTTGTTTACCACTTCTAAGGGTGGTAATGGATTTAGCTTGCTCCATGTTTTGGTTGGAAGGATTAGGGATGCTTACTTCATGTACTTGCTTTGGATTGGGCTGAGGTTGGGCCGGAAAGGTCCCTTCCCTAGCATTCAAGAGTCCCTTAATCTCATCAACCGAGACTTTCAGCTCTTGGAACAATTGCTGATTTGATTCATTTATTTGCGCTTGCCCTTGCATAAACGCTCTCAAGGTATCCTCCAATGAGAATTGAGGTGGGGCCATATTTTGCATGGGTGGCCCTCTTTGGGAGTTGGTAGGATTGCCCGTAGGAGCATTCTTCCAACTGAAATTCGGGTGGTTCTTCCAACTCTCATTGTATGTATTACCTACCGGTCCATTGAAGGGCCGTTGATAACCATATGTGGCATTGGCTGTCTCTTGCAGCACTTCCTTAAATGCAGGAATTGTGGGACAATCTTGCGTAGCGTGTAAGTCGGTGAGACAAATCCCACATGTGGTTTCAACAGCTTCCTTGGACTTGGAAACTCCATTTTTGCTAAGTTCCATGGCCTCAACCTTCCTTGTGAGGTTGGCTATCCTTGCATTCACGTCGTCTTCCTCTTTAAGGACATATATCCCTCCTTTCTCTTGAGTAGGCTTGGAGTTCTTGGGTTTATCCGAGGTATCCCAAGATTGGGCGTTTTCAGCCAACATGTCCAAGTAACTCCAAGCATCATCTGGATTTTTACTCATAAACTCGCCATTGCACATCATTTCCACAAATTTGCACATATTGGAACTTAATCCATCATTGAAGAAATTTATAACTCGCCAACTCTCATAGCCATGATGTGGGCAAGCAAGCAGGAGTTCCTTAAATCTTTCCCAACATTGAAAGAATGATTCACCCTCTTTAGCTGAGAAATTCATTATGGCCCTTCGAAGAGTGTTTGTTTTATGAGCCGGGAAGAACTTTTTCAAGAATTCCCGGTTCATCTCAACCCATGACCCAATCGAATATGGTCTAAGAGAGTGAAGCCAATCTTTGGCTCTTTCTTTCAAGGTGAAGGGAAAAAGTTTAAGTCTGATTGTATCCCCAGAAACATTGGGATAATGCAAGGTGGCCAACACTTCTTCGAATTCTTGCAAGTGTAAGTATGGGCGGTCAGAGTCTAGCCCATGGAATTTAGGTAAAAGTTGGATTACTCCTGGTTTTATGTCAAGGGTCCCACCGTTAGCTGGTAGAACTATGCAAGAAGGTGTAATTGTACGAGCAGGTTGTAGGTAATCCCGTAGTGATCTCATTGGAGGAACATTATGTACCTCATTCTCTCCTACTCCTTCCTGATTTGCGTTTGTGGTTGGAGTAGGGGGTGGAGGATTCCTTAAGGGTGTTTGATCCATACTCCCCAAACTTTCACGATTTTCTTGATAATTTCGGACTTGTCTATGGACTGACAGTGGTCCAACTAAACCACCTTCAGATTGAAGACGATTTGAATGATTACGTTCCCAACGGGACATAAACCACTCAACCAGGAACTGAAACTAATCCTATTCTAGACAAAAAAAATTCTGAAAAAGCTAAGTTAGAAAGGTATCACCTGATGCGCTTGAACTGAAAGAAGAATTCCTTCGAAACAGAAAACTATGTTAGTTCTAAGAAAAATCAGAAAAACCTATCTACTTCTACTTCTACAGCCACTGAAACTATTTGAAAACTATTATCTAATCTCCCCGGCAACGGCGCCAAAAACTTGTTCGCTCGCCTCAAGTGTAAGGCTGCAATGTAGTAATAAATCTCGGTAAGACCGAGGTCGATCCACAGGGAAAAAGTAACAGCTTCCTAATTACTCCAGCAACTCAGTTTAATAGAGTAAATTCAAATTCAATGGGATGTTTAATTAAAACAGTAACTTAATGAAAAATCAGAGATATAATGCACTAAGGCTTTCAAGGATCCACTTGTAGCAATCCTATGTCAATTCAGTCAATCCAAGTAGAGAACACAACTAGATTTGAAGTCCTATCTCTCATCTAGTTGGAAAATAAAGCATTCACACGCATTTATCCAATTCAAGTTGAACTTCCAAGTTCAAGTCCATTCAATCAACGTAGAATTCAAATTCATAGCCTGCGGAGTAACAGCCATGCCTATGGACTATGGCCTGCTCAAGGATTACTATAATTCGAATCTAAACAAGCAACCTGTGATAATCTCAGAGAATTAAAAGGAATTCATGTCCGGAGTACATGAACTCAGATAAGACATCTCAAACTACCACATATTGGACTGAAACATAAGAAAAATCCAACTTTGAATTAAAAATACTTGAATCAAACTGAAATTAACATAGAACTGGCTACAAGCTTCACCTCTCAGCCTTATCTGAGAGGTTTTAGCCGAGCATAGTCATGCTACAACTAAAAACTCAAAAATAAAGCATAAAACTAGAAAAACCCGAAAATAGATGTTGCAGACGCTCCACAGTCGCCTTCAGCCTCCAAACTCACGTTCCTTCTTTTCTCTGATACCTTAAGAAGAGCCCCTAGGTGGCCTTTTATAGCAACAAGCCCCCCTTGCGTCGGATTCTGCGAAAGCCTTCGCATTGCGCAGCAATTTTCGGAGTCCCAATTTAGAAAGGAGTCTTCTTACGCAGGGCCGACCGGTCGTGACCGGTCGGACTAACTTTTTAAACCATCCAGCGAGTGCATCCGACCGATCATGACCGGTCGGACAGATCTATCCGCGTCCAGCGTGCATGCCCGACCGGTCGTGACCGGTCAGGCTTTGTTTCCTCCTTGTCCAGAGCCTATAGCCGACCGGTCATGACCGGTCGGCCCTTCCTCAATGTCTTCTGCCTTCATGGCCGACCGGTCTTGACCGTTCGGCCTTCTTCTATTGCTCCTTTCTGATGTGTCTGACCGGTCGGACGACCGGTCAGCCTTGTTGTTCTTCAGCTTTTTCTTCTTTTCTTCATCCTCTTTTCTCTCTCTTTCTTCTTCTTTCTTTGGTCCATCCTAAGACTTCATGCAATAGCTTCAAATACATTCTTTTGGCTCCAATTTGATGAAATCCACTCTCATCCCTATAATCACAAAAAAAACATATGTTAGGTGGGCCTTTAAGCCATGAAAATCATGCAAACTATGTAGTGTAATGAGCAATGCAATGTATAAATTGGAGGTTCAACATTGTGCACGACCCTTGATCTATTGTCAACTCCGGGCACGATGGATGCTTGAATTCCGTTGCACATCAATTAGCTAGTTTATGATTGATAAAGTCTTTTGATCCATCGTCGATTCCAGGCACGATGGATGCTTTGGATTCCCTACGATCATCGAGCTAGTGCAGGTAAAGTCATCGATCTGTAAAATCCTTTGATCCATTGTAGACTCTGGGCACATTGGATGCTTTGGATTCCCTGCGATCAATTGATGAGATGATCAATGAATCAAAACCTCTTATCTTGTAAGTTTGCATTTAATCCTATGCTTCGTGATCTTAGTGATTGAATTTTTGGCAAAGTTGTTAATCTGTATAATTCCTTGAGTCGTTGTCGACTCCAGGCACAATGGATGCTTGGAATTTTCTACGATCAACTAACGAGTTCTTGATGGTCAGATTGATCGGTCAAGATCACCATATTTTGTGAAATATGCAAGTGGTTTAACTGTTTCATCTTCCGATTGGAACGGAACTTTATTCGATTCCAGTTGAGTTGTAATTGAACTAATGAATTAAGCCTTGTGAATGAATGAAAGATGGATCCCTAATGCCTTAGCCCCTTTTCTATTTTTGTCTTTCATCACACACAACTTGCTCCACTCTCGTGGATAATTCAAATTTTATCTTTCCCACCTAAACTAATTCCTCTAAGTGTTCTTAACCTCAATCTCTGTGATTCGACCTCGATCTTACCGAGTATTTTACTACTTCGCTACCTGCACTTGGGTATGCAATCTTCGGATTGTAGCATCAGCAATTAACAAACTATTCTCTCCCCTTAATGATACATCAATTAAGGTTAAGGTAAGAGTAGATAATATGTCGTAGTTATAACTATAAGCACACGCTAACAAGGAGAGTTTAGGGTGTATAAACTTTAAAATATGGAGCATGTAATAGAACATGATTAACAAGAAAATGTAACTATCTAAGCATAATTAATCATGTATAATTAGTCAAAGATATACATTAAGCAATCAAAGCTCAAGGACATATAGCCTATTCAACCAACCTCCCCTAAATTATGTACATTATGACTAAAGAAAAGATTAGCATATAATTAAGCATAAAACTCAACAAGATTAGCTAATCTAAGAACGGTGATAGTCTAGTAAAAATATACCAATAAAAAGCAATGCTAAACCACCAAATTTGGGCTTAATGAGGCTTGAATTCTCTAATTTGCCTATCATCACAAAAATGAGACTAAAATCCTCAGATTTATCCATAGAATCAATTTCTAGCTACCCTTACTAACTATGTTTAGTTTGATCTTCCTAAGGGTGACTAATTTCCACAACACCCTCATAAAATTCAGCTTGAGGTGTGGGGTTGGAAACTCCTACTCCTAGAAGGGAAAGTGGTTAGGATCCTTTCTTAGATTGGGGGAAGAGAGGTAGTGGTGAAAACCATGAGAATTCTCACTGGTTTTTTACTCCTATCACTAAAAGAGTCACTAGATTTGGATTCAGACTCCTTCGTATAATCCCAAATGGCTGTCATTGCCTTTTTACCTTTCAGTTTAGGCCCTTTTGGACAATCTAGGGCAATATGGCCACGATAACCGCAACCGTAACATCGGACAGATTTGGATTTGGATGATTTCCCTTTATTTTTTTCATTCTTCTAGTCCTTCTTGTCACGGTTACTCCCTCTATCAAATTTGAGAACTCTTTTTAATTTTTTGTTTAACTTTCTTCCTCATCATCCTCATCATCACTATCTTCTTCCTTAGTCTCACTCTTATTTTTCCTATGGAAGTGTTTGTGGAAAGATTTTAAAGTGATGCTTTTCTTCTTAGAGGGGGCATTAAAGTGTAGTTCATGAGTTTGTAGAGAAGCTATGAGTTTCTCTATTTTCATATTGTCTATATCTCTACACTCATCTAAGGCTACTACCTTGGTGTTAAATCTCTCTAGGAGGGACCTAAGTATTTTTCTACATATACGAATTTTCGGAACCTTTTTCCCCAGGGCAAACATGGAGTTACAAACGTCAGAAAGTTGGGTGTAGAACTCCATGAAAGTTTTCAATCTCTTCCATCCTAATATTTTTAAATTTGGTAGTTAAGAGCTAAATCTTCGAGCATCTTACTGTTCTAGTTCCCTCGTAGGTAACCTTAAGTATGTCCTACGCTTCTTTTGCGGTTGTGCATGTGAGAATACGCTGAAATTCATCAGAGGAAACAGCACAACAAATCACATTGAGAACTTTGATATTTACCATACATTGAGCTCTCTCACTGTCATTCTATTTTTCATCATTTTGGTAATGATAATAGTTTTACCATCAACCTCTACTTATTCGGTGGGCATGGAATATCCACGTTGTGTGCTTAGCCACACCAGATGGTCCATGGATTATAAGAAAATTCTCATCTTAGCCTTCCAATAGGCATAGTTGGACCTATCAAAGAATGGTGGACGGTTGGTGATACTCTCATCTCGGTTAGACATTATGCTAGTTCTCCAGTATCAAATCTCACTTTAGATGATTAAGTCCTTTGAAGAGCAACCCGCTCTGATACTAATTGAAATTACGCCTTTTGGATCAACACACTTGTATAGGCGTATGTGTGCGGAAGCTTAGAGAGCTACTAGAATTATGGCTAAGTCCTAGAGGGGGTGATTAAGACCTTTTAAAATCTTTTCATATACTTATGCAATTTAACAATTTAAACTAAGTAAACATTAACACTTCAGTATCCAAGCCTAAGTGGGTCCAATCACAAGGCTAGCATATCATTAGCAATTAAATAACCTAGCCTAAGCTGCATAGATAATAAAATGATTTAACTAAACAAGAATCTAATCTATACAACCGATGTAGACTATATGAGAGTGGATAACTGAGCTCAAGTCTACACTAATAAGTAAAAGTACATCTTGTTTGTGGGTGTGCCTATCTAGTGCCTAGCATACATCTTAATCAAGCATTCATAATTAAACAATTAAACATACAATGCTAAGATATCAATGTGCTCAATTCAATCACAAACACAAGCTGTATAGTGGTTCAACTTTGGGTTTACTCCATGTTCGCTTGCCTCAAGTGTAAGGCTGCGATGTAGTAATAAATCTCGGTAAGACCGAGGTCGATCCACAGGGAATTAGAAACAACTTTCAAACTACTCCAGCAACTCAGTTTTGTAAGAAATAGGATTCAATTGAGTAATTAAACTAAAACAATAACTTAATGGAAAATCAGTAATTTAAGGTACTAAGGCATTCAAGGATCCACTTGTAGCAATCCCATGTCAATCCTAACCAATTCAAGTAGAGAACACAATTAGATTTGAAGTCCTATCTCTCATCTAGTTGGAAAATAAAGCATTCACACACATTCAATCCCATTCAAGTTGAACTTCCAAGTTCTAGTCTCATTCAATCAATGTAGAATTCAAAACCATAGCCTTCGGAGTAACAGCCATGCCTATGGACTATGGCCTGCTCAAGGATTACTATAATTCGAATCTAAACAAGCATCATATGATAATCTCAGAGAATTGCAAGGAATTCATGTCCGGAGCACATGAACTCTCATAAAACATCTCAAACTACCAACTTAAGAACTAGAATATGAAAAATCCAAACTTGAATTGAAAATTACTTGAATTAACTTGAATCAAACATGAAATTAGCTACAAGCTTCACCTCTCAGCCTTAGCTAAGAGATTCTAGCCGAGCATTGTCATACTACAACTAGAACTCATAATAAAAAGCATAAAAACTAGAAAAACCGAAAATTGGAAGGTTGCAGATGCTCCACAACAGCTTCCTCTCTCTAGAACCACATCCCCTAGCTTCTATGATGACCTAGGAAGAGCCCCTAGGTGTCATTTTATAGTAGGAAAGCTCCCTTGTGTCAGAAACATCCAGAATTCGCGTAAGGTTACGCAGTGCACAGAAATTCTCGGAGCCGGATTTAGAAATATCCTGATTTTTACGTGGCCGACCGGTCGGACCACTCTGTTTATCATTCCAGGGAGTGCAGTGGACTTCCCACCTTGATGGCCGACAGGTCAAGACCGGTCGGACCACTCTAGTCATGCGTCCAGCAAGCTCAGCAGCGGCTTCTGGCATGCTGGCCAACCGGTCAAGACCGGTCGGACCACTCTAGTCATGCGTCCAGCAAGCTCAGCAACGGCTTCTGGCATGCTGGTCGACCGGTCAAGACCGGTCGGACCACTCTAGTCATGCGTCCAGCAAGCTCAGCAGCGGCTTCTGGCATGCTGCAAGACCAGTCGGCCCAAGTTATTCTTGTTCCAGCGGTGTCCAGATGTGTGGCTTTTTCTTCTTTTTCTTCTTTTCTTCATTCTCTTTTCTCCCTCTTTCTTCTTCCTTCTTTGGTTCATCTTGGACCTTCCTTCAAAGGTTCTAAATGGACCCTTTTTAGTCTCCATTTGAGTGAAGTCTGCTCTCATCCCTACAATTACAAAACATGCGTTAAATGGACCTTTTAATCATTAAAACCATGCATGCGATGTCATGTAGTGGGCAATGCAATGTATAAATTGAAGGTTCAACACTCCACTCCTGGTTCAAGTACTCAACCCCATTAAGCACACTGACATTCACTATACGGAGGTTTTAAATGAGGTTCACCTCTCAACCTTTACACGGAGGTTTTACCGGTTCACCTCTCAACCATAACAGAGTTTTGGATAAGGGCTAACTCTCAACCCGACGCATGTTCACTCCCGTGTCGAAGGCTCTCACATGGAGAATTTATTTAGGCCCGGCAAAAGAGTCAAGGAGCGCCAAATGCCCCTAGTCTTTAGGCTCGACTAACGTGCCAAGGAACGACCAACTTCCCTAGAATTTTAGGCTCAATTAACAAGTCATGGATCGACAAACGATCCTAGATCGAGTTTGACAAACAAACTTTACACTCAATGGACTCTCAACAAATGACAACCTTACTTGTCAGATGAGCCCCTTGTTCAGCGTCGCTTCGAGTTGCTTGATCTCCGCTCTCTCATGCATCAATCAGCTCCTCTTTGCTCCCCCGATCGCGTTGCCGCTGCATCGCTAATGCCTCAGCTACACTAGATCAAACACCTTACATGTATGCTCTTTGAGATGCCCAAGGTGATAGGAGGGTAGATTTGAGAACTCTATAACCAATGGGAATGGGTTGCCTAGAGTTGTTCACCTACATAGATCTCATCATAGAGCTTTTTATAGAAATATAACTATCAAGTTTGATCCAAACTCTAGAGATCAAAAGAGGGTGAAGGCCATCTTCTTCATGAGCTTAAAATGCTCCATTCTTGTGTTAAATCACAAGGAAGATGACTTGCTAGGGTTAGGAATATAAGCCACAAATGGTCTCGAACAATGGTGGCTTCAATCCTCTCAAAATCCCTCTTCTTACCCCAAAAATCAAGCCTAGCCCTTTTATTAAAGAATTCACAACGGATCTAAAATAGGTAGAAAATAGCTCTATTCCGACTGGCTTGGACCCCTCAACAAACTGTTGAATTGGGGTCCTCAACCAGTCGAGCGATCAATCATTTTTATAGTCTGGACAAAAAGAGCTTGTTGTCTCAATTTGGTCGGTCGCCAACCGGTCATTTATAGCCAAGCAAGACATTTTGGATGCTGTCTGTTCTATCGTGAGACCTAGATCGTCTACAGGGATCCACTTATAATCATTTACAATGCTAATTTAATCATTCAAGCCAAAAACTCAATTGGAATCGGAGTTCTATCCCTATCGAATCGGAATATGAAGCAATGAAATCATCATAATGCATCTAACATAAATGGATCATCTATTGATATGGTTCTCTCATAATAACTAAGGCATTGGGCGTATCTAATCACACAACCCAATCATTTACAAAATAAGTGAGATCACATTCATAATTCTTCTTTAAGTCTTGTTATTAGACACAATTTAGAAGCATGAATTGAACTCCAGTCAAACCAATATCAATACACAAAACATCTATCTCAAATAAAATAAAAAGATAAGAACTTCTTCCAGTTTAGTTCTAGATAAGCACTTAGAAAACTTAGTTTGTAAGATCACCTAGCATCATCTTAGTTTGTAAGATCACCTAGCATCCAACATATTATAATGGATCTAAGATCTCTACAACCCAAAATCATATTAACAACAACCTATTGATCAATCTCAGTAATCAAAATATCCCACGTATTCATAATCATAAGAGCTAAAAGGTTTAGTCAACTATTATGAAGTTGAACTAAAACTCAAAAGAAAAACTAAAAACTAGAAAAATCGCATTCAGAGGAGTTGTAGACTCTCCACGACGATCCTCTCCACCTCCCACGAACTTAGATCTCTTCTAGGATGGATTTAGACGAGGCCTTAGGTGTCCTTTTATAGTTTTGAAGCTCCATCGCCTCAGAAAGTTTGAGAATTGCATAA
The DNA here is from genome assembly GCA_003013855.2 of Liriodendron chinense. Lineage (NCBI taxonomy): Eukaryota > Viridiplantae > Streptophyta > Magnoliopsida > Magnoliales > Magnoliaceae > Liriodendron > Liriodendron chinense. The sequence goes on from ML058572.1 coordinate 1,344,736, forward strand.
TATGTTGCGCAATTACGCAGGAAGTTTTGAAAATTCAAAATCAGATATTTCTGTTTCTAAGTGGTCGACCGGTCACGACTAGTTGGACCCACCTGGACAATAGTCCAACAAGCTCAGAGGGAGGGCAGCCATATGGCCGACCGGTCATGACCGATCGGACCTAATTTTTAGTCTTTTTTCTTTCATTCATCCCTTCTCTTCTCTCCTTGTTTCTTCTCACCTTTCTTGGATCATCTTCTATCACCTTCAATGTACTTTAAAGTGATCTTTAAACACCAAATTGGGTGAAGTCACTCTCTCATTCCTGCAATCATAAAACCATGCATTAGATAGGCTTTTAAACATAAAATACATGCTTAATGAGTGATGAAATGAGGTTAAAATATGCACAATTCATAGCTTAACACACCCCCAACCAGCATTTTACTAGCCCCGAGCAAAACATGCGTGAATCAATCCTTTAAAAACTCAACTCTCTCTTGAAAAATATACTTCTATAAACTTAAAGACATACAAGTACAAAATTCAGAGAAAATTAGTGATAAAAACTTGAAATCCTAAACTCCCTAAATATAATAAGTGTTTCAAATAGAATCCCCACCAATTGATTGATAAATAGAAGAATCTGAATGCATACGGTCTAGTGTGTATAGTGAATGTTCATCTCATGAATTTCTAGGATTACCTTATTCATAGATTAGTGAAACTAAAAATTTAAAAGTGTATAGATTAACCACATACCTATGATAAGAATTTTCCTTACTGTTTCTTCGACAGCTTTCATACTACTTCCATTTCCATCTTAGGTTATGGGTAGACCTTCCCCTTATTGGTAATAGGTAGCCCCTTTCAGAATTTTTCAACAGATATAATCGTTCTTTTCTTTCTTTTCTTTTCACTATAAACACGAGATAGGATTTTTTAGAAATCCATATCCAGACATTCTTTTTCTTACTTTCTCATGAATAAGGATGAATAAAGTTTCCCGGCTTGGTTCCTTAATACTTTAAATCTTAGTCTAGCCGATCTACAAATCAACATAATCTCTTCAATCATGAGAATCGTGTAATGTGAACTTAGACTCAAAAGTGTTCAAATTTTTTATCGATCATAAAAATAGGGGAATTCATATAGAAGATTATTATATTATAGATAATTCAAGGCTTTCAAAATAAATCACTTCATCTTTCTTTTTGTCATACTCGTAACATCCCAAGTACATAGAAAGAAAGTTTTCTAAAAGAGTTTTGAATTTAAAAAAAAAAAATCTTCTAAAAATTGCTCAAAATTTCACAAAACACTAGATTCATTTAAGAATCTCACCCCCCAACCAAAATCTTACATTGTCCTCAGTGTAAAAAGATATGCAATATGCGACGACATGAGAGCAATGATGTAAATAAAGGAGAGTGAGAACAAGAGTACCTGAGAGAGTCAAATATGGAAGTCTACAACTTCAAACAACTTAAACAATTCAAACTAATAAAACTACTATATACTTCCGTCAAATTAGGAGGTTAATCTTGATACACTTGATCATCCAAATTTTCTAGCAGGATTATTAGGCTGAGTAAAAGATTTTTCAGTAATACCATCCACCATCCCGCTTCATAATGGACATGGGTGATGTTCGTCATTCTAATCCATTGAAAATCCTGCTAAAAATATTGTTCACTCCCCAAGTGTAGGGTTGCGAAGTAGTAATAATTCAGAAAGACCGAGTATCGTTCCCACAGAGATTTATGTATGGATATCCTCAGAATTTGTCTAAAACAACTAGTAATTAAGATCCTATTAAGAGCTAAAACTGGAAAATAGCGATTTGGGTTTAAACAGTGAATGGGTAAGGTAAATTCAATCTAAAAAGGCGCTAGAGCGCCAAGGATCCACTTTTGATAAGTTTCAATGCATCAACACAACTAGGTCTCTCATAACTCAATCAGAATCGAATTCCTTTCTCTATCCGATTGGAATATAGAGCGGTTCAATCAACAATTATCTAAAACAAGTGCTTATTCATTGATTTGATTCCCACAATAACACTCAGGCCTTGGGCATACTCAATTGTATAGGCCAAGCCTCTTTCCAATCTAGTTGAGATTCATAACCATAGTTTTTCACCAAATCCTGTCACTAGACCTGATTACAACTCATGATTAGAACTCTAATTAAATCAGAATCAATCAATAAACAACTATTCCAGATTATACAGCAAAAGATAAGAACTTTAGTTGAATGAGTTCCCACTTGAAAATCAGGCCATCGTACACAAGGCAATCAAAGCGTCTACCATGCCCGGAGTCGATGGTAGATCAATGCACTACACAAGCATAAACAATGCTCAAAAGATAAGATACTAAGCTTAGAATCACTAAGAATCACATGAGCCCGGAGTCGTCAAGAGATCAAAGTAAAACCAACTTAGTACTTGATTCAAACTCATATTGAACTAAAATTCATCAATTAAAACATAAAAGGAAACCTAGGTTGCATCAATCCATTAAAAAGGAATCAAAAGCTTCCCCTCTTAGCTAGGGCTAAGAGGTTTTAGTTCATCTCTAACATCCTTGAACTAAAAGCCTCTAAAAACATGAAAAAACTACTAAAACAGGAAGAAAACTAGAAATCTGAAGTAGAATCCGTCTCCTGAGCAATCCCCACGTTCTAGCCTATATTTTGGTATGAAGAGAAGACAACCTTTTATAACTTGGAGGAGTCCAATACACAAGAGAGTTCCAGAAATTGCGTAAACTTACGCAATTGCGCAGTGAAATCCGAGATCCAAAATAGAAAGAGCCGTTTTTACACATGGCCGACCGGTCATGACCGGTCGGTCTTCACTTGCAATAGTCCAGGGAGCACAGTCAACCGGTCATGACCGGTCGGACTGACTTATACATTGGTCCAGCAACGTGGCTGACCGGTCATGACCGGTCGGCCCAAGTTGAGCTTGTTCCAGCAGCTATAGCCGACCGGTCATGACCGGTCGGACCAAGTTGAGCTTCTTGTAGAGTGCATCCAAGGGAGTGGCCAACCGGTCTTGACCGGTCGGGCTTCTTTGGCTGACCGATCAGCCGACCGGTCTAGCTTCTTTTCTTCTTTATTTCTTTCTTTCCTTCTTCTTTTCTCTTCTTTCCTTGCCTTGGCTTTCTTCGGTCTTTCTTCAACCTTCATCCTATGGTCTTCAATGCTTGTAAGGCGCCTCATTTAGCCTTGAATCAGTGAAATCTCCATCTTGTTCCTATAATTACAAATCATGCATTAGAATGGTCCTTTAAATGTGTAAACCGTGCATAATGAGTGATGAATTGGGGTTAGAATATGCACAATTAAGAGCTCAACACACCCCCCAACCAGCATTTTTCTAGTCCCGAGCAAAACATGGGTGAAACAAGTTTCATTCTCCAAAGCCCAACTCTCCTCTAGAAACTATTCTTCTATACATTCCAAGACACACAAGCGTAAAAATCAGAGAAATTTGGTGATAAAGGTTGAAACCTTAAACTCTCAGAACATAATAAGTGTTTATATGAAATTCCCGCTGATTGATTGACAAATAGAAGAACTTGAACAAATTCAACCTAATGTGCATAGTGAAGGTTCATCTCATGAGTTTCCAGGATTATCTTCTTCATAGATCAACTAAACTATAGATCTCAAGGTGTATAGAGCAACAACAAGCCTATGACAGGAATTTGCCTTACCGTCCTTCCGACGACTTTCACACTACGTCCCATTTCCGGCTTTGGTTACGGGTAGACCATCCCCCGGTTGGTAGTAGGTAGCCCTAATCGGAATTTTCCACCATTTTTTCTTTCCTTCCCGATTTCATCCTTTCTTTCCTTTTTCTTTTAAATTAGATAGGATTTTTGAAAATCCATATATTTCCTTATTTTCCCATGGACAAGGATGGACAAAATACCCCGGCTTGGTTCCTCAATACCTCGAATCCAAGTCTAGCTAATCCACAAATCACATAATCTTTTCAAATCATGAAAATCGTGTAATGTGAACTAGGTGCAAAAGGTGTTCAAATTTTCTATCAATCATAAAAATAGGTGAATTCACATATAAAACCATTATATTAAGAGAAATTCAAAGCTTGCAACATTCATTACTTCATATCTCATCTTCTTATACCCATGCTATCTCGAATGTATAGAATCAAAGTTTTCCAAAAGAGTTTCGAAATTTAGAAAAATTGAAAAATTTCTCCATCTTTGCTCGAAATGTCACAAAAGCTAGCAGATTCATCATCTAAGGAATCTCTCACCCCCCAACCAAAACTTTACATTGTCCTCAATGTAATAAAATATGCAATATGCATGACATGAGAGCATAAAACAAAAGAGAGTGAGAAAGATAGATATCACCTGAAACATATATTGCATGGCAAGATTAGCTTTTGGAGATGGATTACTTCACAACTAAATCAACTATCAAAGCAAATCCTAATGGGAAAGCATTCTAGCAAATTATCCTCCGTCAGACTAGGAGGTTAATCCCAACAACTCATCCAAAAGCATAAAGTCAAGCAGAATCATTAGATGGATCAAAAGGTTTCGCAGTTAGGTCATCCAATATCCTGCTTTACAATGTACATGTGTGTGATTGATCGAGATAAGCCACTCAAAATCCCAAGAACGAATTTCAGCGGGTTCCTTAATATTTTCACCACATGTATAGGAGGAGACATCATCATATTTATCAGAAAAAATATGTCTCCACGCATATTTTCCTGGGCATTGATATTGCAAGTAAGGATCATCCCAGGGTTGATGGAGTTCGGTATGCATGATCCATAAAGGAGTGGAAATTTGAATTGGTTTCTCAGCACAAAAAGGTATTGTTTCCACATCCTTCTCTCGGCTCACGTCCATTGCCGATACCGACTCAAAAAGTGTGACCATATCCCTTATCATATTATCGTTCTCATCAAGGCAGTGAGTCACTTCTTCGTCTAAGGGACCGGAGTAAAAAGGTGAGACGGACTCATTTTCCACAATAGAATTGATCATGTTTATTTGGTGGACCTCCTCATCTTCATCCTCTTGTTGGTTGTCAATATTGAAAGCATTCAACTCAATCGTCATATTGCCAAAAGACTATTTGTATGAGCCCCACTCCTACAATTTATGATAGCGTTTGATGTAGCTAGGAATGGGCGGCCAAGTATGACAGGAATTTGGGGGCCAATATTAACCATGGGTCTTGTGTCCAAGACAATAAAGTCCACCGGGTAGTAAACTTTGTCAACTTGGACAAGCACGTCCTCAATCACCCCTCTCGGAATACGAATTGATTGGTCAGCAAGTTGTAATGTGGTTTTGGTGGGTTTCAATTCACATAAACCCAATTGTTCGTAGACCGAAAAGGGAATTAGGTTCACACTTGCCCCTAGATCAAGTAAAGCATGTTTCACCCGGTGATCTCCAATTACACATGATATTGTCGGACAACCGGGATCTTTGTATTTCTTGGGCATCCCGTGGTTGATAATGGCACTCACATTCTCTGTCAAAAATGCTTTCTTTTGCACATGTATTTTTCTTTTAACTGTGCAAAGGTCTTTTAAAAATTTTGCATATGACGGTATTTGTTTAATGACATCCAACAATGGGATGTTGATTTTGACTTGCTTGAAAACCTTCAAAAATTCCTGATATTTATCTTGAGGTTTGGCTGGAATCAAGCGTTGGGGGAATGGAGCAACGGGCCTATATTCTTTCAATGGCTCTTTTTCATTCATGGTGATGCTAGGTCCATCATCCTCTTTGGAAGATACCGGATCATTAGGCGTTGAAACCTTCACCGGATCAGATTTTTCAATGATTTTACCACTTCTAAGAGTGGTGATGGCCTTAGCATGTTTCATATGTTGGTTAGAAGAACTAGGCACGCTTATTTCGCATTGTTGTTTTGGATTTGGTATGGGTTGGGCTGGAAGCATCCCTTCCCTTGCATTTAAGCGAGCCTTGATTTCCTCCACCGAATTTTTAAGCTCAAGCATTATCGTATGGTTGGATTGATTTATTTGAGCTTGTCCTTCCATGAATGCTTTCAAAGTATCCTCTATAGGCATTTGAGGTGGGGCCATTTGCATTGGGGGCCCCCTTTGAGGATTACTTTGATTAGCCGTGTTTCCATTCGCCCAATTGAAGTTTGGGTTGTTTCTCTAACTAGAATTGTTCGTGTTTGAATTTGGAGTACTAAAAGGTCGTTGATAACTATTCAAGGCATTTGATTGTTCAAATAAAAGTTCTCGAAACGCATAGATTGTTGGACAATCCGGCGTTTGATGCACATTGGAAGCACAAATACCACAAAACAGCCCCCTTTTGTTGGGTTGTATCCACCTTCTTTAGTTCCATCTCCTCGACCTTTCGTGTGAGTTTAGCCACTCTAGAACCTAGATCATCTTGCCCATCTAAAACATAAATTTCTCCCTTTTCCTTGGTTTGGGGTTGTTTTGAACTTGTTGGCTTAGATGTATCCCATGATTGTGTATTTTCAGCCAACATGTCAAAATAATCCCAAGCTTCCTCCGTTTCCTTGTTCATGAACTCCCCATTGCACATCATCTCCACAAATTGAAGATGGTTGAGTTCAATCCATCATAGAAGAAACTAATCAACCTCCACCGTTCATAGCCATGATGTGGGCATGCGTTTAATAGCTCATTATACCTTTCCCAACATTGGAAAAAGGTTTCTTCTTCTTTTTGGGTGAAGTTCGTTATGGCCCTTCTTAGTGCATTGGTTCGATGAGTAGGGAAGAATTTTTTAAGAAACTCCCTAGTCATCTCAGCCCATGTCCCAATAGACCTTGGCCTTAAGGAATGTAGCCATGATTTGGCCTTCTCTTTCAAGGAAAAAGGGAACAATTTAAGTTTTATTGTATCCTTGGTCACATTGTCATAGTTTATTGTGGCTATAACCTCTTCAAATTCCTTAATATGTAAATAAGCGCTTTCAGAGTCGAGTCCATGGAATCTAGGAAGAAGTTGGATCAACCCCAGTTTAAAATCAATATTTCCCACATTGTGAGGGAAAATTATGCAAGAGGGAGTACTCGTCCTAGCTGGTTGTAAATAGTCATGTGAAGTTCTAGGTTGAGGTACATCCTCCACTTCATTCTCATCCAATTCAGTAAGGTTTGGGGCTGGATTTTGATTAACCCCTTGATTTGGTTGATTTTCAGCCATCTCTAAAGTAATTTCAGGAAGATTTTGACGTTTCCTAGCACGAGGCTCTCTATCAATCCCTTTAACAATTACTCCGTCCCTTACAAGTCAGTTATTATAAGTCCGAGCCCAATGTGGCATGCAAAACAAAAAAGAATGAACAAAAAGGAAAAAGAATTCTTCCTTCCTTCCTTTACTCCTCTCTAGGACTTAAGCACAAGGTGTCTTGCAATGGCTAAGCCAGAAGCAAGGATAGAGACCGATTTCTCCTGGTCAATAGGGGTTCAAAGAACTCCCCACCCACTCTCTGAGTCTTTTGAGAAAAAGTACAGAAAAAGAAGAAAGAGGAATAGGTTGAGAAGAGAAATCTCTGAGCACAAGGTGATCCAAGGCGGCAGAGCCGACCAATAGGAATCCAGGTGGCACAAGGCCTACCTTTCAGAGATCCAAAAGGACTCTCCACCCACTCTACAAGAGATGAATATGATAGGAATGAGTAGGAGAAGAAGAAGAGTAAGGTTAGAATGATAAAACCTGATTTGTGACTTAAGATGCCTTCTTCTTCTTCAACTTCCTAAAAATCCTTGAATTAAACCTATGTTAGAATCCCGCAAAAATAAAAACAAAGTAAGTTAGTATTTAGAAGAAAACCTACTCTAAAAAGAAAAACAAATTCTAAACCTATCTTAACACAATCTCAACTAGAAGTTATTTCAGAAAATTCTAAAAATACCACATAGAAATTCCCGGCAGCGGCGCCAAAAACTTGTTCACTCCCCAAGTGTAGGGTTGCGAAGTAGTAATAATTCGGAAAGATCGAGTATCGTTCCCACAGAGATTTATGTATGGATATCCTCAGAATTTGTCTAAAATAACTAGTAATTAAGATCCTATTAAGAGCTAAAACTGGAAAATAATGATTTGGGTTTAAACAGTGAATGGGTAAGGTAAATTCAATCTAAAAAGGCGCTAGAGCGCCAAGGATCCACTTTTGATAAGTTTCAATGCATCAACACAACTAGGTCTCTCATAACTCAATCGGAATCGAATTCCTTTCTCTATCCGATTGGAATATAGAGCGGTTCAATCAACAATTATCTAAAACAAGTGCTTATTCATTGATTTGATTCCCACAATAACACTCAGGCCTTGGGCATACTCAATTGTATAGGCCAAGCCTCTTTCCAATCTAGTTGAGATTCATAACCATAGTTTTCACCAAATCCTGTCACTAGACCTGATTACAACTCATGATTAGAACTCTAATTAAATCAGAATCAATCAATAAACAACTATTCCAGATTATACAGCAAAAGATAAGAACTTTAGTTGAATGAGTTCCCACATGAAAATCAGGCCATCGTACAAAGGCAATCAAAGCGTCTACCATGCCCGGAGTCGATGGTAGATCAATGCACTACACAAGCATAAACAATGCTCAAAAGATAAGATACTAAGCTTAGAATCACTAAGAATCACATGAGCCCGGAGTCGTCAAGAGATCAAAGTAAAACCAACTTAGTACTTGATTCAAACTCATATTGAACTAAAATTCATCAATTAAAACATAAAAGGAAACTTAGGTTGCATCAATTCATCAAAAAGGAATCAAAAGCTTCCCCTCTTAGCCCTAGCTAAGAGGTTTTAGTTCATCTCTAACATCCTTGAACTAGAAGCCTCTAAAAACATGAAAAAACTACTAAAACAGGAAGAAAACTAGAAATCTGAAGTAGAATCCGTCTCCTGAGCAATCCCCACGTTCTAGCCTATATTTTGGTATGAAGAGAAGACACCCTTTTATTGCTTGGAGGAGTCCAATACGCAAGAGAGTTCCAGAAATTGCGTAAACTTACGCAATTGCGCAGTGAAATCCGGAGATCCAAAATAGAAAGAGCTGTTTTTACGCATGGCCGACCGGTCATGACCGGTCGGTCTTCACTTGCAATAGTCCAGGGAGCACAGCCGATCGGTCATGACCGGTCGGACTGACTTATACATTGGTCAAGCAACGTGGCCGACCGGTCATGACCGGTCGGCCCAAGTTGAGCTTGTTCCAGCAGCTATAGCCGACCGGTCATGACCGGTCGGACCAAGCTGAGCTTCTTGTAGAGTGCATCCAAGGGAGTGGCCGACCGGTCTTGACCGGTCGGGCTTCTTTGGCTGACCGGTCAGCCGACCGGTCTAGCTTCTTTTCTTCTTTATTTCTTTCTTTCCTTCTTCTTTTCTCTTCTTTCCTTGCCTTGGCTTTCTTCGGTCTTTCTTCAACCTTCATCCTATGGTCTTCAATGCTTGTAAGGCGCCTCATTTAGCCTTGAATCAGTGAAATCTCCATCTTGTTCCTATAATTACAAATCATGCATTAGAATGGTCCTTTAAATGTGTAAACCGTGCATAATGAGTGATGAATTGGGGTTAGAATATGCACAATTAAGAGCTCAACAAATTTTCAGCGGGTTTCGCAAAGTTATCACCCCATGTGTTAGGAAAGGGGAATTTTTTTGGTTGGAAATCGTCAAATATGAATCTCCTTTCCAACTTGTCTGGGAAAAAATTAATCAGGTAAGGATCATCTCAGAGATGGTGCACTTTAGTTTGAACATACCAAAGAGATATGGAGACTTGAATTTCTTCTTCATAAGTTGGTATGGTCTCCACATAATCAGATTCTATCGGTGCTTCCACAATTGATAATTCAGTTTTACACTCTGTGAAAGGAGTATTTTTTAGCACCGGTGAAGTTTTGTTTAAGGCATTGACAATGTCACGGATCATAGGATCATCCCAATCCTCAAAATATGCTAAATACTCTTTTAGAGTGTAGTAAACTTTGACCTTCTCGGTCATTTATGTAGTTGGAATAAGTCCTGAACCACTACACTTTCAGAAATCGGCCTCTCCATAAGCAAATCAAGCATCAATTCTTCCAATTCCTGCATAACAAAATTGTTCAAATCAGCGATTAATGTCTTGTCAATCAAAATTTTAAATTTTGGCTCTTCCAAAGCCTGATTAATATCTAAATTCATATCGTCCTTGGACTAAGCCAAGCAAACTTCTAAGGTTTTGGAAAATTTAGTCGGTGGTGGCTCATCATCATCCATAATTGTATCTATGAAGCTAATCACGTAGATCTCATCTTCATCCTCATTCTCATCATCTTGTTGTTTATGTGAATGAAACACATTCAGCTTCATTGTTATATTTCCAATGGATATTTTCATAATTCAATTCCTACAATTGATTATGGCATTAGCAGTTGCTAGGAATGGTCGGCTTAGAATGACAGGAACTTAAGTGCATACATTTGTAACCTCTTGTATATCCAAGACGATACAGTCTACTAGGTAGTAGAACTTATCGATTTAGACTAACACATCCTCAATCACTCCTCTTAGTACTTTAACGGAGCGATCCGCAAGTTGTAAAATTATCTTTGTGGGTTTTAATTCACCAAGTCCAAGTTGCTCGTAAACCAAGTAAGGGATCAGATTAACACTAGCCCCTAGATCGAGAAGTGCTCTATTGATCCGGAAGTTACCCATCATGCAAGAGATTGTAAGGATTCCAGGATCTTTAGATTTGGAGAGAGTGTTTTGTTGTATGATAACACTCGTTCCGTAAAAAATGCCCTTTTGTGCTCGTTTTGCTTACGCTTTACGGCACATAGATTCTTTAGAAATTTGGCATATGAATGAATTTACTTAATTGCATCCAACAAAGGAATGTTGATTTTAACTTAATGGAAAACTTATAGGATGTCCTGATTTTCACTTGGCTTTCTAGTTAAGATAAGATATTCGCTCGCCTCAAGTGCAAGGCTGCGATATAGTAATAAATCTCGGTAAGACCGAGGTCGATCCACAGGGAATTAGAAAACAACTTCTATACTATTCCAGCAACTAGGATTGCAATAATTAAGAAATTCAATTGAGAGAATTGTGTTAAAACAGTAACTTAAGAAAAATAGTAATTAAGGAACTAAGGCTTTTAAGGATCCACTTGTAACAATCCCATGTCAATCCAATCAATCCAAGCATAAACACAACTAGATTTGAAGTTCTATCTCTCATCTAGTTGGAAGATAAAGCATTAAACACATTCAATCCCACTTAAGTTGAACTTCCACGTTCTAGTCCCATTCAACCACATATAGCATTCGAAATCATAGCCGTCGGAGTAACAGCCATGCCTATGGACTATGGCATGCTCAAGGGTTACCATAATTCAAATCTAATTAAGAAAAACATGCTAATCTCAGAGAGTTGCCAGGAATCTATGTCCGAAGCACATGAACTCTTATAAAACTTTTAAAAATATCAACTTTATATGAACTAGAACATTCAAAATTCAAACTTAAAGTGAAACTACTTGAATCAAACTGAATTAAACATGAAATTGGCTACAAGCTTCACCTCTTAGCCTTAGCTGAGAGATTCTAGCCGAGCATTGTCATACTACAACTAGAACTTAGTGAAAAAGACATAAAAAGCAAAAAAACACAGAGTTGAGAGGGTTACAAACGCTCCATGATGACTTCCTTCACTTCCCATGAAGTTCCTTAGCTTCTATGATGCCTTAGGAAGAGACCCTAGGTGTCCTTTTATAGTGGGAAGGCTCTACTGCTTCGAAATCTTCCAGAATTTGTGTAGCGTTATACACTTGCACAGAAAATCTCGGAGCTGAAATTAGAAGTTGTTGTTTACGCAAGGCCGACCGGTAGTGACCGGTCGGACCTATTGGAATTGAGTCCAGGGAGTACAGGGAGGTCCCTGACCTAATGGCAGACCGGTCAAGACCGGTCGGACCATACTAGTCTTTGCTCCAGCGTCCAAAGAAGGGGGTTGTAAGGCGGCCGACCGGTCAGGACTGGTCTGGCTCCCTTAGCCGACCGGTCATGACAGGTTAGGCCTCCATTCTTTTCTTTTTCTTGTTCTCTCGTTCTTCTCTTTTCTCCCTCTTTCTTCTTCCATCTTTTTATTCACCTTGGGCCTTCATTCAAGGGGTCCTAAATACACTCTTTTTTGTCATAATTTGGGCGAAGTTGCTCTCATTCCTACAATCACAAAACATGCATTAGATGGGCCTTTTAAACATGCAAACCATGCATATAATGTGATGTAATGGGCTATATCATGTATAAATTGGAGGTTTAACACACCGCCAACCAGCTTTTTGCTAGTCCCGAGCAAAACATGCGTGAAACAAGTTCAAACCTCCAAAAACCAACTCTCCTTCAGAAACTATGTTTCTATCCATTCCAAGACATACAAGTGTAAAATTCGAAAAAATGAGGTGATAGAAGTTGAAACCTTAAACTCTCAAAACATAATAAGTGTCCATATGAAATTTCTACTGATTGATTGATAAATAGAAGAACTAGAACAAATTCAACCTAGTGTGCATAGTGAAAGTTCATCTCATGAGTTTCTGGGATTATCTTTTCCATAGATCAACTAAACTACGAATCTCAAGGTGCACAAAGCAACAATATGCCTATGATCGGAATTTGCCTTACCATCCATCCAACTGCTTTCACACTATGTCCCATTTCTGGCTTTGGTTACGGGTAGACCATCCCTCGGTTGGTAATAAGTAGCCCTTATCGGAGTTTTCCACCATGTTTTCCATCATTCCCAAATTTCATCATTCCTTTTCCTTTTTCTTTTACATTAGATAGGATTTTTAGAAATCCATATCTTTCGTTATTTTCCCATGGACGAGGATGGACAAAGTACCACGGCTTGGTTCCTCAACACCTCAAATCTAAGTCTAGCCAATCCACAAATCACATAATCCCTTAAAACCATGAAAATCGTGTAATGTGAACTAGGTGTAAAAGTGTTCAAATTTTCTATCAATCACATAAATAAGGGAATTCACATATAAAACCATTATATTAAGAGTAGTTCAAGACTTGCAACATCACTCACTTCGTATCTCCTTTTCTTATACTCGTATTATCTCGAATGCATCAAAATAAAGTTTTCTAAAAGAGTTTTGAAATTTTAGAAAATTCGAAGAAATTTGCATAATATGATGCTCGAAATGTTGCAAACTACTAGATAAGGAATCTCATCTCACCCCCCAACCAAATCTTGCATTGTCCTCAATGTAAAAAGATATGCAATGAGCATGAACATGAGAGCAATAGTAAAATACAAGAGAGTGAGAACAATATTACCTGAGGGAGTTGATTATAGAAGTCTGCATCTCCGACAACTAAATCCACTGAAAAAAAGGTAACACTAAAATAGAAAAAGCAACTAAACCTAATCTACGCTATACCTCCGTCAGACTAGGAGATCAATCATCCTGATACACATGATCATTCAGAGTGATGGACATGTCCTCTGAATCAAATTTCTCAACAAATGGTTTAAGGCGTTGTCCATCAACTTTAAAATAGTTACCATTTGTGGCATTCTCTATCTCGACAGCCCCATGAGGAAAAACTTCTTTAACAATGTATAGGCCGGTCCATCGAGATTGCAATTTTCTCGAAAAAAGATGAAGTCGGGAATTGTACAAGAGCACTTTCTAACCTTCATGGAATGATTTTCTAAATATATGTTTCTCATGAAAGGCCTTCATCCTACTCTTGTAAATCCTCGAGTTCTCATAAGCATCGTTTCGAATCTCGTCAAGCTCATTAAGTTGGAGTTTGCGAAGCGAGCTAGCCTTGTTGATGTCAAAATTTAATGCCCGAATTGCCCAATAGGCTTTGTGTTCAATCTCCACAGGCAAGTGGCAAGCTTTCCCATAGACAAGTCTATAAGGGGACATTCCAATGGGGGTCTTATAAGCGGTACGGTGAGCCTAAAGCGCATCATCTAATCTCAGTGACCAATCTTTGCGATCCGGCCTCACCGTCTTTTCCAAAATCTATTTGATTTTTCGATTGGAAATTTCAGCTTGCCAACTCTTCTGTGGGTGGTATGGGGTACTCACTTTATGCCTAATGCCATATTTCTTCATTAATGCTTCAAAAGGCCTATTGCAAAAGTGAGAACCACCATCACTAGTGATGGCTCGAGGCGTTCTAAATCTAGAAATTATGTTTTCTTTAAGGAACTTTAGAACCGTATGATAATTGTTGGTTTTACATGGAATAGCCTCTATCCATTTAGACACATAGTCTACGGTAAGCAATATATAGACATGTCCAAAAGATGAGGGGAACGGTCCCATGAAATTGATGCCCCAACAGTCAAAGACTTCAATATGTTGAATTGGGGTAAGAGGCATAATATTTCAATGGGATAATCCTCCTAACTTTTGGCAACGCTTGCATGCTTTGCAAAACTAGTGGGGTGTCTTTAAATAAAGTGGGCCAATAAAAACCACACTACTGAATTTTTGCTAGTGATTTTCTTGGCGGAAAAATGACCCCCACATGCTTGATCATGGCAAAAGGAGATGACGGAATTATGTTCATCATCAGCAGGGACACATCTCCTAATAATTTGATCTGGGAAATATTTAAACAGTAAAGGTTCATCCCAGAAAAATCTGCGCACTTCCCTTAGAAATTTTTATTTATCTTGAGCAGTCCAATGAGTTGGCATCGCACCTGTGGAAAGATAATTGGCTATGTCAGCGTACCATGGTGGATGCATAGCAACAAAGAGTTACTCATCAAGGAATGAGTCCTCAATAGGTGACTCGTCAATGGAAATAGGTAGGAATAGGTGGGATAGATGATCCAGCACCACATTTTCTACTCCCTTCTAGTCCTCGATCTCCAAATCGAATTCTTAAAGGAGTAAGATCCATCTAAGCAAACGGGGCTTGGCATCCTTCTTAGAAAGAAGATGTTCAGCACCACATGATCTGTATAAATGATGACCTTGGATCCTATTAAGTAAGGCCTGAATTTGTCCAAGGCAAAGATGACGGCTAGGAGCTCCTTCTCCGTAGTCGAGTAATTAACTTGGGCGAGATTCAAGGTCCTACTAGCATAGTAGATAACATGGGGCTTCTTATCCTTCTTTTAGCCTAACACCGCCCCAATAGCATAATCGCTCGCATCGCACATCAACTCAAAAGGTATGGACCAATCCAGTGGTTGCATGATAGGAGCGGTTGTCAACATGTCTTTTTGCTTTGAAAACGCTAATTGACATTCAGCACTCCACTCAAATTGGTTCTACTTTTGTAGAAGGTTACATAAGGGCCTTGAGATATGATTAAAATTATTTATGAGCCTTTTATAAAAACTAGCGTGTCCAAGGAAGGACCGCACATCGCGTATGCTTTTGGGTGGTGGTAGATTGGAAATTATATCAATTTTTGCCCGGTCTACCTCTATTCTATTAGACGAGGTGATATGTCCAAGGACTATTCCTCTTTGTACCATGAAATGACACTTTTTCTAGTTTAAGACGAGGCTTTTTCTCCTCACACCTTGTCAAGACCAACTTCAAGTGGTTGAGGCACTCATCAAAAGTACAACCAAAAATTGAAAAATGGTCCATGAATACCTCGAAAAATTCACCCACCATGTCCGAGAAAATACTCAACATGCATCGTTGGAATGTAGCGGGTGCATTACATAGTCCGAATGACATTCTTCGGTAAGCGAAAGTGCCAAACGGGCATGTAAAAGTAGTCTTCTCTTGGTCTTTTGGGGCTATCTCAATATGATTGTAACCGGAATAGTCATCTAGGAAGCAATAATAGGAATGACCCGCTAACCTCTTCAAAATTTAATCCATGAATGGGAGAGGGAAGTGGTCCTTCCTAGTGATCCGTGTTTAGCTTCCGATAATCAATGCACATACGCCAACCGGTGGTCACTCTAGTCGGTATAAGCTCGTTATTGGCATTTTCTACGATGGTAATACCAGATTTCTTAGGGATAACTTGGGTAGGACTCACCCATTGGCTATCCGAGATGGGGAAGATGATATCCACATCTAGTAGCTTTAACACCTCGGCTTCGACAACCTCCATCTTGTTTGGATTTAGCCGCCTTTGAGGTTGTCTAGTCGTTTTCGCATTTTCTTCGAGGTGTATACGGTGAGTACAAACCGAAGAGTCTATCCCCTTAAGATCCGCTATTGTCCAACCTATGACTCCCCTATGTTCTTTGAGTAGCTCAATCAACTTGAGCTCTTGGTCTTTCCCTAGGTGAGAGGCAATGACAATCGGGAATGTTTCTTCTTGACCCAAGTATACATATTTAAGCTCGGATGGCAATGGTTTAAGGTCAAGCTTCGGTGGTTTGATGTTAGACGGTAGAGGCCTTGATGTGGTTAGTGGCAATCTTTCAAAATGGAGCCTCCACCGGTTAGTATCAACTACCGGTTTCTCAATATTCAATGCTTATACAATTTCACTAATGATGGGGTCTTTGGAATCCTCGAAATGTGCCAAGCATGTCTCCAAGCTTTCTTGGTTCAAGTTGGAGGAGCTCTTCTTTTTCAAAAGATTCGAGCATGTTTACCTCGAACTCGTTGTCATCAACATCCCTACGCCTTTTGCTCAAGTGGAACACATTCACCTCTAATGTCATGTTCCCAAAGGATAATTGCATCACCCCATTCCGGCAATTGATAATTGTGTTTGATGTAGCAAGGAACGGGCGGCCTAAAATCACCTGATATTTGAGTGCTAGCATCTATAACCGGTTGTGTGTCCAAGACGATAAAATCTACCAAGTAGTAAAATTCGTCAACTTGGACTAGACATCCTCAACTATCCCTCTCGGTACACGGATGGATCTATCAGTGAGTTGCAATGTGGTTTTGGTGGGTTTTAATTCACCAATACCCAATTGCTCATATACCGAGTACGGGATCAAGTTTATCCTTGTCCCCAAGTCTACCAATGCAGCTCAATCCGGTAGTCTCTAATGATACATGAGATTGTGGGACTATCGGGATTTTTGAATTTTGGGGGGGGTCTTTTGAGTGAGAATGACACTCACTTGCTCATTTAAGAAGGCCTTTTGCTACACATTATATTTGCGTTTAGTTGTGCATAGGTCCTTTAGAAACTTGGCACAAGAGCGGATTTGTTTGATGACATCAAGCAATGGAATGTTTATCTTGACTTGTCTAAAAATCTCTAAAATATCATGAGAGTTTGGAAGAGATTTTGGAGCAACCAATCTCGAAGGGAATGGTGCTACAGGCTTGTAAACGCGTTCCGTTTCTTGTGGGGCTAAGTTAGATCCGTCCTCATCCTCAGAATTTACCAGATCATTTGGCTGGTTGGCCTTCATTGGAATAGTTTTGTTAATCTGTTTACCACATCTAAGTGTGGTGATGGATTTGGCTTGCTCCATATGTTGGTTGGAGAGAATAGGAATGCTTACTTCATGTACTTGCTTTGGATTGGGCTGAGGTTGGGTCGGAAAGGTCCCTTCCCTAGCATTCAAGCATCCCTTAATCTCATCAACCGAGACTTTAAGCTCTTGGAACATTTGCTGATTTGTTTGATTGATTTACGTTTGCCCTTGTATAAACGCTTTTAAGGTGTCTTCCATTGAGAATTGAGGTGGGGCCATATTTTGCATGGGTGGCCCTCCTTGAGAGTTGGTAGGATTGCCCGTGGGAGCATTCTTCCAACTGAAATTTGGGTGGTTCTTCCAAGTAGAATTGTACGTATTACCCACCAGTCCATTAAAAGGCCGTTGATAACCATATGTGGCATTTACATGTTCATGTAACACCTCTTGAAATGTAGGAATTGTAGGACAATCTTGCGTAGCGTGTAAATTGGTGAAACAAATCCCACACGTGGTCTCAATAGCTTCATTGGACTTTGAAACTCCACTCTTACTAAGTTCCATAGCCTCAATCTTCCTTGTGAGTCTGGCTAACCTTGCATTCACATCATCTTCCTCCTTGAGGATATAAATCCCTCCTTTCTCTTTTTCTTGAGTAGGCTTGGAGTTATTAGATTTATCCGAGGTATCCCATGATTGGGCATTCTCGACCAACATATCCAAATAAATCCAAGCTTCATCTGGATTTTTGCTCATAAACTCGCTGTTGCACATCATCTCTACAAATTTGTGTATATTGGAACTTAATCCATCGTTGAAGAAGTTTATGATTCGCCAACTTTCGTAGCCATGATGTGGGCAAGCAAGTAGGAGGTCTTTGAACCTTTCCCAACATTGGAAGAATGATTCACTCTCTTTAGCCGAAAAATTCATTATGGCTCTTCGAAGGGTGTTCGTTTTATGAGCTGGGAAGAACTTTTTCAAGAATTCCCGGGTCATCTCGTTCCATGACCCTATTGAATTCGGTCTAAGAGAGTGAAGCAAAGTCTTGGCTCTTTCTTTCTTTGAGAAGGAAAAAATTTTAAGTTTAATTACATCTTCAGAGACATTAGTGTATTGCAAGGTAGCTACCACTTCTTCGAATTCCTTTAAGTGTAAATATGGGCTTTCAGAGTCTAGCCCATGGAACTTTGGTATAAGTTGAATCACACCCGACTTTATATCGATGTTTCCCCCGGTTGGTGGTAAGACCACGCATGAGGGTGTAGTTACACGGGCCAGTTGTAGGTAGTCCCGTAATGATCTCATTGGAGGAACGTTATGTACCTCATTCTCTCCTACGGATTCCTTAAAGGTGTTTGATCCATACTCCCCAAACTATCACAATTCTCATGGTATTTTCAGACTCGTCTATGGACTGACAATGGTCCAACTAGACCACCTACGGATTGGAGGCGATTGGAGTGGTCACGTTCCCAACGGGACATAAATCACTCAACTAAAAACTAAACTAGTCCAGAGTGCTAAAAATATGAAATTAATCTAGAAATTGAAAATCTACAAAAGGCACTAAGTTAGAAGGATATTACCCGATTCGGTTGAACTAGAGAAGAAATCCTACAAAGCAAAACAATGTGTTAGTTCTAGGAATCAGAAAAACCTATCTACTTCTACTTCTACAGCCACTAAAACAATCTAGAACCGTTATCTAAAATCCCCGGCAGCGGCACAAAAAACTTGTTCGCTCGCCTCAAGTGCAAGGCTTTGATGTAGTAATAAATCTCGGTAAGACCGATGTTGATCCACAGGGAATTAGAAAACAGCTTCTATACTATTCCAGCAACTAGGATTGCAATAATTAAGAAATTCAATTGAGAGAATTGTGTTAAAATAGTAACTTAAGAAAAACAGTAATTAAGGAACTAAGGCTTTCAAGGATCCACTTGTAACAAGCCCATGTCAATCCAATCAATCCAAGCATAAACACAACCAGATTTGAAGTTCTATCTCTCATCTAGTTGGAAGATACAGCATTAAACACATTCAATCCCACCTAAGTTGAACTTCCAAGTTCTAGTCCCATTCAACCACATATAGCATTCGAAATCATAGCCGTAGGAGTAACAACCATGCCTATGGACTATGGCATGCTTCAGGATTACCATAATTTAAATCTAATCAAGCAAAACATGATAATCTCAGAGAATTGCAAGGAATTCATGTCCGAAGCACATGAACTCTCATAAAACTTCTAAAAATATCAACTCTATATGAATTAGAACATTCAAAATTCAAACTTAAAGTGAAACTACTTGAATCAAACTGAATTAAACATGAAATTGGCTATAAGCTTCATCTCTTAGCCTTAGCTGAGAGATTCTAGCCGAGCATTGTCATACTACAACTAAAACTCAATAAAAAAGACATAAAAAACATAAAAACCCAGAGTTGGGAGGGTTGCAAACGCTCCACGATGGCTTCCTTCACTTCCCACGAAGTTCCTCAGCTTCTATGATGCCCTAGGAAGAGACCCTAGGTGTCCTTTTATAGTGGGAAGGCTCTACTACGTCGGAATCTTCCAGAATTTGCGTAGTGTTACGCACTTGCGCAGAAAATCTCGAAGCTGAAATTAGAAGTTGCTGTTTACGCAAGGCCGACCAGTCTTGACTGGTCAGACCTATTGGAATTGAGTCCAGGGAGTACAAGGAGGTCCCTGACCTGATGGTTGACCAGTCAGACCATACTGGTCTTTGCTCCAGCGTCCAAAGAGGGGGGTTACAGGGCGGCCGACCGGTCAAGACCAGTCTGGCTCCCTTGGCCGACCGGTCATGACCGGTTAGGCCTCCATTCTTTTCATTTTCTTGTTCTCTCTTTTTTCTCTTTTCTCCCTCTTTCTTCTTCCTTCTTTTTGTCCACCTTGGGCCTTCATTCAAGGAGTCCTAAATACGCTCTTTTTTGTCACAAATTTGGGTGAAGTTGCTCTCATTCCTACAATCACAAAACATGCATTAGATGGGCCGTTTAAACATGCAAACCATGCATATAATGTGATGTAATGGGCTATATCATGTATAAATTGGAGGTTCAACACAAGACGTTGGGGTAATGGGGCCAAAAGTTTATACACATGCTCCGGCTCTTTATCTTGTGGAGCATTGCTTGATTCACCATTACTCTTAGAATCAACCGGATCATTAGGCTTTGTAGCCTTCATCGGTTTTGATTTTTCAATTGTTTTACCACTTCTAAGAGTGGTGATGGCTTGAACATGTTCCACTTGATTAGTTGAAGAATTTGGATTTGATTCGAGTTGTTCTTTGGAGTTAGGCTGAGGTTGGGCCAGAAAGGTCGCTTGCTCCCTAACTCCTAGATGTGTTTCAATTCTTTCAACCGAGATTTTAAGTTCATTCATGGCTTGCATGTTAGACTAATTTATCTGAGTTTGTCCAATCATGAATGCGTTCAATATATCCTCAAGAGTGCTCTTTTGGGGAGGCCCTTGGGAGGCATTATTTAAATTTTCCATGGGTTCATTCTTCCAATTAAGATTTGGTTGACACCGCTAATCAGGATTTTGTAAGTTAGAATTTGGTGCACTAAAGGGGCTTTGGTAAGTATTTGTGGCATTCGATTGAGTTTGCAAAATATCTTGAAACACAGGGATTGTTGGACAATCCTTTGTCGAGTGAACATCGATCTCACAAATACCACATACACTCTCAACGGCCTCACCATTAGTTATCATGTTAACACTCCTCAATTCTATGGCCTCAACCTTCTTTGTGAGACCCGCCACCCTTGTATTTAAATCATCCTCCCCATTTAATGTATGTACTTCTTTATCTGTTAGGGTTGATTCAGAATTACTAGTCGGAGTGGAGGTGTCCAAAGATTGGGCATTCTCAGCTTGCATATCAAAGTAATCCCAAGCATCATCGGGCTCTTTGTTCAAAAATTTACTGTTATAGGATAAAATCGGTGGTCAAAGATATAAAAGATTCAAGACCCGCGAGCACCTTTTTTACTCCAGCGTTCAACCCTCGAGCCCTTTTAGTCGAGGCTCGCATATCATAAAAGTATGGTATACACTTCCGAATATGCGAGTAGGTTTGGTCGCTGGTCATCGAATGGGGGCATCTCCGTAATTCGTGTTGCCATACCCCTAAGTTATAAAATAAAGCATATTCCCATGTGAGTAGCCCTGGTCGCTGGTCGCTCATTAAGAATATCTCTCGTCTCATAGTACCAGCAGCCCCCATAGGATGGCCTTGGTTTATCTCCACTCACAGTCCTACATCGTGGAGGTTTTGCAACATCTCAGCAAGGAATGTATCTAACTAGACACCTAAAGTGGTTATATCATATAAGAATGAGCAAGATAAGCATCTTGTCCCCTAAAATCAGCATTGATCTTAACAACTTGCCTAACAGACTAGATCACCCGGATTTGTATAAATAGATGGTCCCACAGATGGTAAAGGTACACAACCTCTAAGCTCATATCCTATATTTTACTTTACTACCATATCTCGTCTAACTTAAGCTTCGGAGGGCCAATGGCTGAACGCCGGCCACCCTTAGTTTTCTCCTTTACTCTTTCAGGTTTGGAGGGAAGCTTACTCAAAGGAAGGTGAACCGCTGGAGGATCCTGTTACTAAATTAGACATAAACAGATTGGCACCATCTGTGGGAAGCCTTTCAAAATTGGTCATTCTGATCACTAATCGTTATCTCCCACTATGCCTCCCAAAAAGATGGTTCATCCTTCCACTTCAAGGCAAGTGTTACCTCCGCCTGACATCCCTGAACCAATGCCCAATCTCCCTTAGACCGCTTCGACGGGCATCCCCCCGATAGAATCCAACCTGTCGTCACAGAATCCATTTCACAATGTATCCGGCGGTCAAGACGACATTATGCGTTTCGTCGGAGACACACTTCTTACTCTTCAGGCTAGGCTTTAAACCTTATATAATTGGTTTGATCAGCACTTTCCTGAACCACAGCAACCTCCAAAAGGGCCGCCGTTACGATCTGTACCAGTAGCCTCTAGACATTCTGCAGGTGAGCCATGGATCCAACAAAATCCTCCTTCAAATCGAATGCCGATTGGCAATCAAGTTCCGGTACCTCCTCCACAATCTATACACTCCAGTACTCCTGGGAACAACAATCTCAGGGGTCTGCCGTCGAAACCTCGAGTTACACCTTACCTTGGGAAGGAGATCTCAAGAGAATCAAGGATCACTTTACCGATATGGAGCAACGGTATCGGTCTAACCTCCCACCTATTACTCTTATATCAATCCACCAATCTGAATCTCCCTTCACCCGCGAGGTTATAAAGGCCCCTTTACTTAAGAAATACCGAACACCTAGCATCATCCTGTATACGGGTATTGACAATCCTCTTGAACATCTGGAGACGTATAAGTCTCTTATGGAGCTAGAGGGATATGGTTCAGAAATTATGTGCAGGGCTTTCTCCTTAATTCTAAAGGATGCAACACATACATGGTTTCAAGGCTTAAAACCTCAATCTATCGAATCCTTCTCCCAATTATCGGATGTCTTCCTCTCTCAGTTCATGGGAAGCATCCGCACTAAAAAGCCTGCATCTCATTTGACGGATCTAAAGCAACAACATGGGGAAATAATTAAGGATTTCACCGTTCGGTTCACTGTAGAAGCTGTCTAGACTGAAGGTTATACCGAAGACAAATGCCTCACCGCCCTTGTAGCCGAAATCATAAGTGAAAATTTCGGTTCGCCCTGGACAAAAACCCTCCTAAAATCATGACGAAATTCTAAGCCAAGGCTAAAAAATACATCAATGCGGAAGAAGTCGCTTTGGCACGTCACGGTATACAGGGCAAGAAGTGCAAGTCTGAGGAGATCTCTCCTCCTGACAAGAAATACCGGCGCGATCGGCAGGATCGTTCCCCTAAGAAGCCCTACTCTGGTAAATATCATAATTATA
The DNA here is from genome assembly GCA_003013855.2 of Liriodendron chinense. Classification (NCBI taxonomy): domain Eukaryota; kingdom Viridiplantae; phylum Streptophyta; class Magnoliopsida; order Magnoliales; family Magnoliaceae; genus Liriodendron; species Liriodendron chinense. The sequence continues at coordinate 1,368,130 of ML058572.1, forward strand.
CACCTCTTAACCAATCTCCTGAGAAAGTATTAATGGAGATCAAGCACAAATCTTATGTGAAGTAGCCTTCAAGGATTAAGTCCGATCCTGAAAAAAGAGACAAGAGAAAGTTCTTTTATTTTCACAAAGATTATGGGCATAACACCCAAGATTGTATATCATTAAAAGATCACATTGAAGCTCTAATTCGGAAGGGCCATCTCCGGGATTACGTTGCGTGACAGGATCAGTCACCTAAAATAATTGATGCCCCATCACGAAGGAAAAAGTCACCTCAACATCATCCTCCGCAAGAAGATACGGAACCCACTGGTGAGATCCGGACCATTGTTGGAGGTCCAGCTTGCGGGAAAGATTCTCAAGCATCAAGAAAGCATATGCTCGCAAGGCATCCTAGAAGCCTCAACATATTTATTGGCTGGAAAAATCATTCGATACGTTAAATCCTAGCCACCATCCGATCTCTTTTTCTCTTGAAGATGCTGAAGGGATTCATTTCCCTCACGAGGATTCCATCGTGGTCGCGTTAAAGGTATCAAACTATTTAACTCATTGTATTATGTTGGATATAGGTAGCTCCGCTGATGTTCTTTACTTGGAAGCTTTCAACAAAATGGCACTCGCTAGAAATTTACTCAAACCTTTCTCCATCCCCTCGTCAGTTTCGGGGGCGACGTCTTAACACCAGAAGGAAGCATCGACCTTCCTTTCACCTTTGGAGAAAGTCCGGCCAAAACCACAGTCTTCGTTAATTTCCTCGTGGTGGATCGAAGATACGTGTACAACACTATTTTGGGTCGACCCACGCTCACCAAAATAGGGGCAGTATTACAACCCCTGTACTTGTGCATCAAATTCCCTACTCCAAGCAGAGTCGGGGTAGTACGAGAAAACCAGAAAGAAGCTCGAGCATGCTACAAAATCTTCATGCAAGATCAAAAGAATGCCCAAGCAGCCCCTATTATGATGATTACAGGAGACTCAGCAGATCTCCCGATAGCTACAACGTTGGACCCAAGAGAGAACGCTCATCAATCAGGCACCCCGGGGGAGGAGACAGTCAAAATCACCTTATCCAAAGATAATTCGTCCAAGAAGGTTTACATCGGATCCTCTTTAAGTGATGTCTTTCGAGCAAACCTGACTTGTTTTCTGACCGAATATCAAGACATATTTGCTTGGTCTTATAGAGACATGCTAGGTATCGACCCCAACGTTGCAGTCCACCATCTGAGTGTTGATCCGAAGTATAAACTTATTCATCAACGCCGACGAGCGTTCACCGTAGAAAGGCAAATGGTGATTAAGACTGAGGTTGAAAAGTTATTGTCAGTTAATTTCGTTGAGGAAGTTGACTACCCAGAATGGGTCGCGAACGTTGTCCTTGTTCGAAAAACTAATGGTAAATGGAGAGTGTGCGTGGACTACTCCGATTTGAATAAGGCATGCCCAAAGGATAGTTTTCCGACTCCCCGCATCGATCAATTAGTTGATTCAACAGCAGGGCATGCCCTGCTCAGTTTTATGGACATCTACTTCGGTTATAACCAAATCATGATGCATCCGCCCGATCGTCAAAGCACTGCCTTTATCACTGATCGAGGCTTATATTGCTACAAAGTAATGCCTTTTAGTCTCAAGAATGTAGGAGCCACCTATCAACGTTTGGTTGATAAAATGTTCGCTACACAAATTGGTAAGAATATGGAAGTTTACATCGACGATATGCTCGTGAAAAGCGTTGCAGCCAACGATCATCTCGCAGATCTCCAGGAAGCCTTCGACCTGATGAGAAAGTATCAAATGAAGTTAAATCCAGAAAAATGTGCTTTCAGGGTCTCTGCCGAAAAATTTCTTGGGTTCATGGTTGGCCAACGAGGAATCGAGGCAAATCCGGAGAAAATAAAAGCCTTGATCGAAATGAAGTCTCCATCTACTCTCAAAGATGTCCAACGATTTGCTGGTCACATTGCATCATTGAACAGGTTTATTTCGCATGCCTCTGATAAGTGCCTCCCTTTCTTTGAGCTTCTTCGAGCTATCGCAAAAACCGAATGGGTATGGACTCAACAGTATGAAGAGGCATTTTAACAACTAAAGCAATATATGAACACGCCCCCTATCTTATCAAAACCTGTTTTACACGAGCAAATCCTTCTTTATTTATCTGTCTTTTACGGCCGTTAGCGCCGCATTAATAAGAGAAGATTCCGGGGTCCAAAGGCCCGTTTATTATATTAGTCGAGCGATGATGGATGCCGAAACTCGATATTCTGATATGGAGAAATTAGCTCTCACCTTAGTGACTGCAGCTCGAAAATTACAACCATATTTCCATGACCACTCTATATTGGTACCTACGAATCATCCATTAAGACAAGTCCTTAAAAAACCTGAGGTTTTAGGGCGATTGACTAAATGGGCAATTGAGATCAGTGAGCACGATATTTCATTATGTCCAAGAACCGCCATTAAGGGTCAAGCCGTGGCTGATTTCATTGTTGAATTCATGTATTCGAGTCCAGTAGATTCTTCCTCCAGTGATGACCTTGTGACCAGCAACCAGACCCCCTGGTCGCTCTTTGTGGATGGGTCTTCATGCGCCACCGGTACTGGAGCCGGCTTAATCTTAATTGCTCCTAATGAGTCACATTTTCAATATGCTTTACGATTTAACACTCACGTCTCTAACAATGAAGTGGAATATGAGGCTTTGATCATCGGCCTCGAACTAGCGAATGTGCTCGCGATACAGAATTTACTTATTCATAGTGACTCTTAACTCATAGTCAATCAAGTGCTCGGCGAATTCGAGGTGAAAGAAGAGCGAATGGCTTTATACAAATCTCGAGTACTTAGCCTACTCGCAAAGCTTAGCAAATATGAAATAATCCATATTCCTCGCGAGAAGAATAAACTCGCAGATTCCCTGGCCAAGTTAGCTTCCGCACCAGAATCTGATTTAACACGATCTGTTTCTGTCGAGCACCTTCATACTTCGAGTATTGGTCTATCCGCCCTAGAGCAAGTAGCCATAATGCATTCCTCCCCATGTTGGATGGACCCCATCATCCTTTACCTTAAAGACGGTCAACTCCTAGATGATAAAAATCTGCGCGACAAATTCATCACCGTGCTGCCAAGTACACCTTACAAAATGAAATTTTACTACGTAAAAGCTTTACTTTACCATACTTAAGGTGTCTTCATCCAGAAGAGGCACATTGCGTTCTTGATGAAATACACCAGGGGGCATGTGGTAACCATCCTAAGGGACGATCTTTAGCATATAAAGCAATGAGGCAAGGGTACTACTGGCCCACCATGAAGGCGAACGCAATCAAATTTTCCAAGAAATGCGACAAATGCCAGTGGTATTCTTCAATACCCCATGTACCATCTGAGCAGATGACGCCGATGGACGGCCCTTGGCCCTTCACCCAATGGGGAGTTGATATCATTGGACCATTACCCACCGGGAAAGGTCAAAACAGGTTTGCAATTGTAACAGTCGATTATTTTACCAAAGGGGTCGAGGCAGAACCATTAACCACAATCACCGAAAAGCAGACTACTAGGTTCATGTGGAGAAACATCATATGTCGTTATGGGCTCCTCTACACTATAATCGCCGACAATGGAAAGCAGTTCGACAACGCCGTGTTCTCGAGGTTTTGTGAAAAATGAAAGATACAAAGTATTCGAACCTCCCCGTATCATCCTCAGGCTAATGAACAAGTTGAAGCAGTCAATAAGATCATTAAACATCATCTAAAAACTAAACTCGACGAATGTAAATGTATGTGGCCGAAGCTTCTACCTGAAGTCTTATGGGCCTACAGAACGACAACTCGCATGTTAACTGGAGAAACTCTTTTTCTCTGGCGTTCAGCACCGATGCAGTTGTCCCTGTCCAAGTCGAAGTACCCTCGTATCGAATCGAACAGTACGACTCCACAAGCAATCAAGAAGGTCTGAGGCTCCATCTCGACCTCCTGGAAGAAAAAAGGGATGCATCTCGACTTCAAGCAGTAGCTTACCAACAGCGTATAGCTCGCTATCGTAACGCAAAGGTCCGACCTAGAGCATTTCAGCTCGGCGATTTGGTCCTCAGACAAAATCTCAGAACTCCTGCTCGTTCGTTGGATCTGAATTGGTAAGGCCCTAACCGAGTTATCAAGCTTGTGTGACCAGGTACATATTATCTCGAAGATATGCGAGGGAGACCCCTACGTCGCCCTTGGCATGTAGAGCATCTACTCCGATATTTTCCTTAACCCGATGTAAATCCAAACGACATTCAAATAAAGATAGATTTTCTTTTGGTTGCTACTTCATTCGTTGGACCCGAATATCCTCGAAGGGAATATATACATTCCCTTGGCCAAATCTTCTACTCTCGGTAGAGTCAAACCCTCAATCGATAGATCAGTCTATCTCTAAGTGGACATGGTCACCAATACCCTCGGATTGAGCCTAACTCATAATTTCATGAGTTAAGTACTCAGGCATTCAACATATGAACCATCTATTATTTATATGAAGCCACAATATAAAAAAGAATACATTCATTCTATTGAATAAAATATCCAGATTGTTTTGATCGTTTTACAATAGGAGCAATAAAATTTTACATGAGAAAGAAAGATAAAAGAAAGAGATGATCATCTTCATGCATCACTTTGAGGAGGAGCGCCGCTCTCGACCTCAGGGCTAGCTTCTGAGACCCCTGCAGCTCAGGCAGTCTCTGTCACCTCGTTCTCAGCAACTACCCTCTCCTCTATAGCTACGATGGCCGTGACCTTTTCGAATTCCTCCATATCAAATGATGGAGACATTCGTTGCACTACTCTCAGTGCGAAGTCGCGACCAGTGTCGTACGACTCGTATCGCTCGTTGTCGAATAGTTGTGAAGTGCGAAACTCCATAACAACCCGGGGCCTCTCTTCAGATAGCAGCTTGACGTAGGCCACTCTCTCCTCCTCCCAGTAGATGGAGTCGTCTCGGAGCTATGCAAGGGTGGATTATTCTTTCTCCAATGCGTCACTGACCTCTCTTAATCGCAACCTGCTCTCAGCAAACTGCTCCTCCAGAGAGATTTTATCTTGGCGAAAGATCTCTCTCTCTTTCTCTATCTTCTCCTTCATTTCTAAGAGCCTTGCAAAGTTTGTGTCCAAGGCTTGATACCTGTCGATCAGGACTTGGACCTTTTCGATGAAGATTTTCCTCTCCTTAGTGATCTTCAAGATTAAGGTCTTGCGAGATTTAATGACCTGGTCCCTCCCTTGGACTGCCTTCTCTAGGGCAACTCTCTTCCCATCAGCCTCATCTATGATACGGCGAGCAGCGAAGATGTCACGCCTCGTCCGTATGATGAGGTCCAGTCCCTGTTCAAGGAGAAGAAGGATTATTAGATGATCACCAGAAAACCAACAAAGAAAGTAAGAAATGAGTTAAAATTGGAGTATTTTTACCTGGAACATCCTCACTCCCGCATCCAGAGAGAGGTCCTTGGGACTAGGTTCGGGAAGAGTCCCAAAAGTCTGAGGGGAGATGTTGTTGAACAGGAATTTGCAGATTGGGTGCAAGTGGCTTGGAACGGTAAATGTCCCAACTCCGGAAGGCTGGGCTACGACTAGCCCAGTAGGGCTCGCATCTTGAGCAACAAGTTGCTCTCGAGTAGGAATCAACTCGCGAGCAACTTCAGGCTCGCGAGGTTCTTCAATTAGGGGGCAATTTGGCCCCGCCCTATCATTCCTTAGGGAATTGTCAACAATGTCGATGACAGGTGGCTCGATGGGAACCACCGGAGCAACTATCGCAGGCTCAGGGAGAGGCTCATGATGTTGTGAGCTTTGGGCAGGCTCACCCGACCGATTAGACAGGTGAGATGGACCAGCCGATGTCTTCTTCTGTCTCTTCGAGCCGGTGCCCCTTAGACGAGGCAGCAATCCCCTCTTCTCTCCTACATTCGCCATGGTAGCCTCCTCTTGAGATATCAATCCAGAAGCGGCAAGTCGAGAGAGTGAAAGACATGCCTCGATATTCCTGTCATGAGCTGATAACTTGTAAAATTTTACAATCTTCTCGTTGATTCCTCCCTTCAAGCTCGGTTTTCCCCCGGTCAGAATACCTGTGAATACGAGCAAAGTCGGATAAATAAAAGTTAAAAATCATGGTAGAAATCGTGGCAGAGTGAAGTTTCACCCACCTTCAGCAAAGAAGCGGCTTACGTTATGACCCCTGGGGGCGGATCCCGCTTAGACTTCCAATTTTCAGAAGCATAAAACCAATGTTTCCTCCATCTGGGATAATTCGAAGTGGGTTTCCCTAAAACGTAATTATCTCAGTGCCAGTAGCACAGGTAATACCAGCCCTCGCTGGAGGGAGCTTTCTTAAGCTGGAACATTCTAAGGAACTCTTCGGCGATTAGGTCTCCATTACCAGCTTGCTTCCAGAGAACGAAAGCGCTCAGAACCACCCTCCAGCCATTAACAATGAGTTGTCCGGGGGCAATTTTGTAAGTACAGAGTACGTCGCGAATGAAAGGTTGAAGGGGGAGACGCACACCAAGAATAAAAAAATAATCGTACAAGGCTACACAACCGGGGGGAGGGGAATCCGGAGTCTCTCCCTCTCCAGGCAACCAAAAAATGACGGAGTCAGGAACCTGGTATTTTTCCCGTAACTCAGTTAGCCGTTCCAGCGTCATTATTGAGGATATCCGGACGCAGAGTACCTCCCTGCAGCAACTCTTGCGTTGTTGGAGGAAGAAGAGTCCGGAGTTGCATCCCTCAAAGGGACAGTCTCCTCATCAGAATCTCTCACCATTATTTTCTAAGGGATAGAATAGAGAGAGTAGAATACCTTGAAGGAAATGGGGAATGGAAGTTACACCAGAGAAAGTTAGGGACACCAGAGGGGAAACGGAAGTAAGGAGAGAAGAAGAACTTTTGAAATCCTCCGATGAAATTTTGAAATCTTCGCAGGCTTCGTATATTTATAAGCAATCATTCCTTAAGATTTGGTGACACGCGGCGACCATTCGTTTGACGCGATAGTTGAACGGGCATGATCATTAATTCCGGAGATACGTGGCGAGTGCTGCTTCATTTCCTCTCTGTCAAAAAGCTGCGGAAAGCTGGCACTCATAAATGAAGGCCTAATCATGTACGGCTTCCCCTCCAAGAAACGCATTAGGCAGTTATGCGTGCTAGTGAGCAAGTCCTTCCCGTAGACTTCTAAACGTAAAGGACTTGGGGGGCATCTGTTATAGGATAAAATCGGTGGTCAAAGATATAGAAGATTCAAGACCCGCGAGCACCTTTCTTACTCCAGCGTTCAACCCTCGAGCCCTTATGGTTGAGGCTCACATATCATAAAAGTATGGTATACACTTCCGAATATGCGAGCAGGTTTGGTCGCTGGTCATCGGATGGGGGCATCTTCGTAATTTGTGTTGCCTTACCCCCTTGTTATAAAACAAAGCATATTCCCATGTGAGCAGCCCTGGTCGATGGTCGCTCGTTAAGAATCTCTCTTGTCTCATAGTACCAGCAGCCCGCATAGGTCGGCCTTGGTTTATCTCCACTCACAGTCCTACATCGTGGAGGTTTCGCAGCATCTCAGCAAGGAACGTAACTAGCTAGACACCTAAAGTGGTTATATCATCTAAGGATTAGCAGGATAAGCATCTTTTCCCCTAAAATCAGCATTGATCTTAACTGCTTGCGTAACAGACTAGATCACCTGGATTTGTATAAATAAATGGTCCCACAGATGGTAAAAGTACACAACCTCTAAGCTCATATCCTACCTTTTACTTTACTATCATATCTCATCTAACTTAAGCTTCGGAGGGCCAACGGCTGAACGCCGGCCACCCTTAATTTTCTCCTTTACTCTTTCAGGTTTTGAGGAAAGCTTGCTCGAAGGAAGGTGAATGTCTGGAGGATCCTGTTATTACATTAGAGGTAAACATTTACCATTACACATCATTTGGACAAATTGGCGCATGTTTGAACTTAATCTGTCATGGAAGAAGTCAATCAAGCGCCACTTTTCATAATCATGATGTGAAAATTCTAATAAAAGATCTTTGGACCTCTCCCAACATTGAAAAAATGTCTCATCTCCTTTTTGGGAGAAGTTAATAATGGTCCTCCTTAGTGCATTGGTTTTATGAACCGAGAAGTACTTTTTAAGGAACTCCCGGGTCATCTCAGCCCATTTCCCGATGCTTCTCGGCTTAAGAGATTGAAGCCATGATTTGGCTTTGTCCTTTGGAGAGAAAGGGAACAATTTCAGTTTGATTATATCTTAGGAGATATCATTAAATTGAAAGGTGTTGGCAATCTCCTCAAATTCATTTAGATGTGCATATGGACTTTTATAATCAAGTCCATGGAATTTTGGAAGTAGTTTGATAATTTTCAGTTTAAGGTCCATGTTTCCTGCATTAAGCGGAAAGACAATACAGGAAGACGTGGTTGTTCTCTTCGGTTGTACATAATCTCGTCTTGTTTTAACCGGAGGAATATAACATTCCTCATTTTCATTACGTTCTGTCCTAATTGGTGGTGTATCATGCTCAATATTTTCAATATATGTGGTTCATTCTCAGCCATAATTTTAGACGATTCAGGATTTCATAGACTTTTTCTCACTCGACTGTGATTAATTAAACCTCTAACTAAACCTCCCTCACTTAGAGGTCGCGATGTATAATCACGTTTCCAATAGGGGCATAAACTACACAAAAGCTAAAAAAATTGAAAACAAAAGTAAGAACTAAAGGAGTCTAAGTTAGAACGGTATTAGCAGATGCTGAAATTATGTTGGTGAATAAAGTCCTACAAAACGAGCAAATAAAATCTGTTAGTACTAGAAAAATTATGAGAAACACCTACTAGAACAATAAATCCTAAACTACCCTATCTAACATAACTATACCCTAATTATAAAATTCAGAACCATTAATCTAATCCCCAACAACGGTGTTAAAAATTTATTCGTTTGCCTCAAGTGTAAGGCTGTGATGTAGTAATAATTCGATCGTGAGACGAGATCTTCCACAGAGATTGTTGTAACAATTCTAAACTACGTAAATAGGATGGGATAAAGTTGAAATTGTATTAAAGGATGGATTTTAAGAACATAAAACTAAAACTAAATCAAGAAATTAAACCCTAGAGCGTCAATGATCCACTTATAATCATTTACAATGCTAATTCAATCATTCCAGCCAAAAACTCAATTGGAATCGGAGTTCTATCTCTATCCAATCGGAATATGAAGCAATCAAATCATCATAATGCATCTAACATGGAAAGAGGTAAACACTTCCAACTACTCTAATAACTAAAATCTAAGAAGTTTAGAAAAAATAATTTTTAAGAACATAAAACAGGAAAATTTGAAAAATAAAAAGAACTAGAGCATCAAGGATCCTCTTTTAATCTTAATCATATTCAATCCAATGATTTGATTCAAACACAACTGGAATCAAAGCTCTATCTCTATCTAGCCGGGAGATATAATAATCAAAGCACATAAACAATTTGGAAATAAATGGGTGTTCATTGATTTGGTTCCCTTAATAAAACTTAGGCCTTGGGTACACTCAATTGTATAGGCCAAGACTCTTTCCAATCTAGTTGAGATTCACAACCATAGCTTTCGTCAAATCATATCACTAGACTTGACTACAACCAATGATTTGAACTCTAATTCAATAAGCAACAAACCTATCTCAGATTCCACAAAAGATACATGAACTTTCCATCATAGTTCTAATAGAAATTCCACTGTTTTGATTCATGAAAAACTTGAAGCATTCACAGTATCTGAAAATCACGACGAATCAAAGGCTTCCATCAATCAACAACCTATAAACCAATCTGATTAATCTCAGAAATCCAACAAGAACTCATGTATTTAGCACACAAACTCCTTAAATTATCTAAAACTATCAACTTTATTCAAACATAATTTATCATTCAAAGGTTGAAACATAATTCGAATTCAAGAGATCAAAGCATGACTAAAAATGAAGAAGTTTCACCTCTCAGCTTTAGCTGAAAGTTAACTAAAAGAAAACATAAACAAAAACTAAAACTAGAACTAGAAGAAGAAGAACTAGTTGTTGAAGGCTAGGAAGCCTCCTAGGTCTTGATTCCTTTCCTCCCCACATTGCTAGATGCCTTAGGAAGGTAGTGGAGGTGTCCTTTTATAACTTAGATCCACCACCGACTTGGAAAATTCGAGAAAACGCCGAGTCATTTCGCAATTTGGAAACTCGAATTTAAAAACTGAAAATTGAAGTTTCTGGAGCACTGAGGACCGGTCTAGCGACCGGCTTTTTAAGCTCAAAAACTGTCCAGCAAGATCTGAGATTCTGGACTACTGAAGACTAGTCTGAGGACCGGTCGGGCGCCCGGTCTTTGGACAGGTCTTTGAGACTTTTTTTGTATTTTCTTCTTTTTGTCTTCTCTTTCTTTCTTGCTTCTTTCCTCCACCTCTTGGCTTTGTTTTATTCATCTTCAATGCATATAAAGTGACTCTTTTAACCATGAATTGGTGAAGTCTCTCTCTTATTCCTACAATCACAAAAACATGTATTAGATTAGTCTTTAAACATGCAAACCATACATAATGTGTAATGAATTGGGGTTAGAATATGCACAATTCAGAGCTCAACACAAACCATGTCCAGTTTCCTTCTGTTGAAATACAGGGGAGGTAGGTCACCCAGTCTGTGTCTGTCAGGCACCCGACCACCCTGTTTCTGCACTTTGTCAAGTTCGCTTGGGTTCCTTTCTTCACTGGTTCTTTCCTTCTTGCTTAGGCATGTGCAAAACTTGATTCCTCATCATCATAAGTCCTTGAATTTAGTGTTGAATCAAGTGGAATCTCGCTCATTACCTGCAAACACCAATTCATGTATAAGACGACATTTTTAGTAGTTTAAAACATGTAGATATATGGTGACTTGGGGTTTAAATATGCATAATTCAATGCTCAACACATGTTGCCCTGGAGACAAATCTATTTAGAGTGGTGATCCGGGATATGAGACATTGGATCTCTTTTATTATGCTGGGAAAGCTCATCTCAATTAGAGCTCGTATCTTTTCTAGGTTGGCTTCAATTCCACGTCGGTGCACTATGAAGCCGAGGAATTTCCCCGAGCCGACTCTGATGGTACACTTGCTTAGATTGAGCTTCATCTGATACCTTCTTAAATTGTTGAACATGCCGTGGACGTCCTGTATATGATCTTCCATCCTCATGCTTTTTACGAGCATATCATCCACGTAGACCTCCATGGTCTTGTAGATTTCATCTACAAATATACAGTTGACTAATTGCTGATAATTTGCTCCCACATTTTTCAGACTAAAGGGCATGACCTTATAACAGCAGAGGCCTCGATCGGTGATGAAGGCCTTTTTCTTGTCAGGAATGTGAATCTAGATCTGGTTATACTCGGAATAGGCATCCATGAAGCTGAGCAGAGCATAGCCTGTTGTTGCATCGACGAGCTGGTCGATCTGAGGAAGGGAGAAACTATCCTTTGGACATGGCTTGTTGAGGTCGGTGTAATCTACGCAAACCCTTCATTTGTCGTTGGCTTTTTTACTAACACGACGTTGTTGAGCTAGTCTGGATAGTTTACCTCCTCGATGAAGATGGCCTGAAGTAATTTGTCGACTGCTTAATTGATAACCGCATATCACTCCGTGTTAAATGGTCGTCGCTTCTGCCGAAGTGGTTCGTGATTCAAGTCAACATTCAAACAATGGGCCATCACCTCTGGATCGATGTCGGGCATGTCTTGGTGTGACCAAGCTAACACATCAACGTGATCTTTCAAAAGGTTAACGACCTCTCAAAGAAGCGTAAAAGGGAGTTGTGACCCGACGTGAACTGCCTTTGTCAAGTCGTCATCAAAAGGTATGGATAATAGATCTTCTGTAGGCAAGCCTCTCTCCACAGACTCCTCTCTAGGGTTTAGAGAGGTATCCCGCGTAATGGTAGATACCAGGCTCTTGCCATAGAGGGATGCAACGTAACAGCATCGAGCTTCCTCCTGGCCAACCTTGACTACTTCGACTCTACCTTCAGCTGGGAACTTCATCATTAAGTGGTAGATGAAGACCGTAGCTTTCAGGGCTCTCGGAGAGGGTTGACTCAAGATAACATTGTAGATTAAGGGCATATCGACCACCAAAAAATCCACCATGAGGAGGACCTAATGTGAATCTTCCCTGGTAATTACTAGGAGGGTGATTCCTCCCTCTAGCATGATATTATTTTCAGTGAATCCGATAAAAAGGATCTCATCGGCTGGAGTCTGCATCTATCAATCTTCATTTTGTCGAAGGCCGACACGTATAGAATATCGGTCAAACTTCCAGTGTCGACCAGCATCCTGAATAGCTTCTGATTGGCGATCGCCATGGCCACCACTAGCGAGTCGTCATGGGGGTTAATGACTCCTTTAACATCATCCTCGATAAAAAAAGGTTGGACATGAGCCGACCTTGGGTATCTTACTCGGTCGACTTGTAAGGTTGACCAGGTGTACTGCTACAACCCGAAGATTGCACACCCGAGTGCAGGTAGCAAAGTAGTAAAATACTCGGTAAGACCGAGGTCGATCCACAGGAATTGGGGTTAGAAACACTTAGAGGAATTAGTTTAGGTGGAAGAGATGAAATCTGAATTATCCACGAGAGTGGAGCAAGTTGTGTGTGATAAAAGATAGAAATAGAAAAAGGGGCTAAGGCATTAGGGATACACCTTTGATTTATCCACAAGGTTTGATTCCTTGGTCCAACTATAACTCAGCTAGAATCGAATAAAGATTCATTTCAATCGGAAGATGAAATAGTTAAACCATTTGCATATTTCATAAAGAGATGGTGATCTGAACCGATTGATTTGACCATGAAGCACTCGTTAATTGATCGCAGGGAATTTCAAGCATCCACTATGCTCGGAGTTGACAATGGATCAATGAATTATACAGATCAACTACCTTGCCAAAAATTCAATCGATAAGATCACAAATCATACGATCAAATGCATACTTACAAGATAGGAGGCTTTGATTGACCGATCCAACCGTTAAGATCTCGTCTATCGATCGCAGGGAATCTAAAGCATCCAATGTGCCCGGAGTCGACAATAGATCAAGGGATTTTACAGATCGATGACTTTACCTGCACTAACTCGATGACCGTATGGAATCCAAAGCATCCATCGTGCCCGGAGTCGACGATGGATCAAGGAACTTTATCGATCATGAATTAGCTAATTGGTGTGCAAGGGATCCCAAGCATCCAACGTGTCCGGAGTGGACGATGGACCAAGGGGCTTACACAGCAATAGCGTCTGCCGAGGTGGATAACCAAACCAATCAACCAAAGAGAACTCCAACAGTCACACACCGTTGTTGAACCAAAAGAACCAAAGCTTGCAAATTTCTTCAAAGGCTTCACCCCTAGCCTTGGCTAGAGGTTTAGCCAACCATGCTACAATGGAAGACTTAAACTCACTAAGAAAGAAAATTCTACATTACTCTACACTACAAAAGAAAGAAAGAAAGAAAACTAAAGAAGAGAGAACTCTTGGATGGGATGATGAGAATGAGAAGGGATTGAGCTCCTTTTATAGACTTTTGAGAGGCTCCAAAGCCTAAGTGACACTCCAAGCCTAAACCAAAAGTTTTTTTAGGTTTGGGAATGGAGTTAGGCTTGGAGTGCCCAAAGCAAACTTTTCTTTAGGTTTGGGAATGGAGTTAGGCTTGGATGATGAGGTGGCACTTCTAAGCCAATGGATTTGCTTTTTAGGTTTGGGTTAGGAGTTAGGCTTGGAGTGCCCAAAGCAAACTTTTCTTTTAAGTTTGGGAATGGAGTTAGGCTTGGATGATGAGGTGGCACTTCTAAGCCAATGGATTTGCTTTTTAGGTTTGGGTTAGGAGTTAGGCTTGGAGTGCCCAAAGCAAACTTTTCTTTTAGGCTTGGGCTTGGAGCGGTGAGGTGGCAATTCCAAGCCTTACACATGTGTTGGGAAGAGAGAGAGAGAGAGAGAGAGAGAGAGAGAGAGAGAGAGAGAGAGAGAGAGAGAGAGAACTCTTGCTTGGTCCACACAGTTGCTGATCAAAGGATGGTGACCATTGAGATGGTTGGATGCTGGAGCTTTGGGCTGACCGTTGATGTGATGAAGGAAGGCTGGGAGTTGAAGATATGGACGGCCAGCCTTGAAGGTGGTTCACTTGCAAATTGTTAGATCAGCATGAGTGCTGAGATGAACTTGGGCCACATCTGGACAGCTGGGATTTGCCAGCAGCTGCTGTTGCTGGACGTGAGGTGGGTTCCACCATAGACGGACGAGCTCCAGCTGAAATGGATGAGGAGATGGGGTCCACTGGAAGGTGGATTGGTTTCTGGGCCAGCACGTGTGCTGGAGAAGGTGGGCCTGCTGTTGAGGCACGTGCAAGCTCTGTTGGGCATCCAACAAATGGACAGTGGATTGCCCTCTACTGGCCGTTGATGGAGAGTGATGAACGGCTACCTTGAGCGTTGGACGGCCAGCTTGGATGTAGCTCCATGGACGGCTGGAGATCAAGTAGCTATCCTTGATGGATGGCTGAGTTGATGCAGATCTGGTGGACGCTGGTTGCCGTTTGAAACAGCTGCTGGAATGGTTGGACAGTGGAGATTGGAGCTGTTTGCTGCAACGTCAGCTGCTACACGCTGGATGGTTGGATTGGGGCCTATCTTGATGGACGGCTGAGCTGGTTCAGCTACACGTGCAAGGTGGGGCCTGCTGAAGTTGATGACATCCACCAGCTAGACTTGGACGGTGGAGATCTACTAGATCCATGGCTGGTACGTGCTACAGCTGGGACGTCCACAAGATGGACTGGATGGAGGTAGATGCTGGGGACGAGCTTGAGATGGACGGTGAAGATGGTGTATGGTGGAAGCTGCTGGACGTTGATGAAGGCTCCACACACTGCACACGTGCTGTAGATGATCCAGTTGCAGAAGAAGCTGGATTGCATGCTGATCCATCAGCATGTTTGATGGATGGACGGTTGTGGAGATGTTGCTGACATGCAAGGTGGGCCAGGTGATGGACAGCCAGTCTGAATCAGCTACTTGAAGGTTTGGATTGCTATGCAAAGTGGATCCACTTGCTGGACTGTTGCACATGCAATTAATGGATGGACGGTGGATCTGTGGCCTTCACAGCTGCTAGGAATGGAGACATCTCCACTGTCCTGATGGATCCACATGTGCTGGATTGGAGATGATGATCCACTCATGCTGGATGATAGACGTGGATGGCATGTGGGGTCCACCTACTAGATGATTGTGTGATGGCCCACCTTGCTAGACGTGTGAAGAAGGTTGAAGCCTTCTCCATGTTGGCACATGTGAGGGCTAAGACCTAGTCACTTTACGTGTGATGGTGGAAACATTTCCATTTGCTTGATGCACATACGGTTGGCCCTACATGTGGACATCCAATCTTGACCGTCCAAACAGTAGAACATGATGGGCCTTCGATCTTTACGGTTCGACTTCCTTCAGGATCGCCATATACTTTATCTTGATCACTTTAGGGCCTTCAATCGCCCTGATTAACTCGGATCTTGTCCAGCCTCTCCTGATTACCTGAAGACAGAAAATTCACCTGAGGGATAATTAACCGGAAAAACAATGATAATGTCCTTAACAACCAGGGTTAATTATACAATATTAGATACTTATCATGTACATCCTCGGAAGCTCGTGCCTCTCGAGCACATGCCTTGTGGGCATTATTGGAGCCACCTCTAGTGGGTCTGCCAAAAATTGTATGGATCTCCCCGACTGGTTCATTATCGATTATTTCTTCCCAATGATCCTGCTAAGGTGCCGACTTGTGGTCATCTTGTCGTTGGGCGACGAATTCTCGTAGAATACCCTGTTGAATAAGGGTCTCGATCTGCTCCTTCAGGTCAATGTAGTCGGCAATATTGTGGTCGTGGTCTTTATGTAAGAGGCAATATTTTGACTTGCTCCTCCTGTTAGGACCAGTCTTTATTTTCCCGAGCCACTTGAGCATCTTCTTGTCTCGAAATGCGGTGAACACCTGCTCAACTGGGGTGTTTGAGGGTGTGTAGCATTCAAGACGGCTGGATGAGGCTTTGGCTCCTCGAGGAGCATTTCCTCGGTTGGACGAACTACAATCGTCCTTTTGTTGCTTGGGGCCAGACTCCTCCTTAAGGTCCTTTCACTTTTTTGAGGACTTGTGAAAGTGCATTAGCTCCTCTGCATTTGTATGTTTCTGAGCTCTGCTTAAGAGCTTGGCTACTGTAGCTGGTGGATCGCACTCGATTAACTAGAGAAATTTTCCTTGCTTCAACTGGACTATCATGGTGTAAAGCATTACCTCCTCGACAGGTTCTCGATTTGAACAGCTTCTGCGTTGAACTGAGTCAGATAATCTTTTAGTAACTCATCTTCCCTCTGTCTGACCACGGCAAGTGTGTTGAATGCTTCTGCAAGTCAGTACTTCCGAGGAACTGTGCCGCGAATGCTTTGTTGAGCTGCATGAATGAACTGATGGTTCTCGATTTTAGATTCTGAAATCAAGTCCAAGTTAAACCCTCCAGAGTCAACGGGAAAGCCTTGCACATGATGGGTCCGCTGATACCATGAAGTTCCATCCAGATGCGGAATGTCTCCAGGTGCTCAATGGGGTCCTCCACTCCATTGTAATGCTTGATCTGGGGTACTTCAAAACCCCTTAGGAAGATGCTTGGTTCTGATATCATCGGTGAAGGGGGACTCGGTTTGCTTGATGAAGGTGTCGATAGTGATCAGGGCCTTAGCTTTGCAAGCCCGTTGCAGGTCACTGAGGCGGTCCTTGAGCTCGCGCAACTTATCCCCCCATGGGGCATTATTCTCTGCGACGTGCTCCGGGGCCTCGCTTCATCGAGTCTGCTGTCTCTCCTCCAACGTATGCTGCAGATCTGATGTGGAGAGCTCGGCCGTTGAATGTGCCTGGGTAGTAGTTGCTCAAACGATGCGGTTGTTTTCATCCAGAGCTTAGTCCTGCTACCGGCGAGACGATTGGTGCCGATCAACTTGCTAGGGCTCCCCCACTCCTTGGGGGTTGTGTTGTGGCTGAGCTAATCCCGTCAGGAATGCTCTGATGTCGTTCAGTGGCTAGGACACCCCTCTGATCTTCTCCTTGAGGGCGGAGATCCTGGCCTCATGATTACGGGACCTTAGACGTTCACTCCCCTAGGCGGAATGCTGGGGTGATCCAAGTTGATGGAGAGCTGTCTTGAGGATATCTTCTTCCTTGTGTTGGTTAAGTTGGGAAGGCCCAACCCCCATGGGCGCCTTCCCCTTATTCTTCCTTCCTGCAAGCATTGAGGCTTAGGTGGAGAGTACTTAGGAATGTGACCAAGAAGGCGGTAGAAGACTTGAGGTGGTGAGAACACGACTTCGTTGTCAGTTCCCACAGACAGGGCCAACCTGTTGTTGTTGTAAACTGGTCAACAGATGAGGAGGTTTGAGTTTCACCTTGGATGGATGGATGCCACTGATCTCCAGCGGATGTGCGGACAAGATATGGGCTGAAGGTCCTCCTGATCCTGCAGAACACAAGGGAAGCTAAAGAGGCATGGCCAGCATCCAGCCTTTAGCCCTCCGATGCCTAAGTTAGGTGTAGGAGATGAAAGGCATGTCTCTGGGTGGAGAATTGTGCATACCTTAGGCAGTGGGAGAATCCCTCTATTATAGGGTCATTGGAGAGCCCCTGAGGGCCACGGATCGTGGGCATTACGCCCATTGAGAGCATGATGTTTTAGGACATGGATCACGCCTATAATGTTCGGAGATGTGTCCGTCTTCTTTGGACCTGTTTGTGGACTTCCGTGCGCCTTTATGGCTGTTATAGCCCAAGTCGGTCTGACGGTGTTAGGGCCGAGTTCGAGCTTGGCTCGTTGGCCATGTCAATAAAACAACCTAGCTTGGGTTGTTTTTATGTATCCAAAATTACCTTCGTAAATGCCGAACTATCATCACATCGATTCTGGTCCTCGGCTCCTTCCCAATGATGGTAAGCCATCTTGCAGCTGACAAAAATGCTTAATCCTAAGGAGCTATAGCTAGGCCCATGGGCCCGTGGACTTTCCTTGTAACCTGAGGTCAACTCGGATTTACCCATAACAGATCCTAAAGGTCTTAAATTTTTTATTGAAAACAAACAACAAAATCAATGTATCATTTTCAATAGTTTTCTAAAAAAAAAATTTCAAAAATATTATTTTCACTCTTATGCTTTTCATGAATTCAAGCAGGAGAGCCCTCTGTCAGGGGTTGAATATTCAAACTGAGATATTTTTCAAGTCATTGGAAAACTTTCAAATCCGGCGGCTGAGTGCCACCGATCTTTTCATCACAACACGTCGCCATCTTTTCCAACAGACCTCCGCACATGAAGCTTGCAAATTCCAAGAGGTTAGGTGTGGCTGCTTTCCGCTTTATGCGATAAGCACATCTCAGCTATCATAACAAAACACAACGTTGATTGCGTGCCACCCCGGCGCGGTTTGGGTGGATCCGCAGATCCACCGATGTTGGCGGATGCCCGTGGAGCACACTGTGATATATGTGCTTTACATCAACAGAATCCATCCATTTTGACCGCTCATTTAAGGCATGATCCAAAAAATGAAGCAGATCCAAATTTTAGGTGGAGCATACCATGAGAAACAGTTGTAATTGAATCCCCAATATTGAAAAGTTCATGGGAGCCACTGGAATGTTGTGTTGATAATGTCAAAAAAATCCGGATGAAGAGACCACAAAAATATCAGCTTGATCCAAAACTTTGGTGGCCCACGAGAAGTTTTTGATGGTCGATTAGCCTGAGATTTGGATCAGCTTCAAAATGGATGGACTGCGAGGATGTAAGGCACAAACATCATGGTGGGACTCACGGTTAGGGATCCCACCCACCTTGGTGGATCCACCGTGGCCGTGCCCTGCCACCCCATCACCATTAACTCCTCGGTGGCAGGACTGCGTGGGGTCCACCATTATATATGTGTTTTGTATACTCCATCCAACCGCTTTTCAATATCCTTTTAGTGAGCCCAACATTGAAGTATATCAATAGTCAAGTGAAACCACACCACCGGAAATAGTAGAAATGGCAGATATAATTACATCACCTTGGAAACTTTCTTAGGGACCACAATGATGTTTATTTGCCATCCAACTTGTTCATAAGGTCACAGGGACATGGACGAAAGGAAAACACAAATATCAGCATGATCCAAAGCCACCATAGGCCTCAAGTAGTTGTCAATAGTACACGTTCAGTCCCCACTATTTCCTGTGGTGTGGTTCACTTGAGCTTTGGATATGCTTCAAATTTGAGCTTATGCCCTAAATGAGCTGGCAAAACGGATAAATGGAGTGGATAAAACACATACATCTTGGTGAGCCCCACAAAGTCTTACCACCAAGCTCGCACCAGACCTCTGGCGGTCACCGTGAAATAATTCAAATATCACATGACTGGGGCAATAGTATTATCCCAGTCATGTGATAATAATTCAAATCTCAAAGCTTGTATTATCATAATACAAGCTTTGAGATTTTTGGAGATCTTCAATTCATGGTTGGGCCCATCAAATCAACGGTTTGGACCACCGAACCGTCGGCACCAGACATAGGAAAACTATGCATTTGATGAGGGCTAGGAGTATTTTTACTCGCTGGAATAATGGAGGGGTCCTGTGTCATTGCTAGAGGTCACAGACACTTCCATCTCAGTTTGGACCATTTAAAATCCGTAGTGGCCATCCATCTCGCAAGTAGCACTGACGGACAGATATCAGGACCACCCAAATTGTGGTTTCCATTGTGGATGAAGCATGTCTTTAGAATCATACAGATCAAGCAAATTCTGACCATCCAGTTCATGTCCACGTAATGGAAAGTCAAAAGTAATTTTTTCTTTTGAACATATACTCACACCCTACATACACCACAATAGGTACATGAACCCATGACTTCAATGTTGACACTCATGTGAGTCTACCAGTGAGCCATGAGTAGTGACGCAGGTTAAAAGTAATTAAATAGTAAGTAGTCCAAATTTGAAGGGTACTACATTTGGCCACCTCCCCATAAATTACCTGGCGCATGTAGGTAAGAGGGTTTGAACGTGTCCTGAGGACCTCGAAGGGTTCTCCGTTTGGAGACCCAGCTGAGAGCCTAGTAAGGTGCTCTAAGAGGCCTGGATACCCCGGTCATTAAAAAAAAAAAAAAAAACTTACCGTCATTAGGAGACAGGAGCTGGAAAAACAGAAAAAAGGTACGAGACGAGAGTGATTTTGAAGAGGAAAACCTCGTTGCTCAGGCAGACTTTGATGGATGATACACGTAAATAGAATAAAACTGTACAAATGTATATTAGCCTAGATATATCATGGAAAAAAAATTAAGATTACTTTGATATGGGCTGTTGGATTGGTGGACGTTGATCCTATTTCAACAAACTCTGTATACCAATCACAAGTCAGAATTGTTCAAGCAATCTTGCTTGGGGCTTGTTACTTAGATACAATAGGTTCCGCAAATTGATCTAGCTTGAGTTAATGTAGGCAAAGTGTCCAATTTCTCCATACCTGAGTGCCAATTATCATATTCTGCCATGTTTGAATATAATTGATTACGAGTATAGAAATATCCGCCAGTATTTTGGTCCATATTCGAAAATCCATCTACTTTAATTCATCTATTGATGTAGAGAGGATCGTCAATGCATACATGGTTTGGATGGACTGGAGGAAGAAGTCCAAGAAGAAGCCATAAAAGACTGAAAGTTCGGTCGACCGACCGAAATTCGTCGATCGCCCGAAATATTTTCAGAATTCCACAAGAGCTTACTGGACTATTTTTGGCCTGTCTAGGTCGCCCGACATCCAGTTCGGTCGACCAACGAAATTGTTCAGTCGCCCGAACATGCCTTGAATTTCCAAGTCTGCTCTCTAGACATTTTTGGACACTTTTGGTCTCCCAAGCTCGAGCACTCGACAATGCCTGACCATCTTTGGTTGACCGACCAACCCTCTTCGGACAATCGACCGTGCACAACCAGTTTTACGAAAGTTTTCAAATTTTGTTGTTTTGTTTCCGATTTTACTTCAAACTCTTTCTAAGTTTGTTTTGAGGGTTTCATGGATTGTTTAGAGTATTTAAACTCTTTCATTTTCGTGGTGAGACAATTTATTATGATATTTTCAATAAAATTTTGAGTTTTTACTCTGCTTTACTCGTGGATTCGAGTGTTCCCCTGTGGATTCAAGGAAGTCTGGTTAAGGATTCCCTGAGGCTCCGTGGATTCAGAGTAGGTATCTTGTGAGAGAGACGATGATCGATCTCACCACTTCTATGCCTATGCCAAGTTGGTATTTGAGCGAGGAAATTCATTGGGAAGATGGCTTCTAGCGACGACCATAACAACAACCCCTCTAACGTTGCTCATGGGTTTCAATTTCTTGTGAAGAAGATCGAGGCTTTACAACAGGCGAATCAGCTGTCCATGCAAGGGTTGGAGACAACTCTCAACCCGATCGTAAGATCGTTACCTCTACCTCAAACTCAAAGCAACACACCAACACCGACGATTGTTGTACGGGGCAATCTTGTCTTTCGTCAAGCACAACCACTGGAAAACCGTGGGGCTAACCCCAATGATTCAAATCTCAATGACGAGTATCTCAAAGGCGTCGTTGCGCAATGACCCACACAAGGAGAGGAACGTGCGGATCATGCTAGCATAGACTTTCAGGCCAAGGGTGATCTTCCTAGCTTTAATGGTTTACTTAAATTGAAGATTTCCTTAATTGGTTAGCAGAAGTAGGGAAATACTTTGATTACATGGGTGTTCCGGAGGATAAACAAGTTAAGCTTGTTTCGTACAAATTGAAATCCGGTGCCTCTGCATGGTGGGAACAATTGCAATTTGCCCGCACCCGTCAAAACAAACAACCCATTTGATCATGGCCCAAGATGAAGCGGTTGCTACAATCCAAATTTTTACCATGTGACTATAATTAGGTATAGTTCCAACAATACCAGAATTGTAAGTAAGGAAATTGGTCTGTCGTAGAATATCAGGCCGAGATCGATCAGTTGACAATGCAAAATAGGTTGTCTAAGACAGATTCTCAAAAGGCTGTAGGTTCATCGACAGCTTATGACCTATGGTCTAGGACCGAGTTCAGCTTCTTTCAGTCTGGACGGTGGCGGAAGCGGCTCAACTAGCCACTCGGGTAGAAACCCAACTCGCTAAGGTTCCTGCGCTCTCCTACCCTACGACCCGTGTCCCTACAATAAGTCCAGCTCAAGATGCATCACTGTCTAAGGAAAATGAACTTTTTGGTGGGCGTGCTCGGCCCACAATGACTGCGAACTGAATTGCGGGGAGCGGTCCTACTAGGCCTCAACGCACAACACCTATTACAGCAGGCCCGAGTCGGGTTCCCAATCCATATGCTCAGCCAAGGCTGGACAATTATTTTCGCTATGGCCGACCGGGCCACTTGCTAATACATGTCCTCATTGCCCATCCGCCAATTTGACTATTAATGATGGGGGAGCTAAAGATGAACCAACGGGAGGAGAACCCGAGTATGAGGAATTCGAGCAGTTCGTTGAAGTGGACGCAGATGGGACAAAGGGTTGGCTGAGGACCATGGTGAGTCCTTAATCGTGAGGCATTTATGTTACACTCCCAGGAAAGTACATCCTCAGTGCCACAACATCTTCCGTATACACTGCGCTGTGAACGAGAAGGTTTACGATGTCATCATTAATAACGGGAGCAATAAGAATATTGTGTCCAAGGTTATCATGGACAACCTTTTGATTATTGACGACAAAACATCCAACCTTGTACTCCATTAGTTGGATTAAGAAGGTCAGCGACACCAAGGTAACAGAACAATATTTGATTTCATTTTCCATTAGTCGAAGTTATAAAGATGAGGTGATATGTGATGTAATGGACATAGAGGCATGTCATATGCTTCTCAGTTGACTGCAGAAGTCGGACCGAGATGCGACCCATTGAGGGAGAGAAATCACATATATATTTGTCAAAGATAGGCAAAAAAGGATTCTAGCTCTTATGGCACTAGGAGAACCGCCCCGAGGCTTTCCAAAGTGGAGGGGAGTTCTCTCCTTGCCATAAGAGAATTCATAGAAGAATCGAAAGAATCGGGCGAGACCTATGTAATGGTGGTCAAGGGCGAGGATCCAAGGGGCACAGTTATTCCCCCAACCCTTTAATCATTATTAAATGAATTCTGGAAAGTCTAGCTTGGAGACCTTCTTCATGGATTGCCAAAGAAGGATGGTGGTTGGAAAATGTGTGTTGAAAGTAGGGCGATCAATAGAATTACCATCAAGTACAAATTTCTTATACTTTGGTTGGATAATATGCTAGATATGTTAGAGGGTTCTAAGGTGTTTTCTAAGCTTTGATTTGAGAAATAGATGCCATCAGATCTGTATCTGTCCCGGTGATGAATATAAGACAACTTTCAAAATAAAAGAAGGGTTGGATGAATGGCTTGTTTTGCCATTTGGGTTGTCAAACGCACCAAGAACATTCATGCATCTCATGAATCAAGTCTTGAAGCCATTCATAGGAAAGTTCGTAGTGGTGTATTTCGATGACACCTTGATTTACAGTCAAGATGAATCAAAACATATGAAACACCTCAAGCAAGTTCTCTAACTATTGCAAGATAAAAAGTTGTATCTAAATTTGAAAAAGTGTGATTTCCTAGCAAATCGACTATTATTTTTGGGGTTTATGGTGTCATCCATGGGCATTTGAGTTGATGAAGATAAGGTTAAGGCTATACATGAATGGCCTACTTCGACCAACATCCATGAGGTACGCAGTTTTCATAGGTTGGTCACTTTTATCATCATTTTGTCATAAACTTCAACACCATAGTAACACCCATCACATATTGTATGAAGAAATGACCATTTCAATGGATGGAGGAAGCTAATAGAAGCTTTGCAGAGATCAAATAGAAATTATGGTTTACTCCAGTCTTAGTCTTGCCAAACGTCGACAAGGTCTTCGAGGTAGATTATAATGCATCATATGTGGGGATCGGTGCGGTTTTATCGTAAAAAGGAAAGCTCATAGCCTTCTACAGTGAGAAGCTCAGTGATGTGAGGAAGAAGTGGTCTACATATGAGATCGAGCTTACGCTATGGTACAAGCTCTTTAGCATTGGAAACACTACCTCATTCAGATGGAATTTATTTTATATATAGACCATCAGGCCCTGAAATTTATCAATAGCTAGACTAATGTAAGTCGTGTGCATGCCAGGTGGATTTCATTTTTACAGGATAAAATTTGTGCTAAGCACAAGTTGGGCTAACAAAATAAGGTTGTTGATGCACTAAGTCACCGAGCCGCTCTTCTCGTCACCATCAGTACAAAGGTTGCCGGTTTTGACTGCCTCAAAGAACTATATGCTGAAAATGATGAGTTCAAAGATACATGACTGCAAAGCAAGGAAGGCCACTCGGGTGATTTCCATATTCAAGACGGGTTCCTACTCTATGGGAATCAATTGTGCATCCTACAGTTCTCCTCACATGAGAAGATTATTCTTGAACTTGATGGGGGCAAACTTGGAGGTCACTTGGGTCATGACAAGATGAAGGCCCTAGTAGAGGAATGTTATTTTTTACCTCACCTAGGCGATGACGTAGGGAAGATGGTTCAAAGATGCCACGTGTGTCAAACCTTCAAGGGTTATTCTCAAAACACAGGGCTCTACATTCCGTTGCCCGTACCGGAAGGCCATTGGGAGGACATTTTATGGACTATATTTTGGGTCTCCCATGAATACAACGTGACATGGACTCCATGTTTATGGTGGTAGACAAGTTTTCGAAGATGGCTTATTTCATCCCATGCAAGAAAACCTATGATGCGACGAATGTAGCAAACCTCTTCTTTAAAGATATTATTAAATTGCACGGCATTCCTAAGACCATTACTTCTAACCATGATACAATGTTCGTGAGTCATTTTTTTTACAAACTTTGTGGAGTCGATTTGGGACACAACTTCAGTTTAGCAGTGCGTATCATCCACAAACTAATGGACAAATTAAGGTGGTGAATAGAACATTAGGCAATCTCATATGTTGCATCTCTAGGGAAAAGCCAAAGCAATGGGACTTTTCCCTATTTTAAGTTGAGTTCGCCTTCAACAACATGGTGAACCGTTCAGCAGCGAAGTCATCATTTCAGATTGTCTACTGAACGCGTTCCCCTTCACACACTAGATTTGATTCCATTGCCCAAGATTCCTAGCATGAGCATAGTTGCAGAACACATGGTTGAAAGGATCACAGAGTTACACAATGAAGTGCGGAACAAAGTTGCTTGCATCGAATGAGAAGTACAAGAATGATGCTGATAAGCATCGATGCGCCAAGGTGTTCGAAGTTGATGATTAAGTGATGGTCCATCTATGCAAGGAGCGCTTCCCAACCAGTACATATAACAAGCTAAAATACAAGAAAATTGGACCGGTACCGATCCTCGAAAAACTAAATGATAACGCCTATGTAGTCAACCTCCCCAAAGAGTTTGAGATCTTACGAACATTCAACGTCGCGGATTTGTTCAAGCATCACGAACCGAAGTCAAATGAGAACTCAAGGATGAGTTCTTTTAAAGTGGATGGTACTGATGTAGAGAGGATCGTCGATGCATACATGGCTCAGATGGACCGAAGGAAGGGGTCCAAGAAGAAGTTGTAGAAGACTAAAAGTTTGGTCAATCGACCATAATTTGTCAGTCACCTCGAAATATTTCCAGAATTCCACAAGAGCTTGTTGGACTATTTTTGGCCTGTTCAGTCACCCGAACCAATCACCCGACACCCAGTTTAGTCGACCGACGAAACTGCTCGGTCGCCCGAACATGCCTTGAATTTTTAAGTTTGCTCTTTGGATGTTTTTGGGCACTTTAGGTCGCCCGAACTCGAGCGCTTGACAACGCTCGAGTATCTTCGGTTGATCGACCAACCCCCTTCGGGCGACCGATTGCGCACAGCCAATTTTATGGAAGTTTCCAAATTTTGCTGTTTTATTTCCTTTCTGCTTCAAACTCTTTTTAAGTTCATTTTTAGGGTTTCATGGGTTATTTAGAGTATTTAAACTCTTTTATTTTCGTGGTGAGATAATTCATTATGATCTTTATAATAAAACTTTGAGTTTTTACTCTGTTTTCCTCATGGATCGAGTGTTCCCTTGTGGATTCAAGGAAGTCCGGTCGAGGATTTCTGAAGGCTTTGAATTCAAATTAGGTATCTTGTGAGAGAGATGATAATCAATCTCACCACGTCTATGCTTACGCCATCTATCCTTTCAAAAGACCATGAGAAGAGAGCTTATGTAACTTTGAGTAGATGGAAAAACTGCGCTTCAAGCTTGAAAAGTCTATTTTACCCATAAGGGCATATGTTTAGCTGATTCTACCCCATTGTTTAGGGGTGGGCCTGCCAAAGTGCCTATGGGGCCACCTTTATGTATGCCTGTGATCGATGTTGTTCATCTGTTTTGCATTATCATTTTCCGTCATAAGCCAAAAAAAAAAAAAAAAAAAAAAAAAAATTCAGATCTGAATAGGAGGTTGGCCTTAAAAAGGTTTAAATTGTTGCTTATCTTTGGACCATAAAATAAATTTGCCTGGTGTAGTCGACTTGAGCATTAGATCTGTCTATTTTCTGGGTCATGCCCTAAAATGATCTGGAAAAATGGATAGAAAGCATGGATTTTTCACAAACACCATGGTGGGGCCACCTAGCTTAGTACGCAAGGATGAGAGCAGAGTAGGTGAGAACTTGGACTTAGCCAACACGGTGTCGCCCTGACAATGGTGCCCACCTTGATGCATGTATTGTATGCCCACGCCACCCCAACCTTTTGACAAGGTCACACAAACTTGGATGAAGGGAAAAACAAATATCAGCATGATCAAAAAATTTGTAGCCCACAAGAAGTTTGTAATGGTCAAACAACACTGTTTACTCTGTTTTGGTCCATCTGAAATTTGTCTGCTTAAATTTTGGGCCCATACCCGAATTATGGATGGACGGTGTGAATATACAATACATACATCCAGGTGAGCCCTACGGTTAGGACAGCACCGTGTTCAATGAGATTGTAATCGCACCTAATCCACTCCCTCCTCCCTTGGCAGAGATGGATTGCGTAATAACACTGTCAACAGCGACCTTGGAGGGTTCTATGTGGGCCCCACCATGATGTTTGTGTTTTATCCACGTACTTATTTTAGGGCACCGGCCGAAACATTATGTAGAGAACGACGCAGGAAAACAGAGGTAATTAAAAGCTTACCGTTGAAAACTTCCTAATGCCCACTGTAAGGTTTATTTGCCATCCAATCTGTTGATTAGGTCACAAAGATCTGGATGGAGGGAAAACACTAATATCAAGTTAATCCAAAACTCATCTAGTCCTCAGGAAGTTTTTAATGGTGGACGTTAAATCCCACTGTTTCATGTGGTGTGGTCCACTCGAGATTTGGATCTACCACGTTTTTGGAATAACGTTCTAAAATGAGCTGAAAAAAATTGGATGGATACAGCATGGATAAAATTCACACATCACAGCACCTCGGTACTAGCTAGAGGGGTCACTACTAAATCCGGTCTCTCTGTGGGAGCGGCTTCGGTGGGATGCAGGCCTAAGTTAATACCGTGCGTTTCTCACAGTGGGACACCTTTATGTATGTATTGTATATCTACCCCGTCCGTCATTTCTTTCCAGCTCATTTTAGAGCATGAACCATAAAACATAAAGAGATCCAAATCTCAGGTGGACTACACCATATAAAATAGTGGTGATTGGACATCCACCATTAAAAACTTCCTACCATCTGCATTATGTTTAATTTCAATCCAACCTGTTGACAAGGTCACAAAGACTTGGATGAAGGGAAAAAAACAAATATCATCTTGATCTAAAATGCCTGTGGCCCAAAATAACCTTTTAATGGTCCATTGCCACTATTTCCTTATTTTGGCCCACATGAGATTAGGATTTGCTGCATTTTCTAGGGCCATGCCCTAAACTAATCTGAAAAAACAGATGAACAACTATATACACTATGTACATCAAAGTGGGCCCCACATTCAGGCCGGCACTTTGTTGGGTGTAGGGCTGCACATCTACCGAGTTAATCCGACCAACCTGCCCGATCTGTACCATGGCAGAAACCCGATCCACCCCGATCCGAAAGAGAAAAGGGTCCGGTCCCGGGTTAATGCGATTGGACCATTTTAATCTAGGTATGGTTTGGGATACACGTCAAACCCGACCAACCCGACCCGTACCCTGACCTATGTATACTCGACCTGTTCCGTTCGACCCGAACCTCCCGAGTTCTGTCAAAGTATTCTAAAAAAAAAAAACCTTCAAGTTTGAGCATGCCCTCCTTCGAATTGTTTGGAAATCGAAACTTTGGAGGGTAAGGTGGTAAACACACCTAGCTGTTTCCGCCCTTATTGTGTGGGTATTTTTTCATGAGGCTCAATAGGGAACTCCAATTCATTTTTGTGGGGCCCATGGTTGAGTTATCCAAGCCATTGATCTAATGCCCTATAATAAGTATATCAAGAATGCGAATAAGCATAACTATGTCCTAATCTGACTTGACCTAGGTTCAACATATAGGGTCGGGTAAGGGTTAGGGTTGACCCTTTTGCAAGTAGGGTAGGGTTAGGGTTGGGTCAGCCCAACCAGGACCGAATCCCGAACCTCTAAAATATATTTAGTTTGGGTCCACGATTGGCCCAACCCTACCCTAACCTAACCGTGTGCAGGCTTAGTTCCTAATCCATTTCCCTCCCTCTGTCACAGCTGCTAGCAATTACAGGCTGGCTGAGGTGACATTTCAATGACTTAATTAACGCACGACACATGGGGCCTACCATGATGTCTAAAGGAAATTAACTCCGTCCATCTGTTTTGGCATCTCATGTTAAGAAAAGAGACCAGAAATCAAGCAGATCTAAAACTCAAGTTGGCTACACGACTGGAAATAGTGGAAAATGGCTGCCTACCATTCAACCCTTCGAGGCTCCACCTGATTTTTATGTGCAATCCAAACCATTTATAAAGTAGCCCAACTATTCACAACGTCATTGCCACTAGGACTGAACCGAAATAAGAAAAATATTGGCTTGATCCAAAGCTTTTGTGGCCCATGAATGTTTCAATGGTGGGCATACAATCTCCACTATAATATGTTGATTGGCTCACCTGATCTTTAGATCTGCCTCAATTTTGGGCTCATGCCATAAAATGATTTGGTAAAACATGTGGATTTGTTAGATTTCTCACAAACATCACAGTGGGCCCCACCTAGATTCGGATCCCTGCATATTGACTACCCTTGTTACTGCTTACAATTGTTTGTTTTAAATGAAGGGCATTTTAGCCTTTTATAAAATACATTTTATAACTGTATACAATTAAAACATCATATGACACCAGATAGTTATATTGATAACGGTGCAAAATGGTAGGCAAATTACTTTAAATATTTTAATAGTGGGTAGATTTTCAAATATCGACCAAAATACAAACGGTTATTTGTAAATAACGCTTGAACATATGTATACTTATAGCTTTGTTAAGCCAACTCATGGCCGGAACATTTCTCATCCACTTGTTAGTGACTCAGTTTGTCAATAACGTGTGCTAGTAGTGTCTTGAGTTGGCTTAAGCCCTTATTAGAAGATAAATACATCCAAAGACTTGAAGACTTGCAGCATCAAGACTACAAGACATAGGTAAATTGAGGTGCCCCGGTGAAACTAGCGCTAGAACCATTTAGTTCCAAAACAACTTTTCTCTAAATGATTTAATTCGGTAGGAAAATCTTAATTAATTATCCCAAGCCTTAGGAATCAATTTGATCTTGATCATCAAGGTTTATAGAGGATCAGAGGATCTATATATTTGACTGTAGATTGAATCGACAGACTGTAGATCAAATCGATAGCTTTTGTCAATCAAATCGACTTGAATTAATAGGTTGTCGATTGAATCGACAGTCTGATTGAAAGTAGGTAAAATTGTCCAATGAGCAAAACAATTAATTTGAGGTTTGTCAATCGAATCGACACTCTAATTGACAATGTCGATTATGAAATTGCACATATTGGTCTCACACTTAAGGTGCTTTGCACGTAGAACTTGGTGGAGCTACTAAAATCACAACTAAGTCCCGAGGGGGGGGGGGGGGGGGGGGGATAGGACCACTTAAAAATTATGCATAATTAAAACTAATTTATCAATTAAACTTAATTAAGTAATTAACACTTAGGCTTCCAAGCCAAGTGGGTCCAATTATAAAGACTACAAATAATTTATCTATTAAACAACTAGTTTATAAGTGAACTGAAACTATAGGTTGTGTGTGCTTTACTAATCAAGTATCTAGCATACAGTTCTATTCAAATAATCTACCATTCAACCCAATAAGCACCTAAGCATGAATATGAAATGTACACAAATTACAATCATAAACACAAAAATATATAGTGGTTCGGTTTCCTTACTCCACTCAAGACATCCACACTCTTCTCTCGAGTGCTTTGGATTTCACTATAGGTGTTTCAATAGGTTCAACCTAACCTTAGGTGTTTCAACAGGTTTCACCCAACCTAGGAGTTAGGACAAGGTTCCTCCCAACTTAGGAGTTTTGACAAGGTTCCTCCCAACTTTCAGTCCTACACAAGAACCTACAATGGTTTCTAATGCTAACTAATAACCCCGATCCTAACCAAAGATCTACTGATTACTTCTGACAAGGGCTCCCAATGGAGACTAACATATACACACCCATGTCCAGTGGATCCCCTTAGAGACTTTGATTTGGCCTTACACAAGAGCTTAGGTCCTACACAAGAACCTCTCAAAATGTCCAAAGTCCGAGTGTCATATATATACAGTTAAAGCTCCAACATCTAGAAAACAGACACATAACAGCTAGTCTTCGGTGGCATCGAAGGTAGTCTCCGGCTGCAGCCGAATTAGGTAGGGTCCAGGCCACATGCCGCTCCCCTGTTTTGGGTCCTTTCGGTGGCACCAAAGAAGCCTTTGGTTGTAGCCGAAGCTGTGTCTAGCTATAGTCGAAATAACCCCTAAAAATTGTTGTTTAGGCTGTTTCTTTTTTCAGCAGTTTGGGTACCTCTTTAGCATATTGTATCATAGATCATTAAAGGTTCTAAGGCTATGGAAGATGACTAAAGGTTTTCTATTAAGTCTAAGTCATTTAGAGGTTAGGTTGTTTTGGAACAATGGTCTAAGGATAGGTTTACCAAGGCACCTCATGATTTACTTGTGTCTTCGGCCTTGATGATTCAAGACTTCAAGTCTTTGAGTCTTCAGTCTTCAAGTCTTCCTATGAAGGCTCAATCGACTCAAGACACCCTAGCTTATGTTATTAATAAACAAGGTGTACAAACAACTGCACTAATATATTTAAGTCCATCGAATCAACAGATCGATCGAACGAATCAACAGTTAGCAATTAAAGATCCGTTGAAGCCTTTTTCTTATAAATTTGGCACTTAGACATTTGCAAAGTAGAGGAAATTTTCATGATTTTAGAGCCCCTAGGTATACAACTCGTATCCATTGCTCTTAGGCTCTAATCTATTGAGTTCTTATCATCTTATTTGTGATTCATCACTCCATATGAGCATTCCAAGCTCACCTTAAAGATGTACACGTTTTTTTTTTTTACATTTTCTAGAGGTTAGACACTAATCCTATAGGTGAACCCTTTGTCTATTACCCTCTAAAATGATCGTCTAGGTGAATCGCCATTTAAAACCAATTATACCTTATTTGTAGGAGATTCTACCCCCTATCCCTTTCTTCCATCACCTTGGCATTCTTATAGGTAGATCAAGTGTAAAGTAGTCGATCGAAGGTATGGAAGAAGATTCACTTAAAAGATTGAGGGAGCAAAAGAGAAGCCACATCAAGATTGATCGAGCATCTCAAAAAGGCACTATCTAGGGGCTCATCCTAAACTTGTAAGAGTTTAATTAGATTTCAAAGTATACGCAAGTCTTGTGTAGATTTGAGTATAGAATTTAAAATCCAAACTCAACTAGGTCCTTGTATAGGACCGCCTTTGGTGGGAGTATATGTAGGCCCTTGTGTAATATCGCATAGGTTATTAGTGAGCCTATAAAAACCCTTAAAGTTTCTGTGGGAGCCTTCGGCGGGAGTGTATGTAGGTCCTTGTGTAGACCCGTCTCCGTCAGAAGTATATGTAGCTCCTTATGTAGGACCGTTAAGGCTATTGGTGAGCCTATAGAAAACTTTTGAAGTTTCTATGGAAGCCTCCAGTGAGAGTGTACGTAGGTCCTTGTATAAGATCTTAAAGGTTTGTGGTGAACTTATTGAAAACCATTATAAAGGTTAATGGTGAACCTATAGAAAACCACTGAAATAGTGAAATTCGAAAAACTCAAGTTTGAGTTTGTCATCTGAGAGTGGAGTATGAATTTAGCTAAACCACTATATACACTTGTATGCTAGGTGTTCAATTCATTACGATCACTAAATATCTCTATCTTACCACATAGATTCGTTGCACATATAGTTGTATTTCTTGTAGTCTATAATTTCAGACTCACTTAATTGAATTAATTGATAAATAATTTTAAGTGGTCCTATTCACATTCCCTCTAGGACTTAGCCATAATTCTAAACTCTACTAAGCTTTTGCATTGTGGTATCAGTATTAGATATCCATGCAATTTCATCATGCTCAATCATACATGTCGTTATGGCCTACTAGTGTGAGATATTATCAGTCCATCTATATTTTAAAAACTCATTAAATCTTCTACTTCAAATTTTAGGTTATTTCCGTACACAGCTAGGCCACAACTTATAAAATAAACTAACAGTTAAATGATTATTTCTATCTATCCATTTATTTTGTGCTCCCACCCATTTGAGATTGAAATTGCCTTACTTTTGTCGATTGAAAGAATAGAGATATAACAAAAAATAAAATAGTTTTGAGATAAAGATTAAAATAGAAATAGATAGGGAGAGCTGAGGCACATTATTGTTGCTGCCTTAAAGATAGATTTTCTCCTATAAGGATTGAATCATCAATGGCCTAGGTCTCAACACTCCTGTCCTTAGGATAACTCTCGATGGTGGATGACGTAGATCAAGTGCACGCATGATTGAAGCCACTTGAAGCTCAAGTTGGCTCTTTGATTTGCACACACAAAGACAAACGAAGAAGAATAAAGAAGAATAAAGAGAGGAGATAGAGAAATGTTTGATGTTACAATACTTAAATGAAAAGTAAAAATCATTTTTAAAGAAGAAACAATCGCTCAAGACACGTGGCACACACATGGTAGACATTGACATATCATTACATGTGTGACGGTATACTGAAGCTTACGTCGCACATGTGACATCTTTATGCACACATGTGGCGTCATCCAAAAGGGAAAAAACATGTT
Source organism: Liriodendron chinense (assembly GCA_003013855.2). Taxonomy (NCBI): domain Eukaryota; kingdom Viridiplantae; phylum Streptophyta; class Magnoliopsida; order Magnoliales; family Magnoliaceae; genus Liriodendron; species Liriodendron chinense. The sequence continues at coordinate 1,401,802 of ML058572.1, forward strand.
TAAGACAAGGGCACCACACCACACCGCACTTCAGCGTGACATGCGCGTCAGTGCAAAGATGCTCTCAAAGCATCCTCTTGGTTTCTAATACAAATTACTAGGTGAGGGATTTAATATAAAGGCTTTCATATCCCACTTTTGATATGATGTGGGACAAAATCCACTACAAAAGAAAAAGTTTATTTTTGTTTTTTTTGTTTTTTAAATCGATTGTCTCCGACAATCTCTGAATTTAAAAAAAATGAAAAGACAAAAAAAAAAAAAAGAAGATAATGAAAAAGTAAACAAGTGTGTAAATCAGTGAAATGAGGTGCATGAACAAAGGCATCTAAAGATTTGAACCTTGCCTAGTGCAAACATATTTGGTTTAGGAGGTTAGTGATTAAGAGTCTTGAACTAGCCTCCTTTAAAGGCAATCCTGATACATTACACACACAACATTTCCAAGTAATTTAAAGTTCTCACAAAGTTAGTACATTAAATCCATGTGCATTATCTAAGTTTCATGGGTGTTCTAGAGAATGTTCTAGTTCTCATAGGAAGTAGCCCCAATTCCACATTCATATAAGTGGATATCCTTGGACTTCATGAAGTCAATTGGAATCACTCCATCCTTGAGTAATTGCTTGACCAAGTTTTGCCTCAAACATTGATATCTGAAATTTCTATTATAGGTTCAATTATTATTTTTAGCTATTATAGATTGGTTACCAGAATGCAAGGCTATTGCTACCACATGCTTATCCCATAAATGTATATATGTGAGAAGATTCTTAATCCATTTTGCTTTTTCTACAACAGTGGCTAGAGCGATGAACTCGGATTACATTGTGGACTGAGATATACATCTTTATTTCTTAGATTTCTAGAAAACTAACCCCCACCCCACCCCACCCCACCCCCCCCCCCTCGAATCTGATATCTCATGTGTCATTGTACTCCTCCATTACAACTGAATATCTAACATATCAGAGGCCATAATTACATGTCTTTTCCAAGTATCTTAATAATTTGTTCACAACATTCCAATGATCTTGCCTGAAATTACTAGTATATTTACTTAATTTACCAACAACATATATATGTAATGTCAGGTTTAGTGCAATTCGTTAAATACATCAGATGGCCCATGACACTAGAGTACTCAACTTTATTTTTTCTACTCTCCCTCATTTTTAAACAACTTTGTAGAGAATCGAAAGTACTAGTAGGCATATAAACACCTCACCCAAGATAAGAAAGACGATCTCGTAGAACCAAATCGAACTTCAAAGTTAGACCTCCGACCAGCATGAAAAAGCATTACAAACATGAGCAGGTTGGATAGATGACATGCTCAGGACCTCCCAAAGCCAACCAGGTGCTGAAAACTGCAAAAATGCATTCACAAAAATCGAATTCTTGCTGGCCACTCTAGCCCACTTAGAGCTTCTAACTGAGACCTAAATTGATGGCAAGGTAAAATACCTTGAAAAATGTTTTAGAGAGCACCGACAAGAATAAAATTCCTGTTGATTCCCAAAAAGTCCGTTTATCAGCTGAATAACTCTTATCACTTGAAATACTTTGAAAAATGTGAAACAGGCCATGTAGACCATTGATGAGAATACATTTCATGCTGATCTAATCTATATAATTTGGCTCATTTCTCTTAGTTTAAGAGGATTTCGATTGTTAGGGGAATGGTTATAAGGAGAGAAAAAGTTGTTTTGAGAGGCTTCTTTAGGATTATCTAGGCAACCTTTGAGAGAGAAGAGAGTTTTCTTCATTACGCTTAAAGGATGTAAGATCTAAAAGAGAAGAGAGAAAACTTTATGAGAAAAAAGTTTATTGAAGTCCATGAGTCGGGCTAGGATCGAGGATACCCGACCATCTCTTTGTTAAAAGGGTATTTAGTCTCACTTTCCCTTCTCATATCTCGTCCAAGCTAACATTTCCATTGCATACGTCCTCCTACATGTATACTATTATTAATTTTCTTTTTTTCTTTTCTTTTACTCTAACTAGTTAGATTGTCTCCATAGTTTAACCACATATGTAGTCTTTCTAAAAGACTGTCTCCATAGTCTAACCACAGATGTATTCTTTCTAAAACTTAGTCAAATCTTTAAAAATCCTAAAAAAGTAGAGATGAACAGTTGTGTGGGTAGAAAAGGTGCCTAACCTCCTCCTTTTCCATCAACGAGGCTTACTCAAAATCTTTAACTACAAACCAACCACAAGGGTCATTTGAATTGGGAAATCATACAATTTCCAAATTCACAAGTGATTTTATGGTTTTAGTTGGTCATAAATTCTAATCTTTATTGTCTAGTGGCAACTCCAAGTCAAACACATCATACTTGAGTCAATACTACACTCCCTCTTCACACCATTCAAAAAGTAAACCACACCCACAAAGTGAGGGGTGGGCATGCTTGCTATGTTGATATGGTGCGTAATCAAGAAGATTATACTTAAGATTTTCTCAACATAATATGATTTTGATAAAGTGATTTCATTAAAATCTTTAATTATTTTAATTCTAAGAATCACATTAGCGTATGCCAAGTCCTTCATATTAAAATCAAATGACAAGAAGGATTTGATTTCATTCATCATATTGATTTTAGTATAAAACATCAACATATCATCCACGTATAGGCATATGATTATGTGTTAAGCTCTTGATTTCTACATATTTTAACCCCATTTCATCACATTTTATGCATGATTCATATTTTTTAAGACCTATCTAATGCATGTTTTGTAAGTGTAGGAATGAAAGAGAGATTTCACTTATTTAAAGGCTAAAAGAACACTTTTAAAATCACTTGATGATGAAGGAAGATGGGCCAAAGGAGTGGAAGAAGAATCAAGGAAAGAGGAGAGAAAGAAAAGAAGAAAAAACATCACCATTATTAGGCCTGACCGGTCATGATCGATCGGCCACCTCCTTGCAACCCACATGGAGCACGCTAGACTGAACCCAGCTAGGCCCGACCGGTCATGACCGGTTGGCCATCAAGCCATCACATTGTTGCCCATCCTCTGAGCATGCTGGACTGCTACCCAGACCCCTCCTGACTGATCGTGACCGGTCTACCAAACATCTCGACCAGTCATGACCGGTTGGCCAAGTGTAACTCTAGAAAAATCAGAAATTCCAGCAACTTGTTCATGAAGCTTCGAATTTTCATGCGTTGCATAACCTCTTACGCACTTCTGGAAGTTTATGAGGTGGTGGATCTTCAATGCTATAAAAGGACACTTAGGGTGGATCTAAACTCATCATACAAGGCTTGGGAACTCGTGGGAGATGAAGAGGATCATCGTGGAGCGTCTGCAACTCCTCCGATTTCGATTTTTTATGCTTTTTAGTAGTTTACCTTTTATTTCTAGTTAAAGCATGATAATGCTTGGCTAGAACCTCTTAGCTAAGGCTAAGAGGTGAAGCTTGTAGTTAGTTCTAATGTATGATTTGTTTAATTTAAGTACCTTTACTAAAGTTTGAATTTTTAAGGTTCTAGTTTGAATAAGATTGGAGTTTTTGATGTTTTATGAGAGTTCATGTACTTTGGACATGAGTTCCTTGCAATTCTTTGAGATTACTATGTTTGGATTGATTAGAATTGAATTGTAGTAACCCTGGAACATGCCATGATCTCTTGGTATGGTTTTTACTTCGAAGGCTACAAGTTCAAGTTCTATGTGCTTCATTAGAACTAGAATATGATTTTCTGACTTAAGTGGGATTGTTTGTGTTTGAATACCTAATCTTTCAACTATATGAGAGATAGAACTCCGAATCTAGTTTTGTTTATGCTTGAATGAATGAATTCACATTAGACTACTACAAGTAGATCCTTAAAGCCTTAGTTCCCTTAACTATTAGATTTTCTTCTTCTTAAGTTACTGTTTTACTTAATTCTTAAAATTGAATTCTAAAATTGCTAAGATTGAAGCTATTAGAATAATTTGAGATTGTTTACCCTAATTCCTTGTGGATCGACCTCAGTCTTACCGAGATTATTACTACATCGCAGCCTTGCACTTGAGGCGAGCGAACATTATGCATGCATTTTCAAATAGTTTACTATGTACATATTTGTCAGATTCATTGATTTGAAACAATTTGATACTAACACTTAATCAAATTTCTCATGACATTTTCAAGTGCTTATGTAAGACCATAAAGAGATTTAATTAATTGACACACTTTTTTCTTAACCTATTATAAGAAACCCATTAGGTTAATCCATATATCTCTTTTCTTCTAATTCTCCATTTAGAAAAGAAGTTTTTACAACCATTTGATGGATTACAGGGTTATGAATAAAATTAATTGCTATCAACATACGTATGGTGGTGATTTTATTAACTGGTGAATATGTATAGAACATTTGTTGAGCTCTGAATTGTGCATATTCTAACCCCAATTCATTACACATTATGCATGGTTTATATGTTTAAAAACTAATCTAATACATGTTTTTGTGTTCGTAGGAATGAGGGAGAAACTTCACCAATATGATGCCAAAAGAGTCACTTTACATTCATTGAAGAACAAAATAACAAGTGCCAAGAGGTGGAAGATAGGAGCAAGAAAAATGGGGAAGAAGAAAGATAAAAGTGCAAAAAAAATACACTGTCGACAGGTCAGCTGACCGGTCGACCATGGCCACCGACGGTCAATAGACCGATCGAAATTCATCTGGAGGAAGCAATTTTCACTGAACTCGCTAGACAAAACGTCCACCTCCGACAGGTTGATAGACCGGTCATCAATTCAGTGTTGAAGTTCAAACCTTGCTAGACAGTTTTTAGACCTGTCACTACAGTGCATCGACCGGTCGACAGACCAATCGCCACAGTAAAAAATAAAAAAACTTCTTCTTCAAGCTCCGACTTTTCCTGCGCAACTACGTAACCTTTTGCGCGATTCTGGAACTTTATGAGGTGGTAGAGCTTCCAATCTATAAAAGGACACCTAGGGCCTTGTCTAAACTCATCATAAAAGGTTGAGAAGTTCGTGGGAGGTGGAGAGGATCGTCGTAGAACGTTCGCAACTCCTCCAACTAGAGTTTTTATGGTTTTTCTATGCTTTTATAGTAGTTTTCTTTTGAGTTTTAGTTTAACCTGTTAATGGTTGGCTAAACCTCTTAGTTATGGCTAAGAGGTAAAGCTTATAGTTGTTTGCAATGCTTAATTCGAATTAGTTCAAGTACTTTTGGGTTTAATGAAGAACACTTCTAGTTCAAGTTTGAAATAAAGTTAGTATTTTTAGTTAATCTTCTATATCTTGTGGTTTCTCTTACATGTGATGTTTTAATTACTGAAATTGCTTAATGAGGTGTTGATTGATAGGATTTTGGGTTGTAAAGATCTTAGATACACCATGATATGTTAGATGCTAGGAGATCTTACAAATCAAGTTTGCTAAGTGCTTATCAAGAATTAAACTAAAAGAAGTTTTTATCTTCGGGATTGATCTGAGATAGATATTTATGTATTGATATTGGTTTAATAGAAGTTCAATTCATGCTTCTAAATCAAGTCTCGTGCAAGACTTGAGGAAGAATCATAAATCTGATCTCAATTGTTTTGTGAAGGATTGGGCTATGTGATTGGATACGCCCAATGCCTTAGTTGATTATGAGATAACCATATCAGTGGATGATCCATCTATATTAGATATGTTATGATGATTTGATTACTCCATATTTTGATTGGATAGGGATAGAACTCCGTTTTCAATTGAGTTATTGGCTTGAATGGTTTGAATTGACGTTGTGAATGATTATAAGTGGATCTTTGTCGCTCTAGCGTTTTATTTCCATGATTTAGTTCTAAAATAGATAGTTCCATGTTCTTAAATTTCATCCATCAATACAAATCCGAATTTAGTCCATCCTAGTTATGTAGTTTAGAATTGTTACGACAATCCCTGGGGATCGATCTCGGTCTTACTGAGAATTATTACTACATTGCAACCTTGCACTTGAGGCGAGTGAATAAGTTTTTGGTGCCGTTGCCGGGGATTAGGTTAACGGTTCTAAATTTTATAATTAGGGTATAGTTAGGTTAGATAGGTTAGGTTAGAATTTATTGTTTTAGTAGATTTTTCTTAGAATTTTTCTACTACTAACAGCTTTTTGTCTGTTTTATAGGATTTTCTTCACTAACCTAGTTCTTCAAATCCGGTAACACCATTTTAACTTAAAGTCCTCTATTTTTTTAGTTTTTAATCTTGTTTTTATATTTTTAGATTTTAGATTTAGTTTTTGCTTTTGTAGTTTATGCCCCATTGGGAGTGTGATCATATATCGTGACTTCTAAGTGAGGGAGGTTTAGTTGGAGGTCTAGTTAATCACAGACGAGTTAGAAAACGTCTAAGAAGTGTTGAATCATCTGAAATCATGGCTGAGAACGAACCATTCAATGTTAAGAATGTTGAGCATGATGCACCACCAACTAGAACGGTACGCTATGTTCCTTCGGTTAAAACATTGCGAGATTATCTACAACCGAAGAGAACAACCACATCTTGCTACATTGTTTTTCCACTTAATGTAGGAAATGTGGACCTTAGACCAGGAATTATCAAATTTCTTTCAAAATTCCATGGACTTGATTATGAAAGTCCATATGAGCACCTGAGTGAATTTGAGGAGATTGCCAACACCTTTCAATTTAATGACGTCTCCCAAGATATAATCAAACTCAAATTGTTCCCTTTCTCTCTTAAGGACAAAGCCAAATCATGGCTTCAATTACTTAAACCTAGAAGCATTAGGACATGGGCTGAGATGACCCGAGAGTTCCTTAAAAAGTATTTCGTGGTTTATAAAACCAATGCACTAAGGCGGACCATTATGAACTTCTCCAAAAAAGTAGATGAGAAATTTTTTTAATGTTGAGAGAGGTTCAAAGATCTTTTATTAGAGTGCCCACATCATGGTTATGAAAAGTGGCGCTTGATTGACTTCTTTCATGATGGATTGAGCTTAAACATGCGTCAGTTTGTCCAAATGATGTGTAATGGTGAATTTTTTAACAATGCGCCCGATGATGCTTGGGATTACTTTGATATGCTAGCCGAGAATGCCCAATCTTGGGACATCTCCACTCTGACTAGTAATCCTAAGTCAGCCCCAAGAGAGAAAGGAGTGCATGTATTAAATAGGGAGGATGATTTAAATACAAAGGTGGCGGGTCTCACAAAGAAGGTTGATGCCATAGAATTGAGGAGTGTTAACATGATAACCACCGGTGAGGCCATAGAAAGTATATGTGGTATTTGTGAAAGTGATGTTCACTTAACAAAGGATTGCCCAACAATCCATGTGTTTCAAGATATTTGCAAACTCAAACGAATGCTACAAACGCTTACCAACGCCCCTTTAGTAAACCAAATTCTAACTTGAATAATCCTGATTGACCGTGTAAACTGAATATTAATGGGAAGAATGGACTCATGGTAAATACAAACAATGCTTCCCAACGGCCTCCTTAAAAGAGCACTCTTGAGGATACATTGAATGCGTTCATGATTGGACAAACTCAGATAAATCAATCAAACATGCAGGCCATGAATGAACTTAAAATCTTAATTCAAAGAATTGGGACACACCTAGGAGTTAGAGAGCAAAAGACCATTTTGACCCAATCTCATCCAAACTCCAAGGAACAATTGGAAACAAATTCCAATTCTTCAACCCATCCTCACGTGGAACATGTTCAAGCCATCACCACTCTTAAAAGTGGTAAAATGATTGAAAAATCTGAACCGGTGAAGGTCGTAAAACCTAATGATCCGGTTGATTCTAAACTAATGGTGAATCGAGCAATGCTCCATAAGATAAAGAGCTGAAGCGTGTGTATAAACTCGTGGCCCCATTCCCCCAACGTCTTGTCTCAACCAAAAGGCCAAGTGAAAATCAGGACATTCTAGAAGTTTTCCAACAAGTCAAAATTAGCATTCCCTTATTGAATGCAATTAAGCAAATCCTTCATATGCCAAATTTCTAAAGGATCTATGTGCTGTAAAGCATAAGCAAAACGTACACAAGTTACGGATCGCTCCGTTAGAATACTGAGAGGGGTGATTAAAGATGTGTCAGTCCAAATCGATAAGTTCTACTATCCGGTAGACTTTATCATTTTGGATACATAAGCGGTTACAAATATATGCACTCAAGTTCCCGTCATTCTAAGCCGATCATTCCTAGTAAGCGTCAATGCTATAATCAATTGTAGGAATAGGGTTATGAAAATATCCTTTAGAAATATGATAATGAAGCTGAATGTGTTTCATTTGTAAAAACCATAAGAGGATGAGGATGAGGATGAAGATGAGATTCACATGATTAATTTCATAGATACAATTGTGGATGATGATGAGCCACCCTTGGCTAAATTTTTCAAAACCTTAGAAGTTTATTTGGCTCATTCCAATGAAGAAGTAATTTTAGATATTAGTGAGGCCTTGGAAGAGCTAAAATCTAAAATTTTGATTGACAAGACACCAATCACTGATTTAAACAAAATTGTTGTACAGGAAATGGATGGATTGGTGCTTAATTTGCCTATAGAGAGGCCAATTTCTGAAAGTGTAGTAGTTGAGAACTTATTCCAACTTACACAAGTGACTGAGAAGTTCGAAGTTTCCTACATTATCGAAGAGTGTTTGACTTATTTTGAGGATTGGGATGATCCTATGATCCGTGACATTGTCAATGCCTTAGGGAAAACTTCACCGGTGCTAAAAAAAACTCCTTCCACGGAATGTAACACCGATTTATCAATTGTGGAAGCACCAGTAGAATTTGATTATGTTGAGACTATACCGACTTGTGAAGAAGAAATACAAGTCTCTACATCTCTTTGGTTTGTTTAAATCAAAGAGCACCATCTCTAAGATGACCCTTATTTGATTAATTTTTTTCTAGACAAGTTGGAAATGAGATTTATAATTGATTATCTTAAATAATAAAAATTCTCATTTCCTAACACATTAGGTGATAATTTTGAGAAACCTGCTGAAAATTTTCAGCAAGATTTTCAATAGATTAGAATGACAAACATCACCCATGTGCATTATCAAGCAGGATGGTGGATGACATTACTAAAAAATCTTTTACTCCACCTACTAATCCTGTTAGATTCCATTCTTTTAGATGATCATGTGTATCAAGATTAACCTCTTAGTCTGATGGAGATATAAAGTAGTTTATATTAGTTTGAATTATTTAATTGTCGGAATTGTAGATTTCATGATCGACTCTCTCAGGTATTCTCGTTCTCACCCTCTTTTATTTTTATCATTGCTCTCATTGTTATTGCTCATTGCATATATTTTTATATTGAGGACAATGAAAGATTTAGTTGGGGGTGGGATTCCTAGATGAATCTAGGAATTTATGACATTTCGAGCAATGGTTTCAATTTTTTTAAAAATTTCAAAACTCTTTTGGAAAACTTTGTTTCTATATGAAATTGCGTCGGGTAGTCTAACACGACACCCTATGCATACACGTGCGAAAGCTTAAAGAGCAACTAGAATTATGGCTAAACCTATAGGAGGGGGTGATTAGGACCTTTTAAAAACTCTTTTCGCCTACTTAACCAATTCAACAAATTAAACTTCGTAAGCGATTAACACTTTGGCTTTCAAGCCTAAGTGGGTCCAATCAAAAGACTAGTAAATGACATATACAATAACAACCTAGTCTATACAACACATGTAGACAATAGAGGATGGATCAACAGAAGCTCAAGTCTACATGAGGAGTGAAAGTACATCTTGTGAGTGTGGATGTGTCTATCAAGTGCCTAGCATACATTCCTAACTAAGCATTCATAATTAATCAATTAAACACAATGCATAAAGAGAAATGTGCTCAAGAACAATCACAAACACAAGGATGTATAATGGTTCGACTACTTGTCTACTCCACTCCCGGTTCAAGTACTCAACCCCTTTGAGCACACCGGCATTCACTGGGGAGTTTAAATCTGGTTCCTCCCAACCAAGGTGTTTTAACTCGGATCCATCCAACCGGGGAGTTTATAGGTTTCTCCCAACCTACACATTTGCACCCGTGTTGGTGGCTCCCCCTTGGAGACTTTGTTTACGCCGACTAACGAGCCAAGGAACGGCTAACGTCCCTGGGTTTTAGACCCAACTAATAGGCAAAGGATCGGCTGACGACCCTAGTTCGAGTTTGTCAAACAAACTCTACACTCAACTCCCACAGGGAATTGAGTGGATGGACTCCTAACAAGACAACCTTACTTGTCGGATTGAGCTCCTTTGTAGCGCCGCTTTGGGTTGCTTCTTCTCACTCTCCCGTGCTTGAATTAGCTCCCCTTGTGCTCCCCCGATCTTTGACCCCGCTGCTTTGCCAAGGCTTTAGCTCCAAGATTAACTACCTTGCATGAGAAGCTCCTTTGGAGATGCCCAAGGTGCTAGGGAGGGTAGGTTTGAGATCTCTACAACTTATGGGAATGGGTTGCCTAAAGAGTCTCACCTAAAACGATCTCATCATAGAGTATTGGATAGGAATATGACTATTAAGATCAATCCAACTCTAGAGATCAAAAGAGGGACAAGTGCATCTTCTTCTTGAGCTTTGAATGCTCCATACTTGTGATGAATCACAAAGTAGATCACTTTTTTAGGTTAGGAATAAGGCTCTTAATGATCTTCAACAATGGTAGCTCCTATCTCCTCAAAATCCCATCTCTTAGCTCAAAAAATGAATCCTCCACTTTAAATAGATTTTCTTCCAACGGTAAAAAAACGGGCAGATTCTCGCATCTCCGATTGATAAAAAATATGGTCCGATTGATCGGAGTCATGTCCGATTGATCGGAGATCTATCCAGAGACGTCTCTGGAGGATTTTTCGATTGATCGGAACACTGTCCGATTGATCTGACGGACCCTTCGGATGATCGGAACACTGTCCGATTGATCGAAAATATGTCTAGTGGATTTTCAAAGTTTGCTGGAACAATTTCTGATTGATCAGAACTTATGTCCGATTGATCGGAGTCCTATCGGAGCCATCTTTTGATTGATCGGAGATCAATCGAAAACTGCTATTTGAGCTGTTTTGTTTACAGCAGCTTCCACATCTTTAATTAGTCTAATTTATCATGTTTTTCATGGAGTTCTAAGACTAATGATGATGACTAAAGGTATACCTAGTTGGTGCAAGTCATCTAAGAGGTTATGGGTTAGGTTTTGGTCGAGGACAAGGCACACCAAGGCATCACTTTTACCTGTTTCTTCTTTCTTGATGCAGCCGGTCCATCTTGAGTCTTCGGTCTTCGTCTTCATTAGGCTCAACCGACAGTAGACTCACTGACGTAAGTGATTAACAAACAAGGTGCACTAGTATGCCACAGAAAAGTGCACTAACACGATACACCTACTACAAGTATGAAAGGACGAGAGATGAATTGATATGATTTTGAGATCTTTGAATTACCTATAATATAATAGTTTTTCTATATGAATTCCCCTATTTATATGATCGATAAAACATTTGAACACTTTTGAGTCTAGTTCACGTTACACGATTCTTATGGTTTGAAGGGATTATGTAGATTTGTAGATTGATTAGACTGAGATTTAAGATGTTAAATAACCAGACTAGGGAACTTTGTCATCCTTATTCATGAGAAATAAGAGAAAAAGAATGAAAAATATGGATTTCTAAAAATCCTATCTCATATATATGGAAAAAAAAGTATGGTTATTATTGAAAATTTTTAAAAATGGCTACCTATTACCAACCAAGGGATGGTCTATCCGTAACCAAAGCTGGAAATGGGAAGTAGTGTGAAAGCAGTCAAAGGAACGGTAAGGCAAATTCTTGTCAGAGGCATTTGGTTGATCTGTACACTTTTAGATCCTTAGTTTAGCTGATTTATGAAGAAGGTAATCTTGAAAATTCATGAGATGAACATTCACGATGCACACTAGATCGTATATGTTCGGATTCTTCTATTTGTCAATCAATTGGTGGGAATTCTATGTGAACACTTATTATGTTTAAAGAGTTTAGGATTTTCATTTCTTATCACTAAATTTCTCTGACTTTTATGCTTATATTTCTTGAAGTTTATAGAAGTATAGTTTCCAAGAGAGAGTTGTGTTTTTAGATAAGTGAATTGTTTCACACATGTTTTGCTTGAGACTAGCAAAATGCTAGTTAGGGGGTGTGTTGAGCTCTAAATTGTGCATATTCTAACCCTAATTCATCACACATTATGCACGGTTTACATGTTTAAAGACTAATCTAATACATGTTTTATGTTTATAGGAATAAGGGAAAGACTTCACTAATTTGATGCCAAAAGAGTCACTTTACATGTATTGAAGATCAATATAACAAGTGTTAAGAGGTGGAAGATAGAAGCAAGAAAGATGGGGAAGAAGAAAGAGAAAAATGCAGAAAAAAATACACTGTCGACAGGTTGGCTGACCGATCGACCATAGCCACCGACCGGTTGACAGACCGGTCGAAAATTCATCTGGAGGAAGCAATTTTTGCTGAACTCACTGGACATAAAATGTCCACCTCCGACTAGTCAACAGGAAGCTCTGACAGGTTGATAGACCGGTTGGCAATTCAGTGCTGAACTGCAAACCTTGCTGGACTAATTTTTAGACCCGTCGCTATAGTGCATCGACCAGTTGCAGACTAGTCACTATAGTAAAAATCAAAAAACTTCTTCTTGAAGCTCCGATTTTTCCTACGCAACTGCGTAACCTTTTGCGCGATTCTGAACTTTCTGAGGTGGTGGAGCTTCCAATCTATAAAAGGACACCTAATGGCTTGTTTAAACTCATCATAGAAGGTTGGGAAGTTCGTGGTAGGTGAAGATGATCATTGTAGAGCGTTCGCAACTCCTCCAACTAGGGTTTTCACGATTTTTCTATGCTTTTATAGTAGTTTTCTTTTGAGTTTTAGTTTAACCTGTTAATTGTTGGCTAAACCTCTAAGCTAGAGCTAAGAGGTGAAGCTTATAGTTATTTGCAATGCTTAATTCGAATTAGTTCAAGTACTTTTGGGTTTAATGAAGAAGAACACTTCTAGTTCAAGTTTGAAATAAAGTTAGTATTTTTAGTTAATCTTTTATCTCTTGTGATTTCTCGTACATGGGATGTTTTGATTACTGAGATTACTTAATTGAGTGTTGATTGATAGGATTTTGGGTTGTGAAGATCTTAGATCTATCATGATATGTTGGATGCTAAGAGATCTTACAAACCAAGTTTCCTAGGTGCTTATCTAGAACTAAACTGGAAGAAGTTTTTATCTTTGAGATTGATCTGAGATAGATGTTTATGTATTGATATTGGTTTAATAGAAGTTCAATTTATGATTCTAAATCAAGTCTAGTGCAAGACCGGAGGAAGAATCATGAGTTCGATCTTAATTATTTTATGAAGGATTGGGTTGTGTGATTGGATACGTCGAATGCTTAGTTAATTATGAGATAACCATATCAGTGGATGATCCATCTATGTTAGGTATGTTATGATAATTTGATTACTCCATATTCCAATTAGATAGGGATAGAACTCTGATTTCAATTGAGTTATTGGCTTGAATGGTTTGAATTGACATTGTGAACGATTATAAGTGGATCATTGGCGCTCTAGTATTTTATTTTCCTGATTTAGTTCTAAAATAGATAGTTTCATATTCTTAAATTTCATCCATTAATACAAATCCGAATTTAGTCCATCATAGTTACATAGTTTAGAATTGTTTCGACAATCCTTGAGGATCGACCTCGGTCTTACTAAGAATTATTACTACATCGCAGCCTTGCACTTGAGGCGAGCAAACAACATTTAATCCCTTTCATTTAGATCATTTGCCCACTTGCCTAGTTTTGAACTTTTCAATTGATCCATTTAGTCTAATTCTCTTCTTAAACACTTATTTAGATCCAATAAGTTTGTTACTCGATAATAGATTTACAAGTTTTCAAGTATGATTGTGTAAGACTGAATCCAATTTTATAGAAATGACTTCTCTTCAAAAAGTTACATTAAGAGAACTTATTGCCTTTGCATAGGTTGTAGGATCTTGTCCTACTAAGAATATATAAAAGTCAAGTCTAAAATTAGTCCCTACTCTGGCTCTCTTACTCTTGAGTTCAATATGCTCATCATTTGTATTATCGTTTACATTAAGTTTTATAGTTGGATTCTCTACTTCCTCATCGATAGTAAGCTTAAATTTTGATGAGAATTTATTTTTTAAAAAAATCAACATATAACAATTCGATAGTGTTTACTAATATATTGTTATGAGATTTTAACACTGACAATCTATATGCTTTCCTATTTGGGCACATCTTATGAATGCACAATTTAAGTTTGTCCCCTTATTTTATTTTCTTAGGTAAAGGTAGTTCTACTTTAATTAGGTACTCTCATACTTTGAGGTATACTAGATTTAAAGTTCTATTCTTCATAATTTAGGAGTCTTAATTGAGTGCTTTTGAGGTAAAAAATTTAGGATGTGACATTTGGTTAAGAGGGCTTCTCCCCATAAGTTAAAAGGTAGGATAAAGCTACTTAACATAACATTTATCATATTCATTGAGGGTTTTTTTTTTTGTCTACAATACTATTTTGTTATGGTGAATAAGGAGTAGCTTATTTCATGTATAATTCCCTTTTATTCTTAAAATTGTGTAAAGTCATTTGAGATGTATTTTCCACCCCTATTTAACATAAAAATCTTTACCTTTATATTTAGCTAATTTTCCACTTTACCGGTATAAGATTTAAATTTATTTTTTAAAATTTATAAATTACTACCTTATTAATTTGGTATTTACATCCAGGTACCTTTTTTAAAAGGTTTTCACTAAAGTACCCTAGTGATCCAAGAAATTATCATCCAAGAACCTTCTGTTAAAACTTTTTAATGGAAGTTGGGCTCCACTATGTGATGAAGGATTCGTAGCTTGGGTGGGTCACACCGTGATGTTTATATGGAATTCACTCCGTCCACATTGTATGTCACCCCATGTTAGGCCTAGGTCCCAAAAATCAGACCCATTCATGATTTAGGTGGACCATAATTGGATATAGTGTACAAGGAAATGCTCACCCTTCACACTATTTCCTTTTGTGTAGCCCACCTAAACCACGAATAGGTCTAATTTTTTTTACCAAAGGCCTAAATTTTGGTTTGGAATTTGATTGTTGGAGTGGATTCATATAATTTTCATCGTGGGCCCTTTAAAAAAATCAAGAGTGGACGTGTCTCTTTTAATTGTTTCTTTGGTGTGGCTCACATGAATCACATGTCAACCTTATTTTTATCCTTAGAATGAATGTGGGATTACACGTCTACTTATCAGAGTAATCTCTCATACACATCTAAATGGGCCCCATAAAACAGGCGTCTGGTAAAGTTTTTACAGAGAATGTGTCAAATCCAACTAGTTACACTATGAGTTATGATCCACCTAGTGGATAACTTCCAACCTACTAATCAAATTAACATCACTCCCTTCCAATAGGTTGGCCTTACAATAAGGATCACCTAATGAAAACTCAACCCCATCTAATCATTTGGTTGGCCAAACCATAGAAAATAGTTTTAACCATTGATAAATGGTAAAATACAAGCAAGGTACAATAAATGAGACGATCTAACTAATTTTTGCATGAAGAAATTATCATGGTAATTTACAACTTATTGGATGGGTTGGATGTTTAACACATAGGAAAGGTTAAATCATATCTTTTTACGGACTGTAATTCGTGGTCCAACTAGTTAGACATGCAACCTTCTCCTTTTCCATGGAAATTTATGAACAATTCAGAGATAATCTCTGTCCATTGATATTTTAAGGGGTTGATCGTAATGTATATGTGAAATCCGCTCTGACCAACAGATGTGTAATCCCACATTTAGCTCAGGATTAAAAAAAAAAAAAAAAAAAAATTAGTCTAACCTGTGATTTCTGGTGGGCTACATCAAAGGAAATAGTTAGGTGAGAAACATCCACCCTTAATTTTTATAGGGCCCACCGTGATTATTATATGAAATCCACTCCAACCATTAGATTTAAAAAAAAAAAAACAAAAAACAAAAACCTTAGGCCTAATGCCCAAAAATAGACCTATCTATGATTTAGGCGGATTACTCTAAGGGAAACAATGTGAAGGGTGAGTGTTGCCTTGTACACATTTTCTAATCATATGATCCACCTGAATCATGAATGGGGCAAATTTTTTTGCCCTAGGCCTATCATGCGGTGACACATGTGGTGGTCAAAATGGATTTTATATAAATATCATGATGGGACCCACCCAAGATGTTAACCCCTCATTCATACTGCAGAACCCCAACTTTGTTGAGTTCTGAATTGTGCATATCAATCCCTAATTTCATAGCATAATTACATGGTTTGAGTTGTTAAAGTCATAAACTTATGTATATTTCTATATTTGTAGGAAATTGAGAGAGAAATCATGATTTTAATACTAAATAGAAATCTTTAGGATGATTAGAAGACAAGTCTTTAACATGTTAAAGAATGGAAGAAACAAGTTGTCAAAGATCAAGACAAAAAATTGAAAGCAGAAGAAAAACAACAAAATTGACAGGTCGATAGTCATTGTCGATCGGCCGACAGACCAAATCAATTGATCGATAGGACTGGTCAATCGGCTGGATTAACTTCTGAACAAGCTGTAGTTGCTGGAAAAAAGACACCATTGTCGATCGATCAACGCCTATGATTGACCGACCGACCGACAGCACATTAAAAGTTTAAATTTTTATTTTCAGCAGTTACTTAAAGAGCAATCGGCCAAACGACGAGTGAAGTCGATGTGATTTTTCTTACGCAATCAAGAGGCAGTGCTCGATTTTTCTCATAAATAGAGGGCCCTTTGCAATCCTAAATCATCTTAGAAGAGTCCCAGACATGGTGGAGGTGTAGAGATCCGAAGTGGAGCTTCTTCTTCTTCTTTCTCCGAGTTTTTCTAGTTCCAGTTTTATTTTTTCTTAGTTTTCTTTTAAGTTCTAGTTCAATCATGTCTTTGATTAGCTAGACCTTTTAGCTAAAGGCTAAGAGGTGAAGCTTGTGGTTATTCTTAATATTTTAATTTGTCCATTTAAGTACTTCGAGATCTAATGTTGGATTTTTCAGATTTCTAGTTTGAATAAAGTTGATAGTTTTTAGAGATCTCTTGTGCCAAATATATGAGATGCTTGTGAGTTTCTGAGATTGAACATAATGCTTTTATGAGATTTGAATGATGGAAACCCTAGATCTACCGTGATTTTCGGATATGGTTGATGCTTTGAAGTTCCATTAGTTTAAGTTCTCCGTACTTGAAGTAAAACTAGTTTATGAAATTCCAGAATCTGTTTTGAATGTGCTTTAACTAAATCTATCTTCCAATTAGATAGCGACATGACTTCGATTCCAATTTTGTTATGTGCTTGGTGAATGAATTAGCATTAAGGATTAACTATAAGTGCATTATCCTTGACGCTCAAGTTTCCTTTAATTCTGATTTCATCTTTTTCCCTTCAATTGTTTATGCTTTCTAAACAATACAGTTTGTTCCTATTCTAGCCTAGTTAGATCTTTAGAATTAGTTACCTTTCTTAATCCCTGAGGACGATATCGGTCTCACAACTGAATTATTACTACATCCCGACCATGCATTTGGGGTTGTGAACAAATTTTTGGCGTCAGTTGTCACGGATTTTTGTGACGGTTAACGGTTCTGAAATTTAGTTCTGACACAGATAGATAGGATTTACTATTTTCTAGAATCGATTTTACAGATTTTCTATATTATGAACAATTTTGATTTGTTTTGTTTTGTAGGATTTCATCTAATTCATTAGATTTGGTATTATCCCTCTAACTTAGTCTTTCTTAATTAGTTCTTCTCTTAGATTTTCTGTTTTAGGATTTGGTATTAGAAGTTGTTTGTGTGGTTTATATCCCATTGGGAATGTGACCACACCCATCGTCTCTTAAGTGATGGAGGTTTGTTTAAAGGACTTCAAATTTAGAGACCGAAAAGATCTGAAAACTTGTAAAAGTTCAGGAAGGTATGGCTTCAAATCAACAAACCCCTTGGTGAAATTTACGTACTCCTCCTAATCCAAATTCAAACCCAAATTAAAATCAAGAGGAGCAAGGAGAGAATGAAGTTTGTAAGGTGGAGCTACAGATGTCTTTGGGGGGTGAATAGGACTTGGAAAATTTCTTACAATTTCAATGAATAATTAAATTATAGATAAAAGATTAACAAGAATAAACAATGCAATATATGAAATCCAATCACAGATCAATAGAGAATAAATTTGAAATATTGATCTCACTTAGATCGTAAGACAACCAACACATAAAATCTTAGGCAGGACAAACTTATTTCACGATTTTCTTGATATCACTATTCAAAAAAAAATAAGCAAGAAATAATCAAAAGAATAATAAACAATCACCACAATACACAAGAAGTTATAGTGGTTCGGTGCTTAAAAACACACCTACTCCACTCCCAAAATTACTTATCCTTGTAATTTTGGCTTTCCACTATAGTAAATGTCTTCACAGGTTCACCTTTATTACCTTATACAATAGTTGTGCTTTTCCCAGGCTATCATAATAAAACATCTAGTGATTCTCACAGGCCTATCACCAAAAACCTTAAATAAGATTTTCACAGGCAATCTCAAACAAACCCTATATGAAATAAGAGAAGTGATATTACTAATCTTCTTAAAGTAGAAGATATTGATGAAGCCAGCAGAGCAGAAGCTTCAGAGTTGCAACAATCCTTTCTTTGATGTATATAACCCAATATAGCTCAACTAAGAAGGATCTAGGATGTATGATTTTCAAAAAGTAATTTCTCTAAAAGCTGTAGATTCAATTCTCTATTCTCAAGTTGAGAATAATCACTCTCAAATAGCTTTAAAGTAACTTGAGAAGAGAGTTAAAATAGCTATTACAAAATAAACAAAACTACTAAATAGATAATTAAAAAGAACGGTCGACAACCGCCTCAAGTGCGTAAGTCCTTACGCAATTCTCGAAGATTCCAAGTCGGTGGTGGATTTCTTCTATAAAAGGCCACCTCCACTCTCTTTTTAAGGCATCTAGCAATGTGGGGAGCAAAGATATCAAGACCTAGGAGGCTTCCTAGCCTCCTAGAACGAGTTTTCTTCTTCTTCTAGTTTTAGTTCTAGTTTTAATATATTTTTTTCTTAGCTATCCTCTTAGCTAGAGCTAAGTGGTGAAGTTTGTAATTGGTTTCAATGCTTTAATTCGTTTCTTCAAGTAACATTGACTTACTTAGGATTTTCAAGTTCTAGTTTGAATAAAGTTTGGATTTTTAGAAGTTTTGTGAGAGTTTGCTTACTCCGGACATGAGTTCCTTGTAATTCTTTGAGATTATCATGATTGAGTTGTTTGAATTTGAATTGTAGTAACCCTGGAGCATGCCATAGTCTCTTAGCATGGCTATTACTTCGAAGGCTACAAGTTCAAGTTCTATGTGCTTCATTAGAACTAAAAATCTGATTTCCAGATTTAAGTGGGACTTTTTGTGCTTGAATGTTCTATCCTCCAATTAGATGCGAGATATGACTTTGATTCTAATTGTGTTGTGCTTGGATGAATGAATTGGTAGTGAACTACTACAAGTGGATCATTGATACTCTAGTTCTTCCCAAATCTTAGATTTTCCTCTTTTATGTTAAAAATTGATTTTCTAAACCTTTTAGATTCAAGTTATTAGAGTAGTTTAAATCCATTTACCTCTTCCCTGTGGATCGACCTCAGTCTTACCAATTTATTACTACATCGCAAGCCTTGCACTTGAGGCAAGCAAACAAAGACATATAAAAAACTGTGTTTGGGCTTGCCTGATTACAACAGCTTTCACCTCTTTTATTAACTTAATTTATCATGTTTTTCTATATGATTTAAGGATAATGAGGATGACTAAGGGTTTTCCTAGTTGATCCAAGTCATTTAAGAGGATTTGGGCATTTTGGTTCAAAGGGTTTAGGGTCACCAAGGCATCTCATGTACCTGTTCTTCTTCCTTAATGCTTTTGGTCCACTTGAATCTTTAGTCTTCAGTTTGTCAAGGCTTAACTGACATTACAACACATGGACACACGTGATTGACAAATAAAGTGCACTAGTATGCCACAGAAAAGTACAATAACATAAACGCCTTCAAGGTATCCTCCATAGTGATTTGAGGTGGGCCATGTTTAGTACAACATTTTGCATAGGTGGCCCCTCTTTGAAAGTTGGTGGGATTGGCCATAGGACCATTCTTCCAACTAAAATTAGGATGATTCTTTCAACTAGAATTATGTGTTACCTAGCGGTCCATTGAAAGGTTGTTGATAAGCGTTTGTGGCATTCTCTTGATCTTGCAACACTTGTTGGAACTCAGGAATTGTAGGACAATCTTTCGTAGAGTGTACATTAGCAGCACAAAATGAAATTACGTCGGTAAGTCTAACACGAAACTAATGTATACGCGTGCAGAAGCTTGGCGGAGCAACTAGAATTATGGCTAAGTCCTAGAGGGGGGGAGTAATTAGGACATTTTTAAATTCTTTTTGCATACTTAACAGTTTTATCAATTCAAACTAAGTAAGAACACTTCGGCTTCCAAGCCTAAGTGGGTCCAATCATAAGGCTAGCATATAATTAGCAATTAAATAACCTAGCATAAGCAAGCATAGATTAACATATGATTAAACTAATCAAGCACCTAATCTATGCAACTCAAGTAGACTATATGTGAGTGGATCATATAAGCTCAAGTTTACTCAAGAAATGAAAATACATCATGTGTGTGTGGATGTGCTTATCAAGTGCCTAGCATACATTTCAATTAAGCATTCATAATTAAACCATTAAATACATTAATGTATAATAAGAAATGTGCTCAAATACAATCACAAACACAATGATGAATAGTGGTTCGACTTTAGGTTTACTCCACTCCCAGTTCAAGTACCCCTTTGAGCACACCGGCATTCACTAGGGAGTTTAAATCTGGTTCCTCCCAACCAAGGTGTTTTAAATCGGATCCACCCAACCGGGAAGTTTACAAGTTCCTTCCAACCTACACGAACACACCCGTATTGATGGCTCCCCTTAGAGACTTATTTAGGCTCTACAACTAAGCCAATGTCCTACAACTAAGCCAAGGTCCTACAACCGAACCTCAATGGTTTTAGGCTCTATAACCGAGCCAATGTCCTATCCCACCGAAGGCTCCCCACTTGGAGACTCAATTCGACCCTACAACCAGGTCTAGGTCATACAATCGAACCTATTGAGTTTGAAGACAAAATCTATACTCAATTCTCCACGAGAAGAGAGTGAAACCGGACTCTTACAATTGACAACTTACTTATCGAATTGAGCCATTTTGTTGCGTTGCTTTGGGTTACTTGATCTCTGCTCTCATGTGCTTCAATCAGCTACCCTTATCCTCCCCCGATCTTTGATATTGTTGTGTCGCCAATGCTCCAACTCCAAGATCAGCCACCTTGCATATGATACTTCAATGGAGATGCCCAAGGTGTTAGGAGGTACGTTTGAGATTTCTACAACTAATGAGAATGGGATGCCTAGAAAGTCTCACATACAAGGATCTCATCATAGAGTATTGGATAGGAATATCACTATAAAAAACAATCCAATCTGTAGAAATCAAAAGAGCGACAAGTGCATCTTCATCATGAGCTTTGAATGCTCCATTCTTGTGATAAATCATAAGGAAGATCACTTGTCTGGGTTAGGAATAGAGCTCCTAAAGGTAAGCAATGATGGTAGCTTCTATCTTCTCAAAATCCCTCTCTATTACCCAAAAATGAATCCTCCTCTTTTTATAAGTTTTCTTCCAACGATAAAAAATGGGCAGATTTGCATTTCTCCGATTGATCAAATGTCACTTCCGATTGATCAGAGACTTGTCTGATTGATCGAAAATTTGTCCAAAGAATTCTTTGGAACAAATTTCGATTGATCGGGGTAAGGTCCGATTAATCGGAAGGACTTCATCTGATTAATCGGAGACACTGTTCGATTGATAAAAAATCTGTCAAGTGAATTTTTTAAATCCTCTGGAACAAATTTTGATTGATTGAAACTAGTGTCTGATGAATCGGAGTCCTATCAAAACCACTATCGGATTGATCAGAGATCAATCGAAAATTGTTGTTTGGGCTGAATTATTTACAGCAGCTTCCACCTTCTTATATTAGTCTAACTTATCATGTTTTTCAAGGTGTTTTAAGACTAATGATAATGACTAAGGGTATTCTTAATTAGTCCAAGTCATCTAAAATGTTTTGGATGTTTTTGTTCAAAGGGTTAGGGTCACTAAGGTATCTCATTTACCTGTTCTTCTTCTTTGATGCTTCTTGTCCACTTGAATATTCGGTCTTCAGCTTGCTAAGGCTCAACTGACATTACAACACATGGACTCACATGATTGACAAATAAGGTGCACTAGTATGCCACAGAAAAGTGCACTAACAATCTCCCCCTTTATCAATTACCCGACATAAACCTAACCTAAGACCGTGTCATGGTCCATACCAATGACACTACTAAAACACAAATAAATTACATGTGAAAAGAAAATAAACTTTACAACTCGAAATACACTAAGACATGTAAACTAGCAATGCTCCTCTTGATTGCTCCCCTATAACCTATCAATCCCTGAAACACAAAACAGAAAACTTATTTTTGTGGGACTTAATCTTTCTCCCCCTTTTTGTCAGCAATTGACAAACCAATCTCTCCCCCTTAATGGTACACCAATTAAGTTTAGGGTAGAGAGGATTAGAATGTCGCAGTTATAACTATAAAAACATGCTAACTAGAGAGAGTATAGGGTGCATGAACATATAAAACATTGAGCATGCACGAGAACATGATTAATAAGAAAATGTACTTATCTAAGCATAGTTAATCATGCACAATTGGTCATTTATGATATACATTAAGCAATAAATGCTCAAGGGCTAATAGCCCAATCAACCAACCTCCCCAAGTTATGTACATCATGACCTAAAACAAAGATTAACGTACAATTAAGCATAAAACTCAACAAGATTAGCTAATCTAAGCAGGGTGATAGTCTAGCAATCAAATATACCAAAATAAAGCAATGTTAAACTACCAAATTTGGGCTAATGAGGCTTGAATCCTCTGATATGCCCATAAACACAAAAATGAGGCTAAAATCTTCAAATTTTCTTATAGTTCCAGCTTCTAACTAATTTTACTAACTATGTTTAGTTTAATTAACCTAAAGGTAACTAATTTCATCAACACCCTCATAGAATGTATCATGAGGTGAGGGGTTGGGAACCCCTTTCCTAAAAGGGATAATGGTTTGGATCCTCTCTTAGATTAGGGGGAAGAGAGGTAGTAGTGGAAGCCATAAGAATTCTCACTGGTTTATGGCTCCCATCACTAGTGGAGTCACTCGATTCAGATTTTGACTTGTTTGTATCATTTTATGTTGTTGCCATAACCTTTTTACCATTTTTAGGCTTCTTTTGGCAATCAGTGGTAACATGACCATATTTATCACAGTTGTAACATTGGACTTTCTTTTTGGTAGATTTTCCTTTGTATTTATCACCATTCTTGTCCTTCTTCTCATAGGTTTTCCCTCTTTCAAATTTGAGGAATTGTTTGAATTTTTTATTTATCTTTTCATCTCCATCATTCTCATCATCGTTATCTTCAAACAACTCACTCTTAATTTTTCTATGGGAGTGTTTGTGGGACGTCCTTAAGGTGATATAATTATTCGTAGAGGGGGCCTTAAAGTGTAGTTCATGAGTTTGTAAGGAACCTAGAAGTTCTTCTACTTTCATGTTATTTATGTCTATACACTCTTCTAAGGCCACTACCTTGGTACCGAATCTTTTCGAGAGGGACCTAAGTATTTTTTCACATATCCTTCCTTCCGGAACCCTTTCCCCAAGGCAAACATGGAGCTGCAAATGTCGAAAAGTTTAGTGTAAAACTCCATGAAAGTTTCAGTCTCTTCCATCCTAATGTTTTCAAGTTTTGTGGTTTAGAGTTAAAGCTTCGAGCGTCTTACTATGCTAGTTTTCTCGTGGGTCACCTTAAATGTATCCCACACTTCTTTTGTAGTTGGGCATGTGAGAATGAGCTGATATTCTTCCGAAAAAATAGCACAGCAAATCGCATTAAGAGCTTTGGCATTTGCCAGATATTTAGCTCTCTCATTGTCATTCAATTTCTCATCATCTTTGAAAATGACAATGATCTTACCATCAACTTCCACTTGTTCCGTGGGCATGAAATATCCATTTAGTGTACTTGCCCACACAGATCGGTCTATGGATTGAAGAAAAATCCTCATTCTAGCCTTCCAATAGGCGTAGTTAGACTCATCAAAGTATGGTGGACGGTTGACAGTATTTCTATCTCGGGTAGATATGATGCTAGTGCTCTAGTATCGGATCTCACTCTAGACGGCTAAGTCCTTAAAAAGCAACCTACTCTGATACCAAATGAAATTATGTCGGTAGCTCTAAAACGACACCAACGTATAATCGTGCGGAAGCTTAGCAGAGCAACTAGAATTATGGCTAAGTCCTAGAGGGGGTGTAATTAGGACCTTTTTAAAATCTTTTCGCCTACTTAACAGTTTTATTAATTCAAACTAAGCAAGAATACTTCGGTTTCTAAGCCTAAGTAGGTCTAATCGCATGGCTAGCATATAATTAGCAATTAAACAACCTATCCTAAGTAAGCATAGACTAACATATGATTAAACGAATCAAGCACCTACTCTATGCAACTCAAGTAGACAATATGAGAGTGGATCATATAAACTTAAGTCTACTCAAGAAGTGAAAGTACATCATGTGTATGTGGATGTGCTTATCAAATGCTTAGCATACATTTCAATTAAGCATTCATAATTAAACCATTAAACACATTAATGCATAATAAGAAATGTGCTCAAATATAATCGCAAAAACAACAATGTATAGTGGTTTAACTTCAGGTCTACTCCACTCCCGCTTAAAGTACTCAACCCTTTTGAGCACACCGGCATTCACTAGGGAGTTTAAATCTGGTTCCTCCCAACCAACGTGTTTTAAATCGGACCCACCCAACCGGAAAGTTTACAGGTTCCTTCCAACCTACACGTACACATCCGTATTAGTGACTTCCCTTGGAGACTTGTTTAGGCTCTACAACCAAGCTAAGGTCCCACAACCGAACCTTAATTTAGACTTCACTCATGAGTCAAGGTCTTACAACTAAATCTCAATGGTTTTAGACTCTACAACCAAGCCAAGGTCCTACAACCAAACCTAGCGTTTACTCCCGCCGAAGGCTCCCCACTTGAAGACTCAATTCAACCCTACAATCGGGTCTAGGTCCTATAACCGAACCTATCAACTTTGAAGACAAAATCTACACTCAATTCTCCACGAGAAGAGAGTGAAACCAGACTCTTACAATTGACAACTTACTTGTCGGATTGAGCCCCTTTGTGATGCCGCTTTGGGTTGCTTGATCTCCACTCTTCCGTGCTTTAATTAGCTACCCTTGTGCTCCCCCTATCTTTGATGTCGTTGTGTCACCAATGCTCCAGCTTCATGATCAGTCACCTTGCATATGATGCTCCAACGGAGATGCCTAAGGTGCTAGGAGGTAGGTTTGAGATCTCTACAACTAATGGGAATTGGTTGCCTAGATAGTCTCACCTAGAAGGATCTCATCATAGAGTATTGGATAGGAATATCGCTATCAAGAACAATTCAATCTCTAAAGATCAAATGAAGGACAAATGCATCTTCATCATGAGCTTTGAATGCTTCATTCTTGTGATGAATCACAAGAAAGATCACTTATTTGGTTTAGGAATAAAGCTCCTAAAGGTAAGCAATGGTGGTAGCTTCTATCCCCTCAAAATCCCTCTCTATTAACCAAAAATGAATTTCCCTTCTTTTATACATTTTCTCCCAACGGTAAAAAAACATGGGCAGATTCACGTATTTCCAATTGATCGGATAAAGGTCCGATTGATCGGAGGTCACTTCCGATTGATCGGAGACCTATCCGATTGATCGAAAATCTGTTTAGAGAATTCTCTGGAACAAATTTGGATTGATTGGAAGGACCTCATCTGATTGATCGGAGACACTGTCCGATTGATCGAAAATATGTCCAATGAATTTTTCAAATCCTCCAGAACAAATTTCGATTGATCGAAACTTGTGTCCAATGGATTGGAGTCCTATCAGAACCACTATCCGATTGATCGGAGATCAATAAGAAACTGCTGTTTGGGCTGAATTATTTACAACAGCTTCCACCTCTTATATTAGTCTAACTTATCATATTTTTCAAGGTATTCTAAGACTAATGATGATGACTAAGGGTATTCCTAATTGGTCCAAGTCATCTAAGAGGCTTTGAGTGTTTTGGTTCAAAAGGCTAAGTTCACTAAGGTATCTCATTTACTTGTTCTTCTTCCTTGATGCTTCTTGTCCACTTAAATCTTCGGTCTTCAGCTTGTCAAGGCTCAATCGACATTACAACACATGGACTCACGTGATTGACAAATAAGGTGCACTAGTTT
This sequence comes from Liriodendron chinense, assembly GCA_003013855.2. NCBI lineage: Eukaryota > Viridiplantae > Streptophyta > Magnoliopsida > Magnoliales > Magnoliaceae > Liriodendron > Liriodendron chinense. Next base: position 1,428,483 of record ML058572.1, read on the forward strand.
TCCACAGAAAAATGCACTAACACAAATACCACATACGTTCTCAATGGCTTTATTGGAATTTGAGGATTCACTCTTCCTAAGTTCAATGGCCTCAACTTTCCTTGTAAGGCTATCTATCTTGGCGTTCACGTCTTCCTCTTCTCTGATGATGTACATCCCTCTTTTCTCTCTTTGTTGAGAAGGCCTAGGATTACTTGACTTGTCCAAGGTGTCCCAAGATTGGGCGTTCTCGGCCAACATGTCAAAGTAAGCCCATGCTGCCTCCCGATCTTTACTCATGAACTCGTCATTGTACATCATCTCTACGAATTAACGCATGTTGGAATTCAATCCACCATAGAAGAAGCTTATAATTCACCAAATCTCATAGTCATGATGTGGGCAAGCTAGTAGAAGGTCCTTAAACCTTTCCCAACTTTGAAAAAATGTTTCAATCTCTTGAACCGAAAAATTCATTATAGCTCTTCAAAGGGTGTTTGTCTTATGAGCCGGGAAGAACTTTTTCAAGAACTTTTGAGTCATCTTGTTCCATGTCCCTATCGATCGTGGTCTAAGAGAGTGGAGCCAAGCCTTAGCTTTTTCTTTCAAGGAGAAGGGAAATAGTTTAAGTTTTATTACATCTTCAGTGACATTAACATATTATAGAGTAGTCACATCCTCGTCAAATTCTTTTAGATGTAAATATGGGCTCTCAGAATCTAGCACATGGAATTTTGGCAAAAGTTGAATCACACCCAGCTTAATATTAATGTTCCCTGCATTGGTTGGAAAAACCATGCATGAGGGTATAGTTGCCCTAGCCGGTTGTAGATAATCACATAAAGCTCTCATTAGGGGATCATTGTGCACCTTGTTCTCTCCTACTTCTCGTTTGTATTTGTGGTTGGAGTAGGAGGGGAAGGATTCCTCAAAGATGTTTGTTGGTTATCAGTCATACCTCCCGAACTTTCACAATCTTCCAAATATTTCTTCACACGTTTTCGAACCAAGAGGCCTTCAACTAAACCTCCCTCGGTTTGGAGACGATTTTTGTGGTCACATTCCCAATGGAACATAAACCACCCAAATCACAATCTAAGTTAAAACCTATATCCTAAAAATAAAAATTTGAAAACTATAAAATCTGAAAAAAAAAAAAAAAAAAAACTGAATTAGGAGTTCTAAGTTAGGAGGATGTTACCCAAGCCATTAAACTAGATGAAATTCCTACAAAAAAAATAAAAAATATTAGTTCTAGAAAAATTTGAAAACCCTCGTTCTAGAAGAACTGAAAATTCTACCTAACTATCTACTTCTATAGCTACTAGTACCATTAGAACCATTTAACTTACAAAATCCCCAGTATCAACGCCAAAAACTTGTTCACCAACCCCAAGTGCAAGGTTATAATGTAGTAATAATCGATCATGAGAACAGATCATCATCAGGAATTAGTAACTAAACCAATTCCAACTCTTATAACAACTTAAAATAGTAAAGTTCAAAAATTCAAATTTATATAACTAAGTAAAAACAGGAAAGTAAATAAGAGAAAATCTGAGAATAAAGAACAATTAGAGCGCCAAGAATCCACTTGAAGTAGATTAATGCCAATCCATTCATCAAGCACAAACACAATTGAAATTGAAGTCCTATCTCTATCCAATTGGAAGATATCTCATTCAACATTTAACAGTCCAAACTCAACATGGAAATTAATTTTAGTTCTAATGAAGTATGAAGAAGATGAACTTGTAGCACTACGAATTAACAGCCATACAAGGAAATAATGATATGATCTAGGGTTATTACAATTCAAATCTCATTAAACTAATGTGATCATTCTAAAAAATTTATAAGCAACTTATGTCCGGAGCACACAAACTCTCAAAATCATCTAAAAATATCAACTTTTATTCAAACTAGAACTTGAAAATCCAAAACCAAAGCTTAGAGTACTTGGATAAATGAATTAAGCATTAAATATATTTACAAGCTTCACCTCTTAGCCCTAACTAAGAGGTCTAGCCAACTATGGACATGATTGAACTAGAAACAAACAGAAAAACTAATAAAAACATAAAAGAACTAGAAAAACCCTAGGTCAGAGGAAGTGTAGATGCTCCACTTTGATCCTCTCCACCTTCAGCAACTTCAGAACTCTTCTAGGATGGACTAGGAAGACTGCAGAGGTGTCCTTTTATAAAAAATCGCACCATCGCCTTGGAATCTTCGAGAAATTACGTAAGAAGTTAAGCAGTTCGGTCGACAGTTAATCGGTCGCAGCCCCCTGGCCGATCGGTCCTTGCTTGCACAGCAACGAACAAAACTAAAAATCGAACTCTGGTTCTTCTGGCCGATCGGTCGGGTGATCAGTCGAAAATCACCGATTTTGGTCCAGCAAGGTTTTTGAGAAATCCTTCCTCCACTTCTGATTTTCAGACCGGTTGGACGACCGGTCTGTGCTCTCAACGACCAATGGGACAACATGTCTAAATTGACCATTTTTAATCCAGCGAGCTCAGTCTGGAAAACTCAATTTTTTGGGAAATTCGACCGGTCAACCGACCGGTCTTAGGTAATGGTTGATCGGTCAGACGACTGGTCGTACAAGCTGTAAATTTGGGGTTTCTTCTTCCCTTTCTTCCTTCTTTTCTCCACATCTTGACTCTTTTTCCATTGATCTTCAATATGTGCTAAAGAGGTCCTTTTATCATAGAATTCATGAGGTCTCTTTCTCATTCCTACAAACACAAATACACATATAAGATAGGTCATTTATCATTCAAAACTATGTATAATGTGTGATGAATTGGGGTTAGAATAGGAACAATTCAGAATTCAATAGGTCCTCATTTAGTCTGTGAACCAGGACATTAGGGTCTATGCCTAACATATCCTAGTGGCACCAAGCAAACACATCGGCGTGTTCCCTCAGGAGATCAATGATCTTGGCTCAGAGTTGAGGTCCAAGTAATGATCCAATCTACACAGTTCTCGTTGGATCTTCTTTATAGAGCTGCACGGAGACCAGGTCCTTGACTGGTGAACCTCTCTCTGAGCTCTAGTCCTTAGGATCTAGGGTGGTAATCTGAATAAGGTGTGTCTGTTGAGCCATGAATTATACATATTCTATCCCCAATTCATCAAATATATTGCATGATTTTTATGTCTAAAAGATTCATCTAATGCATGCTTTTGTGATTGTAGGAATGAGAGAGAGATCTCACCTATTTGAAGCTTAAAGACCACTTTAGACAATAATTAAAGACCAAGGAAGAAATGAGAAAAGAAGGAGTGAAGAAGCAAGGGGAGAGGAGAGGAAAAGTTGAAGAAAACCAAGCCAAAGAGTGGTCCGACCGATCATGACTGGTCAAGCTGACTAGGTCGGCCACCAAAGGCCCCCACTCCAAAAGCTGCTAGACCAATGCCCAGATGGGTCCGAACGGTCAAGACCGGTCGGCCAGCCCAGTCTCACTGATCTTAACCAGTCGACCATGCACTTTCTGATTTTCAAATTTTAAACAGTAGGCAGTCTCATTTTTTATTTTTTGGCCCAGTTCGTGGGGCCCAATTTGATGATTATTACAAATCCAATCCGTCCATATTGAATATTATCTCGACACCGAAAAAACATAAGTGGTTTCATGTCGATTGTAGCTACAGATTGACCATGGCGGCCAAAACAATACAAACTGTCTAGAAAGTTTTCTGATTCCGTTGCTCAATTCTGAAATGGTGTACGTGGCCCATCATTGATGATATGAAAAATCTAATCTAACCAACTTCTAGACCATATCTATATATGAATAACCACAAAGTTTTAAGTCAAAATGATGTGTGGTTTGATCGTACCGGTTGAAGAAAGATGGACCATCCAGAAAGATTTCAACTGCGCAGATTTTATAAAAAGCCCTAAGTGTTCTAATTTTTGTACCCAATTCTGGAATTAATTTAGAAAATCTAATCTATTTATCATCTAGAGGAGGAAGGTTTCTACTAATATTCAAAATTTGATATCAATCCGACCTCTGTACACTCCGTAACGTTGAAAGCAAGATGACTGGTTCTGAAGGTACTCAAATTGTGCAATTTTAAGAGGTGGTCACTGATCTGATTGGTGGGCCCATTTAGAAGATAATCTTGAAAATCTAAACCATCTATGAGGAAGATCAAGTTTCAAGGAAGCTACAAGTCAAATTTGAAGGCAATCTGATCGTTGGTTAAGTCGTACGAAGCGAAGCAAAATCTGTTATGTTGCTGTACTCTTGCTGTATTATAAAAGGAGGTGTTCTCTTCTCTTCTAAAGAATGAAGGACGTGGGAAGCAAGGAGTTTAAAGACTAGGAGGCTTCCTAGCCTCCTATAGCTAGTTTTTCTTTCTTTTATTAGTTCTAGTTCTAGTTTATTTTATGCTTTCTTTTAGTTAACTCTCAGCTAGAGCTGAGAGGTGAATCCTCTTAGTTTTTAATCATACTTTAATACATTGATTTTGATTTATGCTTTAAGTATTGAACAATTTATTATGGTTTGAATAAAGTTAATAGTTTTAGATGATTAAAGGAGTATATGTGCCAAGTACATGAGTTCTTGTTGGATTTCTGAGATTAATCAGAATGGTTTGTGGGTTGTTAATTGATGGAAGCTTTTGATTCAAGTTCTCCATGATTCAAATAGTGGAATCTCTATTAGAACTATGATGGAAAGTTCATGTATCTTGTGTAAAATTTGAGATAGTTGGTGTTGCTTATTGAAGTTAGTTTAATTAGAGTTCTAACAATTGGTCGTAGTCAAGTCTAGTGACAGGATTTGATGAAAGCTATGGTTGTGAATCTCAACTAGATTGGAAAGAGGCTTGGCCTATACAATTGAGTGTGCCCAAGGCTTGAGCTTTATTGAGGGAATCAAATTAGTAAACACCCATCTATTTTAGATTATCTGTGTGCTTTGATTGTTATATCAACCGGTTGGATAGAGATAGAAATTTGATTCTAGTTGTACTTTGAATTGAATCATTGGATTGAGCATGATTAAGACTAGAAGTGGATCCTTAATGCTCTAGTTTCTCAATTATCATTTTTTTCCTGTTTTACGTTTAGTTCTTAAAAATTGATTTCATAAACCTTCTTAGATTCTAGTTATTAGAATAGTTTGAATTGTTTATCTCTTTCCCTATGGATCGACCTCCATCTTGCCAAGAATTATTACTACATCACAACCTTCAATTGAGGCGAGCGAATAGTGTCCCTTTGGGCTTTTCCTTTAAGAGATGTCGCATAACATTGTCGAGCATCCTCCTGGTCGTCCCTAACTTTGCTGACGTTGTGCTCGGTCGAAAACTTCATCTTTAGGTGATATATGGAGATTATGGCTCTCATGGCATCTAAGGACGGCCTACCGATGATGGCATTGTAGATTGAAGGACAATCCACCACAAGGAAGTCCACTATGAGGGTGACCTAGTGGGGCGCCTCTCCCGCGGTGACCGGTAGTGTGATGCTCTCTTCTCGCATCACCCTTTCCTTGACAAATCCAAGCAATGGAGTATGTACTGCTCGAAGTCGAGATCTGTAAATCCCCATTTGATTGTAGGTAAAAGCATAGAGGATGTTAGCCAAACTACCGATGTCGACCAACATCCTAAACAACTTGCGGTTTACAACGGTCAAAGTGACCACCATTGTGTCGTCATGGGGGTGGATAAGCCACCTCGCGTCCTCTTCGGTGAACGTGATAGGGTATGAATCTATTTATAGCTCCTTTCTAGGTCGGCTGGCGAGTTTGATGCGAAGTACCTCGTTGTCGAACTGGGCACTTCGAGCATGAGCTCGATACGCTCGGTTAGAGTCTCCTCCATCAATGGGTCCTCGAAAATAGTTCGAATCTCCCCCACTGGCTCATTGCTGATGTGCACTTCTTGCCCTTCTTATCGAGGAGGCGGCTTATCATCTCGGTGTTGGTCGAAAGATTCTTGTAGAAATCCCTTCTGAATGAGGGACTCAATTTGTTGCTTTAAGTTGAAGCAATCGACAGTGTTGTGGTTGTGATCCTTATGGAAGAGGAAATACTTCGACTTATTCATTTTCCTAAATTATAATATAATAAAATCAGTCACCCATCCAAGGATGGATAGATTGAAATGCTATCATTATTTCCATTTAAATGCCCAAGCCTAAATTTCGACCGCATCTCCCCATATCTCTCCAGATATATTTATCTTACATTTAATTTCCACGTCAACTATCCACACATTGTGTGGATTAAATTGACAATGGAATTAAACATAAGAAACATATCCAGAGAGAATAGGAGAGTTACCGCACGAAACTAATGACAGAGCATGTAAATGACAAACAACGATAACATTCCAATCTATCCAAACTTAGACTGTCCAACAGGACAATTTGGCAGATTTCTATACCTCCAAAACACATTTTATCTATGCTCGGCAATATAGAAATCTTCAAATGGGCTAACTGATTCTATTATACTACCATTTGTGGACAAAAAATAACTATTAATAATAAGCCAAATACATCCACAACATACATCCACATAAATCAACCACGGGTAGCTCCGACGCACATCCGGGTTTGCTCCATCAATTCCAGATACACAAGCACATGAAAATGACAGAATCATCAACATCATGAATCAAGTCTAATCAAATACCTAATGACTGCTATTTTCTGAACAAATAAGTATGTATGGGGCCCACCATGGGAATCGGATTGCATGCGGAGTAACTCTACACGCTAGCTCTTATCTCTTATCATGTAGAGTAAACTCAGTTGGGCCCACCTAGAATGTATGTGATTTATCTATTCCAAACTGTGGTGTTTTTTCAGCTCATTTTAGTGGTTGAGCCCAAAATTTAAGCATATCCAAATCTCAAGTGGACCATGCCATGGTAAACAGTGGGAATAATGATTTCCACCATTCCCAGGCTCCCCTATGATCTTTATTTGTCATCCAACCTGTCCATAAGATCACATGGATATGGATGAAGGGAAAACACAAATATCAGCTTGATCCAAAACTTCTGTGTCGTCCTAGAATTTTTCAATGATAGACATTCAGTTCACACTTGTGGTGTGGTCCACTTTAGGTTATGATATGCTTCATTTTTGGGCACCATACCTAAAATTACCTGCTAAGATGGATGGATGGAGTGGATAAAATACGTAAATCACTGTGGGCCCCACCTAGTTTACTCCACACAAATATATGCTTCATCTAAAATAGTGGACAGCGACGTGGGCCCCACAGGCAGTGGACAGCGACGTGGGCCCCACAGCCAGTGGACAGCGACGTGGGCCCCACAGGCAGTGGACAGAGACGGTGCGCCCCACAGCCAGTGGACAGCGACGGTGGGCCCCACAGCTACTGGACATCGACGTGGGCCCCACAGCCAGTGGACAGCGACGTGGGCCCCACAATTTCATTTTTTCTTTAATTTCTAAATCACAATTTGGATTTTAAAATTTAAAATCCCTAATTAGGGATTTTAATTTCGAAATCCCTAAATCAGTGGGCCCCACCAAATAATGGACAGCTAAGGCGGACTCCACAAGCAATGGACGATGGAAATCGACGGTGGGACCCACATGCAATGGACGATGGAAAGCGACGGTGGGACCCACCCGGCCACATGCATTGGACAGCGACGGTGGGACCCACATGCATTGGATTTTAGAAGTGGGCCCCACAATGAACAACGAGGAGAGAGGGAGAGAGGGGAAATGGAGGAAGAAGGAAGGGGGAGAGGGTTACCGGAGGTGGCGGTGGCATACGGAGGCCGGCGGAGGTTCTTGGCAAGCGGCGGTGGGACGCCGGTAATAGATGGTCGGCAGACATGGGTGGTCGGCAAAGATGGTGCGACGCCGGTGATCGAACGCCGGACGCTGGTGGTCGGCGATGAGAGAGACGGCCGCGGACGGTGGGGTGGGGTGGGGTTCGTTCCAGAGAGAGAGACAGTGAGAGAGAGAGAGAGAGAGAGAGAGAGAGAGAGAGAGGAAGAAATGAGGGGTCGCGCGCTGGACATTAAGTTAAAAGATTTTTACCGACGAAATTTTTCGTCAGTAAAAGTAACAAGTTTCGTCGGTAAAAGCCCTTCTCACTTCTTGGTGGGAATCAGGAAAATAACACTTTTACCGACGAAATTCTTCGTCGGTAAAAGTGAGACTTTTACCGACGACATATTTCGTCGGTAAAAGTGAAGTTTTCAGTTTTTTTTTTTAGCGACGGGTTACTTCATCGGCAATAATCTTTTTACCGACGAAATAAAAATTTTGTCGGTAAAAGTGTATGGCGGGAATGAATTTGGTGGTGGCGGGAGATTTTTACCGACGATTTTTTTCCATTTCGTCGGGAAAAATGGTTTTTTCCAACGAAAATTATTTCGTCGGTAATACTTTCATCGGTAAAAATCCGTTTTCTTGTAGTGCGACCTCAACTTGTTCGGATATTTCAGGTACCTCTTCTCCTTGATCTCCATGAGCACTTGCTCGATGGAGGTGTTTAAGAGAATGTATTGGTCGAACCGGCTGGCAGGGGCTTTGGGTCCTCATGGGGCACCGCCCCTATTGTCGTCTCTTCTCCACTTAGGTTGAGAGCTAGATCTTTCCTTGGATTCCTTTCGCTTTTTATCTCTGGCAGAGCTGCTTCCGCCCCTATGGGCATTGACGAGCTCCTCAACATTGGAGTATTTTTGTGCTCTATTCAGTAGATCTGACAAGGTGCTCGATGGAGTTTTTCCCAGCAACTAGAGGAACTTTCTAGGCCTTAGCCCAACTATAAGGGTCGTGAGGGCTATTTGGTCAGTGTAATCTTCCACCTAGACGGCTTTAGTGGTAAACCAGATGTTAAGCCTATAATATTTTATATTTATCCCCCATTTCATACTTTGATTACATAAAACAATGAGTTTAAAGTACTAATTTAAGATGTTTTTGTAATTATAGGAACTTGATAGAGGTTGGAAAGATTGGAGCTCAATGGAGGACATTTAAATATGTTTAGAAGTCAAGTGCAAGCAAGCCAAAGAGAAGAGAAAAGAAGAAAAAGGAAGAAGAAAGAGAAAATTCAAAAACTACAAAAGACTATAGTTTGTGATCGGTCCCACAAAGCCTGAGATAGGTCGCAATTCACCTATGATTGATCTAATTTCCATAGAAAAGGGGCTAAGCTTGCTAGACTCTGGATACCCACTTGCGACCAGTCATTGGCCATGTGCGACCGATCGCAAATGTTGTAGGATTTCAAAAAATAGTTGCTAGAACACCAACTGCAGCTGCAACCGATCGCTACCCATTGTGCGACCGGTCATCACCCCCTGTGCAACTGGTCACCAACCAACATAAGTGAGTAAAAACTTACGCAATTCGATGGAGGTGGCGGATTTTCGTATTTAAGGAGGATATCCCTTCTCTTCTAAGAGCATCTAGGACGTGAAAGAGGAGAGAGAACGAGCAATGGAGCATCTTTACTTAGGATTTCCCTTGTTTCTTCTAGTTTCTAGCTTTTCTTTTATGTTTTTCGTAGTTTTTAATTCAAGGATGTTAGAGATGAACTAAATCCTCTTAGCCAGAGCTAATAGGTGAAGCTTGTAGTTCATTTTTAATGTTTTGCTTCAACCTAGGCTTTTATTAAGCTTTCATGTTGAACTTGGTTTGATTTAAGTTTGAATAAAGTTCTAGTTCTAGTTCTTCTTTGATCTACTGATGACTCTAGGCTTATTGGATGCTTAGGTGATTCAAAATTAGTTTACTTGTTTTGTAATGTTTAGATCTGTATAATTCATTGATATATCGTAAACTCTGGGTATGACAGATGCTTCGAATTTGGTGCGATCTAGAACATGGTTCTTAATATGGGAACCATTTCAAATCCAAAGTTCATATCTTTTGTTTAAATCTGAACTGGAGAGAATTGTTTATTGATAGTAGTTTGATTGAAGTTCTAGTTGTGGTTCTATTTTAATCTAGTGACGGGTTTATAAGGAAGACCATGGCTATGATCTTACATATTTTGTAAAGGGATTAGTATGTATAATTTAGAGAATTGGATTCCTTATGACCAATACCCTGGTGTTTAAGGAGAGAGCTATATAAATGAATGTTCTATCTATGGTCGATTGCTAAATTAAGATTTAATCGCTCTATTATCTGACCAGGTAGGATCAGACTCTAATTCTAGTTGAGTTATTAATAAACCTATTAAATCATGCATCGAGAATGAATGCAAGTGGATCCTCGGAGCTTTAGTGTTTTTAGCTTATTGATTTATTCTTTATTTACTATTTTCACAACAACACAATCTAATTCCAAACTTTTTTAGTTCTTAATCCAATTCTAATATTAGATTGTTTTAGAAAAACTCATTTACATTCATATAGATCCCTAAGGAACGATCTCAGTCTCACTGAATTATTACTACATCGTGGCCTTATACATTGGCTAGAAAACACTAGACCAAGTAGTCCCTTAACGATTTGTTGCTTTTCTACTTTACAGTCAGAAGGCGAGTCGTCGACTTTCGGATGCCTTTCTCATTGATGAATTGGGTGGCGAAGGCCCAACTGCGCTGTTTGAACGAGCTGATGAATTTTTATTTTAGGTTCCTGAACCACATACGGGTTGCCTTAGAGGGTGTTAGGGGGAAAGCCTTACACATGATGCATCCAGTGGCACTGTGTAACTTCATCCATGATCAGAAGTGTTATAGGTACTCGGTGGGGTCACCCATGCCGAATAGGGTTTTATTTGGGCATCTTGAACCTTTAGGATAGCTGTGCTGCAATGATCTCATCCGTGAACGGAGGCTCGATCTTCTCCAGGAGGGCATCAATTGATACCGATGCCTTAGCTTGGTACACTTGCTGAATATCACCGAGCTAACCTTGGATTTCCTCGATCTTCTCCTCTGAGGGGACTTTGGTCTTCGGTGTTTGTTCTGAGGTTGTGCCCCTCCGAGCCTAGTGCCTTTCGTTGAGCGTATGGCGCAAGTCAGTCTTATTGAGCCCTCCGGTTATCCGAGTAGGGGCTTTTTGGCTTCCGCAGTCGTCGTCTGCCAAAGGTCGTTCCTGGAACCTCCCCTGGCATAATCGTTTAGGGTGGTTGGTGTGGGGTGGCTCGGGCGCCACCTACAAAGGTATGTCCAGCTAAGGCCCTGACTATCCCATCTCCGAATCAAGGCGGACCACCTATTTTGTTAAATTTCTGAGTTGCTCCTCGATGGAAGCGATCCAGGCTTTTCTATTTTGCGACCTCTATTGGTTCGAGGTTAGCAAGAGTCACGGAGAGTCTGGTTGAGAGTCATGCTAGAATAGCATTCGTTGAACTTGCTCGTCCTCAGGTAGGTCTTGGTGGGAACTTTCGGCCATGGCATATCCTTTCCTGTTCTTTTTCACCATGGCGATGAAGTGGAGAAGAACTAGTTTTAGATGTCGAACTCAGGTGGCAAGAACACGAAGCTAGTCGTATTCCCACAGATGGTGCCAACTGTTATCTCACAAATCTAGATAACCAAAGAGGTCGGCTGAAGCCGACCTTGTAGTTTTTCACTCTCTCGTTCTCCCTAGTGGAGGATGCTTGAGATCCTCTTGAGTTCGTCGGAACCTGCAAGAGAAGAATAGAGTAGGGGGGGTGTCACTATGCGACTGGGAACTCTCCAATGCCTAAGTTAAGTTTCCGAAAGTATCAATGTAAAGTTTTCCAAGAGTATCAATGTAAAGGAGTATAAGGCTTAGATGTGTTGTACCTTGAGGGGGGATACTCAAGCCCTTCTTTATAGGACTTGGGGGAACTTTCTAGAGATTCGAGTCTAGCTATGATATATCAATAGAGTCCGGATGGGGGAAGATTTCTACTCCTATCATGTCGGGGAGGTCCTGCTAAGAATAAAAGTAGATCCTGGAATATCCAGATTTGCTTAGATATCTCGGACCGACTCTGAAAGGTGGTCAGTCAATCCTGCTCGGGTGAGCCGAGGACTTCTGTGGTGCGTGCCTCTTGGATGGAGTGTCATTGATAAGCCTCTCGGTCATGGGTCTTAGCCGAGGACCAGACAATAGTCTTGCTCTATTCTCGCAGTCGTCAAAGTCGATTGTAGCCATTGTCATGTGTGCGTGGCTCATTCTGAGCGGAAGACTTCTACCTTGGGCTCTTGGGCTTATGGGTTTCTTCCTTTGTGTGGACCAGCTCGAAATCTCCCATAACATTCCTCATGTGAATTTATGATTTGGGCCGAAAGACGATCCCTGTTTGAAGTTGGGTGAGTCACACGGCAGGTAATAGAAGCAGTGGCTATAATGACCCATACCGTTGAAATCTTCCTAGGGTCAACAATGACGTTCATTTGCTGTCCAACCTGTTCATAAGATCACATAGACATGGATGAATAGAAAACATACATATCAACAGGATCCAAAACTCCTGCAGGACCCAGCAGGTTTTCGACAGTAGGGATTCAATCCCCCACCGTTTCTTATAATGGGGTACACTTGAGCCTTCAATCTGCCTCCATTTTGAGCTCATGCCTTGAAAAATGATGTCAAAATGGATAGAGAAAGTAGAAAAAACATATATCAATCCGGACCAGATGCTCGGATTCAACGGTATTTTTCTGTTTGCATGTGCCTGATTGGTCAAGCTCGGCATATGTCAGCACTGACTGCATTAAATGCAACATGGCTGGCAACATCAGTGCTTAGCTGGACCAATCACATGCTCAGCAAACAAAAAAAATCCTGTTTAGGCCTAACAGACGATCCAGACTCAACATATATACCAAGGTAGGCCCCACAGATCCCCTGGCAGAAGCTTCCGTCTTTAACCAGGTCATGGTGGGGTAGTACCCAATCAGCCCCAGCATGAAAACGTCACCTATTACAGACATGTCAGAAGTGTGTGAAATGGTAATACCTCACTGTATTCTTTGCAAAAAAAATCTGAGCCATCTATATTTTTTCACACATAAATTTATGATTTGGCCTAAAAAATCATCCAAATCCGAAGCTACGGTAGGCCACACGGCAGATAATAGTGTATGTTGAACCTAGGCCCTTGAAGCTTTAAAGGTGCCACATACATTTTAGATCAGAGAAAAAAATTGGTGGTTATGCTCAGACCAATGGGAATGACTTTTCAACAGTCTAGATAGCCTAAAATCATTAAAAATAAACCGTTGATAGTTTCAATGATAGTAAGCGGCGACCCACTTTTTCTTGTCATTAGAACCACATGTGCACTAGATCTACATCAATTTTTGGGCCCACATTCCTAAAATGAGGTGGCAAAAATGAAAAATTGCTCATATTTTCATCAAGTATGATGAAAGTCGGCGCCACCTACGTTTAAAGAAAAGTTCCGTTAAAAACACTGATGAGAGTAATTTGGTCAATACGACGATATTACTCTGGTCAAACCGTACAGGAGATTGCCGATGAATGGTTCTAGGTAGACCTGGCAAAATTCGACCCGACCCGCTAACCCGACCCGACCCGACCCGACCCGGATTTTTCTAGTTTAGGGTTGGAAAATTTGACCCGAATTCAATTTTTGGGTTGACCCAACCCGACCTGGATTTTTATGGGTTGGGTTAGGATTAAAGGTGACCCGATCCGACCTGACCCGAATCATATAAGGGTTAAGTAGATTTCACACACCCTGCTAAATGATGAACGTAGTGGATTTCACTTCTGATACAAGTAGGCCCCATTTTTATTGATTTTAGAAACCGGATGAACAATACATAATAAATACATAAAAGATGAGCCCCATGGTAAGGCCACACTATCTTAGGTGTGGTCGGGGTCTCACCTAATCCACTTTCGCCAGGACATACCTAGAGGGGTGCGGATCTGCTAGTCCAAGCAAATGATGGTTTCAAAGCTTTGTGGGTCCCACTATGAATGTATTTTTTGATCCAGCCGGTCCATACATTTTTCATCTGATTTTAAGTTACTGGCAAAAAAATGAGACATAGAAATCTCAGGTGGACCACACCATAGGAAAACGGTAGAGATTGAGCTTCCACGTGGATGTCCGTGGCAAATCCACGGAAGTTTTGGATCAAGTTGATATTTGTTTTCCTTCATCAATGTCTGCGTGAGCTTATGTACACGTTGGATGAAAAATAAACATCACTTCAGGTCTTAAAAACGTTTCAACGGTGGAAATCATTATACCCACTGTTTCTTGTGGTATGGTCCACCTGAGTTTTGGATATGCTTCAATTTTGGTGTTAACCCCTTAAATGATCTGTAAAAGCGGATGGACGGTGGAGATAAACTACATACATTTACAGTGGGCCCAACTGAGTTTACTCATACGATAAGACTGCACTTAGTAACTCAGGACGCAATCCGATTTCCAAGTTGGGCGCTGGCGAGAAAAATTGTGCTACACCCGCGAGTTAGCTACGCTAGCTACACCGGGTGTAGCAATGACCTACCATGATGTATGTGTTGTATCCACGCCATCCATCCATTTTGTGAGATCATTTTAGTGCATGACACCAAAAATGAGGCAGATCAAAAGCTCAAGTGGACCCAGCAAAGAAAATGGTGGGGATTGAACGCCAACCATTAAAAGATTATTAGGGGCCACTTGAGGTTCAGATCTGCCTCATTTTTGGTTTCATGACCTAAAATGATGTCGCCAAATGTATGAACGGTGTGGATCCAACACATACATCATTGTGGGGTCATCGCTACAACATCATTGTGGGGTCATCGCTACAACCGGTGTAGCTAGCGTAGCTAACTCGTGGGTGTAGCAAAATTTTTCTCGGCACTGGCCGACTCTTTTCTAAAAAGAGATATTCTCTCCCCTTTTCCATCCTTGAGTTGATTAAACGGACAGCGTCCGTTTCTGCTTGATGTGGCCCACCATTGGTGGTCATGTGTTTGATCTAAGTCATCCATCATGTCCAATGCATATGTTTGACCAAACCCTAGGAAGTGGCCCTCGCTTCTATTCATTGTAAGGTCCGCAGTGCAAAGCTGAAGTTGGGATGTCGAAATAAGTTTTGTCTTTTAAGCAGTCTAGTTATCCCTTGATCGTGATCGGTGTGGGCCACAATTAGATGAGTTGAGCCTTCCATCATGTCTGGGAGTCGAATCCGAGCTGATATCTGCCAGGACCTCATGTTGAACCTCTCGATTTGAGGCTAAAGTCCAGGCACAAAGTGCCGAGTGCGGCCGTTTACCTGAAACTGTACACTTTTCGTTTCTTCGATCTATGGCCCACCTAAAGTTTGGATTTGACTTATATTGGAAACTCATGTCCTGATAAAGTTTGGAAAAACATATGGACGAAGTAGATCTCACAGATGAACCCCTGTGGCCATACTTCCAATCCATGCATGTGCACTAGTGGAGGTGCACCAGCGGCGCACCAGACCTGGGCCTCAACCAATTCGGGTGCTGCCCCGATAACTTCCTGAGAGAGGAAGGTTTCCTCCTTCCTTTCCGTTTCTCCATCCTGCGGGCGTTTTTAACGTACGCCGGTACAAGTGTCCGTGCGTGTCATTGTGGCCCACCATCATAGACCAACTCAACGATCTGAGCCGTCCATCATATAGGACCTTTGATTCGTACCAGAATCCAATCATCACCACATGTGAATACACCCCTGCATGCGCACAATTTCTGGTGCAAAGTGAGATGCGCGGGAGAAATTTTCTCGAAAATGGCACTTCCGTTTCTGCCCAATAGCTTGCAAATCCGAGAGATCTTTTCTCTCTTAATCATAGCCGTCTGTTCAACAAATCACAGCCATTCATTTTAGGGCATGCAGCTGATAAGGTGAGGCATTCTCAGTTCTTGCAATAGGCTTCCGTTTCCAGCCACTTCTGCCCAAACCAGAAGGAGTGTGGGGGAAGAGAAAAGAATAACAGAGAGAGAACACCTCTTCCCAAACCAGAAGGAGTGTGCAGAGAGAGAGAGAGAGAGAGAGAGAGAGAGAGAGAGAGAGAGATTGGAGGAGAGTGATTGTGTGCTGTTGGGTTCCAGTAAGCTTTGGGCCAGCTGTTGGGCATAGTTGCTGGGGTAGAAACAAACCGAGTGGGGTGTTGTTCACACTTCCAAAATCGAGTCGGGCCAGCCATCGCCGTGGTACAGGCATTGCTGGGACAACCATTTGGCCGTGGGCCATTTCAAGTAGCAATCTCAATCGTTAGAACGTCCAACTTGCCGGTTTCCCCCAAACCAAAAGCCTATCTAGTGGATTGAAATTCATCCCAGGTTCATCATATTGATCTAATTGGGGAATTGAATCTGAATCAGACATCAAATCTGCTCATTAGGAATTTAGGATTGCACCATCCTTAGGACTCTTGATACATTCAAGTCCATTCGGTTTTACTTGAGAAGGTGATGATTCCTTTCCTTGGGCTTTCCACCCATTTGTTGGTTGAGTAATAATTTCTATTTTAATTCTTGTTATTAAATGATTTATGCTAATAGCACGCTTAGTCATTATATGAGTTGAAACATGCTTAGTTTGTACTTGAGTTGATTATACCTATTGGTTACATAAATCGATATATTTAACTTGTGCTTAGCTCAAATACCTTGATGTTCATATGAATAATTGATATAAATTTATGTTGCAAAGGCTACTTATATGCTTGAGCATGTTGATTGGAATAACCTCTCACATCTTTGAATTATTCATGTAGTTAGATTTGTCTCTTCAAGTTATGATGGTTCTCTCTCATTTAATAAGCCATTGTTATTCTTTCTAATTGTCACAAACAGAGGTTTTACTGGATATTTTAATTTACCTTGCAGTGGTCTAATCATGTCAGTTTCACTGGATAGTGATAATGATGATATTGAAGTTATTGAAAAAAATTCTATAACCGAGGCAACATCCAAACGATCAAGAAAAAATCGTTCTAGTGTTTGGGATGAATTTGAAGTGATAGTTATTGGACAAGATGGCAGGAAAAGAGCCAAATGTAATCATTGTGGTCAGCAATACATAGCCGAGGGTGCCTATGGAACTACCAACCTAAAACGGCATTTGAAATCTTGTGTACGACGAACAAATAAAGATGTGCGACAAATGTTCTTGTCATCTACGAGTGGACAAGCAGGTGGCTCTTTAATTTTGAAACCCTCCAACCTTGATCAAGACGTATTTCGTGAGTTAATGACGAAAGCTATAGTAAAACACAACTATCAATTTCAGATAGTGGAGCATGATGGGATGAGGGACATTTTTACTTATCTTAACCATGATATCAAAAATATAACTTGCAACACAGCAAAAGCTGATGTCTTGAAATTATATAAGAAACAAAAAAAAGAAAGCTCTAGAATCGTTGAAAGAAATGCCTGGAAGGGTCAGTCTTACTTCAGATCTTTGGACCTCCATTACAACGGATGGATATATTTCCATCACAGCACATTTTATTGACAAAAAATGGAAGTTACAGAAAAGGATTTTAAATTTCAGAGCGATGGCACCTCCACATTCGGGTGTCGCTATTACTGAAGTAGTGTCTACTTTATTGAATGAGTGGGATATAGAAAAAAAATATTTTTCATCACATTAGACAATGCGTCATCGAATGAGAGGTTTGTTGAATGTTACAAAGGCCAATTAATGCTAAAGAATGCACTATTATTGGATGGTGAGTTCTTTTTTGTGCGTTGTTGTACACATATTATAAATCTTATAGTGCAAGATGGTTTGAAAGAAATTGATGAAGCTGTTGTAAAAGTTCGAGAAACCATCAAGTATATCAAAGGCAACCAACTAAGAAAAAAAAAAGTTTGATGAGTGTGTTAAACAATTTTCTTCTCAAAGTAAAATGGGATTGCGTCAAGATGTACCAACTAGGTGGAATTCAACATATTTAATGTTGGAGAGCGTAATTACACATCACAAAGCAATATGTCATTTGAAGTTGTGTGATGCAAATTATACATATTGTCCCAATAACATGGAGTGGATGGTCATTGAAGAAATTGCAAAATTCTTGAAGATTTTTTATGATGTTACAAATATGCTTTCGGGAACCAAATATCCAACGGCAAATTTATATTTTTATGGCGTGTGGTAAATTGAAATGTGCATTAGTGAAGGGATGCAAAGTTCACGTGGATTCATTAAAACGATTGCATGGCAGATGAGGGACAAGTTTGATAAATATTGGGATGATTATAATATTCTATTTGCTATTGCTATTGTTCTTGATCCTCGATATAAAATGAAGTTAGTTGAGTATTGTTATGTCAAGCTTTATGGCATTAATGATGCTGAGTCATATATAACACGCATTCGTAAGAAGTTAGATGAGCTTTATAAAGAATATGCACATCACTCTTCAACAGCCCCATCAAGTACACAAGACGTTCCCTTAGCTTCGAGTGCCAGTTTGAATAGCTTTACTGATCCATTGCAGGTATTTTTATTTAAAAAGTTAACTTTCATGTTCATTATAATTTAATGCATTTATATCTTCATATAACTAATACATATTTTATTGACATATAATGTAGGAATTTAAGAATTTTTCTAAATCCACAAAGTTAAAATCAGAGTTAGATTTGTATTTGGACGAGCCTCTTTGTGAACAAGAAGATTTTAATATTTTAAAAGATTGGAAGCGCAGTCAATATCGTTACCCTCAACTTGCTGCGATGGCTTGAGATATATTGGCTATTCCTATTTCAACTGTTGCTTCCGAGTCAGCATTTAGCATTGGAGGGAAGGTCCTTGATCAAACTCGGAGTGTTCTTACATCAGAAAATGTTGAAGCATTAATATGTACAAGAGATTGGTTGTATGGGTCAGAAGGTAACTAATTTTATTACCAAAATTAATTCTATTTGATATTTTGTTAGTGCATGAAATAAATTATTATTTTTCTTTTTCAAAATAGATAAACTGATTGATGATGATATTGATGACACGATAAGAATCAACGTGTCCGAAGCATCATCCCATAACTCTAACGGCATTGATTGCTTAAAGAGGTATGCTTTAAATCTGCACTCCATTCTCCATTTATTTTTCTCTTTCAGTATTTGCATGATAGAAATACTTTATAAGAAAGTTTTGATTTTTTTTTTTTTTTTTTTTTTTTACATATAGGTAACTTACATACCTATTAAACATAGATGGTTTGGTTTTCAATTGAATGCTAGTGTTTTATGCATCTAGTTTAATCTACAAATTGGTTAGTTGATCATTAAAATGTAGGTCAACCCGACCCGACCTGGTTAAATTTGGGTTGGGTAAGGGTTGGGAGAATCCAACCCGAATTCAATTTGGGTCGGGTTAGGGTTGAGGTGGAAATGACCCGACCCGAACCCGAACCGACCCATTGCCACCTCTAGTTCTAGGGCCAACAGTGCAAATGAAAGGCTATTTAGGAGAAATAATTTAAACATAGATAGCTTATGGGGAAAATCGCAAAGTTAAATAGTAAATGGTCCAAATTCGAAGGAAAAACAAACTAAATAGGTAATATTATCTTGTCAGTAAAGTTTGTGGGTCATGCTCCATCCACAAATGGGTCATTGTTGAAAATCTGAACCGCGCAAACTGTGGGCCGCACAATAAAGATCACCTGTAGCAATAACTAGTGCTGCCCGCTTAACAGGTGAGCTACAATAACGAAATCAATGGACAGCTGATGATCTAAATCTGGCTCAATGTATGGACGTGGACCACCCAATGAGCCAATTAACGATACTACCCACTTGATCTAAATGGCAAGGCCCACGTAAACGGACCCGATGTTCTGCAAAAGCGACACGAAGTATTGTGAGCATTTTTCTTACACTAAAAATTGTACTACTTTTGCTTAATCATGTGAGACCACTAAATGGGCAAACAAACAAAAAGCCAACCTGGTCCGGCTACATGGCTCAGTGCTAGACTGGCTCTGTTTCAATATTGAGACCAGGGATCAAGTGTCCATGTGGTGTGAGTGGCTGGTGTGAGTGGCTGCGTGAGAGTCTTTAGGTATGTGTCCAAAAAAATAAAAATTAAAAATAAAAAATAAAAAATAAAAAAATAAAAATCAAAGTTTCTTCTTTCTCAGTTCAAATAACGAGAAGTGGACACATGAAAGTTACAGACGAGGAGGATACTTTTGAAGACTTTTCAATACATGGGTGTGAAAGGCTGTGTGCATTCAAAGGAAAAAAAATAAAACATGCAAGTCATGGTGTTGGTGGATCTATATATATCAATTCTGCTGACAAACAACCACTTTTTGAGGGATTAATCCGACGGTCGTGAGCTTCTCCTTCAACTTCCATCATCGGTTCACCGCCTTCGCTTCTACTGCTTTCTGGTCTCTCTCCTTCAGGCCATGGGGAGGATGCCATGGACATGGCTGTTGCTATTGCTTGTTGCTGCGACGGGCCTTTACAGAGTCTCAAGCTATACGAACAATCTAGATGGTAACGTAGAGATGCTTCTCTATTCTACTTGAATTCATTTCTTCTATCTCAAGAGACATGAAAGAAATACTCATCTTCTTCTTCTTTTCTTTCTCCCTTCTTCTCATCTCTTTTCTTTCTCCTTGGTTTGAAAGTGAGAGTTTTCATCTTACATCAATCCACCTACGTTAGTTGTTTGGGTTTGAGAGAGAGAGAGAGAGAGAGAGAGAGAGAGAGAGAGATTTGTTCTTGCTAATCTCTGCCAAACTTTCCATTACAAATCATGATCAAAAAGTCATTCGAGGACCTACGGCTGCGTTTGGGTCATGGCCATTTCAGGAGTCGAGAAAAATAATTTGTGAATTTAGATTTATACTCTTACTAGAATTTCCAAGAATTGGAAACTCAGTTTTCTGGTGTTGCATTTGAAAGAAAACAAAGAGCTGTTGTGTGTACCCATACGCAGGCATCATTTCATGATTTTTGTAAATCCCAACTCATGGTTTTTTTTTTTTTTTTTTTTTTGACATGACACAATTTATTGGAACAAAAGTAGAATTTGATGAAAGTTGGAAATAGATTGAGAACATAAAAATCTTGACACCACTAACTTGTTGGTGTTCATGTTGAAAAAGAAACAACAACAACAGTTTTAGGAAGATCGGAGATTGACTCTTTGATTGGAGGCCAATCAGGGCGAGCGTGATTCTTCCCATAGTTTTTTCCAACTTAATTATAGAATTCATTTTACTAGGAAAGTTCATTTGAGTGTATTTCACGTGAGATTTCTTCTTCTTTTGTTCTTTCTCTGAGTGGATTGATTTGTGTATTTTTTTCCTTGGCAAATTATTGTTAGATTTCCTATATAGCGTTGTAGCTAATTAGGGCCTGTTTGGATACCATCCTATAAGTAACATTTTTTTTTTGGTATAGCCGAGAAAAAGAGTTACTTTTTAAAGCTAATTGTAAGCAAGTTTTCAATCCATGAGTATATGGAAGAGGAATGTCCAAATGAAGGAGCCCGAGAGGGGTATTTATAGTCTCCAGGTCCAAAACCCGCCCAGCTCAGAGACATCTACGCGGCCCGCGCAAGACTATCTCTTCATTTCTTTCTTCTTCAATCTTTCTTTTCTTGAATCTTTCTTTCTTTGTACCAGTTTCTTTCTTTGTACCACCTTTGCTCATCTGTCTGCTGGGTAGTATGTACTGCTGAACTGAAGTTGTCACGCCCTGAAATCTGGGACTCGAGTACAACAACTCAAAGCCCGAGTTCCAGGTACGAACTTAATTCAAGCATAACTTTAGAGAAATTCTATTCCACACATTACAATATTAACTAAACTAAGGTAATTTATTTATCATAGCTTAAATCTCAAACTGTAATTTAAATCAAACAACTACATCTACTCTACGTATTAATTAAGTCTACTAAAGTCTGTTTACATTAACTTTAAAGGAAAATAAATTAAACGACCTAATCTAAAATAAAGCTTCTAATAGAAGTATCCGTCTAAGTATTCCACTTCAGCTGCTCTTTCTTCCCCCTGGAAACTTGCAGAATTTAAGGTGATTTTGATGAGCAAAAAGCCCAGTGAGATCATTTTCAATACAGGAAAATTCCAATTGATTCAAGATAAGATCCTACACAATACTATACAAGGAGAGTCAGTTTCAACGTAACATGTAAATAGTTTTATGAGTTGTATTCTTGAATGATGCTTGTGAGTATCATGATATCATGGATGTGCATGTTCAATGCATGATGCAATAAATAAATATATATGGGCAAATCAACCATGCCCCCCCATCTTCAACCTAGCAGATCAACCATGCTCAACATCTCCAACCAGGCAAATCAATCATGCTTTGGGTAAATCAACCATGCCAGATGAACAGATCCCTCTGCCCCTAGATGTTAGGGTACCTATTGCAAGTATTTAACCATGCTCACCTAACCTAGAGTACAACGAGGCGGCAAATCAACCATGCATGCCAGGAGTCAAATCAACCATGCTCCCGTTCCGTCGTCCAAAACAAATAAAGCATATATAAAAGAATACATATAAATGTCATGGGTCATGAAAGCACTCCTCAAGCACATAATGCCTTTAATGATTCAAATCCAACCACTACGTGCATGCGACTCACATGTTTAGACAATTCTAATATCAAATTTCATACGTTAATCGTCAACTAAAGGATAATTATAATATGGACATGTGAAAGGCAACATACGCTACCTAAAAGTAGATTAAATAAAGTAGAGTTAATGTGATCATAATTTTAATGTCAAATTTTAGTGTAACTAACAGATTCCATACCTAGAATTCTATTACGAAAATTTATAAAGAATTCTATATTTGAAACTTAGGAAAACTCGATCCCTATCTCCATTACAACTAGGTAGAAGAGAAAGATTGGAAAAATCAATGGAAAGACTAAGGGAAGAATCACTCACTGATTAATCTGAGTTGAATCTGAGTTGACTCAACGAGTCGATTCGATTTAGAGGAGAATTCTCTTCTTCTTTCTTCTTTCTTTCTCCTTTCTTCTTTCTTCTTTTCTTTCTTTCTTCTTCTTCTTTGCTGGAGAGTTCTCCCAGCAACAGGAACAGCAATAGTGGGTGGGTCCCCCACTGGTTAGAGACCACACGACTTCTCTCTCTCCTCTCTCTCCCTCCAGCAGCTCTCTAACAACTCTCTTCCTCTCTCTCTTTCTCTAACAGCTCTCTTCCTCTCTCTCTCTCTCTAACAACTCTCTCTCTCTCTTTCTCTCTCTCTAACGATTCTTTTAAAGAAAACGTAGCAGAGGGCCGACTTTTATAGCCAAGCACGAGCGCACCATACGGACAGTTAGAGGTTTCCGAATCCAACTTGGATTCGGATTTCGTTTCTTACAAGCTAAGTCACCTTGGATCGTTGAAAAGATAGGTGAGGTCCACACGATCTTAGAGTAGCAAATCTTGATCGTCCACGCATTGAAAAGACCCGAATCTTGGCGATCTAAGTCCAAATCGGTTGAAAAATAATGGTTTAACATATGTTGAACGAGTAACGTTATAGAGAAATTTCCTATATAATAGGTCGTACGGTCGAGGTAAGTTGAATGGACGGTGTGGATCGAACCATGGGGCCCACCATGATGATCCAATGGTGCCCAACTGTTGACAGCGGGCGGACTGCTGTAACAACGTCCGCTGTTTCGGTCGAGTGAAGAAGAAGATTTTAAAAAAAAACGTTACATGCGCCGCACGTATTAGCAACTTGTACGCTTCCACCTTGAATGTGGGGCCCACTTGCAATGGTTTGAGGCGGTCACCACCGTTCAACAGGTGGTAACAGGATTTTAACCGTCCATGAGAAAAATGAGGCAGATCCAAGTTAAGGCGGCCCACTTATGGCCCGATTTCTGATTAGGGCATTTGTAGGATGATTAGAGGACTGAAATTCGACGTGTACAGTTAAATTATGTCCTAGAACTCGTATATAAAGTTTCGTATGAAAGTGATCACCAAAAATTATAAAACATAAAAATAGGCCGTTTAACTTAAGTTTAACTAATAGCATTTTCATAATTATTGTAAATTTATGAGTTTTGTGAAATATAATACTTCTACATTGTTCTAGGGTTTATTTTAAACAACTTTAATAAAGGGACCCTACTTTAATTCTTTATGAATTATTTATTATTAATTTATCAATAATTTAAGTGATTTAATTACTTAAATAATTAATTAAACTATTAATTATTCCATAAACCTAAAATTAATAAAATTATTATTTAAATTATTGTAAAACCTGGGTTATTACAGAAGTTGTATGTCAAATTGCTTCATCCATGCATCACTTTGTCAAATCTTGGCACACACACCTCCACCTCTACTTCGTCATCATTATAGTCTCGTCACTTCTCATGCTTCCATCGACTTTATCCTTGCATCTTCATACACCTTGTTGCTCTTCTCATGTGGCCCTTTTTCTATTGCCACATACGAGCAACTGTAGATCCCTCTGCCGATCCCGCAGCTCCACCACTGAATTGTGCTCCCGATCATCTTATAAAGATTATCGCACCTCCGTGTCTTAGTCACCACGAGTGCTCTATTCACCACTTTACAATATCAATCACAGTCGATGAACCTACACCCTGTCGCCTCGAGTGCACCCAGAGATATCACATTCCTCTTCATCTCAGGGACATGCTTCACACTTTCAAGGATCCGTTCGACTCCATCGAACATCCTAATGCACACCGAACCAATCCCCACCATATTGAGAGCGTAGCATTACCCACAAACACCGATCCACCACCATACTCCTTATATGACATGAATGAACTTCGGTCAGGACATACATGATATGATGCACCTGAATCTAAGAGTCACTCTCCACCAAGAGACTCTATGCCGAATATAGTCAATACATCACAACCGTCACACCGTCCTCTACAGTATTAGTTCATTCCCTAGAAGAATTTCAGATTTCTCCCGCCTTTTCCCGGGATTCAAACAATCTCTCTTCATATGCCCTTCTTCCCCACAATTCCATCATCTCACCTTTTGCCTCCACTTGCCCTTTGATTTGGATCTCGATGAAGGAGATCCTCCACCCCGTTCAGAATTCCTCCCCCTCATAACCAGTGCCTCATCAGTAGAAGGACCCACGCTGTTGTTTTTCCTTCTCATTGCCTTCTCCTGAAGGACTGAGATAACGGTTTCTACGCCAATAGTCTCCCTACCTGCGCACAAAGAGTCCTTGAGCGACTCATATAATTCTGGAAGAGAATTCAACAGGATAAACGCTTGATCCTCCTCCTTCATCGGTTCATCTACATCCATCAACTTACAAATACACCTATTGAAATTGCTAATGTGGACTCTCAACATAGGTCCCCCTCCGTCATCCTCGAATTGTACAACTAATGCTTCAAATATATTCGATTTTCTAGAGATTTCTTCATGTAGATATTCTCCAACTTCGCCTATGTTTTAGCTGCAGTCTTCTCTTTCTTGACGTTATACAGGACTTCATCTGTCAGGCACAATTGGATTGAGACATTGGCATTTTCATCGATCTTCTTCCACTCTTCTTCTTTCATAGCTTTTGGTCACTCTCCAAGGAACGCATCTTACAATCCTTACTTAACTAAAAGGCCTTTCATCTTCACCTTCGAAAGTTCAAAATTATTTTTCCCCGAATACTTCTCTATGTTGAACCTCATGCCCGATGCCATGCTCTTGTCTCAGATTCGAATTTCTGCTACAACCCAATGATCGCTCTGATACGAGTTGTTGGGATAGGAGGGCCGGCAACGGAAGCAAAGTCGAACAGTACAAACAACAAATTGAATCGAACTAACAACACAATGCAATCACAATGCATGCAACTACCACCCACACATAGACAATCCAAATTTAACGTGGAAAAACCTCTCAAGGATAAAAACACCACGGCACGAAGCGACATCAATCCATTATAATATCAGAAATTACAAGAAATGGAACCCAAGACCTAAAACTCAAGCCCACAAGAGAAATCCTGAGCTTACCTAAGAAGAAAACCCTCTTCTTCAAGCTCTTTCTCTCACCTAAAAGCTCTCTCAATCTCCTTTGCAACGTTTCGAACCCTCTAATCTCGTAATACCCCTTAAATAGGCATAAAAAAACAGAATTAGAAACCTTCTTGCACAAAACCGCGCAAGAAACAGAGTTACAATAGGACATTGCCGACCGGTCGTATGGCCAGCCGGCCGGATGGCCCAAAATCTGTCCAGCATGCATGCTGCCTTGCTTTATCGTGACCGACCAGTTGGCCAACCGGTCAGTGGTCCTTGTCACATGAGATTTGGGTCAGTCCGTTTCCAACAATAACTTCAATGGGTCCAGTTCTAATACAAATGAGTGTAGGATAAGCCTATCATACAAAGATGGTTAAGGGTCTCTCTACAGAACTATTCAATTACATCGTCATAAACTGTTTACATGAACTACTTAAGTGTGGAGCGTTTCACATAGTTTCTAAACATAAAAAGCCTAAGCCACTAGAAAGTAACAGAAGAAACTTCCAGATACAAAGAATAAAACCCCAAAGAAAGAAGTCATACATGTATGGCCGAGCGGGCCATTTATTATCATGTATATATGACTGAGCGGGCCATTTATAAAGGTACATTTTATTGGCACTAGGGCCGAGTGGGCCTGCTTGCATGCCATATGAATCTCGAACATATGGTTAGGTTTACCAGTATGTAACATCGAGTCATAGGGCTGAGCAGTCTGGTTCGTTGGTTCATACGATTCGATGGTCCAATGATCCAACAGATCGTGGGGTCCAATCTTCTTATTTGCCATTTTGGGACCCAAAGGGCTTAAGCAAATCAAATGGGTGGAGTGTAAGAGGATAATGTCTAATAAATGGATAAATTATGCAGCGGCCGCACTACTTGCTCTAAGGGATCATGCATGGCAGAACACGCCGCCAAATTGGGATAAATCAAATGATCCTTGCGATTCAAAGTGGGATGGAGTCATTTGCACCGGCGAAAGGGTGACCGAATTGTAAGCCTTTATTCTATTAATTGCCACCACTCATTGATGCTTCTTTTTTTTTTTTTCTTCTTCTTCTTCTTCTTCTTCTTTTTCACTTTGTTGTAACTTCTCCTTCCCCTTTCAAGGAAATTAAGAACACCCCTTCAATGTTTTCAGGAAATTATCATCCATGGGCCTTGTGGGTAATCTCAGCGGCAACATTAGGGGGACTTACCGAGTTGCGATCCCTGTGAGTTGGGTTTTTACTCTACTACATATTTTGCTGAGTGTGCTACTGTTACTACCATTATTACTACTAATACCAGAGGTAATTTATTGATTATCTAGAGCAGCAAAGAAATGAAAACACGGATGACAACAAAAAACAGGGAAAAAAAAATATTCAGGATCCAAAGTGTCTAAAACGACAAGATTTATCCAGTAAGAAGCACAAAAGCCGAAATGTGAGCTCAATGTTTTGAAAATGGAATCACATTACAAAAAATTGTAAGTGGTCTTTTCAAATCAGATTGTAATTAAAAGAATAATAGAAATACTGAAAATAGTAGAGAAATATATAGTACATTTCTATATAGTAATGAAGTGTGCACAGCATCAGCCATCAAATATTGAAAAGAAATCTCATTATGCTACCACACTACTTGAACTTCAATTTCACATCCTTCCAATTCATGAGAACTACATTTCAATTTATTTATTCTTTCCACCAGATCTTTCAATCAATGCATGTCCTTTAATGGTTGTAGAAGTTCTCACTCTCTATTCGAGGTCTTTCATTTCAAGTAATTGGTTGCTTGCACAGTAGTACATAGCATTGGATGAAAGAAACAGAACAACCCATAGTTGTAACAATAAATATTTGCCATGCAACCATTGCTTCATTAGATTCAAAGATGGAACTGAAGTCTATGATATGAAAACAGAATTTAAAACCTAAAAGGACAATAAAAATTGCTAGTATAAAAATCTAGTTAGACTCAAAATAAAAGTTTTATTTCTTTGAGAGATCATGGATACTTTTTTGAGACTGCCATATGGCTGCCTATCTTTTGAGTCAATGACGGATGAAAGCCTGCTTTTAGGGTATTTCCAAATCAAAGCCTATAGTTTTGAAAAGTTAGTCAAATAATTGCTTACAGTCTAAAAGAGATACGTATGGCATAAGTCTGTATACCGTATTTTATAAAAAGGCAAAAATAAAGGAGATATAAATTTCAGGTGGACAACACCAGTAGGAAATGGTGGCTGTTGATGCTGAAAAATGGTCAACAGACGAGATGAGGTGACCTCTAACTGGTCAGCAAATGAGATGAGGTGACCTCCAACTTAGACGGATGGATGCAACTGATCCCCTGCAGGTATGCGGTCTGGATCTGGACTGAAGATTTCCTAGATCCTATAGAGCACAAAGAAAAGGCTAAGGGGGTGGCTGGGATCCAGCCGTTAGCCTTCCGATGCCTAAGTTAGTTGGATCTTGAAAAGATTAAACATCTCTCTTTAGATCAGTTTTTTGTCTCATACCTCGATAATGAAGAGAACGCGTCAATTTATAGACCCCATTTGCAGAGTTGTATTCCCTTTTTGAAGCCGTGATATTCGTAGAGGAAATCTTGGATCTCCGAGATTTCCTGAGCTGTCCCGTGATCTTTGGAGATTTTTGGTGAGTTGGTTGGAGATTCTCCGGATTCTTTTCCTCTTATTGTGCGCAAGCTTAAGATAAGAAAATTGCGGTAACGGAATCAGCTCGTGAAAATGAGAGAGGTCGGCCTTATGAGGATCATTTCGGAGGAACGCCTCTTCATTCTGAACTAGGTCGAACAGACACGCCGACCTATTTTCAGGCCAGTATTGTTTAGGCTTCAAGGTCGGATCGGGGCTGAACAGGCTAACTCAGATCTACTCTGAGGTCAGCTCGTATCCTTCCCACAATAGAAGTCCCCCCACTCCCGAGTCTAGCTCGTCTGTCTTGGGAGTAGCTTAATGAAGAAGATACGACGATCAGGATGCCTTTGGCTTTTAGTGGCTTGTAACTGCCGTCATCTCGATAGGCGGGAAGGCGGCATTTAATGCGTTGTTCAAAAAATCGAGGCGCCATCATCCGTTTGTACAGCGCATTAGTGCTTAACCGGGTATTATCGAACGGGGGGGCGCCACGTGTCCAGAGTAGTGCGTTACTTTTTGTACGCTCTAGCCGGGGGTTGACACGCGGAGTCACTTCATTAAATGCGAGAGAATACTTTGGGTATAAAACACGAGACTCAGCGAATATCAGAAAAATCTTTTTCTTTTCGGACCTTCCTTCCCGGACTCTTCTCCTCCCTTCTCTGATTCTTCTCATCAGGTCGGCATACCAGTGTCTGGGGTACGCTTTTTCTAACCTTAGAAGATCCTCTTTTCTTCATAATACCTTTCATTTTGTCATGTCGGAGACTTCCTGTTCTGATGCGATACCCATGGTGAGGTTTGGGGATTCCGAGTCGGACCCGCCTCTAATAGAGCCTCAGGAGATGGGACCCAGGGAATCCCATTCCAGGACAGCTGATCATGTGAATGATAAAGGGCCTGACGCTCCTGAGCCAGCAGTTGGAAGTGAAACGGCTCAAAAGATTCTTTCGAGCTAGATAGCGTAGTCTCGCAGATTACCCAGGAAGAACTGGACGCTGCGAGGAGAACATTTGGAAGTCCCGAATCCATAGGGTTTAGGATTCCGGATCGAGCTGATAAGCTGAGCCGACCTCGCCGGGGGGAGACAGTCATCTCTTTGATGCATTTAGAGGCTGGGTTAAGGTTGCCTCTGCATCCCTTTGTACGAGAGGTTCTTAATACCTTAGGTCTCTCACCAAGCCAGCTGCAACCCAACGGCTGGAGGTGTATAGTGGGATGCTACATTTTGTGGCAAAGGGTAGGGAATAAAGAACTGACCTCAAACGAGCTCTTTTCCATGTATAGCCTCAAGTCTCTAGGAGGTTAGGGACTTTATTACTTCTCTTCTCACCCGGGTCAGGGTGGCTCGATAGTGACCGGCCTGCCATCTTCCTACGAGAACCTGGAAGAGGAAATGGTTTTTTGTATCGAGGGGACTAGGAGGCTTCATCGGATGAGCTTCACCCTCTGGAGTACAGGGTTCGAGCTGACTTTGCTCTGCCAGGTCGAGCTGCATTCCGACCTTCTTGAGCCTCTAATACTTTTTATTTTCGCTTTCATTTTATATCTTGACGTGCGTCTCTTTGTCTGTGCAGCTTCCGTGGCCATTAGGGTGGCTCTTTCTGCTGTGCAAGAGAGGCAAATTCGAGCTTGTTCTCTTGAAGAGAGGGATTTTCGAAGTTTAATAACTGTAGATTCCGTCCTTGAGTCAGGTCAGTTCACGGGTAGGATAATCTTGTTGTACACGTTTTGTACGTTGTTGTTCCGCACATCCTTCCTCCTGACATGCTCTTCTACATTCTGGACAGGTATGGCTCCGAAGGCGGTTTCAAAGACCCGCAAAATCCCGCCAGGGTTTTTGATCGCGGCCATAACTCTGCAGAGCCCCCGAGCAAAAGAGTGGCTACAGAGACTCAGAGGCAACAACAGTTGCCTCAGTCGTTTGTATGCGGGTCCGGGCAGCCTCTGGGCTCATCTCCGGTAAGGGCTGAGCCTTTAGCTACCCGATCCCCCATTGCTGAGGTTCCGGTTGTCAATGTGCCGGATACCTCAGATTCCCGGGTCGAGCCAACTGCAAGCCGACCTGCAACCTGCGCCAGCTCGTCTGGCACCCCCACCGAATCTACTGAAGCAGCGCCCACCCAGCCTCCTACTGAAGTTGGGTCGTCGCGTCCCCCTCGACCTCCTCGGACTGTCCACACTACGGCTGCTCGTGGTTCTGAGCCGTGGGAGGACCAGGTCGACATGCCTCCGATCACGGAGCAATTTGCGACCTGGATTGACGGTGTGGACGCGTACATGCGTGTCAACACCAGTATTTCTCAGGATTTGAGTTCGTTGGCGATGTTAGATCCTGATCAGATGGTGGGAGTGGCAATTGAGAGCAGTCTCAGGGTGAGCTTACTGCCTTTTCTTCTTTGACCTAAGTACCTCGTTGTCACACTACTAACCATTGTAACATACTTTTGCAGGACTCGGCCTTGTTGATAATGATCCGTCAAAAGATGGCTGAGCGGACCCACCAGATGCAGAAGGCTCTAGTCGCAGCGTCCTCTTGGAAGACCAAGGCTGAAGCCATGAAGGCCGAGTTGAAGAGAAGACTGTCTGAGTTGGCGGCGGCCCAGTCGGAATTGAAAACTACTCAGTCCGAGCTGAAGGTGGCACAATCTGAGCTGGAGGTGTCCTAGGTGCAGGTTCAGTCTCTAGAGGAGGCGCTGAGAGAGTCTTCGGCCAAGGGTCAATCGGTATAAAATAAGGTCGAATCGCTCAAGGCTGCTCTCAAGACGACCGAGGAGGAGAAAGTGGACCTAGGCCAAACTCTTGAAGGAGGTCCAGCTGAAATCTTTGACTAACGTCAAAGGTTTGGAAGCTGAGCTGGAGAAACTGAATGCGGTCTCTGAGGAGCTGTATAATCATGGCTTCCAGGACTGCAGGTGGCTTGTCCTTAAGCACTTTCCTGATCTCGACCTTACCCTTGTCGATGATGACGAAGACGAGGACGAGGTCGTGGGGGAAGGACTTTCCAAAGGGTCTGGTGCTCAGGCCGAGGGTGCTGGGGCCGGTCCATCTGATGCCGCCAAGGACTAAAACCTTTTTTTTTTTAAGATGTACGAAACTCCATTTTGTTTCAATATAAGCCCTCTGAGGTGGATTTTGGCAATTTGTTCGTAGCATTCATCTCATTTTATGTGTGAATGAATCAGAGATATCCTTTAGCAACCTTTGTAATCAGGTGATCAGCTCAGGTAACACAAATCCGGTCATCATACTGGAGTAAGCGAATTGACCTGAGGTCAAGATACTTTAGTTACCAGCTCGGAACGTAAATGCTGCTTAGGCCGACCTGTTGCTCCATGCGGCTTATCAAATGTAATCACGTGATTTCTTGATCGCGATTAGGTCGCTTCGGTTACGGGCGAGTTAGGTGTTGAAATAACGCTTTTGAAACAATTTTATTGAATCAATGTCCTGGAATACATACTTTGTATAAGGTCCTGCCCGTTCATGGATAGTAGATTTTCAAATGATCAGTGTTCCACGGATGGGGAAGGGGTCTGCCCTCCATGCTTTCGAGCCAATAAGTACCGAGACGACAGTGAGCTAAGCACTCTATATGGTCCTTCTCAGTTGGGGCTGAAGACACCGGTTTTCTCTTTTGTACTTACTTTTTTGAGGACTAGGTCACCGGCTCGGAACCGTCGTTCCTTTACTCGAGATTTGTAGTATCGCCTGACTCTTTGCTGATATGCCACCATCCGTATTTGAGAAGCTTCTCTTACTTCGTCGAGCAGGTCTAGGTCGTCCGTAGCTGCTTTTCAGTTTTGATCGAGTCGGTGTTTGGTAGTCCTGCTTGTGGGCATTCCGATTTCTACTGGCACGACGGCTTCGGCTCCAAAAGCTAAAGAGAAAGGTGTTTCCCCTGTTGTGGACCGAGCTGTGGTCTAGTAGGCCCAGAGTACTTCGGGAAGTTCCTCTGCCCAGGTACCCTTTTTTTCTTCGAGCTTCATTTTGAGGTGGTTTTTTATAATCTTGTTAATTGCCTCAACCTGGCCATTGGCTTGTGGGTGGTGAGGAGAGGAATACACATTTTTAATGCCTAAACCTCTACAGAATTTACGAAATCCTTCGTTGTTGAACTGTCACCCATTGTCCGTAATTATCGTATTCGGGATCCCAAATCGACACACAATTGTCTTCAAATGAAATCCGTCGTTTTCTTTTCTGTAATGGTAGCTAATGGTTCCGCTTCTGCCCATTTTGTAAAGTAGTCGACGGCAACTATTGCGTATTTTACCTGCCATTTCCCCGTCGGAAGAGGGCCAATGATATCGACTCCCCATTGAGCGAACGGCCATGGTCCGGACATGGGAGTGAGCTCTTCGGGTGGCAGGTGAGGAATGGAGGCAAATCGTTGGCATCTATCACATGTTTTAATGATCTCCCGGGCGTCCTGCTGAATGGTGGGCCAGTAATACCCCTGTCGAATCACTTTCTGCGCAAGTGCTCGGGCCCCGGAATGATTCCCGCAGCAACCGAAATGGATTTCACGTAGCACATAATCGGCTTCTTCAGGTCCTAAACAGCGTAGACACGGGAGAGAAAGCCCCCTTTTGTAGAGGATCCTGTCGATCAAGGTATACCGGGCTGATCTATAGCGGATGCACTGAGCTTCTTTTTGGTCGGCGGGCAGTTCACCTGTTTGTAAAAACCGGATGATGGGATCTCTCCAACTTGGGGTTGTCGAGACTGGATAAACTTCAGTGAGTTCGTTTGACGATATGCTTCTTAGCTCGTCGTCTGCTGACGATGCTAGCTTCGCGAGGGAGTCCGCATTCGTATTTTCATCTCTCGAGATTCGAATAATTTCATATTGGTCGAAACGCGACAGTAGCTCTTGAGTTTTTGCCAGATATGCGGACATTTTCCCTCCTTTTGCTTGATATTCTGCAGTCACTTGTCCGACCACCAGTTGAGAGTCGCTGTGTATTCTCATGGATCGGATTCCTATTTCGGAGGCGAGGCGGAGACCGGCCAAGAGGGCTTCATACTCGGCCTCATTGTTTGAAGCTCGGAATCCAAATCGGAGAGCGTATTGAATCTTGACTCCATCTGGTGAGGACAAGACGAGGCCAGCTCCGCTGCCCTGTGAATTGGAAGATCCATCAACGTGCAATAACCAGACAGGTGCAGTGCGATTATTCTCTGGGCGTTGGTCGGGTTTGTTGTCACCCCGAATTTCGTGGGGTTCGGTTAGCTCGACGATGAAGTCGGCCACGACTTGGCCTTTGATTGCCGCTCGGGGTCGATACTGTATGTCGAATTCGCCGAGCTCAACGGCCCATTTGACGAGACGACCTGAGGTTTCTGGATTTTGCAGCACCTATCGTAGCGGTTGATCGGTCAGTACAACTATCGGGTGTGCTTGGAAGTATGGCCTCAACTTTCGGGCCGAGGTGATTAATGCCAGAGCCAGCTTTTCTATTTTCGGATATCGTGTTTTCGGGTCGAGTAGAGCTTTGCTGACGTAGTAAACGGGTCTTTGTATTCCTTTGTCATCCCGGACTAGTGCCGAGCTGACCGCTACTGGCGAAACTGCTAAGTACAAGAGTAGTTCTTCTTTATGCGGACAGCAGCGGTGGGGAGCCGAGGTAGGCTTTTAGCTTGACAAGAGCTTGTTCGCATTCTGAGGTCCAAGTCATCTCCTTACATCTACGCAGCTGTTTGAAGAAGGGAAGACATCGATCTGTAGCTTTTGAGACGAATCTGTTAAGTGCTGCGAT
Source organism: Liriodendron chinense (assembly GCA_003013855.2). Lineage (NCBI taxonomy): Eukaryota > Viridiplantae > Streptophyta > Magnoliopsida > Magnoliales > Magnoliaceae > Liriodendron > Liriodendron chinense. The sequence continues at coordinate 1,462,839 of ML058572.1, forward strand.
TCTCCCTGTGAGGCGCTGGATCTCCTTCATTGTGCGAGGTGAGCTTATGTCGAGAAGGGCCTATATTTTTTCGGGATTAGCCTCAATTCCTCGCTGGTTTACCATGAAGCCGAGGAATTTCTCCGAGCTTAGCCCGAAGGCGCATTTACTAGGGTTGAGTTTCATACGATACTTCTTTAATATTTTGAACGCAGTGCAGAGGTCGTTGACATGGTCTTCCGACCGCTTGCTTTTGACGAGCATGTCGTCCACGTATACTTCCATAGTCTTGCCAAGTTGATCCGCGAACATCTTGTTTACCAGTCGTTGGTAGGTTGCTCCGCGTTCTTGAGCCCGAAAGGCATGACCTTATAGCAGTAGAGGCCTCGATCTGTGATGAACGCGGTCTTTTGCCTATCGGGAGCATACATCTGTATCTGGTTGTACCCAGAGTAGGCGTCCATAAAGCTGAGGAGCTCGTGCCCAGCAGTTGCGTCGACGAGCTGATCTATCCTTGGCAGCGGGAAGCTGTCTTTAGGACAGGCTTTGTTCAGGTCGGTGTAATCCACACAGACCGTCCATTTCCCATTGGCCTTTTTGAAGAGGACGACGTTCGCCAACCATTCTGGATAACATATTTCTTGAACGAATCTGGCCTTGCGCAGTTTTTGTACGTCTTCTTCGATTATCATGTATCTTTCCGTGTTGAAAGAACGCCTTTTTTGACGGATTGGTCTGGTGGTCGGGTCGACGTTTAGCCGATGGACCATTATCTCCGGGCAGATTCCGGGCATCTCTTCATGGGACCATGCAAAAATATCTACATGCTCCTTCAAAAAGGTGGTCAGGCTTTCTCGCACCTCTTCTTTCAAACACGACCCGATCTTGATAATCCTGGTCGGATCGGTCTTTGACAAGGGAATGTCGACCAACTCCTCGGTGGGTGACCCGCGCTCCTTCTCTTCTTCTCTCGGGTCTAAGGAGGATGCGTGAGAGACGGTTGATATCGCGCCTTTACTTTTCCCTCGTAGGGAAAGCTCGTAGCAACAACGGGCTTCCTGCTGGTCTCCTCTGACCACGCCGACTCCTTCGTCAGTTTCAAACTTCATTGCTAGGTGATAGATGGAAATGGTGGCTTTGAGAGCTTGCAGGATAGGGCGGACGACGATGGCGTTATAGGCAGAAGGGGTATCTACGACAAGGAAATCAACCATAATTATTTTCTGGTTAGGTTCTTCCCCGGCTGTAACCGTCAGAGTTATCTCCCCTTCAGGCATAACGCTGTCCCCTGTAAATTCGGTCAGTGCTGTTTTGACAGGCCTCAGTCTGGATCGGTCGATCTTCATTTTCTCAAAAGCTGAGGTGTACAAGATGTCAGCCGAGCTTCCTATGTCCACCATCATCCTGTGGAGTCTCTTGTTGGCGACCACCATCGAGACGACAAGGGAGTCGTCATGCGGGTGTATGATTCCTCGGGCGTCCTCTTCGGTGAACGTTATTGCTTGTGAGGTCACTTTTGCGACCTTCGCAGGTCGGCTGGTGATGTTCACCGAGGGCCCTGGTTGGGATGTTCTTCCTTGCCGTACATAATTTTTGCGGGAGTTCCCGAAATCTCCAGTGGTCGGCCCACCGAAGATCATGTGGATTTCTTCTACGGGATTGTTACTCGGTTCTTCAGTCAGGTCTGCAGCTCGACCTTCGTTCCGCCGGCTGTCCGGACGCTGAGCGATGTAGTCTTTCAAAAATCCCTGCTGGATGAGGGCCTCTATCTGTCGCTTTAAGTCAAAGTAGTCCACAGTATTGTGACCGTGGTCTTTGTGATATAAACAGTATCTCAACTTTGATCTTCTATTGGGGTCGGTTTTTATCTTCAGGACTTTTTATCTTCGCGGGTCGTTCGAAGACGTGCTTGCCTTTTTCTGCTAAGTACACTTGCTCGATGGTTTTGTTGAGTGGCGTGTACTTTTCGAAACGCGGCATTGGGAATTTCGTTCCTCGGGTAGATCCGTTCTGGACTGGCGACCTTCGTTCTGATCTATGTCTTTTCGAGCTGCCACCATCCTGACGATCCTTATTCTTGGTTAATGGTCGGTGAGCGTTAACCAGTTCCTCGGCGTTGATGTGCTTGGCTGCCCGATCCAAAAATTCGGCCACAAATTGAGGTGGCTCTTCCCCGACAGACCAAAGGAATCTTCGGTCACGTAGTCCCCCGATCATAGTGTGTAACAACACGTCTTGTGAGAGATGTCTCGACTTGTACGGATTCGGAGTTGAAACGGGCGAGGTAGTCTTTTAACGACTCGTCCTCTTTTTGCTTGATCGCGGCAAGGTGAGTTGAATGCTTCCTCGGGTCAGTGCTTCCGATGAACTGAGTGGCGAAGGCCCGGCTTAATTAGGAGAACGAGCTGATTATCATTGGTTTCAAGTTGCGAAACCAAGTCCATGCTAAGCTCGTTAATAACAACGGAAAGGCTTTACACATAATGTTCCCGCTGGCTCCGAGGAGTTCCATTCAGACTTTGAAATTTTCTAAGTGTTCTGTCAGATCTCCTATCCCCGAATATTGCTTCAACTGAGGAACTTTAAATCCTTTGGGAAGGGGCTCTTCACGAATCTCGTCGGTGAACAGCGATTCAGATGAGTCGACCAACGCGTCCACGGCGATTGGTGCCCGGGCCCGCTGTGACTCTTTGGATATCGCCCATTTGTTCCCGGAGTTCTTTCAACTCGGCTTCCAGTGGGCTTAAATTGTCGTCTACCCGGTCGCTGGCTTCACAATCGGCTCGTTCATGCTCAAGACGAGTGGTCCTCCGTTCCTCGAGCTTATGCCGTAGATTGTTGGCCGGCAAGTCTGCTGCTGGTCGGGACCTTGCTCCGGTTGATTGGCTGGCGGCCTCGTATTCTTCGACCGAAGTCGGCTGTTGAGAACGTTGTTGAGAACGTTATGACGCCCAAGTTTGGTGAGAGTGCTGGGATTGTTGAGACTGGGGGTGAGTATGTCGAGGCCCTTCATGGCCTCTGTCATTTAAAACTGTCGGGTGGACTAAGCCAGTTAACAGAGCCTTAATTTCGTCCAGCCTTTGGTCCACGTAACCGAATCGTTCGTCAACGCCTCCTAGCTTCTGGGTGACTCCTCCCACTTGCTCTTCGAGAAGGGACAACCTGATTCCTCGATTGCGTGGTCTCTGCTATCCCCCCTGCTGAGCAAAACGAGGAGAGTTCCCACCAAGCTGGATGGCGGGAGTGTTGGAAAACGATCCTTCGTTCTCGGAGATTTGATCGTCCGAAGGTCCGGCAATTGCGGGTGCCTTCCCTTTATACTTTCTCTTTCCAACCATGATGAAAAGGAGGGAAGATGTTGAGATTGTCTTGAGCGATTGGGCGAGAACACGGACTTCCTGGCTAAAGGAAGAAAAAGTGAGATCCCACAGACGGCGCAATCTGTTGATGCTGAAAAATGGTCAACAGACGAGATGAGGTGACCTCTAACTGGTCAGCAAATGAGATGAGGTGACCTCCAACTTAGACGGATGGATGCAACTGATCCCCTGCAGGTATACGGTCTGGATCTGAACTGAGGATTTCCTAGATCTTGTAAAGCACAAAGGAAAGGCTAAGGAGGTGGCTGGGATCCAGCCGTTAGCCCTCCGATGCCTAAGTTAGTTGGATCTTGAAAAGATTAAATATCTTTCTTTAGATCAGTTTTTTGTCTCATACCTCGATAATGAAGAGAACGCGTCAATTTATAGACCCCATTTGCAGAGTTGTATACCCTTTTTGAAGTCGTGATATTCTTAGAGGAAATCTCGGATCTCTGAGATTTCCTGAGCTGTCCCGTGATCTTTGGAGATTTTTGGTGAGTTGGTTGGAGATTCTCCGGATTCTTTTCCTCTTATTGTGCGCAAGCTTAAGATAAGAAAATTGCTGTAACAGAATCAGCTCGTGAAAATGAGAGAGGTTGGCCTTATGAAGTCATTTTGGAGGAACGCCTCTTCATTCTGAACTAGGTCGAACAGACACGCCGACCTGTTTTCAGGCCGTATTGTTTAGGTTTCAGGTCGGATCGGGGCTGAACAGGCTAACTCAGATCTACTCTGAGGTCAGCTCGTATCCTTCCCACAATAGTGGCCATTGAATGCCCTCCATTTAAAACTTTCTAAGGTCCACTGTAATATTTATTGACCATCCAACTTGTTGATAAGATCACATGGACTGGGATGAAAAAAAATACATAAATAAATAAAATAAAATTAGCTTGATCCAAAGCCTTCATGCCCACAAAAGGCTTTTAATGGTCACTAACCAATGTTTCCTGTAGTATGGTCCACCTAAAACTTGTATATGCTTCATTTTTTTTCAATGGACAGTATGGTCAAGGTATACAATGCATACATCACAGCGGGCCGTATGGTCAAGGTCGCACCCACATCGATGGTTCCGTGGTCATAGCCAAAGTTGGTTGGGCGTGGCTTTGGTGAAACCCCGGATCCACCGAGGTTGGTAGGATCCCTGATTGTGGGATACATCCACATTGTCCATATACATTTAAAGCTAATTTTATGGCATGATCCAAAAAATGAAGCAGATCCAAATCTTAGGTGGACCATGCTATAGGAAACGGTTTGATTGAATGTCCTACCATTAAAAACTTCTTACAACCCACCATAATGTTTATTCTCCATCCAACCTGTGGATAAGGTCACACAAACCTGAATGCAGGGAAAAAAACAAATATCAGCTTGATCCAAAGCTTTGTGGACCATTAATAGGAAATAGTTTGATTGAATGTCCTACCATTAAAAACTTCTTAATTGTGACCCACCATAATGTTTATTCTCCATCCAACCTGTGGATATAAGGTCACACAAAACTGAATGCGGGGAAAAAAAAACAAATATCAGCTTGATCCAAAGCTTTGTGGACTATTAATATGAAATAGTTTGATTGAACATCCTACCATTAAAATCTTCTTTTGGCCCACCATAATGTTTATTCTCCATCCAACCTGTGGATAATGTCACACAAACCTGAATTGCACCGAAAAAAAACAAATATCAACTTGATCCAAAGCTTTGGTGCCCGTTAATGGTCAATCACGGCTGTTTTCTATGGTATGATCCACTTGATATTTGGATCTTCTTCATTTTTTGTCTCATGCCCTTGAATGACATGGAAAAACGGATGGGTAGCGTTGGATACAGAATACATACGTCAATGTGGGCCCATCGTAAGCATCGCACCATCTTGGGTGAAGGAAGGGCCACACCTAATCCGCTCCCTCTTACATAAACCACGCAACCCAATACATAAGTTGCCGTGCGATCACAAACCGAACGTACGTGGTCCTACCTTTATGTTTATGAGAAATCCACCCCGTCCATCCGTTTTTCTAATTCATGTTAGAGCACAGGCCCGAAAATGAGGCACATCCAAAGCTTAACGTGGCCGTACTGTCCCTAAAATGTTTCAACCGTGGATTTCAATCTCTACTGTTTTGTGTCGTTTGGCCCACTAGAGCTTTGGATCGGCCACTTGTTTTGGATAATGCCCTAAAATGAGATGGAAAAACAGATGAACGGGGTGGATTTCTCACTAACATCAAGGTAGGCCCCACTACGTATAGGCATAGCTGTCTCCGTGGAGTTAATACTTCTGACAATAAGCTGGGCGCGGATTAGGTACTTCCCCCGCCTGTTCCGAGCTCGAGACAGGCTAGGGCTCAGAGGGCCACCTTGATGTATATATTTTATCCACACCGTCCATGAATTTTTCCATGTCATTTTAGGACATAGTGCCAAAAATTAGGAAGATCTAATATATAAGTGGGCCACACCACAGTAAGTAGCAGTGCTAATGATTTTTACCGTTGAAACCTTCCTAGGGCCCACCTTGATGTTTATTTTCCATCCAATCTGTTTATAAGATCATAGATATCTGGATGAAGGTAAAACACAAATATCATCTTGATTCAAAACTTCCTGTGGCACCAAAGAAGTTTTCAACGGTCTTTCTTTAATCCCTATTTAATGGTCCAATTGAGCTTGGATCTGTCCCATTTTTGGGCTCATGACCTAAAATGACATAGAATACTGAATGGACGGTTCAGATAAAATCCATACATCACGGTGGCCCTCGGAGTCCTAGCCTGTCTCGAGCTCCGGACAGGCGAGCGAAGTACCTAATCCGCGCCCCAATAAGCTTGCACCTAAAGGCAGAGAGTACTTGGTTGCCGTGATCCTAACCCCAACGTAAGTGGGGCTCACCTTGATGTTTATCAGAAATCCAACCTGTTCATCTGTTTTTCCATCTCATGTTTGGGTATGGCCCCAAAAATGAGGTAGGTAGAAAGACCAAAGTGGCCCCACTGGCCCCAAGATGTTTCAACAGTGGAGTTCAATCCCCACTATTTCATGTCATTTGGCCCACTCAAGCTTTTGATCAGCCTCATTTTTTAGCATATGCCCTAAAGTAAGATAACAAAATAGATGGACAGGGTGGATTTGTCACTAAAACCCTGTAACTCCACAAATATGTGAACTGTGGGTGTTTATTCGCCACTGTTTCCTTTAGTTTGACCACGTGAGCTTTGGATCAATCTCATTTTTTAGCCCATGTACTCAAATGAGACGGCAAAACAGATGAACCGAGTGAATTTCTCACTAATATCAAGGTGGGCCTCACTATAGATAAGTAAGCCTGGCACTGTTTTGTGAATGGATGAAAAGGTAGACATCCATGTGACAATACTTCTTCTCTCTGTAGAGATATTATGTACAATTAACTAACTTATTATTATTATTATTATTACCATTCCCTGGTGGGGGTGGCTAACATTGTGATGAGACTAAGGGGTGGGTGGGTGTGATAACAGTGGGGTCTGTGAACTAACCCATAAAATAAAATTAAAAAAAAAACTAACTTATTACTGAATTCAGTACTTAAAGTAAAAGGTGTTTGTTCCAAAATGGATTAGATCCAATTAAAAACACAAAATGATGAAAATGGAAATTATAACATGCACCTCCAAATAGCAGAGGCAGAAGTGATCCAAGTATTTGTTTTTTTATTTTTTTTAATTTCAGTCGTTATGCGGCCCACTACTCATCTTAACTAGTACAGACTCATATGATCATTGCTTTTTTAGGGCCCATTTGGATGGCCGCGGATTTCCGAAAGCCTTTCGCAGGAAGTTCCTGCGCTGGGGACCAAGGTAGGGCCCAAACTTATGGTTTTTGATAAATCCACCCCGTCCATCCGTTTTGGGAGCTCATTTTGGGGCATGAGAGAAAAAATGAACCGGATCCAAGAATCAAGTGGGCCAAAAACGTGAGCATTGAACGTCCACAGTTGAAATATTTGTGAAGCCACAGGAGTTTCGAATCAGGATAATATTTGTTTTTCCAGTTCATCCCAGTAGTAGTGACGTTATGAACGGTATGGATGTCATATAAACATCACTGTGGACCCTAGGGAGGTTTCAACGGTAGTAATTTACCTACCCACCTTTTCCTTTAGTGAGGCCCACATGAGTCTTTGATCCGGTTCATTTTTGTTCTCATGTCCTAAAATGAGCTCCCAAAACGGATGGACAGGGTGGATTTATCAAAAATCATCAGTTTGGGCCCCACCTTGGTTCCCAGCGCAGAACTTCCTGCGCAAGGTTTTCATAGGAAATCCGCGCCCCCTTGGATGAGTCCGAATCTGAGAAATCCTGCTCGTTACTACTCTGATTGGTCCAGCTCAGCCTGACTGTGTCAGACTATTCTGACACAGTCAGGATGATCCGCACTAATCAGAGCAGCAGCAGAGGTTCTCTGCTCGTTTTCAACAGAGGATCCAGATTCCATTTGGATACCACCAAGTTACTTTTTCTACTTACAGCAGTAGATAAGCAACTTATTTCAGATAAGTAAGTTTAGTTTATGATTAGTAATAAGTAACTTTTTTAGTAATAAGTAATAAAAGTACATAATCACTCCAGTAAATTTTTTAAGCTTTTTAACTTTTCTGGAGAGATGAAAGAGAGGAAAAGCCTATTTTTTTTAATAAGTAGAAACTAAGATAAGTTGCTTGTGGCATAAGTAACTTATCTTAAGCAACTTACTATCGAAACGGCCCTTAACAGATCTTTTGGTGACACAGGGACCTTTCTTCCAACAAAGACCTATCTGGACCCGTCTCTCGATCAATAGGCGAGTTGAAGAAATTAACCATCCTGTAAGATTGAAAGAACGCATGTGAATAGTATCTGCACATCTATGCATATTGCATTAGAGGTGAGAGAAAGAGATGAATTCAACTTCAACACCATTTCTTTTTATCTGTCAGGATCCTGGCTGGCTGCAGCTTCACTGGCAAAATCCCAGAGGAATTAGGAAACCTAACAGAACTCTCATTCTTGTAAGTTCTTCTCGAAGCTTTACTACTTACAAATCATTAACGGTTTCCAACAGATCTGATATTCAATGTCGACTCTCCTTGACAGGGCTCTGAATTCAAACAACTTCACTGGTGAAATACCTTCTTTGGGTAGGCTCTCCAACCTTTACTGGCTGGACTTGGCAGACAATCAGCTGACTGGATCTTTCCCTGTCTCAACGTTAACCACCCCCGGCTTGGACCAGCTTCACAAGGCAAAACACTTGTGAGTGTTTCAAGCATCCTGTCTTCATCTCAAATAGGGCTGCACATCGATTCGATCAATTCGATTTTGGATGAAATTGAAATTGAATTGATCTTAAATTTTCAAAATTGAAATTGAAATTGAATTGATCTTACTTTTAAATTTTCGAATTGAAATTGAATTGACCTATTTTTTGTTATAATTGAATTGAGATTGAATTGATGAATTTTTTTATTGAATTCGATTCGATTTTTCACATATTGCAATTTGAAAACTTATAGGTTTTGTAAGCTTGAATTTTATGGTACTTCAAATAGTAATATTAGTAGGAATACTTCTGAAAACATATACATAATAACTAGTCCTTACATAGAAATTAGAAAGATCGTATTGATCCAAAGCTTTTGAGGCTCGAAAAATGTTTTCAATGGTTATTTATCACTCTTTCTCTTGGTATGGTCCACCTGAGATTTGATCTTCTTATAATTTTGGATCATGTCTTAAAATGAGACGTAAAATTAGATGGACGTAATGGATATACAAAAAAATACATCAAGGTACCCCACATAGTAGGGGTAACACCTACTAAGTTGTTACCAACGTAACACTTAATTTACTCTTATGCGAACTTCAAATTGTACGCTTTTATCGTACTGAGTAAACTTAGTTGGGCCTACTTTGAATGCATTTGGTTTACCACATCGTCCACTCATTTTGCCTGCTCATTTTAGTCGTTGAGCCCAAAATTGAAGCGTATCCGAAACTTAGGTGGACCATGCCACATGAAATAGTGGGAATAATGATTTCCACTGTTGAAACCTTCCTAGGGCCCATAGTGACGTTTATTTATCATCCAACCTGTTCATAAGATCAAGTAGACATATATGAATGAAAAACAAAAATATCAGCTTGATTCAAAACTTTTGTGGCCCACAATAATTTTTCAACGGTAGAGGTTCAATTCACACTGTTTCATGTGGTGTGTGCCATTATACGTTTCAATTTTGGGCTCGAGCCATAAAATTATCTTTTAAATTGGATGAATGGAGTGGATAAAATGAATAAATCACTGTGGGCCCCACAGAGTTTACTCAGTACACCAAGCGCATTGAGTTACTAAGTACGCAATCTGATTCATCTTGGACACTTGGGTGGGCGTGGATATGCAGAAGGGTGGTTTCAAAGCTTTGTGGGCCCCACCATGGTGTATGTGTTTTATCTAGGCCCTTCATTCATTTTCCATATGATTCTAAGACATTATACCAAAAATGAGACATCCAGATCTCAAGTGGACCACACCACAAGAAAATAGTGGAGGATTGACGATTATTATTGAAAACTTTTTAGGGCCTTAGAAGTTTGATATCAAGCTGACATTTGTTTTTTCCCTTCCTTAAGGTTTATGTGACCTTATCAACAGGTTGGATGGCAAATAAACATTACAATGGGCCATAGGAAGAATTTAATGGTGGACGTTCAATCTCCATTGTTTTGTTGTGGTGTGGTAATATAAGATGTATATCTTACTAATTTTTGGAAAATTCCTTAAATTTAGATGTAAAAATAGATGGACGGCATAGATAAAACTTATTATAATGTATCTATTTCATCCATACCGTCCATTAATATATATATATATATATATATATATATATATATATATTCAATTTGATCAATCGATTCAATTCGATACAGATCAATTCGATTTTCGATTCGATTCGATCGATCATAACAGAAAATTGAAATTGAATTGAAATTGAATTTTTTTCTTTTTTAAAAAAATTGAATTGAATTGATCTTCGAGAACGATTCGATTCGATTCGATTTGTTCGATTCAATTCAATCGATAAATTGATCATAAATTGAATTGTGTGCAGCCCTAATCTCAAAAAGGGATTTAAAAAATAAAAATAAATAAAAAGAATGCCATCTGGGTCTATTTAACAAGTCAATTTATTAGCATTTGGAAGCAAGGCAGTGATATACTCATAAATGAATGAATGTTTTTTCAAATTTATGCACTTGCAGCCATTTCAGCAATAACCACCTATCGGGAAAAATTCCAGCCGAACTTTTCAGCCCCGAAATGGTGCTGATACACGTGTAAGGGAATACCTACCAACTGAAGTAATGTTCTTCCTCTCAATTCTCAACTTCTACCAACTGCTTGTGCTTTTCTGCTGGCAGACTATTTGATGGAAATCAGCTAACTGGGGAGATCCCATCCACACTTGGGCTTGTGCAAACCCTTGAGATTCTGTGAGTGGTCATCTAACCATACACTCATCTGTCCCCTTCTCTTGGTAGATTTTTGTTTCTACTTATACTTACCTGAACTTTTATATATGTAATTGCTGCTTTTGCAACAGTCGGCTCGATAGGAATTCACTAAATGGTCCCATCCCGGAAAACCTTAACCAGCTCACGAAGATCAATAAACTGTGAGTAACCTTTCCAATATATATATATATATATGAACTGACAGTAGCCCCATCACAATCAGCCATGATTATTGATATTAGCTTCCTACCTTCCTATCTCTTTCAGACATTTAGCAAACAATCAGCTGACGGGGCCAGTACCTGACCTGACCGGAATGACTTCTCTCAATTACGTGTACGACATCAGCATGGAAATTCCAAAAATTGAATGCATAATGGTACTATCTTGTGCTGCTTCAACTAATGCCTTTGTTTCTTCTCCAGGGACCTTAGCAACAATTCATTCAATGCATCAGAAGCTCCAACCTGGTTCTCAACCCAACAAAATCTCACCACTCTGTGAGTTTACTATCTTTTTTGGAATTCCGTATGCACCACATTCCTTAGACTAATCCAACTCACCCAAGAATCCCTTCTTGCTGATGGGTGACCAGAATCATGGAAAACGGAGCACTTTTAGGTCCAGTCCCGCAAGAGCTGTTCCGCCTTCCACGACTGCAGCAAGTGTAAGTGCTTTGGCCACAAAGATGATGCAGGCAAGTTGATTTCAATTGGTCCAATCTTACCAATTTAGTCATTGTAAGTTTGTGACAGGAAATTGAAGAACAACTCATTCAATGGCACCTTCAACATGGGTGAAAGCATCAGCCAGCAACTCCAACTGGTAGATTTGCAGAACAACAAAATTGGCTCCTTTACTGGGCATCGCAGCTATCCAAAAACTCTAAGGTAAGAACAAAACTTCACACGCTATACCATGTTCTACAACCAGTTCCTCATCTATATGAGATCTTTCTCTCAATTAATGGTTGCAGGCTTTTTGGGAACCCGTTCTGTACTCTCCCTCAGCACTCCAATGATAACTATTGCCAGCTCCAGACATCATCAGCAACAGCCTATTCAACGAGTCTGGCAAACTGTGGCAGCACATCATGTCCCCTCAATCAGAGGCTCAGCCCTCAGAGTTGCCATTGTGCGCACCCAAACACTGGAATTCTAACATTCAGAGCACCTCTTTTTAGAGACTTGTCCGACAGCACATTATTTCAGTCGCTGGAAAAAGAAATGTCGATGCAACTTGGCCTAACCCCAGGTTCAGTATCTCTTCAGAACCTATTATTGGACGACTTGCATGACTATATCCTGGTGCGCTTGGAACTCTTCCCATCCATCGGAAAGTACTTCAACCGGTCAGAGATTCTGAGGATAGGGTTTGAAATTAACAACCATGATTTTAAACAACCCCCTGAGTTTGGACCATACTACTTTATTACATATCCATATGCTTTCCCAGGTACGCACTCACTCTTTTTCTACGAAATAGAATGTGAATAATTCATCTCTCTTCAACTCATTGAAAACATAAAAATGTTTCAGTCGGAAGTGGAGGGACTTCGATGAGTTCAGGAATAGTAATCGGGATAGCCGTCAGTTGCACTGTTTTGGTTATCCTGCTAGTGGGAGTGGGGATATACGCCTTCCGGCAAAAGAAACGGGCTGAAAGAGCCATAGAATTAAGCAGACCTTTCGGTAATGTGTAAAATCTGATACTAACCATATTAAGTGAAAAATGCACATAATCTCAGGAAATTGTGAACCATCTAAACAGTACTTGTTCACTGTGTCACAGCATCTTGGGGTCTGAGCAGCAGAGACAGTACTGGCGGTGCACCACAACTAAAAGGTGCAAGGTGGTTTTCTTATGATGAACTCAAAAAGGCCACCACCAACTTCTCAGAGATCAATGAGATTGGATCGGGAGGTTATGGCAAGGTGATCCATTCCATAGCAAGTCATTGTTCACGGAAGTTTCAGAATCCATTCTTCGTGCATCTCATCTTGTGCGTAATATCCTCCTTTCTTCAGGTTTACCGAGGTAAACTTCTAGGTGGGCAGATTGTGGCAATCAAAAGAGCACAGCAAGGATCCATGCAGGGTGGGCTGGAGTTCAGGACTGAAATTGAGTTGCTTTCTAGGGTTCATCACAAGAACCTTGTTAGTCTCGTGGGTTTCTGTTTTGAGAATGGAGAACAGATGCTGATCTATGAATATGTTCCAAATGGAACACTAAGCGAAAGCTTGTCTGGTTAGTTCTCGAGCCCCATTTCAGATCAAGCGGCTTTCCTTTACCCTCACATTGTGGTATTCAGCCATGTTGCTGCAACTATAAAATGTAGGGAGAAGTGGCATCCATCTGGAATGGAAGAGGAGGCTTCGGATTGCTTTAGGCGCAGCAAGAGGTTTAGCTTATCTTCATGAACTCGCCGATCCTCCCATAATACATAGAGACGTCAAGTCTGCTAATATTCTTTTGGATGAAAATCTAACTGCCAAGGTTGCAGACTTTGGCCTGTCAAAGCTAGTATCAGATAGCCGAAAGGGACATGTTTCTACTCAAGTTAAAGGCACATTTGTAAGTATTTCTGTTATACTTGTTGCACCTTGAACTTCTTTATTGAGAGTTCACATTAAGTTGTCTTTCTGTATGGATTCTTCTACGATGTGATTCTCAAGGTTTGATCTCCAAACTTATTTTTCTGGGGAAGAGAAAGAATATCCAAATTACCATGTAGATTTCTGGATCAATTTCTTATTCTGAACTTGATCACCTGCCGCATTTCACTATATCTCACTTAGAACTCTAGCTTGGGATCTAGATTTCAAACCTCAAAAGAAAACCATTGCTAGCTAGATAGGATATTTTTCAAAGAAATTGAATAAGTTTTCTTTGTTGATACACACATGAGAGACTTTTCCAGGTTGAGTACACACATAGAGAGAGTGAGAGTGGCGTGCCTCTTTAACTCTACATATATACATCTATGTGTTGGGATAGAAGGGTCGGCAGCAGAAGCAAAGCCATACGCAAACAACGAATTGAATCAAACAAGCCACACAATGCAATCACAATGCATGCAATCACCCACACATAGACAATCCGAATTTAACATGGAAAAACCCCTCACGGGTAAAAAATCACGGCACAAAGTGACACCAATCCACTATAATATCAGAAGTTACAAGAGATGGAACCCAAGACCCAAAACCTAAGCCCACAAGAGAAATTCCAAGCTTACCTAAGAAGAAAACCCTCTTCTTCAAGCTCTTTCTCTCACCTAGAAGCTCCCTCAATCCCCTTTGCAACCTTAGTGACCTCTAATCCCGAAAATACACCTTAAATAGGAAGAAAAACGGATTTAGAAACCCCTTGCGCGCAAACCGCGCAAAAAACCGTGTTGTACAAGGAGACTGCCGACCAGTCATCCGACCAGTCGGACACCCCTACCGGCCGGTCGGCCGACCGGTCGGATGGGCAAAATTCATCACAACAGCCTTGCTGCCTTAGTTTCCAGCGTGACCGGCCGGTCGGACACTCCCACCGACCGGCCGGTGGTCTCTCTTCACTTTTGATTTGAGACGTCCATTCTCAACAAACTCCACCACGACTCAAATCACCATGCACCTCCTAACCACGCACAATCTCCACCTCTACTTCGTCATCATTATAGTCTCGTCGTATCTCATGCCCTATCGACTCTATCCTTGTATCTACACACGCCTTGTTGCTCTTCCCATGTGGCCCTTTTTCTCTTGCCACACTTAAGCAACCGTGGATCCCTTTACTAATCCCGCAGCTCCACCATGAATAGTGCTCCCGATCACCTTGTAAAGATTATCGCACCTTCGTGCCTTGATCATCACGCGTGCTCCCTTCACAACTTTACAATATCGATCGCAGCCGATGAACCTGCACCCTTTCGACTCGAGTGCACCAAGAGATATCACATTCCTCTTCATCTCAAAGACATGCTTCACACTTTCAAGGATCCGTTCGACTCCATCGAACATCCTAATGCGCACCGAATCAATCCCTACCACATTGCGAGCGTAGCCATCACCCACAAACACCGATCCACCATCATACTCCTTGTATGACATAAATGAATTTCGGTTAGGACATACATAACATGATGCCCTGAATCCAAGAGCCACTCTTCACCAAGAGGCTCTATGCCGAATACAGTCAATACATCACAACCGTCACCACCGTCCTCTATAGTATTGGTTCCTTCCCTAGAAGAATCTCCAGATCTCTCCTGCCTTTTCCCGGGATTCGAATAATCTCTCTTCACATGACCTTCTTCCCCACAATTCCACCATCTCACTTTGTGCCTCCACTTGCCTTTTGATTTAGATCTCAATGAAGGAGATCCTCCACCCTGCTCAGAATTCCTCTCCCTCATAACCAATGCCTCATCAGTAGAGGGACTCACGCCGCCGCTTTTCCTTCTCATCGCCTTCGCCTGAAGGGCTGAGATAACGGCTTCTTCGCCAATAGTCTCCTTACCTGTGCACAAAGAGTCCTCGAGTGACTCATATGATTCTGGAAGAGAATTTAACAGGATAAACGCTTTATCCTCGTCCTTCATTGGCTCATCTACATCCATCAACTTGCAAATAAGCCATTGAAATTGCTGATGTGGCTCTCAACATCGGCCCCCTCCGTCATCCTCAGATTGTACAACTGAAGCTTCAAGTATATGCGATTTTCAAGAGATTTCTTCGCATAGATATTCTCCAACTTCGCCCATGTTACAACCACAGTCTTCTCTTTCATGACATTATACAGGACCTCATCTGCCAGGCACAAGTGGATTGAGACATTGGCCTTTTCATCGATCTTCTTCCACTCTCCTTCTTTCATAGCTTTTGGTCGCTCTCTAAGGAGCGCATCTGACGCAGGGAGGACGTGGTCGGTCGATCACCGTCTCCCTAACCGATAGTTCTCGAATCCACGAGAAGAAATAAAAGATAAAAAGAGGAAATAAATTCCAAATAATTGATTTATTGATAATTGAATGAATAAAAATGGAATTACAATGCATATAAATAGGAAACTAAACCCTAGGTAAAGTATCAAAATCCAACTCCAACTAAAACTCCTAGAAAACGCAACTTACTATAAATAGTAAACTTACTATTTATAGAAGTTGTTCAATCCTACTAGAACTCTTGGTTTTCGGCCAAAAATAGAAAGTTATCAAACGGCCTCAACCACGTTGTTCTACGAAATATTCTAAGCCCTTTTCATGTTGGGCACTAACTCTAAAACCCTACAGATGCAAAGTTATGATCGAATTAAAACTTACTATAAATAGTAAAAACGAAAATAAACTAGCCTAATGACCGTCGATACGGTCGATTCTCACGATTTCGGGTTGGGCAACCCGACGTAGCGGGTTGGTTGGCTAAAGTAGCTCGAGCTACCCCAAATTGATATATTATACGTCCCGTAACTCATTCCGGATTGTGAGATACGACCGATTCACGGTCCTGACGGTCCGGATCACTTTCGGCCCCGTCCGGTCTTCTTTTGCTCTATCTGGGCCATGAAATAGTCAGCGACCGGTCCTACATCAGTCTCCTCCACTTCGAAAGAACTCGACCCCGAGTTCTCGTCCAGCTTTGGTTCATGATATTCTTACAGATCTGCCACGTTGAAAGTCCTTGAAATCTCCATGTCATCTGGAAGATCAACAACGTAGGCATTGTCATTGATCTTGCGAATGATTGGTACCGGTCCAATCTTCTTGTGTTTCAACTTGTTGTAGGTCCCGGTAGGAAATCGCTCTTTACGTAGGTGGACCATCACCTGATCACCTATTTCGAACACTTTGGCGCGCCGATGCTTGTCGGCTGCTTCTTTATACTTTTCGTTCGAAGCCTGTAATTTGTTGCGCACGTCTGCATGTATGTCCATGATTCGGTCTGCCATATGTTCAGCTGTAACGCTCATGCCAGGAAGCTTGGGCAGGGGAACCAAATCGAGTGTGTGACGAGGCACGCACCCATAAACAATCTGGAACGGAGACTTTCCTGTCGATCGGTTTGCCATGTTGTTGAATGCAAACTCTGCTTGAGCCAGGGCCATGTCCCATTGCTTCGGTTTGTCACCTGAAAGGCAACGGATGAGATTCCCCAATGTGCGGTTGATGACCTCAGTCTGTCCATCTGTTTGTGGATGATAAGCACTGCTGAAGTGAAGTCGTGTACCGAACCGATTCCACAAGGCTCGCCAAAAGTGGCTAACGAACTTTGTGTCCCGGTCTGAAGTGATCGTCTTAGGAATACCATGTAGTCGCACAACCTCTCTGAAGAAAAGGTTCGCAACATGTATCGCATCAAAGGTCTTCTTGCACGGAATGAAGTGTGCCATCTTGGAGAATCGGTCTACCACCACGAACACTGAGTCCATGCCGCGTTGTGTTCGTGGGAGCCCTAATATAAAATCCATAGATAAATCCTCCCAAGGGGCATCTGGCACGGGTAATGGCGTGTAAAGACCTGTATTTTGAGATTGTCCCTTAGCGGTTTGACAAATATGACATCGTTGTACCGCCCTGCCAACATCACGAGCAAGTTGCGGCCAGTAATACCGCTCTTCCACCATCGCTCGAGTCTTATCTCGTCCTAGATGACCGCCGAGGCCACCGCCATGCAGCTCGATAATAATCTTGTCCCGTAACGAACTCTGCGGAATGCAAAGTCGATTTCCTTTGAAGAGGAAACCATCTTGAATTAGAAGATCACTCGGGTGACCCTCTTGGCACTTTTTCCATGCATCTGCAAAATCCTCGTCGTCGGCATAAAGTTCCTTGAGGCAGTCGAACCCGATCACCTCACTGCTCACTGTAATAAGAAGGGATGCACGTCGGCTTAGTGCATCTGCCACCTTGTTCTGCTGCCCTGATTTGTGTTTCAGAACGAACGTGAATTCCTGTAAAAACGAAATCCATCTAGCATGCATACGATTCACGTTAGTCTGAGTATTGATAAATTTTAAGGCCTGATGATCAGTGTACAGTATAAATTCCCTTTGAATAAGATAATGGCGCCAATGTCGCAGTGCTTGAACCACTGCATATAATTCAAGTTCATAGGTCGACCACTTCTGTCGTGCGTCGCTGAGTTTCTCACTGTAAAAAGCAACTGGCCTGCCCTCCTGAGAAAGGACTCCCCCAATGCCGACAATAGATGCGTCGCATTCTACCTCAAATAGCTTGTCGAAATTAGGGAGTACCAGAACCGAGGTAGTGGACAACCGATGTTTAATTTCTGCAAAGCTCTTTTTAGCCCCTTCGGTCCATTGAAACGGACCCTTCTTCATACAGTCGGTAATCGGCGCGACGATACTGCTAAAGTTCCGCACAAATCGACGATAGAAGGTCGCCAACCCGTGAAAACTTCGTACCTCATGAATGTTTGTCGGAGTCGGCCAATCCCAAATAGCTCGTACCTTTTCTTCGTCCACTCGGATACCCGTGGACGACACGATGAACCCCAGAAACAATAATTGATCAGTTAAGAAGCTACACTTTTTCAGATTTAAGTATAGCTTGTTGTCGGCCAACACTTTTAGCACTTTTCTGATGTGGGTCATGTGCTCCGTTTCATCCTGACTGTATATTAGAATGTCGTCAAAGTAAACGACAACGAAACGGCCAATGAACGGCTTCAACACTTGGTTCATTAAACGCATGAAGGTGCTTGGTGCGTTGGTCAAACCGAAGGGCATAACCAGCCACTCATATAGCCCTTCCTTGGTCTTGAAGGCCGTTTTCCACTCGTCACCTGGCCTAATACGGATTTGATGGTATCCACTCCGTAAGTCCAGTTTCGAGAACACCTTTGAGCCCTCGAGCATGTCCAGCATGTCATCCAACCGCGGTATTGGAAATCGATATTTAACTGTTATTTTATTGATCGTGCGGCTATCGATGCACATACGCCATGTTCCGTCCTTCTTTGGGGTAAGGAGTGCCGGAACGGCACATGGGCTCATGCTCTCTTTAATAAGACCCTTACGGATCAGTTCCTCCACCTGTCCCTATAGAATTTCACACTCTTTCGGACTCATCCGATAGTGCGGTCGGTTGGGTAGACTGGACCCTAGGATAAGGTCGATATGATGTTGTATGTCTCGCATGGGAGGCAACTCATCTGGTAACTCTGCAGGCCAAGTACTTCGAAATTCTTCTAGCAGCGGTTTAAGGCGTTGAGGAATATTAGAGGATCCTGGCTCCTCGCCTTTTACCATAACCGCATAAATCTCGCCCGTTTCCTTTGATTCCTTAACAAACTCGCGAATGGTAAGGAGAGAGTTCCCCTCCACTTTAGAAGCTTCAGGGTGTTTGTCTGGCGTCATAGGGGCCAAAACAATTTTCCGACCATCCTTGGTGAACATGTATATGTTTTCCCATCCACTGTGGGTCACATCTCGATCCGATTGCCATGGCCGCCCAAGTAACATGTGGCAGGCTTCCATGTCAACCACATCACAGAGGACCTCGTCCTTATAGCTTTTACCAATGGAAAATGAAATAATGCATTGATGAGTTACCTTGGTTTCATTCACCTTCTTGATCCAGCCGATAGAGTAAGGGGTAGGGTGCTTTGTCATAGGCAGATGTAACTTATCCACCATAATTCTCGAGACAATATTTTCGCTACTCCCACTGTCTATGATCACGTCACAGACTTTGCCCTGCACGGTGCACTTTGTGCGAAAATTATTATGTCGTTGTGGGTGTACTTCCTTCCTGGGGGCGTAAAGTAGTCGTCTTACTACTAGCGATTCCCCATGATCTTCAGTCAGCCAATCGACATCTTCTGTGTCCCCCTCTTCGGCCTGTTCCAATTCAGGGTTGTCTTCTGTCGCCTTCCACGCCGCCTTCATTCGTAGTTAAGTGTGCTGCGGGGCGTTGGGGGCAAGCGTTCGACCAGTGACCTGGTTGGCCACAACGGAGACAATGGTCTGGTCTTGGCCGACCATATGGGTTGGGGATCCTGCTGGAACCTGCTGTAGTGGGAGCTGTACGTTGAGGTCTTGAGGAACCGCTTCCCCCGTCCCGGTTCGTGACCGTAGGAGGTTGAGGACGCCCTCCTATAGGCTCCTTGCCTTTGGCCAGCGTTGTATCTTGAGTGGGTCCGGTGTTGGGATTTCGTGTTGCCGGATAGGGTCGAGCAGGGGGCCGTGACAACTGTGTTTCTGCTCGAGTGGCCAATTGGTTGGCCTCACTCAACGTCCATACTGGATGCATCTGGACTCGATCCTGGATTGTAAATCGCAACCCACCAATGAATCGTGATACTTGTTGTGCCTCTAATTCCGATAAATTATTCCGTGTAGCCAATCGTTGGAATTCTTCAAGATATTCGGCTACGGTTCGATTTCCCTGACGACAATTTTGGTATTGTTGGAACAAAATTTGTTCATAGTCGCTAGGGAGGAATCGAGCTCTAAGAAGTTGTCTCATTCTAGGCCATGTTCGGATGGGTGCCTTATTCTGACGGGTGCGGGAAACCTGTAGGTTTTCCCACCATGCTGAAGCACCGGATTTAAACTTATATGCAACTAGTTTTACCTTCTTGTCGTCCGGCACGTCCATATAGTCGAAGTATCGCTTGCCCTCTGCCAGCCAGTCGAGGAACTCCTCTATTCGAAGTAGGCCATTAAAGCTGGGAAGATCAGCTTTGCCCCGATAATCTCGTTCTGCTCGTTCCACACGCTCATTCCCTAGCGCCGGTCGTCGTACGAACATGTCTTCGACCTCGTCATCGCTTGGTTCTGAATCGTCTGGCGTAACCCTACGGTTATCCACCTGGGGTGTTCTACGGACAACAGGATTGTCCCGTATAACAACTGTTGGTGGTTGTTGGTCGCCTTGGGCTCGAAGAGGAGCTAGCGATGCTGCAATCTGGTCGAGGGTCGCCTGTATACCTTGCAGGATCAACCGGTTCTCCCGTCGTGCTGCTTCAAATGCTGCCTCGAAGGCTGTCGCCGTTAGATAGTCCCTTGGAGCACCGTCCTTAGGATGAGAATCCAACCCTTCATTAGAGGCCATCGTCCTGAGGAAGAAACCTCTCTCTGATACCAATGACGCAGGGAGGACGTGGTAGGTCGATCACCGTCTCCCTAACCGATAGTTCTCGAATCCACGAGAAGAAATAAAAGATAAAAAGAGGAAATAAATTCCAAATAATTGATTTATTGATAATTGAATGAATAAAAACGGAATTACAATGCATATAAATAGGAAACTAAACCCTAGGTAAAGTATCAAAATCCAACTCCAACTAAAACTCCTAGAAAACGCAACTTACTATAAATAGTAAACTTACTATTTATAGAAGTCGTTCAATCCTACTAGAACTCTTGGTTTTCGGCCAAAAATAGAAAGTTATCAAACGGCCTCAACCACGTTGTTCTACGAAATATTCTAAGCCCTTTTCATGTTGGGCACTAACTCTAAAACCCTACAGATGCAAAGTTATGATCGAATTAAAACTTACTATAAATAGTAAAAACGAAAATAAACTAGCCTAATGACCGTCGATACGGTCGATTCTCGCGATTCCGGGTTGGGCAACCCGGCGTAGCGGGTTGGTTGGCTAAAGTAGCTCGAGCTACCCCAAATTGATATATTATACGTCCCGTAACTCATTCCGGATTGTGAGATACGACCGATTCACGGTCCTGACGGTCCGGATCACTTTCGGTCCCGTCCGGTCTTCTTTTGCTCTATCTGGGCCATGAAATAGTCAGCGACCCGTCCTACATCAGCATCTTGCAATCCTTACTAAACTAGAAGGCCTTTCATCTTCACCTTCCAAAGTTCAAAATTATTTTTTTCCCGAATACTTCTCTATGTCGAACCTCATGCCTGATGCCATGCTCTTGTCTCAGATTCGAATTTCTGCTACACCCCAACGATCACACTGATACCAGTTGTTGGGATAAGAGGGCCGGCAGCGGAAGTAAAGCCGTACGCAAATAACGAATTGAATCAAACAAGCCACACAATGCAATCACAATGCATGCAATCACCTACACATAGACAATCCGAATTTAACGTGGAAAAACCCCTCACGGGTAAAAAACCACGGCATAAAGTGACACCAATCCACTATAATATCAGAAGTTACAAGAGATGGAACCCAAGACCCAAAACCCAAGCCCACAAGAGAAATCCCAAGCTTACCCAAGAAGAAAACCCTCTTCTTCAAGTTCTTTCTCTCACCTAGAAGCTCCCTCAATCCCTTTTACAACCTTGGTGACCTCTAATCCCGAAAATACACCTTAAATAGGAAGAAAAACGGATTTAGAAACCTCTTGCACGCAAACCGCTCAAGAAACCGTGTTGTACAAGGAGACTGCCGACTGGTCGTCCGGCCGGTTGGCCGACCGGTCGGATGGGCAAAATTCATCACAGCAGCCTTGCTACCTTGGTTTCCAGCGTGACCGGCCATTCGGACACTCCCACCGACTGACCGGTGGTCTCTCTTCACTTTTGATTTGAGACGTCCGTTCTCAACACTATGGCCAATTCATTATCATCACTATGACCAACTTGTTGCAGGGTTATCTCGATCCTGAATATTACATGACTCAACAACTGACGGATAAGAGCGATGTATACAGCTTCGGTGTGGTTATGCTCGAGCTGATATCTGCAAAGAAGCCGATAGAGAAGGGCAAGTATATTGTTCGGGTGGTCCGAATGGCAATGGATAAAAATGAAAAACACTACGGCCTGAGTGAGATAATGGATCCTTCCCTTCGGTATGCAGCCAATCTCATTGGTTTTGGGAGGTTTGTGGAGTTGGCCATGCAATGCGTCGAAGAATTGGCTGCAGACCGTCCAACAATGAGCAAGGTGGTGAAGGAAATCGAGACCATACTGCAGAATGATGGGCTGAACACAAACTCAGCTTCTGCATCTTCATCTGCCACAGACTTTGGGTCCATGAAGGGTTCTATGCGCCATGCTTATGATGAAACTCTACCAAAAAGGGATGAAATTAGCGATGCTTTCAACTACAGTGGTGGGTACACATCCTCGGCCAAAGTTGAACCCAAGTAGCACAAATTTCTTTTTCTCATTTCTTACTGCTATTATATTTGTTTGCTGTATATGTTGAAGGAAGTCCTATCGCAGAATGAAAACTGTGCAACCGTAAAATAGTATTGTATTTGTGGCCTTGCGTCTGAATTGTTTCTCTTAAATGGAACTGATTTCCTTTTCCTCCCCTGTAATCCAATATACCCCACCCTATCAGGAAAGTGAAAGGAAAATCACAATAACAGAGTTGATGCTTTGATGTAGTTTCCTTACAAAGGCTTCATTGCAACAACTTAGAACAATGATTAGTTTACTAGGATCTATTACATTTTTTAGTTCCAAAAGGATGTCACAGTTGTAGTTTCTGTAGCATGAATAATCAATATTTTGTTCTACTTTCAAAAATTCTGACGCATTTCATGCATTAACCTGTTGATCTGAAATTTAAATTGTCTTTTGTTTATGGTATTTGGGTGCCTAGTCGCATCAAAATCCTTTCTCTATGTCCTACAGAAATGTTTCTTCGAGGTAGCTGCTCGATGTGGAAGGAAACGAGGCCAGCTTTTCTCTCAGATTAAGATGCTTAGAAAAGTGCTTTGTTGACTTTGACAAACTGTTGGGACAGAAGGGTACAATTACAATGTGGAAATGACCATTTTACCTCAAGGGCACTTGTTTTCAGAAGAATAGCCCCACTGTTTAGAACGGCCTCGTACCTCGTAGACTATAGGGGCCATCTTCATCCGACCATATGATTGAAACCGTCCATCAATTCCGTACGATCATTTAAGTCCATTAGTTGAAACAAAGAGGTAGATCTGAATTGCAAGTTCGGCTCTAGGAAAGTTTCAACATAGATAATATTAGAACGGTAAAATATGTTTTCCTAGTGTGGTCCACTTTAGCATTAGATCTACCTCCTTTTCAAGGTCATATCACTAAAATGATCTTGAAAAATGAATGGACAGTGTGAATTTTTCATAAACAACATGGTGGGCCACACCGAGCTTACAACGTGGAGAGGAGTTGGTGCGACCCTGGTGGCATTAGCCAACGTGATGCGCAGCTAATAGTGGGGGCCACCTTGAGGCATGTATTTTATATACACGTCGTCCAACATATTTATGACACAGCTGTAGGCGGGATGAGATCGAGCACTGTCTCTCTCGTAAGATAACCAATCTGAATCCACGGATCAATCAAACAACAGGTCGATCTTCCTTGATTGTTCAAGGGGCAGCTTAAAGAACACAAGCCAAACAGAGATAAACTCAAAAATAATTGTATTAAAATTGCATAATGTGTCTCATAATGAAAATTAAAACAATATTTATAATCTCTAAGCCCTAACCCTCATAGCCTAGGTGTCCTAGTTGCATTAGGAAAAGGAAAATAAGTAGGTGTCCTAGTTGCATTAGGAAAAGGAAAATAAGCAAAGAAAACGGGAAAGAAATTTGAAATTGGAAAGTTCACATACTCACGAGACACTGACCGGCCGGCCGGCCAGGGGTCGGTCGGATTGTAATGTAAAAACAGTCTAAAGAGTTTTAACTCTCTCTGGAAAGAGGACCGACCTGTCAGTCGACCGGTCGGGATAAGGTCGGACTAAATGGTCCGGCCGATCAGATTAGACAAAAACGTCCCAGGGGTTTTTAGGCTTTTGAGCTCCTGGGGTCCGGCTGATCGGTTGGAGGATCCGGCCGGTCGGATGGCCCGTCAGTTGGAGCAAATTTGGCTCCTTCGGGGTCTTGGGCCCGCATTTGGTGACCTTCCGTTGATCCTTCGTGCGGTCCATCTTGAGCATATAGAGGTCAGCTACACCGTCTACATCAATTTATAAGGTCACAAAAAACTGGATGTGAAAAAAAAAAAAAAAAAATTATCAGCTTGATCCAAAAATTCTGTGGCCCATGAGAAGTTTTTAATGGTCAAACACTACTGTTTCCTATTTGTGGTCCATCTAAGATTTAGATCTGCTTAGTTTTTGCGTTATGCACTAAAATAATCTGGAAATATGAATAGACAGTGTGGATATACAATACATACATCAAGGTGGGCCCCACTGTCTGGGCAGCACCATACCTGGTGAGACCGGGTCTTACCTATTCCACTTCCCAGGATTGCGTACAGACGCGGTCAAAGCAAGGTGGCTGCTGGATGTTGCTCTGTGGGCCCCACAATGATGTATTGGTTTTATCCATATCATCCAAAAGATTTGGATAATTGTTTTAGGGTACAAGATAAAACATGAGGAAGATCCAAATCTCAGATGGACCACACCACATGAAAACAGCGGTGATTGAACTCCCACCATTAAAAACTTCCTAGGGCCCACTGTAATGTTTATTTGCCATCCAACCTATTCATAAGATCACGCAGACATGGATGAAAGTAAAAGACAAATACCAGCTTGATCCAAAACTTCTATGGCCCTTAAGAATTTTTCAACAGTAGACGTTGAATTCACACTGTTTGCTGTAGTGTGGTCCACTTGAGATTTGGATTTTTAGGCTCAAGACCTAACATTATCTGTTAAAATGGATGGACTGAGTGAATAAAATACATAAATCAAGGTGAGCCCTACAGAGTTTACACCGTACGGTTAGATTGCAGAGTAACTCACCTAAGCAATCCCGTTTCACGTTAGCTTAGTGGGTGTTACCCTTACCGTGGGGCCCTCCTTGATGATTTTTGTATATCCACGCCGTCCATCCGTTTCTCCAGCCTATTTTAGAGGGCGCAGCTTCGGTGGATCCCCAGATCCACCAAGGTGGGTGGGATCCCTGACCGTGGGACCCACCTTGATGAATGTGCCTTATTTTAAAACTCACCTTACATCCCCACCGTCCATCCGTTTTTAAAACTCATTTTAAGGCATGCTTACAACAAGGAAGCAGATCCACATCTCAGGTGGGCATAATACAGGAAACAGTGGCAATCAACCATTGAAAACTTCTCGTGGGCTGCAAAAGTTTTGATATTTGTGTGGTCTCTTCATCCAAGTCATTTGACCTTATCAATAGGCTGGATGGAAAATAAATATTCTGATGGTTCCCATAAAGTTTTTAAATGGTGGGGATTCAATCACAATTATTTCTTGTGGTAGGTCCACCTAGGATTTGGATTTGCTTCATTTTTGGGATCATGTGTAAAATGAGCTGTAAAAATGGATGCACGGTGGGGATGTAAGGAACATATCACAGTAGGCCCCTCGAGACCCCGGAACCAGCGAAGTGGGTGGGACCTTGACGTGGCGCATCAGGATTGGTCCACTTGGGCGGGCGCGTGTGAGAGAGCCACACGTGAGGGACGGCATCAAGCTAACGGCCGTTACCTGGCTCCACCTCCCCCTCTTATTTCTCTCTCCGCTCGTTGGCCGCCTCTTCCGCTCGCTCTCCCACGTTCCTCTCATGAGAGTGGAGAGGTCCTGTCCGAACGCGGATTAGCTACTGACAGGTTGAGCAGCGATCTAGCTACTGAAGTGACGTCACCAACTTCTGTGGGCCCCACCATGATGTATGTGTTGTATCCACACCATCCATACATTTGGAGAGTTTATTTTAGGACATGAGATAAAGAATAAGTCAGATCCAACGCTCAAGTGGACCCCACCAAAGAAAACAGTGGGGCTTG
Organism: Liriodendron chinense; assembly: GCA_003013855.2. Taxonomy (NCBI): domain Eukaryota; kingdom Viridiplantae; phylum Streptophyta; class Magnoliopsida; order Magnoliales; family Magnoliaceae; genus Liriodendron; species Liriodendron chinense. The sequence continues at coordinate 1,489,418 of ML058572.1, forward strand.
ATCTCCTACCATTAAAATCTTCTTGGGGACATAGAAGTTTTCGATCAAGCTGATATTTGTGTTTTCCCTTCTTCAATGTCTGTGTGAACTTTTGAACAGGTTGGATCTCAAATAAACATCATGGTGGGCCCTAGGAAGGCTTCAACGGTCGTGTCATTGTCCCCACAGTTTTCTTTGGTGGGTCCACTTGAGCTTTGTATCTGTCTCATTCTTTAGCTCATGCCCTAAAATGATCTCTCCAAATGAATGGACGGTGTGGATACAACACATACATCATGGTGGGCCCCACAGAAGTTGGTGACGTCACTTCAGTAGCCGGATAGCTACTCAACATGTCAGTAGCTAATCCGCGTCCTGTCATCTTGTCCTCCCTCCCTCTCTCTCTCTCTCTCCAACAATGGCAGCGGCAGCACCCCAACCCAGTTTTTTTTTTTCCAGATTAACTGGCCCACTGTAAATGCATGTGGTTTATCTACACCGCCCATCTGTTTTTCCAGCTCATATAAGGAGTTAGAAACCAAAATTCAAGCATATCCAAATTTCAGGTGGACCATATCACAGAAACAGTGGATATAATAATTCCCACCGTTGGGACCATTAAAGGGCCCGTAATGATGTTTATTTGTCATCCAATCTGTTCACAAGATCACGCAGACATGAAGGGAAAAAAAATATATATCAGCTTGATCCAAAGCTTCCATAGCCCCTAAGAATTTTTAATTTTTCAATGGTACACGTTCAATTCACACTTTTTCTGTGGTGTGGTCCATTTAAGAATTTTATATGCTTCATTTTCTATCTCCAGCCATAAAATTATCTGTTAAAGTGGATGATCGGATTAGATAAAATACATAAATCATGGTGGACCCCGTCGACTTTACTACTAAGCGTATTGAGTTCGTACGCAATCTGCTTGGCTACGAGGGAGAGGAAGAGACGCTGACGGCATGCATAGGGACAGTGAAAACGGCCGTTTGACGATGCCGCCTCTCACGTGCTGGCTCTCTCACATGCGCCCGCCCAACTTGATGAATTAGGGTGAGACACGTCAGGGTCTCACCCACTTCGCTGTTCCGGGGTCTCACCTAAGTCGCGCTCGCTCCATACGAGGGGTTCCCAAAAATTATGGATATCAACATCTCATGTGGACTAACATGTACCACGACTCACCACTTCAATCTTTCCCATGTGAATCATTAGAAACAAGGGATAATGGTTGAAAAAGTCTGGATTTATGATGTCGTCTGTAACACAGCACCAAAATTTAAGGACATCGACCTCTCATGTGGGCCATTCCACAGTGAAACAAGTGATATAATATTCGAAAAAGTCTTCATTTATGACGTCATTGGTGACATTGGCCCCACGTGTCAGAGTTATTTATTTATCTAGGTCGTTGAGCACTATTTGATTTTCATTGGACCAAAATGCCCCTTTGCCACACCCTGCTACACCTCTCATATAGCAATAGCTTTTTGTGGAATCGAGAAGGCCTTTTGAAAATTGAGTGTGGGCCCTACAAAATCAACTGTTGAGGTAACCCCTCGACTGATATGATCCATTTACTTTAATCGGACATCCGTGAACCTATAAGAGGATCATTTCAAAAACAAATTTGGAGCTTTTTGTAGCCCACACCTACAGTTAATATTGTGAGTTAATTCCAGACTATGTCCTCTAGTGTGGTCCATCGTGATGAATTTTGTCTTCAAACTTGGACAAATGGCATGAAATTAAAACCCCTTCATGTGAACAACTTGGATATGCTCCAAGACTATCCAATGGATCCCACATAAGCCGCAGGATGGGTTTAATAGATGGGTCCCTTGTACGAAAAAGGTCATTATCATTTTCTTTGTTTCTTCTTTTTTTTTTCTGGAGGAGACTATTTGGTTGTTAGGACCGTTGCCATCTCCATGGGATCTACTCCGATAAGTTTCTGACTTGCATCTGGCTTCATTCCCTCCATCCCAGCGAGCTTTTGAGTATTTTTTTGGAGTGAACTATCATAACTCCATGCGGGTTGTAGATCTCACAAAAATGGAGTCTATTTTTGGGCAATCAAATGGTGTCCAAATGAGGTGATTCCAATGTCATCTGTAAGTTCATCCAATTACCTTTCCAACAGTATAAGATTACCTAAATCAGATATGTAACGAGGGAGTTATGATCGTCTTCATCAGATCTGCGAACAATGGAGTATCGACAAATGACGGTGACTTCGGGCCCACTTTTGGGCAATCAAGTGGTGTCCAAATGAGGTGATTCCAAATCCATCTAAAGGTTCATCAAATTACCTTTCCAACAAGTAGAAGATCACCCAAATTGGACATTATGACCATTTTCGCTGATAGACACTAACCATCGCTGACAAACATTGAGTATCGACGATGGATAGTGCAGTATCAGCGATTGCAGTGGCACTATTGGCGATGGACAGTGCAATATCAGTGATGGACAGTAGCACTAACGATGATGGACAATGAGTATCGGTGATGAACAGTGGCACAACCACAATCTGCGATAGACAGTGGCACTATTGGCGATGGACAATGACTATCAGTGATAGACAGTGCACTATCGACGATGCACAATGAGTATTGGCGATGGACAATGCAGTATCAGCGATAGACAATGGCACTATCGACAATGGAAAATGAGTATCAGTGATGGTGAGTATCGGCGACGATCAATGAATATTGGCGATGGTCAATATCTGTTGGTGAAAATGGTCATAACTCCCTCGTTACATGTCCGATTTAGATGATCTTATACTTGTTGGAAAGTTAATTTGATTTGATGAACTTTAAGATGAACTTAGAATCAACTCATTTGGACACCACTTGATTGCCTAAAAGTGAGCCCAAAGTCACTATCATTCGTCGATACTCCGTCGTTCGCAGATCCGATGAAAACTGTCATAACTCCCTCGTTGCATGTTCGATTTTGGTGATCTTGTACTTATTAGAAAGGTAATTTGATGAACTTTTAGATGAATTTTGAATCACCTCATTAGGACATCATTTGAATGCCCAAAAGTGGGCCCAAAGTCACTATCGTATGTTGATACTATGTTGTTCGCAGATCCGACGAAAACGGTCATAACTCCCTCGTTACATGTTTGATTTGGGCGATCTTGTACCTGTTGGAAAGGTAATTTGATGAAATTTCATATGGCTTTGGAATCACCTCATTTGGACACCATTTGATTGCCCACAGTGGGCTCTGTTTTCACAGGATCTGTAACCTGCATGGAGTTATGACAGTTAACTCTAAAAAAAAAAAAAGAAACACTCAGAAACTTGCTAGAATGGAGGGAATGACGTCAGATACACGCCGAAAGCTTGTTGAAGTGGGTCTCATGAAGGTGGCAACAGTCCTAATGGCCAAATGGTCCCCTCCGGGGAAAAAGGGAAGAAGAAAATAAAGAAAAGGCCAAATGGCCTTTCCTGCATAAGGGACCCATCTATTGAACTCATCCCACATCTTATGTGGAGTCCACTCGATAGTCTTAGATAAGATCTTGGCCGTCCACATGAATGGGGTTTTAATTTCATGTCATTTGTCCAAGTTTGAGGGCAAAACTTACCACGGATGGACCATACTAGATAAAATAGTTCGAAATTAACTCATAACATTAACGTAGGTGTGGGCCAAAAAAAGCTCCAAATTTTTGTTTGAAATGACCCTCTTATAGGTTCCCGGATGTCCGATTAAAGTGAACAGATCATATCGGCCGAGAGATGGCCGCAACAGTTAATTTTATGGGGGGCCACACCCAATTCTCGAAAGGCCTTGTCGATTTCCACAAAAAGTTGCTGTCGTATAATAGGTGTGGCAGAGGGGCATTTTGGTCCAGCGAAAATCCAAATAGTACCCAGCTGGCTAGATAAATAAATAGCTCTGACACGTGGGGCCAATGTCACAAATGATATCATAAATTGAGGCTTTTTCAACTATTATACCAGGAAACAGTGGTCATTAAGTGCCTCACCATTAAAAATTCCAAAGGTCCTGTATTAAAGTTTTCTTAACGTTTATTTTCAATCCAACCTGTTGATAAGGTAAAAAAAGACCTAGATTAACAAATCACTCAAATATCAGATAGATCCAAAGCTTTTGTGGCCTCAAAAAAGCTTTTAATGGCTGATTACCACTGTTTCTTGTACTATGGTTAGAGTTGTACACGAGCTAAGCTAGCTCAGTTAGCTCACTTGACTCGGCTCGAACCAGCTTGATTAGTCTCGGTTCGAAGGTTGGGTTCGAACCAACATGAGCCATTCGGCTCGGCTCGAAGTTCGGCTCGATAGAAGCTTAATTAGGCTCAACTCGGCTAATTCAATTGAAAAAGTATATTTTTTAGTCCCACATCGGAAGTGAGCAAAGAAATGAGAGTTAAAACTCTCTATAAAAGTAAGTGAGAGGTGTCAATGGGCTTTGGGCTGCCTTTGGGCCCGATTTTGAAAAGTTTTAGGTTGGGCTTTTAGGCTGTGCCTAATTAAAATTTTGTCTTTTCTAGGCTCAAACTCAACTCAAATTAAGCTCAAACTCAACTCGAAAGCTTAGTCGAGCCAACTCGAACATGTAAGTTCAGCTCGAAGGCCGAGCTAAGCCGAACACGAGCCAGGGTGGTCATTGAACAAGCCTAGCTTGAACAGGGCCAAGCTCGGCTCGACTAAGCTCGTGTACAGCTCTAACTATGGTACACCTGAGGTTTAGATCTGTTTAATTTTTTGAATTGTGCCCTAAAATTAGTTTTCAAAATGATGTTTGATCCCACATGTAGGGCCCATCGTGATGTTTGGAAGCAATCCACTCCATTCATCCATTTTGAAAGATTATTCTACAACATGAGACCAAAAATCATGGAGATCTGGAACTCAAGTAGGCCACACAAGTGGAAACAATGGAAATGGGCTGCTTAGCGTTCAATACTTTCTGGGCTTGTTCGTGATGTTTATTTGCCATCCAAACCGTATATAAAGTGGTTCAACTGTTCGTAAGGTCCTTACCACTGTGATGACTTGAAAGAATAAAAATATTAGTTTGATCCAAAGCTTCTGTGCCCCACAAATGTTTCAACAGCCCACGTCTAATATCCACAGTTTTTTGTTGTGTGGCCCACCTAAACTTTGGATCTCCTCATTTTTGGGCTCATGCGGTTAAATGATGTAAGTAATCGCGGAAGTGTGGGCCACCAGGATCTGACGGTCTACACGATGAGAACCTTCGCAAAGCCGAGGATATGTGGTGGATCCAGCGATCCGCCTATTTGCTACAGGAGTAAGTGGGTCTGATCACCCCTCTGATCCTACGGTGAAGATGGTCCCCGGATCAGATCTATGGCTCAGATCTGATGGATGGACCAGATAAACTCTATAAGGCTATCCCTCTCTTTTCTCTCCGTATATCACTTATACGTTTCCTCTTCCTTGTGTATTTGATAACGGAAGGAGTCCTCTTATAAATAGAGGGAAAAGAGATAAGGGATGAGATGAGATAAGGTTGGTTTAACCTTATCTTATCCCATCTCATCTTCTTCCGAGGTTTAAATTTAGAAATTCAAACTCTCGGGAGAAGGAGGATGCGGGAACATCCTTATGGGCCCCACCCACAAGTGGTTGTCCACAAGTGGGCCCCATGGGTCCACAATCAACATCTCCCACTCAATCACATTGTGGGGTAGGCACATCATGAGAGTTCATCTAGCTCATTACATAATAATCAAAACCAAAGAATCACGATCAAAAGAATCAGAAGCGTGGGACCAGCTGGAACACCTTTATCTTCTCACAGGTGTTTGAGTACTAAGAGACCACCTATCTAGCACTCAATAACCCAAGCTTTGCATTGCCTGTCCTAGTCCGCATGACCACACCGGATAGAGTTAACTCCCAATCTGGAGTACTCGGCCAACATACGCACTTATCCAACTTATCGAGTTTATTCTGAAAAACTTGATTTTCTACAAACATCAATTTGAATTCTTTTTAAGGTAATATATATACATATATATTTTGAAGGAGAATATCGTTTGTAAAAGTCTAAGAAAACTCGATACTGCCGGCGGATAAGTCTTCAAGTGCGTATTTATAGTTCTAAAAACTTGGTGTAGCTGTCACGGGATCTTCCCCACACAGATGTGTAATTTGGAATTGATCAAGCCGCTTTCCTAGCATAACCGAGTCTGACCAATCAAGGGCCTTTCGTCATCGTATAATAAAGTAGCGACACTCAATCTCATCCTCCTGTACACAAGAGAAGGGTAGCTGAGGACACAAAGAGTCACCTACGGGACTGGCTACTCGCACGTTGCAATGATTAGATCGAATCAAAGCAATCTGTAGGTAATAGGTCCAAGCACGTGGCTACAATCCACGCCGTAAAGTAGACAATACTAGGTATCTGTCGGGTCTACAGTACGCAAGTCATCTCACATGAGGTATGACTCATCTCATAACCTCACAACTTGGCTGTGATTCAGGCCATAACATTATCCGCATTATGAGTAATGGTGCGACTATGTTATTCGACTTTGTCAGTCTCATCTTCAATCTTATAGGACTGAAGGCGGATACAACTCATTTGCATCCTCATCCTTTATTATTTTTAATAAAGGGTGGTTCATACCTCAGTGTATGAACATCACCCCAAGTGTACCTCTCTTGTACATTTAGGGTTGGTCCACCCGTGCGAGTGGGTAACCGGCCTGCCGATAATAGATGAAATCCTACTTGATCTTAAAGAAAATGCTGATGATCTACATACCTAGTTTAACAAGTGCTCAATACTGAATTTATTATTCAAAGATACATGATACAAGCATATCAATCAAGCTTTCCTCAATCCCATCTGCCTGACGTGAACCTGAAATAGATCTCTAGCTATAGGTTTCGTCATGGGATCAGCCATCATTTCCTTGGTAGGAATGTAGCTGAGGATAACCTTCTTATCTTTCACTTGATCACGAACGTAATGATACTTTATCTCAATGTGCTTCGATTTCTGGTGGTGTTTGGGATCCTTTGCCAAGTCAATGGCCGAGGTGTTGTCTATCCTCAACGATATAGGCTCATGTATGCCTGGAACAACACCCAATCCTTGTAGGAATCTTCGAACCCATACACACTCTTGAACTGCAGCACAACATGCAATGTATTTGGCCTCCATAGATGAAAGTGCCATGGATGTCTGTTTCTTGCTCGACCAAGAGATAGCTCCCCCTCCGAGCAAGAAGACATATCCTGAAGTAGACTTTCCCTTGTCGGCGTCATTACCCAAGGCGGCATCTGAATATCCTTTGAGCTCGAGACTCGCGCCTTCATAACACAGCATCAAGTCCTTAGTTCCTCTGAGATAGCGGAATATTCGTTTCACGGCTTGCCATTGAGACTGTCCCGGGTTACTCTAGTAACGGCTGACTATGCCAACTGCATAGCTTATATCTGGTCTGGTGCAAAGCATAGCATACATTAAGCTGCCTACTGCGCTCGCATAAGGTACTGAGGACATTGCCGATTTCTCAGCTTCTGTCTGGGGACACGATTTCCTGTCTAACTTGGTAGCTTTATCCATAGGGGTTTCAACAGCTTTTGAATTTTCCATCCTAAACCGCTCTAAGATCTTCTGTATGTAAGTGGCTTGTGACAAGCCTAAGAATCTCCTAGAACGGTTCCTGATGATTTTAACCCCTAGAATAAAGTTGGCTTCACCAAGATCTTTCATCTCAAAGTTCGAGAAAAGCCAATCTTTAGACATCATCAACAGTTGCATGTCATTACCAGCTAATAGGATATCGTCTACATATAGAGATAGTATCAGAAAAGATCTTCCAGACCGTTTCACGTATACACAATGATCTTCTTCACTCATTGTGAATCCAAAAGTGGTGATGGCTAAGTGGAACCTCATGTACCACTGCCTTGAAGATTGCTTCAACCCATAAATAGATCGTAATAACTTGCAGACTTTCTTTGGATACTTTTTGTCCACATAACTAATGGGTTGTTGCATGTAAATATCTTCATCCAAATCACCATTTAAGAAAGCAGTCTTTACATCCATCTGATATAACTCTAAGTCTAAACTTGCGACAATGGACAAGATCATGCGGATTGAGGAAAATTTTGCAACAGGTGAAAAAGTTTCCTCATAATCAACACCTTCTTTTTGTGTAAAACCTTTTGCAACTAATCTTGCTTTGTACTTGTCCACTGTACCATCTGCCTTTCTTTTGATCTTAAGTACCCATTTGTTACCAATTGCTTTGCGATTGGAAGGCAAATCTACAAGTTCCCAGACTTTGTTCTTCTCCATGGAGGCAATCTCCTCGTCCATGGCAGTTACCCAATCAGCCGAATTCGGAGATAATAACGCATCCTGATAAGAATCAGGTTCATCATCGTCAACCGCAACACAAGAGAAAGATTGACCATCGATATCAAAATATCTTCTGGGAATCAAACCTCTTTCACTTCGACGTAACTCAGGAGCCTGCTGAGATGTACTCCCACTGTCCTGATGAACTATAGGAGTATCTCCATTTGCAGAAGCAGAACTCCCACTCTCCTGAGATACATCGGGAATTTCAAAAAGTTCGGTGGAAATCTTTTGTTTCTTTCGGCTGGGGTATCTGTCTTCGACGAAGGTTACGTCCCGAGATTCAATCTCAGTCCATCCTCCACGATCCTCATAAACTAGAATGTATCCCTTTGAGTGCATTGGGTACCTGATGAATACACACTCAATAGTTTTACTATCAAGTTTGCTTCTATGCTGAGTAGGCAATAAAACATATGCTAAAGATCCCCAAGGACGTAGGTCGGCTAGAGAAGGAATCCTCCCAGTCCACATCTCATATAGGGTCTTAGGAACGGATTTAGTTGGGACTCTATTTAAGACGTAGACGGCTGTAAGAAGCGCGTCTCCCCAGAATGTGGTAGAGAGATTGGCATGTGCCATCATCGATCTGACCATGTCCAATAGTGTCCTGTTCCTTCTCTCTGCAACTCCATTTTGCTGTGGAGTATAAGCCATAGTGTATTGCCTGATGATGCCAACGTTTGCACAGTATGATTTAAACATTTCAGATGTATACTCGCCACCTCTATCAGATCTAAGAATTTTAATCTTTTTCTCAAGCTGATTTTCAACTTCAGCTTTGAATTTGAGAAAGCAATCAAAAGCCTCGAATTTATGTGAGATGAGATACACATATCCATAGCGCGAGTAATCGTCAATAAATGTGATGAAGTATTGGCATCTATTTCTAGCATGTACATTTAAGGGTCCATAGATATCCGTATGGATTATCTCTAGTAAACCCTTTGACCTAGTCGCTTTAGGGAATGGTTTCTTAGAAGTCTTCCCGGACACACAATGTTCACAAAATGGCAAATCAACCTTGGATAATGAACCTAACAGAGCAGATCTAGCTAGTCTTGTCATACGGTCCTTTCCAATGTGACCTAACCTCGCGTGCCATTTTAAAGATTCAGATACTACATGTTCATTCGATGTAGCAGACAAAGCAAGAGGCGCATTATCATGTTCTACATCTAGAATAAATAATCTGAAATTAAATTACCCCATGCAAAGATGAGGTTATTTAGTCTTAAAGAAACTCTTGTCCCGGAAAAACGAATGTCAAAACCATTAACTAACAATCTAGAAACAGAAATTAAATTCCGGCGCATGCCCGGTGCATAAAGAGTATCATGGAGGGTTATTGTGTGCCCAATGCGCGTATGGAGATGATAAACACCAATCCCTAGCACGTCTTCAGCAGCGTTATTCCCCATGTACACCCTGTAGCTCCCTGTAGCTATAGGTCGAAATTCCTCGAGTCCTCGACGATCTCGTGTCACGTGCTTTGTTGCGCCTAAATCCAAAATCCACTCGTTAGATAAGATATCAACGGAAAGGATCTCAGAACAAACGCCTACAAACAAAGTATCTTGTGACTGAGGAATTACCGTCTTTTTCTGGGCACACTGACGGGCATAATGGCCGGAATTTCCGTAGACGAAACAGGTGATGTTTGTCTTTTTAGGTTTCCTCTTTCCTTTCCCCTTCTTGGGATTTGGAGGAGGCGTTGCGGTCTTTTGTTCCTGATTGTTCTTCTTCGCCTTCTTGGGAGCTTTGAACTTTCTCTTGTTAGCTTTCCGCTTGTGGGTTTCTGCTGCAAAAGCCTTGGCCGAACGTGGCTGAATCGCATTCATTTCAACCTCTCGTACCAGATGGCCACAAAAGTCTTTGAACGTTGTGATAGAATCAGTATGGTTCAGAATCGTTTTGATTTGGGCCCATGATTCAGGTAAGGAACGGTGCATAGCTATAATCTTTTGATTTTCAGTTAGTTTGCACCCTACATTCCTCAGGGCGCCTATCATCTACTCCATCTTACGGATATGATCCTTGATGGGGCAACCTACAGGCATCCTGTATTCTTGGAACTCTAATTCCATAGCCCGAACCTTTGCATCTGACTTCTGCTTATAAGCATCAGCCAGTGCATCCCAGATCCCCTTAGCGGTTTCATGCACTTCATACGTGGGTATGAGTTCTTTGTGCATTGTGCTAATCAAAACATTACGGGCGGAGTGATTTTGTTTACGCCATTTGTTATAGCGATTCATCGCGGCCCTATGTTCACCTAGATTTCCATTTTCAGCCAATATGGGTTCCTCTTGAACCCCATCCAGAGTGTGTGAAATGTCATCTTCATCTAGAAGGCTTCGCACTGCGCGGGACCAGTCTTCGTAGTTGTTGCCGTCGAAATGTTGTCCTTTTAGTTGATCGGCGATCAATGCTTTAGAGGCCATCTCTACATCGCATCATGTATCACTACTTAGCTATGATCTAAAGTATTGGCACTAATCATCAGAATTTCTACTGGTTATTCAAACTCTTAAGTTTATAAAAGTATACAATCCATCTTATAAGGGATCTGAAAGCCTACATACCTGTATGGGTGGTGCAGATCAATCAAGTTCTCTAAATAAAATGAAATTGATGCTTTTACGACTATCTATTTGTATAACCTACAACCCACCATTATGGGTGTATGCATCATTTAGGGAAGGAATGAAACTCCCACTTAGGTTATGCACAACCTTAGGATAACAGATCTATATTCTAATGAAATGATGACTTAATTAAAAAAAATTAAAGTCAAATTGAATAAATCATTAGATTAAAGAAAACGATCATGTCCATTGAACGAATAAGAGAAGTTCTATGAATAGAAAAAGATAATACGATCACTATATTGATCGTGTCCATTTATGATGGATCCGATCATTACCATTAATGTTCACCATTGATGATGGATCCTCTCATCAATGTTGATCATCATAGTTGATGATGGTTCCGTTCATTTGTGGACCCGTGATTAATAGTGATCGTATGGATATTTATCATGATCTTCATTCACTTTTACACATACATATTTAATAATGTATGCACATATACATTAAGTAATCAAAAGATATTTTGAGACAGAAAAAATCCATAATTTAAATCATATGCTTTCATTTTAATACATACATCGATCATCAGATTAATTTAGATCTAGACCGTTAATCACAAAAACGAACCATACCATCAGTTAGATCTTGCCGAAAAACCCCAAGTCGCTTCCCTTTACTTGGTCTAAATCAGTCCATAAATGGCTGATAAATGACCCTTATACAAGATACACTTAATCTTGATATTAAGTGATTTGGGCTTCTTAGTCTGGCCCATCTCTATTTGTGCTTAATATATGATGGTGATTTTAGGTTATCCATCTACATATGGATGTCCAATGATGGTCCTTTTTGTTTTATTGGTCCTTACATATTAGCCTTCTCTTTTATATGGGACAGGCCTACAATTCTTTGAATTAGGCCCAACTCAAAAAAAATAGGCCCATTAGCCCAACCATCAGGCCATGGCCCAATATTCTTAAGCCATGGCCCAAAAGGATAGGCCCATATCCAATATCCTTAAGCCATGGCCCAATAAGAAAAGGTCCATGTCCTTTTGAAAAGGCCAAGCCCAAAAGGGCTATTTTCAAGTTAGGTCTAAAAAAGGCCCATTTTTCTCAAGTGATAGCCCAAAAGGATAGGCTCTTTTCCAAAAGGCCTATTGCCAAGCCAAGCCAAAAGGCCCATTTTGAATCTCCAGTCCTGGCCCAAAGGGCCCATATATCAGCTTCAACCCAGGCCCATAAAGGCCCAATCTCTCTTTCTTCTTCCATATTAGGGTTTTGAAAAACCCAATCTCTCTTTCTTCTTCCAATCCCTAATTTTCAAGCCAACCCCTTGAAAATTAGAGGGAGGTGGGCCTTGAAATGAGCCAATCTCTCTTTCTTCTTCCAATCTCTCTTTCTTCTTCCATAAAGGACAGGCGCTGCTGCTACGGCGGCGGCGGCGGCGGCTCGCGCTGCTGCTGCTGCTGCTGCGGCAGCGGCTGGCGATCGGCTGCGGCGTCGGCGGGTTTGGAAAACGGGAGAGAGAGAGAGAGAGAGAGAGAGAGATGAGAGAGATTTGGGCGGCCGTGGTTGCTGCCTGCGGTGGCGGTGGCCATGGCTGCCGCTGCTGCATGTGCGGTGGGCGGCGGCGGTCACAGCTGCCGCTCCTGCTGCCCGGCGGCGGCGGCGGCGGCCATGGTTACTGCTGCTGCTTCAGGCGGCGGCAGCCATGGCTGCCTCTGTAGCTGCCGCTGCTGCTTCCGGCGGAGAGACAGAGGAAAAACGGGAGAGATAGAGAGAATGAGAGAGAAATATGGTGGCTGCTGTGGCCAAGTGTAATCATGGCTACTGCCTGCTGCCGGCGGTGGTGGCGGCGGCGGCGGCGGTTGCAGTGGCTGCTGCTGCTGCTGCCGGCGGCGGCCATGATTGCAGCGGTTGCGGCTGCTGTCCAAAACCCCCCACATATGGGAATTCTTATATGCCGTCAAAAAATGGTGGGCTATGGGGATGGTTTTCATAGTTAGTCATCAAATCATTTTTGTCTCCTAGCCCATTTAAACATTAGATTTGATTCACACGAGGGCCCATGACTTGGTTTGCCAGGAATTGGTTAAGAAGTATGCTTTGCATACTTGGGTCGGCGGCCCTGGCCCATATGAAGCTGGTCTTAATCACAAAAATTTTAATTCCTATATGTTAATTAATTAATAATCTCAATTTTATTAATCTCCATACCTCAGAGATAAATAAAATGAGATTTGGACAAAAAGGAATATTAATTAGATGATTAATTTGATGATCGACATAAAAATTAATTTAATCTATAATCCTAAAATTAAGGCCACTTACCTCGATTGCGATTATATCTTCTTTAAATCGGAGATCCGCCGTTCAAAGCTCTGATACCACTGTAAGTAATCGCGGAAGTGTGGGCCACCAGGATCTGACGGTCTACACGATGAGAACCTTCGCAAAGCCGAGGATATGTGATGGATCCAGCGATCCGCCTATTTGCTACAGGAGCAAGTGGGTCTGATCACCCCTCTGATCCTACGGTGAAGATGGTCCCCGGATCAGATCTATGGCTCAGATCTGATGGATGGACCAGATAAACTCTATAAGCCTATCCCTCTCTTTTCTCTTCGTATATCACTTATACGTTTCCTCTTCCTTGTGTATTTGATAACGGAAGGAGTCCTCTTATAAATAGAGGGAAAAGAGATAAGGGATGAGATGAGATAAGGTTGGTTTAACCTTATCTTATCCCATCTCATCTTCTTCCGAGGTTTAAATTTAGAAATTCAAACTCTCGGGAGAAGGAGGATGCGGGAACATCCTTATGGGCCCCACCCACAAGTGGTTGTCCACAAGTGGGCCCCATGGGTCCACAATCAACAAATGATTTGGCAAAACATGTGAACGGGTTCGATTTCTCATAAACACCATGGTGGGCCCCGCCTAGCTTGGGAACCAAATACATTGAGGGACCCTTCCTCTGCTGCATCAGGCGTCAAATGAAAGAGCATTTTAGCCTTTTATAAAAATAGGTTTTAAAACCATAAACAATTGCAACGACAGGTGACACGAGGCTGTTAAATCGATAACGGAGCAAAAGAGTAAACTGTTTACTTTAAATAACTTAAAAGTCGACCGGGGTTTTCGTAATTTAAAAAAAGGATAAGCAGGTTTTAATAAATGGCACTGTTTTTTTTCCAGGTCTATGATAGCCGGCCCGAGGTGTTTTTTTTGCGCCTCAAGGAGGGGAAAATCTCAACTCAAAGGACCAAATTTTATACACCTATATATATGGCAGGAAAGATGGGGCTGTGTATGATAAATTGGCGGGAAAGATGGGGCTATGTATGAAAGTTACCAGTGCTTGTACGAGTGAATTGAATGGTTACAACTGATTTAATTATCTCCGAGCGATCAATTAAAATTCAACTGAGAAGCGAATGAAGAATAAAAAAAGATCATGGGATGATGGAAATCTGAAATACTAAATTTGAATCAGTTTTCTTCAAGGATGTGTTACATCATCATCAACCAATGGCACAGGACCCATTTTTTTTCTCAAACCTTTTGTTGATATTTTTCAGGGGTTCCCACGTGATGTAGGGGAAGAATCCCATGATCGAGGGCATGAATCACACACCTTTTTGCGGGAGATGGACCAGAAGAAAAAACAAGAGAAAACTAAGGTATTTCTGATTTTGAAGTTTCAACCAAAACAGGAAATTGTTTTGGTTAAAGGATGTGTAGATCTGCTCGACTTCGAGAAAACCCAACCTTTTGTGGATTTTAGCTCAATTCGTAGGGGCCTATATTGATCATTTATGATGATCCGTTTCATCCATCTTGTAGATCTGCTCGACGCTGAGAAAACCCAACAAGTTTTACATCAATTCGAGCTATAGATTGAACGTGACGTTCAAAACAATACGAACTGTCTAGAAAGTTTTGAATTCCGCTGACTTAGCTTGGAGATGGTCCAGGTGGCCCACTACTACTAATATGAAGAATCTGAGCCGACCATCTTTAAGAGTACATCGATGTGAGAAAAATCACAAAGTTTTGTAGCAATCAGATATGTGGATTGCTCGTACCAGTGGAAGAAAGAAGATGCCCAACATGCGTTATACAGTTTGCGCAAAATTTTTTGATTTTCTTTCCTATTTCACTTACGAGTCTTTTCTTATCACGTAAGCTAGGTTTAGGGTTAGTTTATTTCTATTTAAAATCATTAAATTCATTTTTGTAATTAGCTTTTGATCATTTTCTTAATGAAATTGAGTTTATACTCTGTTTTTTCTTCATGGATTCGAAGATAAACTCGTGGATTCGAGTTTTTCCGTCGTAGATTTGAGGAAGGCAGGTTGAGGATTCCCTATAAGTCCGTGGATTCGGATCAGCTATCCGTGGGAGAGACGGTGCTCGATCCCACAACACGCCCCACCCGCATTACCATTTTATGTCAATGGCTGGCATCTTTCACCATCATGCCCAATTGGATCTCGTTGTCAAGTTCAAGCTACCTAGCAAATAGACTGGTTTGTCATTATTTCTAAATGGGAGAGATGACCGCAGGGAAGAGAACGTGTCCGGCTTCAGCGGAGAAAAGGGAGGTGGTGGTCCAGGAAATGTAGACTTGAGTGAGACAATGTTGAAAATTGAAGGCAGCAGTCCATATCATGTATATGGATGGGACTATATGGATTACAGACTGTCATGCCAACATGAATACGTTAATGGACATGGACAGGCACAGGCTTACCCTGTGGAGGATCCCATCTTTACTCTCCTCTGTTATTACATACACCCTTCTCTTCTTCTATTGCACAAGAGGTGGGTCAACGTCTTTCACCTTGAGTGTCATTCATTGCAGTGGGCAGAACCATGAGACAGGCTGGCTAAAAACTCTGCCAACACAATGGCAACTGACACTGTTTAGGCAGGAACTTCTTCAAAGCCATCCACTAAAGCACAAAAATTCATAGTTCGTATTTATGGAAACAGAGAAGCTGGACCAAATGAAGGCAGCAGAGATTAAGCAATTCCCAATATAGACAAACCAATCACGGTCATTTTATAGAAAGGGCGCACTCCAGTGGTAAGCAACGGAGATACTGGGCAGATGTGGGTCTCATGTGATTTGTTCACGGAATCCAAACCTTCCATCGGATCTGTCACCTCAATTTGTCTCAAGGATACGAGAAATCAGCTTGATCCAAAACTCAGGTAGGCTCCATCACACGGAATAAGGTGAGAGTGGACACCCTCCATTGATTTGCATGAGGGGGCACCGTGTTGTGTATATATAATCTAGGCTGTTCGGACTCCTCATCTGTATTGGATGAAGGATCAGGCCAAAATTCAAATGGTTTCGCAACTCAGGAGGCCCTTGGTAACTCTTTCTAAGTTTGATGTTGACCTCTGTAAGACACTGTCCCTTCTGTACCCTTTCTGCGCTTGCTTGTGTGTGCGATGTTGTGGATGTCAGGGAAATGATTCAACGCCCTTGGGAGAGGGTTGAATTGCGGGCTTCCACTTGGCTGCTTCTTCCAAGGGCTTTGGATATGATATGGGTATTTGAGGTGAATTATGATAGACTGGAGTCGCCACTAACCAATTATTACAATTTCATAGTCAGTTAGATCCTACAACAATGCTTAAGAACAGGAATTCGAAGACTTTCGTTCCTAAGAATGACTCCTTGATCAACGTTCAAAGATTTAGGATAAGGACTGCGGTCATAGAGAGGGAAGGTGTTAGGCACCCACTCTGTCCGTACAGGTGTACAGTCTTTACTTCACAAGGTTGTGCAAATTCTGAAAATTAGTTCTAGTTCCTGCACTTTAATGAGATGCGGTGTGTGAAGGATGCTTGTGTGTTTTAATGAGCCCTCACTTCCCAATAGTGTCTTGGTACAAGCCGAACTGATCCCTCACTCACGTATTGGTAGGCGGTTAGAGAATGAATGCTTATGCTGTGTGTGGGGAATGATGTGTGGAATGCACCCTCACTTCCCAGTAGTGTTTTGGAACAAGGCGAACCGGTCCCTGACTCGCGTATTGGTTGGCGGATAAACCAGTCAACTCGAGTTTTTTATGGGCAGGATCTGAGTTACTTGGCAAGCCTCAGAACAGACACTCAAGCCGACTGGGTAAAATGCACATGCATACATGCAAATGCATACCAACCAGGATTTCTGATGGGCTAGATCTTATTAGATTGGCAAGCCACGGAGCATACTCTCCCAAATTGGTATGGATGCAAGATGATATACATTATATATGGATGGGATAAGCAGGGGGGTTGAGAAGGGAGTAGATATTGCACTAATGTTGATGCATGGTTGAACAAAGCTGCTAAGTTTGGACGTTGGATGGACGAGGGTGTTGCAACGATTTGATCAAGTATCTTGGATCAAGACTCGGGTGGCTCGAGAGGCTAGGGTTGGGGTTGGATTAGATCGAACCCGAGCTAGGCTCACTTCCTCACTCTCACTCTCCTTAGTGGAGGGATGGCTAGGGCTAAGGCTAGAGGGTTAATCCAAGGGCTAGGCTAGGCTAGCACCGGGGCTAAGGAGGCTAAGGCTAAGCTAAGGGTCTCTCTCTCTCACTTAGAGCAGGAGATGGGCTAAGAGGGGATGCTTGAAATGAGAAGGGGACGGGGCTATTTATAGCCTCCAACTCGATTTTTCTATAATTCCAGGTGAGATGGAGGGCAAAATATGTTGTAATGGCTAAGATTTGTGTAACGTCCTGAAAATTTCAATCCTCGAGCCTCGAGAGTACTCGAGCACTTCTAGAAAATTTTCTAATTTAATTATTAATTGAGAGTGCAGACGCCCGATTTAGAATTAAGACACTAGGAGATTTGTATTGAAAACCTTAGTTTGGAGTTTGGACAATCTGATTTGATCAAAACCTTGTAAGACATTTAGATACATCAATCTAACCGTACATTCTTCATCAGATATCATGGATAGCCACTGATTCCTTTCTGATCGTCAAATCCTACATCCGATCTGTTGATTTACGAACCTCGAACCATAATTTACTAGAATCACAATTGATTTACCTGTATAACTGATTCCTAATGTAGATCCACCTTAGAATACCCTGATTAACGAATTAGATATCGATTATCTAAAGTATCAAAGTCGATTTGACCTAATTGATGACCTAATCTCCATTCAGACCCAACTAGTAACCTAATTCGATTCATGATGCCTGAAACTCCAAATAAATCCGCGTTACCATTATAATCTGATACTCGCTAGTGTACGTTACGACCCAATAAAAGGATTCACCAAACTCTGTACTCTAAATCATCCAATTGGTGTCCCGAAAACCTAAAACAGTTATAAATCGTTCATTAGTGGGCCTTTGATCACGAATCTACACGAAATCGATCGTCTTACTGGACTTGACTTTTCCCCTGCACCAGATGTCCAACACTCTATCTTGAACCGCACAAAATAGATCATGACCAGAGAGGGTGAGTTGTGCAACTCACCTTAACCTTGGACCATCTGGAACTATAAATACCAATCCTATTTGAGAATTCCATTTAAGATGGAATTTGGGGGTTTTGCTTGGGTTTTTCTTCTAGGGTTTGCTCAAACCCTCCTACTCTATCGCCATTCTTTCTACCGATCATAGGCTGGATGTGCCTTGAGGTAAGATACCTCTCCTATAATTAGGAAGTTTCATTAGGGATTCTCATTTTTAATTAGAATTTTTGTCGAATTTAGGTGCTCTAGCTAGATTTTCTTCAAATCCTTGAGAAATACTCATTCCTAGCTCGTGGATTCGTCAATCAGGTGAGGACTATTCTTCTAAGTTGGCTATTGTCAGCCCATGAGGGTTCTAGATAGCGAAAATTAGGTTTTTCTTGAATTCCATTCAAAGTTAAGTGTCGAATGATTTATGTTTATGATTGATGTTCTGTATGTGTTGATTAATTACATGCTTACTTTGATGTGTGGATTGATTGCCCATTTGAATCAATTTTATGAAAATATGAGATTTGATGTGTTGTATATATCAAGTGTTTGATGAAATTTTCGAGTGAACAAAAGTTCACATATGCTTGAGTAAGTGAATTAGCATCCACCCAGGCTAGTGCTTGATTGTGAATTTGATGAGTTGGCCTGCAATAGCACGCCAAGTGTTTAATTTTACACTCATATATGAAATGAAGTATATTGTATATCAACTGTTTAGTTTTATGCCTGATTGAGACAATAAATGCGATGATGTTCTATTCCTCTCACAACATGCTTGTATATTATTTAATTGACATGATTGGGCTTAATCTTTGCAAATCACAATTTATGGACAGCCTAGTTAGGTTTGGCCGTCATGGACTTGTTTGGTCGACTTGGGAGTAACATGATCGACCGACCCTAGCTACGCCGGTTTGGTTGATGTTTCGCTCGGCCTACCAAATCAGTTAATTTCAGGGTTAATCATATTTATTTGATCATTGTTACATATTCTGCAGAATCTCGAATACCACAATTACCATTGTTGTGCAGTCACTTATAACTGTACGTATCAAGTCTCATGAGCTAGACATGGAATATGGGTAACTGTGTTTGTGCTGTCTTTGGCTGGTATAAGTGATGAGCCCTCCAATAGCCATGAGCATTGAATCCTACATACTGAAGCTCATGGGCCAAGCATGGTATATGGGTAACTGTGCTTTGTTGTCTTTTACCGGTATTGATCCTGATGGTCATATCGAGAGTCTTGAGCACCGATGCTAGGTGACGAGCCTACCACCATTGATCTTGGGTGACGACCCATTACCATGCATATGACATTCTAGGGCATCGAGACCCTTACCGATTTATTCATTATTCAGTTATGTTGGGTGACGGACCCAAATTGGGATTCCAGGAGCCAGGCATAGGACGCCATGGCCTGGCAGTGGGCCCCGACTTGGTAGAGGGTACCCCGACCTGGCATTGTCCAGTGTTTCGTAAGGCCACTGTCCAGTGTCCGGCTTTCCTCCTTGTCCAGTGTTCGGTCGCGTTCCTGTCGGTCGTGTTCCTGTTTATTAGACTCTTGATAAAATTGAGATATTCTGGCTTCGCCAATACTGCTGATTAAATACGAAATTAAATAAATACTTGGTAAACATGCATGTATCACATTTTCACGTGCATTGGTCCGATGCTGTTGCTGGGTGGTAACTCCACCGTTTATTTTTTCGGAACATAATATTTGCATATCATAGTTGTATGCATTATTCAACTAGAATTGGAACTTGATTGTGAAGTTACGTTATCTACTGGTGCTGGGGTGGTAGGTGTGAGTGCCCCACCATTTGTTATGCTTCATTACCTGTACTTGATTGTGTTGATAACATGTTTAACTTAGGGAATGGTAACACTGAGTATTATTACTCACTCCCACCTTAGGGGGGGGGGGGGGGGGGGGGGGGGGGGGGGGGGTTGTTTTGAAACACAAACTAGTTATCTTTGATGTAGGTGTTGATGCTGCTTGATGCGTAAGATGCAGGAGTGGTTGACCTGCCTATGTCTTGTGCTTCTTTGTCTGCCTTAGATTGGACATCCAAGGTTGATAGTCCTAGTCTCTTCATTGTACATGTATAAAATTGAGCCCCAGTCGAGTGGACTCCTTGATTGTGTAGATAATTGTATGTATTTACACTTTAAATTCAAACTGAATTATACACCGTTTAGCTTAAATCTTTATTTATGAGTT
Source organism: Liriodendron chinense (assembly GCA_003013855.2). Lineage (NCBI taxonomy): Eukaryota > Viridiplantae > Streptophyta > Magnoliopsida > Magnoliales > Magnoliaceae > Liriodendron > Liriodendron chinense. Next base: position 1,510,112 of record ML058572.1, read on the forward strand.
GATGCCATGGATTTGTGCTATTAAACTATACTTCCGCAAAATACAGTCACCTCGGAAGAGTCGAGAGTCGCGCACTGCCTGCACCTGGTTTTCAGGGCACGACAATTTGAGATTGCCATATGGCATGATCTCAATGGCTTGATGACCTGGCAAAATGGTAAATAGTACAAAGGGGGGGGGGGCAACTTCAGATGTGATCTTTGTCGCACGTACCGGGTGTTGAGTTCTGAATTATGCATATTCTAACCCCAATTCATCACACAATTACATTAATTGAGCTATTAAAAGACTCATCTTACATGTGTATTTGTGTTTGCAGGAAAGAGAGAGAGACCTCATGAATTACATGCTAAAATGACCACTTTGAAGCACTCGAAAGATTAGGTAAAGAAGAGCCTAAATGTGGAAGGAATTAAAGCTAAAAAAGAATTAGAAAACATCAAGTTATAAGACCTGAATTGGCCAGAAAAGTCAAAGTGCAGAGCTACAGGGCTAGAAAAGTCAAAGTGCAGAGCTGCAGAGCCAGAAAAACAGTGTGCAAAAAGTTCAGGAAGAGACCCTGCTGTTTTGATATTGTGCTATCTATGAGCCTGTCGGCTGGCCAATAATAAATTTTGGCCGGCCGATAACCCTGTTAGTGCACTTTTCTGTAGCATACTAGTGCACCTTGTTTGTCAATCACTTAGGTCAGTGAGTCTAGTGTCAGTTGAGCTTAATGAAGACGAAGACCGAAGACTCAAGACGGACCGGCTGCATCAAGGAAGAAGAAACAGGTAAAAGTGATGCCTTGGTGTGCCTTGCCTTGACCAAAACCTAACCCTTAACCTCTTAGATGACTTGGACCAACTAGGTATACCCTTAGTCATCATCATTAGTCTTAGAACTCCATGAAAAACATGATAAGTTAGACTAATTTAAGAGGTGGAAGCTGCTGTAAACAAAACAGCTCAAAACAGCAGTTTCCGATTGATCTCCGATCAATCGGACGTTGGCTCCGATAGGACTTCGATCAATCGGACAGAAGCTCCTATCAATCGGACAGAATCTCCGATCAATCGGAAATTTTTCCAGCAACCTTCAAAATCCACTGGACATATTTTCGATCAATCGGACAGTCTTCCGATCCATCGGAAGGGGTCCGTCCGATCAATTGGACAGTGTTCCGATCAATCGGAATATCTTCCAGAGACTTCACTGGATAGATTTCCGATCAATCGGACAGGTCTCCGATCAATCGGACCCTTTTTCCGATCAATCGGAGATGCACGAATCTGCCCGTTTTTTTACCGTTTGAAGAAAATCTATTTAAGATGGGGGATTCGTTTTTTAGCTAAGAGAGGGGATTTTGAGTAGATAGGAGCTACCATTGCTGAAGATCATTAAGAGCCCTATTCCTAACCTAAACAAGTGATCTTCCTTGTGAGTCATCACAAGTATGGAGCATCCAAAGCTCAAGAAGAAGATGCACTTGTCCCTCTTTTGATCTCTAGAGATTGGATTGATCTTGATAGTCATATTCCTATCCAATACTCTATGATGAGATCGTTGTAGGTGAGACTCTCTAGGCAACCCATTCCCATAAGTTGTAGAGATCTCAAACCTACATTCCCTAGCACCTTGGGCATCTCCAATGGAGCATCACATGCAAGGTAGCTGATCTTGGAGCTGAAGCCTTGGCAAAGCGGCGGCGTCAAAGATCGGGGGAGCACAAGGGGAGCTAATTCAAGCACGGGAGAGCGAGAAGAAGCAACCCAAAGCGGCGCTACAAAGGGGCTCAATCCGACAAGTAAGGTTGTCTTGTTAGGAGTCCATCCACTCAATTCCCTGTGGGAGTTGAGTGTAGAGTTTGTTTGACAAACTCAACCTAGGGTCGTTAGCAGATCCTTGGCCTATTAGTTGGGCCTAAAATCTAGGGACGTCAGCCGTTCCTTGGCACGTTAGTAGGGCCTAAAACAAAGTCTCCAAAGGGGAGCCACCAACACGGGTGCAAACGTGTAGGTTGGGAGGAACCTGTAAACTCTCCGGTTGGGTGGATCCGATTTAAAACACCTTGGTTGGGAGGAACCAGATTTAAACTCCCCAGTGAATGCTGGTGTGCTCAAAGGGGTTGAGTACATGAACCGGGAGTGGAGTAGACAAGTAGTCGAACCACTATACATCCTTGTGTTTGCGATTGTTCTTGAGCACATTTCTCTTTATGCATTGTGTTTAATTGGTTAATTATGAATGCTTAGTTAGGAATGCATGCTAGGCACTTGATAGGCACATCCACACTCACAAGATGTACTTTCACTACCTCATGTTGACTTGAGCATTTCTTGATCCATCCTCTATAGTCCACATGAGTTGCTTAGACTAGGTTGCTGATTGCACTTATCATTTGCTAGTCTTTTAATTGGACCCACTTAGGCTTAGAAGCCGAAGTGTTAATCGCTTACGTAGTTTAATTTGTTGAATTGTTTAAGTAGGCGAAAAGAATTTTGAAAAGGTCCTAATCCCCCCTCCTATAGGTTTAGCCATAATTCTAGTTGCTCTTTAAGCTTCCGCACGTGTATGCATAGGGTGTCATGTTAGACTACCCGACGCAATTTCAGACCCAACTGTGGTCGGCCAATTTTTCAAGTCGACAAGCCGATTTTTTACAAAAATTGATGAAACTTGTTGTCCTAAAAAGTGTAACTTCGGCTGGCTGAGGCCCAACTGTCGACCGGCCGACAAACAAGGTCGGTGCGCGATTTCTTATGCAAATTAAAGGCAGTGCTTGATTTTTCCTATAAAAAGGCACATCCACACTCTTCCTAATCCATCCTAGAAGAGTTCCAGTCGTGCTAAGGGTTGAGGAAATCAAATGGGAGCTTCTACAACTCCGTTTTCTGAATTTTTCTAGTTCTAGTTTATGTTTTTAGTAGTTTTTCTTTTGAGTTTTATTTTGACCTTCTCCATGGTTGGCTAAACCTCTTCGCTAAGGCTAAGAGGTGAAGCTTATAGTTTTTTACAATGCTTATTTTAATTTAATTCAAGTACTTTGAGATTTAATGAAGAACACTTATAGTTATAGTTTGAAATAAAGTTGGTAATTTTAGTTTAATCTTCTATCTTTTGTGATTATATTTACATAGGATGTTTTGATCTATTGAGATTGATCAATGGGGTGTTGTTGATAGGATTTTGGGTTGTAGAGATCTTAGATTCATCATGATGTGGTGAATGCTAGGTGATCTTACAAATCAAGTTTCCTAAGTGCTTATCTAGAACTAAACTATAAAAAGTTCATATCTTTTGATTTGATCTAAGATGGATGTTTTATGAGTTGATATTAGTTTGAATGAAATTCAATTCATGATTCTGAATCAAGTCTAGAGACAGGATTTGAAGAAGAACCATGAATGCGATTTCACTTGTTTTGTGAAGGATTGGGTTGTATGATTGGATACGCCCAATGCCTTAGTTGTTATGAGAAAACCATATCAGTAGACGACCCATCCATGTTAGATGTATTGTGATGATTTGATTGCTCCATATTCCAATTGGATAGGGTTAGAACTCCGATTCCAATTGAGTTTTTAGCTTGAATGGTTGAATTGGCATTGTGAATGATTATAAGTAGATCATTAGCGCTCTAATGTTTAATTTTCTGATTTAGTTCAAAATTACATAGTTTTATGTTTCAAAAATCCATCTTTTATTTCAAATCCGAATTTAGATAATCCTAGTTGCATGATTTAGAGTTGTTATAACAATTCTGAGGACAATCTCGGTCTCACAATCAAATTGCCACTACATCGCAACCTTGCACTTAAGGCGAGCGAACACCAGGGTTATCCAAGAGGGGAGAAACGAGGTTCGCACGAAACTGTCCTGGAGGTGGTAGAGGTGCCCACCTGGTGGGCGCCACCTCCCCAACTGGAGATCAGCTCTGGTAGAGAGGTCTCCCACAAGTGCGAGAGACTGCTTACTCGATTTAGTTCAAAAGTTTTCCCCCCACACTCTCTGTTTGGGCCTGGATTGGGCTTGGGCTATGGTTTAGGTGTGGGCTTGACTAGGTGAGTTGACAGGGTTGTGGAGACTGGTTTGGCTGACCGGGTGAGTTAACTCAGCAGGTTAACTCAAAGGGTTAACTCTGGGGGTTGACTCGACAAGGTTCGACTTAAGGAGCTGTTTGGAGGGTCGACTAAGGGGGTTGACTCGGCCCATTTCTAAAGTTTTGGGGCTGAGTTGGGTGACCTAATTGGCTTGGGTCTTGCTATAGTTTAGGCTCATGGGTTAAGTTTCTAGGCTGGGTTGAGGTTTGGACAAGAGTTTGAGGTTGAGGTAGGGCTTTGGATGGGAGTATGGTACTAAGTTGGGGTATGGATTAGGGTTAGATGGGTTTTAGGGTTTGGGTTAGGACTGGGTTAGGATTGGAGTAAGATTTGATGAGGTGTGGATCTCTATCCATCCTAGCCGTCCAACCATAGTTAGCTTGTCAACTTGAGGTGGGGTGTCTACAAATGTCCAACGACCTTGAAGGGCCACGAACTTCCCATGCACAGTGCACACCCGAGTGACCGGAACTCCAAGATGGCAAAACCCCGCCATATCGATCGTCTCATCATTGTGGTCACGGAGGTAACACTTGCGGGTCCATGTGGCGCTTCGTTGGCAAGATACGCCATGAAGAATCCAACATCATCCATGTGCGCATGGAGTCACATATTTCGTACCCACACATGTATACCACACACCCCTCACACATGCATCATACCCCATGTAAGACCCGTACCTTGAATGGCCCTCCATACGTTTAGTTTCCGGTACCGGTACGTCCCGGATAGACCAGATTAGAGAGCCTTGATTGCGACCCTGATTTAGTACCGCAACGACCCAAGACCTATACCCCTACGACCGCGTAGGCGCTGCGATTCCAACGCCGCGCGGCACGCCCCATTGCAATACCCGGTGTGAAAGATGCGTACTTTTGCGCAATTCGAGGTGGGTCATGCAACGCGCGTGTGACGTGGGCCCCACTTGCACAAATCCCAACAAAATGTCAAATCAATCACCATACCCCTCTCATCACCCTAGTCTACACACACCATACCCACCCCATCACTCTCTCTCCTCCAAAGTCAACTCTAATCATGCCACCCATACCTCCCATGCCCTCTCCTATCATCATCATCATTACCTCATGCATCCCCCTCTCTACCCATACAAGTGCATACGTAAGGGAGAGGAGGCCTTCTCATTTCCATTGCAAAGAAAGGAGAGAGAAAGAGAAAGAGATTTGAGAGAGAGAGAGAGAAGAGAGAGAGAGAAGTAGAGAGAGATTTAGAGGGAGATCAAGAGAGAGAAAGAGAGAGTTAGAGAGATTGAAGGAGGAGATCAAGTTTGGAGGACCCCGATCATCATCCGGACCATCCGATCGGCAATCCAACCGTCTAACCATCATTGTGAGTGCAAATTTTCCCCCCTTTTTCTCGTTTACTTTTCATTTTCTTTCCTTGGGCCCACCTTGTTATGGGCAATGAAATGGATGGGCTGGATCGTCCATGAATGGGCCCCACATAACTGTAATAATAATAATTATTATTATTATTATTATTATTATTATAAAAATAAATAAATAAAAAAAAAAAGAAAAGAAAAGGGAGAGGAAGCCCGGTCGCTAGGGCTCTCAATGGAGCGGGTCAGATCCGAGATCTGATTCGCTCCGAATCCGTATAATGCAGATTTGGATCTTAAAATAGGTCCGATTAGTTAAATGGACCGGATTTGGATCTTAAAATAGGTCCGATTACTTAAATGGAGCGGATATGGATTCACATGAACATATCCGAGTTCGATCCGAATCCGATTAAGATCCGACTCATTGTCACCCTACTGTATATGTGATATTCATGTTTGCCATCCGTTTTACAAATTATTTTAGGCCATGTGGACCATACCATAGTAAATAGTGGGATTTGCATCATTTTTCTACTAAATTTAATATATTCTATTATATATTTTATATCATATATTTTTTTAGATTTGTAATGGGGGTGGATTCGAACTTAGATCCGACCCGAATCCGATGGTTATATGGATTTTGGATCAGAAATGGATCTAACAATTTATAAATGGATCGGATATGGATATCACCTTTTGGATCCGAGTTGGATCCGAATCCTATCCGAATCTGTCTACAGATATATGGACTTGGAGCCGGATCCAACTGGATCCGATCCAGATCCGACCCATTGAGAGCCCTACCAGCCGCTGGACAGTCAGCGTCCAGAGGACGCTGCTGCCCAGCAGCGCCTAGCCCCTTTTGGGCGTTGACATTGGGGCCCACTCGTGGGACCCCCTTTGATGCATGTATTCAATCCACACCGTCCGTCCGTTTCTACAGCCCATTTTAGGACTAACCGCCAAAAAATGAAGCAGATTCAGATATCAAATGGACCACACCATAGAAAACAGTGTAGGTAATGATGCCTACTGTTTAAAACTTCCTTGGGCCACCTTGATGTTTCTAGGCTTCGTAAGATGCCCAATATAGAGCTCTATGCGTTCCTCATGAGCTGAGGAATCTGATGAAGGGCGTGGATCATACCCATGTGGGCCCCACTTGCTATGAACAAAGAAGAGGAAAAAAAAAGAAAGAAAAAGGGGAACGTCAGACGCAGGACGTTCACAGCGTCAGAGACGTTGGAACAGTCTAGCGTCACCTGGACGTGTGAATGGGGTCCCCATTCGTGGGACCCACCTTGTTGTTTGTGTGTAATCCACACCGTCCATCTGTTTTCCCAAATAGTTTAGAGGCCAGGGCCCAAACATGGGACAGATCCAAATCTTAAGCGGACCGCACCACATGAAACAGTGGAAATAATGATGTCTACTGTTAGAATTTGTTTGGCCCACCTTGATGTCTGTGGGCCATATCATACACCCAATATAGGGCTCATTGGGTCCCCCACGAGCTGGGGAACCTGATAGTCGGAGTGGATCACCCTTATGTGGGCCCCACTTGATCAAAACCATGGAAAAAGAAAAAAAAAGAGAAAGAAAGAAAAGAAGAAGGAGAGGCGTCGCTGACGCAGGGAGTACCAGCGTCCACGAACGCTGGGCTCGCTGCCCAGCTGGTGGCCCACTCTATGGGTCCCACCATGATGCGGGAGCTATATCCACACCGTCCATCCATTTGAGGAGATCGTTTTAGGGCATGGTTTGAAGAATGAGATAGATCCAAATCTCCAGTGGACCCCACTTGAGAGAAAACAGTGGGGAAAGTGATAGACCGTTGAGACCTTCCTAAGGCCCACCATGATGATTATTTGAGATCCAACCTGTTCATGAGTTCACACATGCGTGTGGAAGAGGGAAAGCAAGAATATCAGCTTGATCGAAAGCTTCTGTGGGCCCCACTACAGTGATTTTATTTGTCATCCAACAGAAGGGGGGCGCAAGCTGGGCTCGTTGGGCTGCCCAGCAGGAGGCCCACTAGTGGGACCCACCTAGAATGTATGTGCTTTATCTATTCCATCCATATGTTTTTCCAGCTCATTTTAGTGGCTGAGCCCAAAATTTAAGCACATCCAAATGTCAAGTGGACCATGCCACGGGAAACAGTGGGAATAATGATTTCCACCATTGAAACCTTCCCAGGCCCTCCAGTGATGTTTATTTGTCATTCAACCTGTTCATAAGATCACATGGATATGAATGAAGGAGAAAACAAAAATATCAGTTTGATTCAAAACTCTTGGGGCCCGTTTGGGTGCCATGCTCCAAGCAGCGTGCTTTGGCACGCTGCCCAGTAGGTGGCCTACCCTGTGGATCCCACCATGATGCATCTGTTTTATCTATGCCAACCATCTATTTTTCCATATTATTTTAGGGCCGTGGGCCCTCATAATGAGGTAAATACAAACCTCAAGTGGACCACACCGTAGGAAACAGTGGTCATTGATGCCCACCTTTGAAACCTTCCTTGGGGCCAGTGTAATGTTTATTTATCCATCTAACCAAAGGTGATGGGGCCCAACTTTGGGTCCCACCTTGATGAATGTTGGGTATATCTTGTCGTTCTTCTTGACAGAGGTATGGGCCCAGTTTTGGGTGGCCACACGTAGAAAATAAGGGTGATTGAAGGCCTACCATTGGAAACTTTACAGGACCCATCTGTTATGTTTAATTGCCATTCTCCTTGTTCATAAGTCACCCAGCCATGGGTCGGTTTCCACACGTGTGGTGTGCGGGCCCCACCATGGTGTTTGGTTGCCATCTCACTTGATTAGTGGGAAAGTACAAATATCGGGTTGATCCCAAACTGTTGGGGCCCATTGATGTATGTGGCTTCCCCCACTCCTTTGTGCAGTTATCCCCAACCACGGGTCCACCTTGTTATGCATGTGTTCTATCCATGTCAGCCATTGGCCACTATGGTGCGATATGTATGTTGCCCATCGATTAGGACCGCCTTAATTTTGTGCTTGATCCAAACCATCCGAATGAATGGACCCTAGCATGTTATGTACAAGATGGCCCTTGGGACCACCTTAGTGTGCGTGTTCGAATGACCGCATTGTCCATCCCGTAGATCCACCTTGATGATTAGTTGTGTAAACCCTTATTGAAAGGTCATCCTTAGAGTTTGCTCGATCCAAGTCATAGGGCTACCTTCTTAAACTCACCTTGTTGAACCGTCTTGTCAATTCACCTTGTTAACTCACCATGTTGACCCGCCTTGTCAACCTGCCTTATTGACTCACCTTGTTGACTCACCATGTTGATTGATCCTGGTAACTCAGCTTGTTGTATACTCATATGACTCACCCCTCCTACCCTTGTACCCAATTATTAAAGACCACCATATCATGTATATCCCATCCACACCGTCCGTTTACCTTTAGGACGAGTGTGGGGCTTATCCTCGACGTTAGTATGTCATGTAGGCCATCCATTATATGGAGCCTATCTTGCAGTATGAGGTTAGACCTGTCGTCCCTTTTTAGACCTCATCATATTGACCATCTATCTCAGATTACCCTACCATTTATGATTCTTTGTCATGACCTGTCTATCTTGCAACCCATTCTATGACATTTCTTTTACGGACCATTGTTGTGTTTATCTCAACTATACTACATGATTATGGGTGTCGGCATGATTTTGGGTATTCTACTCTTGCCGCTCAAGTAGGTTCTACCTCTGATGTGTGGGTAGTGTCTTCAATCATTTTCTTTCCATTTGGGTTATCTGAATGTTGAAGGTTAATCCACACCGTTCAATTGTTGGACCATCTATGTTGTTGTATACTATCCATTTAGGGTCCTATATCTTTGTGTTTGCTTGTGTTATAAGTGAATTATCTTTTTATGATGTTTTTAATATGTCTGTTACCACACGTAGTGTTGTTTGGAATGCTCCTATGCGATTTATATACTATATGCTTCAACGACTGCCATGCATGTGTAATGAGTATACATCCTGAATCACCATTATTAGTTGGGGACCACTAGGGCATAAACGCATTCATTAAGCATTCGAGATGTAGTAACGCAAATGTAATTCATGTGCTATCTATTGCAAACCTCTCCAATAGGTATGGGACTATTCGAGAACAGGAATCTATCATCCTGACTTACACTGTATGGTAGGAATAACTTAGCATACCTTGTAGCCCTTGGTGCGAGATTCCCTGGTTAGCGACATCCCACACTATGACTCGATCATTCATATGTGTCCCCTCATCTTAATCATATCTCAAATAGGTTGGACTAGATTGATTTATTGCCATTGTGGTAGATTGACTACTTGTTGGCACTCATATTGTATGCTTGGCTCATGCATCATGAATGCTTGGCTCATCCGATTGTCTTGCATCAACCGACCATAGCGGTCGCGTTGTCGTGCAGTTCATTACCAATTGACGGTGACATTGTATTTGAGACCCTATAGTTTTATGGTGCTCTTTGGAGACTTGCTACGGGCATGTCGTCCCACGTTTGTATGCATGGTTGCATTTCGCACTGTCTGCTTGTGCCGCATATAGCATGGTTACTACGTTGCAACCACAGCTCCATCGTGGTTTGCAGAACACCGAAAATATGTGATCTTTAAACTGGATGCCAAAGATGTCCCTGAGTGAAAGTCCCTGATCCCGTTGGTACCAAGGTGGGTGCTCCATTCAAGGACCGGGTGGTTTAATCATACACTAGTATGCCGAACATCAAACGGCGGTGTTTTCCACTGCACGTGGTCAGTTTGGAAGGAGGTCTGACCTAACCTGCCGGAAGAGTGTTGGCAAAGTGGGTTGAGTTTGACCAGCTGTGAGTAGGTCCGCTATTGCACCAGATAGGCTTTGGCATTCTACTAGTGAGTAGTGAAGTCTGTGAGACCCTGGTGATGTTCCGTTTCAGAGATGGTATTGGTATCAGTGTGTGGCTGATGTTCTGTATAGTGTGGGACGGTCCTGACGTGGGCGGGTGTGATGTGGGCGGGGCTGTAAGCCTGGGCGAGCTACCACACTGGGCGAGCTACCAGTTCCGAGTCCTGCATTGCTTAGGTAATCGCGTTATGACTGTTCGTATCTGGACCACTGTACTGAGAGGTGGTGATTTGCATACATGCATTGGATCATTGTATGTGACATTAGGCCCTGTAGGCCATTGCATAGTATGAGTATATAGCCATGGTAGGCTGGTTACCTGTATTGCACGCTTGCATAGCCATAGTAGGCTAGTTATATGTATTGCATGCTTGCATAGCCGTGGTAGGCTGGTTATTCATATCACATGATCGTGTAGCCTAATTAGGCTAAGTTTTGGTTTAGATTTCTCATCATGCTTTACTGCTTATTCTGATACTTATCATGCTTGTCATACGCATTGCGCACGCACACACGCACTCACAAAGCTTCGTTTGAAGCTTATGCGTGTTTGTTACGCTGCAGGTTATACCAGAGTGTATCAGTAACGTTGAGTTAGGAGTTGGGAGTGCAATAGTAGGAGGTGCCGGATCGTGCACAGTTTTTATATTTACGCATTGTGTATTTACCTTTCAGTACTGTATGTAAACGAAATGACTTAGTGGAAATATTGTGTTTGTCTTTGATGGTACTCATATGGTGATGCTCATGTTTCAAAAAAAATTCAGACCCTAAAATCCTCCTTGTGGTACCCAGGATCGGAACTTAGCGTGTAGGGTTAGGATCCGAGATCGGGGTACTACGGAGGCTGCCACCTCTAAATTCATGTTATGGCAAATGGACGTCGAGAACCGAATTTGGGGCGTGACACCTCACATGTGTGAGAGAATTTCTACCAATACTCCATGATGTCACCTCCCCATACCTCACCTCTCCCATGTGTCACAAAGTCAACACACCCCCTCACTTCTCCATACCTCACCTCCCCCCTCCTATGCACATGACATAAGCAATTCATACCACATGTTCCCCTTTTCATCCAAGCAACCCATACCCCATATTTCCCCTTTAATCCTAAATTAGTCTTTAATGGTAGATTAGCCATACCTCACCTCTCCATACCTCACCTCCCCCCTCCTATGCACATGACATAAGCAACCCATACTGCATGTTCCCCCTTTAATCCAAACAACGCATGCCCCATGTTTCCCCTCTAATCCTAAATTAGTCTTTAATGGTAGATTAGCCATACTAATCCTAATCTAACCCTAATCATGGTTACTTTTATAGCCTTAACCTAACCCAACCCCCCACCCTTAGTTTATTCTCTAAAAAAATTCCCTTAGCCATTTCTACCTCATTTTCCCTCTAAGAGAGGAGAGAGAGAGAGAGAGAGAGAGAGAGAGAGAGAGAGAGAGTTAGAGTGATCTTGGTGGGCCACTTTCAATCTTGACCGTTGATCAAGGCTAGGTGAGTGCACACCCCCACTTTTTCCATTCTTGATTCCTTGATCTTCTTTCTTTCTTATGACGTAAGTGTGGGACCCATTGTTGGTGGATCACACGGTGGAGAGGATGAGCTATCTGGACCATCCAATGGTTTGGATGAAAGGGAAAACAAAAATATTATCTTGATCTAAAAGATCTGTGGGACCCGCTAGCCATGGGCTCCACTGTGGTATTTTCAGCCATCCAACTTGTTCTTAAGGTCACAAAGCCTCGAATGATGAGGCTTCACAAATATCAGCGGCCCATTGGCATTTATATACGGTTCAAATGATGGGTCCACTGGGGTGGCCAGCCCCCACACACACGCATATAAGAAGAAGAAGAAAGATGACCACGGAGAGGAGTCCACGGAGAGAGGGTCACCTGCTGAAGAATTGCTCACTGTGCAAGTTTTCAAGGATGACCCGACAAGAACAGTGCAGATCAGATCTCAACTCGACTTCGGGCTCCAGCAGGAGCTCCATAATCTTCTGAAGGAGCACTTAGACGTGTTCGCCTGGTCTCACCAAGACATGCCTGGTATAGACCCGAACATCATGCTCCACCATCTGAATGTAGACCCGGAGCACAAGTCTGTCCGACAGAAGCGACGACCGTTCGACGCAGAAAGGTATGCGGCCATCAAGGAGGAGGTCGATAAACTCCTCCAGGCCGGCTTCATTGAAGAGATCTACTACCCTAACTAGCTCACCAATGTTCTACTGGTCAAGAAGGCGAATGAAAAGTAGAGGGTCTATGTGAATTACATTGATTTGAACAAGGCCTGCTTGAAAGATAGATTTCCTCTCCCGAGGATCGATCAGCTCATTGATGCGATAACAGGCTACGTGTTGCTCAGTTTCATGGACGCATATTCAGGTTATAATCATATCCGAATGCACCATCAAGACAAGCAAAAGACAGCCTTCATCAATGATCAAGGTGTATATTGCTACAAAGTCATGCCCTTTGGCTTGAAGAACGTAGGCGCGACCTACCAGAGGTTAGTCAATCGAATGTTCACTGACCAGATAGCACAACGATGGAAGTATATGTTGACAACATGGTCATCGAAAGCATCAAGCCTTCAGATCACATAGTCTATCTCTGCGAAATGGTTGACACTTTGAGGAGATACCAAATGAAGCTAGACCCAAGCAAGTGAGCCTTTCGCGTCAACTCGGGAAAATTTTTGGGCTTTACGGTGCACAGACGCGGGATCGAGGTGAACCCTGAAAAGATGCATCCCTAATCGAGATGAGCTCGCCTAGCACCACCAAGGAAACTCAACGCCTTACAGGACGGGTCACCGCCCTAAACAGATTTGTCTCAGGGCGACAGATAAATGTCTCCCCTCTTTTAAGTAGATAAAGGGGGACAGAAGCCGACCTGGATTGATGAATGAGAGAAGGCCTTCAGGAGCTGAAAGCATATCTTGGATTGTTGCCCCTTTATTATCCAAGCCCATTCAAAGGGAAGAGTTCTTGCTTTATCTAACCATCTCGCCATCGGCGGTGAGCTCGACTCTAGTTAGAGACGACGAAGGCACCCAGCGGCCCATGTATTATGTTAGCAAGGCCTTGCTCGACGCAGAAACCAGGTACCCGGGTATTGGAAAGTTGGCCCTTGCCCTAGCCATCTCAGTTAGGCACCTAAGGCCACACTTCCAATTGCACTCCATTGCCGTCTTGACTGACCAGCCACTATGACAAGTTCTCTAGAAGCCAGAGACGTATGGCCGAATTACCAAATGGGCAATAAAGCTCGGCGAGTTCGATATACAATTTCGACCACAGGCTGCTATCAAAGGACAGGCTATAGAAGACTTCATTGCAGAACTCACTAACTCGCCAACCACACAGCCCATGGATCGAGAAGAAAATGAGGATGCACCATCACCGACGTGGATCCTCCACATAGACGGGTCCTCCACACTCAAGGGAGCGAGGCGGGCCTGATCCTGACCTCACCAGAAGGTATAAAGATGGAATATGCTCTAAAGTTTGGCTTTCGAGCTTCCAACAATGAAGCCAAGTATGAGGCTCTTTTAGCCAGGCTTCGTCTAGCCAAGGCATTAGAAGCTTAGAGGTTGAAGGTACACAGTGATTCTCAGTTGGCGATCAGTCAAGTGACGGCTAAATATCAGGCTAAGGGCAAGAGAATGATCGCCTATCTATACAAAGCTTAGGAGTTACTCGAGCAGGTCGAGCATTTTGAGATCGTTTAGATCCTTAGGTCGGAAAATACAAATGCAGATTCACTGGAAAAACTTGCATCAGTAATCGACGATGATCTCACAGGAACAATTCCAATTGAGTTCTTGCCAGAGCGAAGCATCGTCCAAGAAGAAATGAAATAGTCATTCCTGGTGAATGTCATGCCGAGCTGGATGGACCCAATAATTTTCTACTAAAGACGGGGAGAGTTGCCCAAAAACAAGCTCGAAGCGCAAAGAATCTTTTATCGCTCAGCTCGGTACACGATGATAGGTGATAAACTATATAAGAAAGGTTTCTCCCTGCCCTATCTAAGATGCATGCGTCTTAGATGGGGCATCTTAGAAAGGTTTCTCCCTGCCCTATCTAGGTGATGAACTATATAAGAAAGGTTTCTCCATGCCCTATCTAAGATGCATGTGTCTTAGATAGGGCATCTTAAAAAGGTTTCTCCCTGCCCTATCTAGGTGATGAACTATACAAGAAAGGTTTCTCCCTGCCCTATCTAAGATGCCTGCGTCCGGACAAAGCGGAGTACGTCCTCAGAGTGATCTATCAAGATATTTGTGGTAATTATTCAGGGAGTCAGGCTCTAGCCAACAAGATAATTCGGCAGGGATACTATTGGCCGACCATATAGAAAGACTCTCGGGAGATCACGAAGAAGTGCGATAAGTGTCAGAGGTTCACCCTAGTACCTCAGCAGCCACCTGAAGAGATGACCCCCATGACCAGCCCCTAGCCTTCGCTCAGTGGGGGGTGGACATCATAGGAGCTCTCCCAAGGGGTAAAGGGCAAACCAAGTATGTCATTGTCGCAGTGGACCATTTCATCAAGTGGGTAGAAGCTGAGCCACTGGCTAAGATCATGAAAAAGAAGACGACCAACTTCATCTAGAAGTTGATCATCCGCAAATTTGGCATTCCCCACACCATTATCACTGACAACAGGTGTCAATTTGACAATGCTCGGTTCCGAGGACTCTACAAGGAGCTCGACATTCGAAACGCCTTCTCCTTGCCCCATCACCCCCAAGTCAAAGGCTAGGTCTAGGTCGTCAACAAGATCATCAAAGGACATCTGAAGACGAAGTTAGGCTAGTGTAAAGGCGCATGGGCCGATGAGCTTCCTCATGTACTATTGGCATATTGGACCACGGTCCGATCAACAACTGGAGAAACACTGTTCTCTCTAGCTTTTGGGGCTGAGGTTGTGGTCCCAATTGAGATCGGCATGTCGTCCTACAGGACTGAGCTCTTCAAGCTAGTAAGATAAGAATAAATGTTAGATGTTATTAAACCTTGATCTACTAGAAGAAGTCAGAGAAAGTGCCCGAATCAAGGTCGTCGCCTATTAGCAGAGGGTAGCGCGGTACTACAATTCAAAGGTAAAGAGAAGAAGTTTCATACTAGGAGACCTGGTACTACGAGAGGTCTCCAAAAGCACCAAAAAGCAGGGCCCGGGTGCCTTAGGTCCAAGCTGGGAAGGGCTATATAGGGTCATTAGCATAGCTCGGCCAAGCACCTATTAGCTTGAAGACCTTGAGGGACAACCTCTCCACATCCATGGAATTCCTGGCACATGAAAGTCTACTATCAATGAACGGCATGTCTACATGTGCTACAAGCCCAACCTGCGACAAGCACCATGAGTGCCCAAACTGCTTGTAAATGAAAATTTCACAAAGCAATAAAAGGTTGGTTCTTTTCTACCTATTCGACAACTACTGCAGCAATAACCAAAGCGGCCAACGAGGCTAAGGCCCAGGAACGACATCTTTTTACTAAGCTCAGAACCAAGCTAAGGAGGTAAAAAATGACCCCTCCAAATAAGTGCATGCCTTAATCAGGTCATCCGATAGCCCACTAGCAATAACGACCAAGGTCGTCCTTGAAAAAAAAATGGTACTCCGACGACCGATCAGTTGACTACTCGGCATTGAAGTGGGGGTCGGGCATACAACACACAGATCATCAATATAAAGCATGAAAAATGCACAAAATAAGAGCGTGAAATTTCCACAAAAATTAAGAGAGAAATTTCAAAATTAAGTAAAACCCCTATGTAGGGGCACCATCATCCACAAATTTCTATACTGTTTAAGCCCCTCCGGGGCTGAGCAAAAATCTTAAAAAAAGATCATAGACCCGAGAAGTGTTGGCAACAACAACAACCTATTATTCGGATCCATTTGCAATCAGAGTGTCAGTTTGGACCTGTTTCGCCTAGACCTCCTCGTCGGTACCTTCAGCAAAAACCTTGTCAAGGAAAGAAAGGTCAAGCTCTGGGTACTAAGCTTATATGTCAGCCCAACGCCTCTCATAGGTGACCTCAAACATTTGGTCGAGCTCGACCATTTTCTCGTCAACTTCTGCCTTTAGGTCAACCGACCTCTGCTGCTCCGCCTCAAGCTCTGCCTGTTTCTTGGACACTTCTTCGGCAGCCCGCTTCAGCTCCACCTCGGCCTTCTACATATCAGCTCGAGTAGCTTCAAGCTCCTCCCCCCTTGCCTCGACCTCATTTTCTGCCTTCCATGGCATGCCCTCAAGGCCGGAGATTGTCCCTCGGGACCGGGTGATCGTCTCCTTATAGGCGAGAGCGCAGAAAGCGAACTGTAACAAGATATAGGGGTTAGACCTTTGTCAGATCCACAATAAGTAGGAAATAAGTGACGGTGGAAGAACAACCTACCTCTGTGGCACCAGTGGCCATCGACTCGAGGACTCTTTCCTCAGGGGCTTACAGAAGGATGTCAATCCTCTCCTCAGGAACTATTTTGTAAGCCCACATGCAGAATTTATACAAGTGAGGAGGGAGCTCGGAAGAACGGTGAGAAGAACCTGTGGCAACAACTGGGGGGGCCTGAGCCTTGCGCTCCCTCGACCTCCTCCCCATTGGACCTCGGCTGGGCCTCCAGATCTACAACCTCCGTCGTAGAAGTCAGAGGAGCATCCGTTACGGCCACAGTCGCACTAACCTCGACGAACAGGGCAAGAACCGCAGCAGGGGTCTCCGGAGCGATACCTCTTGAGCTACTCCCAGGATGCTTGGAGACCGTCCTCGTCTTCTTCGTAGCAAGAAGTTACGCAGCCTCTTCTTTAAAGGGGCATGCCCTCTTCGATGAAGAAGGGGGTGGAGCAGACATTTCTAAAAACAAACAGGATTAGTAAGGTGATTAATGAGGAGCGAAAACCGCTAGATGACAAGCCGAGCAGGAAAGGTTACCTTCCGAGATCAGGCCGGCCCGCTGGAGAGATTCAAAGGAAAGCATCTCTTTCTAACTCCTCCAGGCAGTGGGACTTTGCCAAGCAGTCTGAATATGCCCGGACAGTTGAGGACTAAGGTTGGGCTGCCTCTCCAGGTGAACTGCACGCAGAAGAAACGATGTTAAACTCAGAATAAGAAAGGTCACGATAAAGACGAGCATGATGTTAAGTACGATTTCCCGACTTGGTGTGGAAAAGGCAATGGGAACCCGGGAGCACAGGGTCCTCAGCTCAGCCAAAGGCGCCTCCCATCCCGTGGTCACGAAGAACCATCTATCTTTCCAATTCTTAGTCGAGGAAGGAAGGTCATCGATCAAGGATTCTCCTTTGCCCGACCAGGACGACAGATAATACCAACCCTTCGCTCTTGGGCTGCCATTAATCTAATACATATGCATGAGCTCGTGCACGGAGGGCTCATCATTGCCAACCCGTTACCATAGGACATAACAACTAGATATCATCCTCCAAGCATTGAGAACGAGTTAACCTAGGGCCAGGTTCATTAGGATGAGGAGCTCCCTCACTAAAGGATGAAGAGGGGGCCGGAGGCCGTAAAGAAAAAAGATAGAATAAAGTGCAACCTCACCGTCATGAGGTCGGCTAGGAACTTCACCATCACGAGGTAAGCGAAGTCTAATTGGTCCAGGGATATTGAAGTCTTGTCTGAGCTTGCTCAGGTCGAACTTCATGAGAACAGATTTGATGGAGTCAGTCACAAAGCGACTGCCTCAGAAGTAGAGGCCAGGTCTCCGGCTCGTCGCTCCATGACAGAAGGAGGGATTTCCTCCTGCCATCCCTCAAGAGGGGCTTCCTCATCCAAGATGTCATTGGGGGATATCCTGAGCCCTTGGAACTAACTCCCCTATAGACTCTAGTGGGACAGACTTCGTCCAAGAGATGTGTGGACCCTCGCCGTTTCCGCGCTCCCCACACGACGACGTTCTCGTCCCTTCCCCTTTCGGGAAAAGAAGGAGAGGATGATGCGTGAGTGCGAAATCGCCGTTTGTGCCACTGGCTTGCCTCGTTCTCGAGGGCTTTGTTTGGTAGTCGTGTTAAGCTGGATGTGTTTAAATGTGTTTATATAAGACCAGAGTCGCCACTAGCCAATTACTTCGAATCTACAGTCGGCTAGACCCCGTAGAAACGTTAGAGAAGGGGATCCGAAGATTCCTTCCTCTAAAATGACTCCTTTTGGTCTGCGGCCAAAGATTCAAGGTAAGGGATCACGGTTACAGGGTGGGAAGAGGTTAAGCACCCCACACACTGCCCGTACCGAAGTACGGTCTCTACTTCACAGAATCGATCGAATACTTGAAAGTCTAGTTTAATCCTCGTATATTCTCATGGATGACATGATGCATGAATGCGGGTCTGAACAGTAAGAGTTTCTGATGGGCAGGTTCCAACAACGGGCAAGCCCAGAGCGTACGCTCGAACTGACAGGTGCTTAATGTAAGACGTATGCAGTGTGCTTGAATGATCAAGGTGCTTATAGTGATATGTACGTGAATGCAGGTCTGAACATGAAGAGTTTTTGATGGGCAGGTTCCAACAACGGGCAAGCCCAGAGCATACGCTCGAACTAACAGGTGCTTAATATAAAGACATATGCAGTGTGCTTGAATAATCAAGGTGCTTTATGGTGAAGCAGGGGGGTTGGAAGAAGAGTAAATGTTGCACTTATGCTAGATGCAAATGAGATGATGCTGGAAAAGAGTAGCTGGATGGACGGAGGTGTCGCAAGGGTTGGCTTCGAGTGGCTGGGTTAAGACTTTGGTGGCTTGAGAGGCTTGGACCAGTGGTCAGGCTAGGCTGGACCAAGGTTAGGCTCTCCTCACTCGGGCTCTCCTTGGTGGAAAAATGGGCTAAGGATTGGAGAGGGGCTCAGGACAGACAGGACTTCACTGGACTCAAAGGGATGTCAAAATGAGAAGGGGAGGGGGGTATTTATAGCAGCGAGCAGTGGCAGAGCTCCTAATTTATTCCGGGCGGCCTGCTATGGGCCGCCCGTACGGCCGCTCCTCGGTTTCCAGCGATGTACGGTTGTTACCTCGGGGCTGCTGTTTGACTCGCTGGGTCGACTCAGTGAGTTGACTCAGCGGGTCGACTCGGTGATTTGACTCGACGGGTTGACTGGACGGGTTGACTCAGTGTTTTGACTCGACGGGTTGACTCAGCGGGTTGACTCAGCGGGTTAACTCAGCGGGTTGACTCAGTGGGTTGACTCAGTGAGTTTGACTTTTTTGGAATTTTTTGACTGGCTTTTCTTATGGGGGGTTTTTCAGGCTGATGTTTAGGACTGGGTTGACTGGGTTCAGGCTTGAACTGGGCTATGGAATGGGGCTTACAAGGGTGAGTTTGGCTGAATTTGGACTTGGGATTTGGGGGTATGGTCCTCCATTCATTCAGCTATCTCTACCAACAGTGTAGCCGAAGGTGGGGTGTCTACAAGATGTTATCTCTATCATCAATTTTCGTGGGACGACATAACTGGAAAACTAAAGAATGGAGGAAAAGAGGATAGAGGAGTGGCACTGAAAACCCCAGATCAGTGGGCTAAAAGAAGAAAACGTTGAGAAAAACGTACTAGATGAGCTCTGTAACGAGGATTAGCAACGACCGGAAGGAGGAACGCTGGGAGGTGTCCGGTGAAGAAGCAATAACAATCGGTGAAAGACAGAGAGCGGAGATGAAGGCATAAATAAGGAGAAGGGGGCAATTTATAGTCGAGAAGCTGCCCGTTCCCAGCCCGTACAAGCGCCATGCGTCACCATGAAACGACGTCGGGAGACGATACGACACGCCGGTTCGTCCGTCCCTGCCACGTTTCAGCACAGGGTTCACCAGCCTGTCAAGAGATGATACGCTTGATGTGCCTCCACCACACATCGTTGTTCTATTTGCCCGAGCAGCCGAAACGCATGCCACGCTGTACAATAATTATGACCACACTTTGAATTTCGAAGTCAACATTAGTGGCAACGTTTCTTGCCTAACCAATGGCGGCGTCCAAGGAAAATTCCATTTTTTTAAAAATCCACGCATGAGCCAACTCATTCTTCTCGATTCACTCCCGAGTTGAACAAGTCGGCCTCGAGAGTGTGTGTGTGTGGGGGGGGGGCGTTTACTATTGTGGGTAAATCCGAGCAGGCCCAAATACCGTGAGGAAGCCCAGAAGCCCACAGGCCTAAGTACAAGTCCTCGAGTCATAAAGGTTCCTCCGGTTAAGGAGAGGCCGACCTCGGACACCAAATGGTCGACCTTTCCAAAGAAGGAAGATGAGAATAAGGACTGTAACTATGACATTTTGGTTGCTATACAAAGGTCATTTTGGATACATCAAACAACTCAAGTTAGGTTGTTCTACTAAACATGGCTGGCGAGCTATAAGCTCGGTCCTCGGTCATGACAAGGCTTTCGCATCTTAGCTACGACCAACGACTTCAAGCTAAAATATTTTCCAAGTCCAGGAATGTGGCCTATGAGCTCTGCCTTTGGGATGACCTGATCCACGACTACTATACAGGCGAGCGACAGTCTAGGGATGAGCCCGAATAAACCAAACACGATTCTAGCAGTTATGAACGTGGTCTACGTCGTTGGGAATCACGCCGGCCATTACGGACATAACGCCCACGTCGATTACCACCTACAGCTGATCTTCAATTACCTATAAATAGGGACCCTTACGCATAATCTTCCCCACGCAACTTGCCTCTACCACTATGACCTTCGGGCCTGAATTAAGCATTGGGGGGTTAACGGCGGGACCATGGCCACCCCGTTAACTTCCTTGGTGATTTGCAGGATCCAGTGGACCTCCAGACCGGATCTAGTACGTCCATCTCAAGAGATCAGATCGGAGGCAGCAACTCCCTCAGCAGTGGAGATCAACCGATCCGATTCATTGTACAAAATAGAGCGACAACAGACCACATCTCTAATATCACACTAATCGAGAAATCCTGACCATCTATCAAATGGATGGTTAAAGGTTAAACAGTGAATGGTCCAAATTCCAAGGGAAACAAATCAGATAGTAAATATTATCTTCTCAGTGTAGTTGTGGGTCATCTTCCATCCACAAATGGGCAAGTGTGGAGCATCTGAACCGTGCAAACTGTGGGCCGCACAATAAAGATCACCTGTAGCAATAACCAGTGCTGCCCGACGGCTGATGATCTAAATCTGGCTCAATGTATGGATGTGGACCACCCAATGAGCCAATTAATATCATATTTTCTACCCACTTGATCTTAATGGCGAGGCCCACCATCTGCACGGACTCGATGTTCCAAAAAAGTGACACGACCATGTGAAAACAAGCATTGCATATGAGCATTTTTCTTACACTAAAAATTGTACTAGTCTAGCAATTTGCAGATTCAAATCCGGCAGAAATGGAATTCAAACCTTTCTTGCTTAAACCTGTGAGACCAGTAGACGGGCAAACAAACAAAAATCCAGTCCAATCGAATTGAATTCTTTCCCATTCAAATAAGAAGAAGTGGGCACATGAAAGTAACAGACGAGGACGAGACTATTGGAGACTTTTCAACACATCGAGACTATTGAAGACTTTTCAACACATCACACATCCAATAATGCAAACATGCTAGTTATAGTATTGTTAGATCCATCCATCATTAGGATGTGAGAATGGAGGTTGCTTTGCATTCAGTTCTGCTAACAAACCACCACTTTTCAAGGGATTAATCCTACGTTTGTGAGCTTCTCCTCCAACTTCCACCGTCGATTCACCAATTCACCACCTTCTCTTCGACTGGTCTCTGGTCTCTCTCCTTCTGGCCATGGAGACGATGCCATGGACATTGCTGTTGCTGTTGCTTGTTGCTGCGGCCAGCCTTTACAGAGTCTCAAGCTATACAAACGGTCGAGATGGTAACATAGAGATGCTTTTCTGTTCTACTTGAATTGGGTTCTCCTCTTTGGAAAGACATGAAAGAAATACTCATCTTCCTCTTCCATTCCTTCTCCCTTCTCATCTCTTTTCTTTCTCCTTGGGTTTGAAAGTGGGAGTTTTCATCTTACATCAATCCACCCCACCTTACTTGTTCGGGGTTTAGAGTGTTAAGATCCCAAGGGTTTAAAGAGCCCAACTTTAGGCATTCCATCAGCCTTGGGGCTTTTGGTGTACTGGTTAGGTTCTTAACAATTGGTATCAGAGCCAACACCATGTCCCATATTCGATTCACAGAAGAGGCAACCTTGGAAAAGGGCAACCTGGACCAGAGTGAAAGCCGCCACAGCTAGTAAGGGCTGCCTGGAATAGAGGCCAGAGTGAGTGCTGCCTCAAAATGCCATACCAAACCTTTCAATATCATCACATAACTAAATTTACTACTGCATACCAACAAAAAGAGAGCAACCTGTGGAGGAAACATTATATACAACGCACACCAATCAAATTGCGCAATAGGCCTTCTTTGAAGCTGTTACAGAAGGGCGAGAAACACCAATATCACAGCCCAACACCTAGATTTGTGACGTGGCAATCAAGAGAGAGATTGGTGGATAATCTCTCCACCATTTTAAAAAGATATTTTCATTAATTTCCGTTTCAATATCTATTCAATTACATCATCAGAAACTCTGTACAGAACTACATGTATGTGGAGTGTTTCACATAGTTTCTAAAGTTAAAACGCCTAAGCTACTAACAAGTAACAGAAGAAAATTCCAGATACAAAGAATAAAAACCAAAGAAAGAAGTCATACATGTATGGCCAAGCAGGACATTTATCACCAATAAAGGAACATTTTATTCGCATAGGGCAGAGTGGACCTGATTGCATGCCCTATGAATCTGGAACATATGGTTATGTTTACTAGTATGTAATATCAAGTCCATAGGGCTGGGTGGGCTGGTTTGTTGGTTCATACGATTGGATGGCCCAATGATCCAACAGATCGTGGGGTCCAATCTTCTTATTTGCAACTTTGCAACCCAAAGGGCTTAAGCAAATCGAATGGGTGGAGTGTAAATACTGGTGTCCTTTGATAAAAAAGGATAATGGCTAATAAATGGATAAATTATGCAGTGGCCGCACTAGTTGCTCTAAGGGATGCATGGCAGCACACGCCGCCAAGTTGGGATAAATCAAATGATCCTTGCGATTCAAAGTGGGAAGGAGTCGTTTGCACCAATGAAAGGGTGACCGGATTGTGAGTCTTTGTTCTGTTAATCTGCCATCACTCATTGATGCTTCTTTTCTTTTCTTTTTTTCTTTGCTGTAACTTCCTTTCTTCCCCTTACAAGGAAAGATCATCCCTTCAATGTTTTTAGGAAATTATCAACCATGGGCCTCGTAGGTGGTCTCGGTGGCGACATTGGGGGACTCACCGAATTGCAATCCTTGTGAGTTGGGTTTTCTCTCCTCTACATATTTTTTCTGAGTATACTACTACTCCTACCATTATTACTACTAATACCAGAAGTAATTGCTTGATTACCTAGAGCAACAAAGAAATGAAAATAGGGACGACAACAAAAAACAGGGGAAAAAAAAAAGGATCTAGAGTGTCTAAAACCACAAGATTTCTCCAGTAAGAGGCACCAAAGCTGATATGTGAGCTCAATGTCTTGAAAATAGAATCGCATTACAAAAATTATAAGTGGTCTGTTTCAAGTCAAATTGTAATTTAAAAAAAGTAATAGAAATACTGAAAACAGAAGAGAAATATAGGACATTTCTATATGGTAATGAACTATGTATAGCATAAGCCATCAAACATTTAAAAAGAAACCTCATTATGCTACCACACAACTTGAAGATCGATTTCACATCCTTCCAGTCTATGAGAACTATATTTCAATTTATTTCCAATAGATCTTTCAATCCATACATGTCCTTTTATCAGATACTGATGTGGACACAAGATCATTTCAAGTTTACCAACGAAGAAAGCGCCTACCACAAACACCTTCCTTGTGGTTAGGCAATGATTGAGGAGCATTAAAGACCCTACGCACGTGATTTGGCACATAGAAGACACGTGTGTAGGATGAAAGAAGATCCGACTGAAGGAATGGAAGAATACCTTTCTAAAGGTGGTCGGGCGCCCGACCAAATTTGTCACCAGGCGCCCGAAATTCTGAAATTTTGAAATTTTCTTGCTAAACGTTTTTTGTCCTAGTCGGGCGCCCAACCAAATTGGTCACCGGGCGCTCGACTAACATACAAATTGTTTTTTTTTAATTTATTTTTTACTTAAATTTTAGGGGTATTTTGGTACTTTTGTGTTTTCTTATTTCTTATTTAAGTGAGCTATGCCCTAAAAATGAATTAGTTGATTATTAATGAAAAAGAAAACCTCTTTGGTGGCCTCTCTCTTCTCTCTCTCTCTCATGGTGCTTATTCTCTTTCCTTGATCTTCTTCTTCTAACTTCTTCTTATGCCCCTCCAAATTCTTCAAGGTAATTATCTTCTTCGTTCTATTTTCCAGTTTTGTTAATCCTTCCTCGATCAAACTTTAAGAATCAATCTAAACCCTAAACCTCCAAATTCTCAAATCCCTAATCCAAGAAACTTCCTGATTATTCAGACTAGTGATCTTCATTAATCGATTGGGTATGACCATGCAAGATCAGGAGGTCTCATCCCTCGCTGGATCCAACCTAAGTGATAATTGAATTCCATACTTCTTGGTTGTGATGATGGCCCGCTACATTGCATGTTTCCTTTATGATTTTCTTAGTTATGATGATTAATGCTAGAATTTTAGATTATTATTGTCTTTTATTTCCGCTGAATAATTGTGTTTATAAACATGCATCATAATTAGTTCTTCCTGCATCAGATATGATTCAACCAAGTAGTGGATCATCTTCCATGGCATTTGAATTGTAAATCGTAAGATCTGCGCACCACTTACACAATCCCAAATGAGATCATCCAAGTAGTTTCTTTTCTTTAATTTGATACCATTGTCATAAGATTTGAGCAACACTTCATGCAACTCAAAATAATAGGACGAATAATCTAAGTAGTGGATATAATTTGATACCACTGACAATCATGAAATCCTCCTACACCATTCCATTTCTTTCAACTGATCTTCTGATCCATGAATGTCATTTAATCAGATGCGATTCAAATTGAGTGGTGAATCATTTTCAATGACATCTGAATTATAACATGCACCTCTAAATAGTAGAGGCAGAAGTGATCTAAGTAGTTTGTTTTTTATAATTTCAGTCCTTGTGCGGCGCACTACTCATCTTAACTTCCACATACTCATATAATCATTGCTTTCTGTTAACATATCTTTTTGCAACACAGGGACCTTTCTTCCAACCCAGGCCTATCTGGACTCATCTCTCCATCAATAGGCGATCTGAAGAAATTAGACACCCTGTGAGATTGAAAGAACGCATGTGAATAGTATCTGTCTGCACATCTATGCATATTGCATTAGAGATGAGAGAGATGAATTCAACATCAACATCATTTCTTTTTATCTGTCAGGATCCTGGCTGGCTGTAGCTTCACTGGCAACATCCCAGAGGAATTAGGAAACCTACAAGAACTCCAGTTCTTGTAAGCTCCACTCGAAACTTTTCTACTCTCATGTCATTAACGGTTTCCAACAGATCTGATATTCTATGTCCACTCTCCTTGTCAGGGCTCTGAATTCAAACAACTTCACTGGTGAAATACCTCCTTCTTTGGGTAGGCTCTCCAACCTTTACTGGCTGGACTTGGCAGACAATCAGCTGACTGGATCTCTCCCTGTCTCAACATTAATCACCCCCGGCTTGGACCAGCTTCATTATGCAAAGCACTTGTGAGTGTTTCAAGTCCCCTGCTTCCATCTTAGAAGGGGAATTTAAAAAAAAAATGCCGTCTGGGTCTTATTTAACAAGTCAATTTATTAGCATTTGGAAGCAAGGCAATGATATACTCAAGATTGAATGAACGGTTTTTCCAATTTATGCACTTGCCAGCCATTTCAACCAAAACAACCTATCGGGTAAAATTCCAGCCAAGCTTTTCAGCTCCAAAATGGTGCTGATACACATGTAAGGAAATACCAATCGACTGAAGTACTGTTCTTCCTCTCTCAATTTTCTGCTTCTACCAACTGCTTGTGCTTCTCTGCTGGCAGACTATTTGATGGAAATCAACTAACTGGGGAGATCCCATCCACACTGGGGCTTGTTCAAACCCTTGAGGTCCTGTGAGTGGCCCTCTAAACATATACTCATCTGTCCCCTTCTCTTGCTAAATTTTTGTTTCTACTTCTACTTACCTGAACTTTTGTATATGTAATTGCTGCTTTTGCAACAGTCGGCTTGATAGGAATTCACTAAATGGTCCTGTCCCAGAAAACCTTAACAACCTCACGAGGATCAATGAACTGTGAGTAGTACTTCGAACTGGAACTAACAATAGCCCCATCACAATCGGCCATGATTATCGATAGCAGCTTCCTTCATGACCCCTTCCTATCTCTTTCAGGCATTTAGCAAACAATCAGCTGACGGGCCCAGTACCTGACCTGACCAGAATGACTTCTCTCAATTACGTGTACGACATCAGCATGGAAATTCCAAAAAAAAAAATTGAATGCACCAGAAAGTTCTAACGGTATCTTGTGCTGCTTCAACTAATGCCTTGGTTTTCTCCAGGGACCTTAGCAACAATTCATTCGATGCATCAGAAGCTCCAACCTGGTTCTCAACTGCACAATATCTCACCACTCTGTGAGTTTACTATCTATTTTGGAATTCCATATGCGCCACATTCCTTATACTAATCCATCTCACCCAAGAATCCCTTCTTGCTGATGGGTGATTAGAGTCATGGAAAATGGAGCACTTCAAGGTCCAGTCCCACAAAAGCTGTTCAGCTTTCCACAACTACAGCAAGTGTAAGCACTTTGGCCGCAAAGGTGATGTAGGCAGGTCGATTCCAATTGGTCCAATCTTGCCAATTTAGTCATTGTAAGTTTGTGACAGGAAATTGAAGAACAACTCATTCAATGGCACCTTCAACATGGGTGAAAGCATCAGCCAGCAACTCCAACTGGTAGATTTGGAAAACAACCAAATTGCCTCCTTTCCAGTGCACCCCAGCTATAAAAAGACTCTAGTGTGAGAACATATCATTGTGTGCCATCATTTTTGTACATGGGATTTAAGCATACCATGTTATACAACCAGTTCCTAATCTATATGAGATCTTTCTCTCAATCAATGGTCGCAGACTTTTCGGGAACCCATTCTGTACTCTCCCTCAGCACTCCAATGATAAGCATTGCCGACACCAGCAATCATCAGCAACAACCTATTCAACCAATCTAGAAAACTGTAGCAGAGCATCATGTCCCCTCAGACAGAGGCCTAGCCCTCAGAGTTGCCATTGTGCCTACCCATACACTGGAACTCTGACATTCAGAGCACCACTTTTTAGTGACTTGTCCAACAGCACAACATTCCAGTCACTGGAAATGGGCATGTGGATGCAACTCAGCCTAACTCCAGGTTCAGTATCTCTTCGGAACCCATTCTTCAACAAGCAACACTATCTCCTGGTGCACTTGGAACTCTTCCCATCCACCGGAAAGTACTTCAATCGGTCAGAGATTCAGAGGATCGGGTTCAATCTTACCTACCAAACTTTTAATCCACCTCGAGAGTTTGGACCATACTGTTTTATTGCATCTACATATATTTTCCCAGGTACGCACTCCCTCCTTTTCTACGAAAGAGAATGTGAATCATTCCTCTCTCTTCAACTCATTGAAAACATAAAGATGTTTCAGACGGAAGTGGAGGGACTTCAATTAGTTCCGGCATAGTTATTGGGATAGCCGTCAGTTGCACTGTTATGGTTCTGCTCGTGGTAGTGGGGATATACGCGTTCTGGCAAAAGAAACAGGCAGAAAGAGCCATAGAATTAAGCAAAACTTTCGGTAATGTGTAAATCTGATACTAACCATATTAAGTGCAAAATGCACATAATCTCAAGAAATTGTGAACCATCTAAACAGTACTTGTTCACTGTGTCACAGCATCTTGTGGTCTGAGCAGCAGAGACAGTACTGGCGGTGCACCACAACTAAAAGGTGCACGGTGGTTTTCTTATGATGAACTTAAAAAGGCCACCAACAACTTCTCAGATATCAATGAGATTGGATCGGGAGGTTATGGCAAGGTGATCCATTCCATAGCAAGTCATTGTTCACACAAATTTCAGAATCCATTCTTTATGTGTCTCATCTTGTGTGTACTATCCTCCTTTTCTTTAGGTTTACCGAGGTATACTTCCAGGTGGGAAAATTGTTGCAATCAAAAGAGCACAGCAAGGATCCACGCAGGGTGGGCTCGAGTTCAAAACTGAAATTGAGTTGCTTTCTAGGGTTCATCACAAGAACCTTGTCAGTCTCATGGGTTTCTGTTTTGAGCACGGGGAACAGATGCTGGTCTATGAATATGTTCCAAATGGAACACTAAGAGAGAGCTTGTCTGGTAAGTTCTTGAACCCCATTTCAGATCAAGCGCCTTTCCTTTATCCTCACATTGTGGTATTCAGCCATGCTGCTGCAACTATCAACTGTAGGGAAAAGTGGCATCCATCTGGACTGGAAGAGGAGACTTCGGATTGCTTTAGGCTCAGCAAGAGGATTAGCTTATCTTCACGAGCTCGCCAATCCTCCCATAATACATAGAGACGTCAAGTCTACTAATATTCTTTTGAATGAAAATCTAACTGCCAAGGTTGCAGACTTCGGCCTGTCAAAGATAGTATCAGATAGCGGAAGGGGATATGTTTCTACTCAAGTTAAAGGCACATTTGTAAGTATTTTTGTTAGGGGGTGTTTGGCATCTCTACTCTAATTCAATAAGAGCTTTTTGAATAAGAGCTACTTTAATAAGCTCTTTTTGTTCTAGCTCTTATTATACATAAGCCCGTTTGGAAAAATCTCCAAAAAATAGCTCTTATTTAAAATAAGCACGTTTTGTAAAACTTTCAAATAAGAGCTTTTTTTAGGGTAGTTGATGTCATTTTTAAAGATTACAACAACTTAGATATAAGAGCAATCCAAATGGTTGTTTGGGTGGACCGTCCATCATGTGGGGCCCAACATCAATGCTAATTGTCCTTTATGTGGAGCCCCTCAATGTCTGCTACCCATCACCATCACCTGGATTCCACATTTGATGTGTCCATAGTATGGGCCCTACCTTTGAAGTGTATTGTCCATCATGTGGGGCCCAGTTTTGATATACCATTCATCGTGTGAGGTGCACCTTCTATATGGATCATCCATCATACGGCCCACTTTGGATACGGGTCATCCATCATGAAAGACCTTGGATGTGGACCATCCATTAGGTGGGGCCCACTTGATGCCAACTGTCCATTATGAGGGGCCACACTTTTATGTGAGCCATCCATCATGTGAAGCCCACTCCGACCATTACATGGGCCCACCTTGATGTGGACCATTCTTTGTGTGGGACCCCACCTTCATTATAAGCCATTCATCATGTGAGCCCATCTTTGATATCAATTGACCATCATGTGGACCCACCTCCAATGACCATCATCCATCATGTGGATCCCACCTTTGATGTGGACTGCCATTTAAATGGGACCTACTTAATGTGCATGTTCCGTCATGTTAGGCCACACTTTGATGTGGGCCATTTATCATGTGGGGCCTACCTTTGATGTGAACCTTTCATTACGTGGGCCCACCTTGTGTGGGGCCCCACTTTAATATGAGTCATTCATTATGAGGGGCCCATCTTTGACGTCCATCATCCATCATGTGGATCCTACCTTTGTTGTGGACTACTATCACGTGGGGCCCACATCACGTAGGTAGTTCATCATGTGGGACCCATTTGATGTCCACCATCCATCATGTAGGTCCCACCTTAGCTGTGGACTATCCATCACGTGGGATCCAACCTTCAATATGGGTCATTATCATGTAGGCCCACCTTTAATGTCAACCTTCCATCATGTGGTCCCACATTCAATATCCACCATCCATCACTTGGATCCTACCTTTGATGTGGACCACCCATCATGTGGGTCCCACCTTTGTTGTGGACCATCTATCATGTGGGGCCCACTTGATGTGGATAGTTCATCATGTGGGACCCACCTTTAATGTCCACCATCCATCATGGAGGTCCCACCTTTGCTATGGACCATCCATCATGTGGGGCCCAACCTTCAATATGGGTCATTCATCATGTGGTCCCACATTTAATGTCAATCTTCCATCATGTGGTCCCGCATTCAATGTCCACCATCCATCATATGGGTCCCACCTTTGCTATAAACCGTCCATCATATGGGGCCCACTTGATGTGGATAGTCCATCCATCCATCATGTGGGGCCACATTTTAATGTGGGTCATCCATCATGTGGGACCCACCTTTAGTGTCCACCGTCAATTATGTGGGGCCCAACCTTCAATATGGGTTGTTCATTATGTGGGCCTACCTTTGATGTCAACCTTCCATCATGTGATCCCACCTTCAATGTCCCCCATCCATCATGTAGGTCCCAACTTTGATGTGAGCGTTCATCATGTGGTGCCCACCTTTGATGTGACCATGCATTATGTGGGCCCACCTTGATGTGGAAGCCCACCTTCAATATGGGTTGTTCATCATGTGGGCCCACCTTAGAAATATTCTAAAGAAGAGAAGAGGGCAAGATGGGAATTACTTAAAAAGTTTAAGGACAAGCTTGTCCAAAAATTAATTAAAAATATCTACCGCGTAAGCTAAATAAGCTCTTAAAGAAAAAGTGACATCCCTATCACTTATTATTTAAGAGCTTTTTTGCTGGTTTCTAAAAAAATAAGCTCTAAAATGAAAGCTTTACCAAACGGTCTATTTTCATAATAAGAGTTCATTTTTTTAGAATAAGCAAATAGGCTCTTATTAATAGATTTGCCATGCCCCCTTATAGTTGTTGCACCTTGAACTTCTTTATTTAGAGTTCACATTAAGCTTTCATTCTGTGTGGATTCTTCTGTGATGTGATTCTCAATGTTTTATCTCCATACTGATTTTTCTGGGGAAGAAAGGGAATTATCCTAATCAGCATATAGATTTTTGAATCAATTTCTTATTCCAGACTTCGCCTGCCGCATTTCGCTATATCTCACATAGAACTAAATTAAAACCTCAAAACACAACCTTTACCAGTTAAAGTTTTTTCAAGGAACTCATTCAGTTTTCTGGGTACCTGATTGAGTGTCTTTGAGTACGCACTCACGTAAAACTCTAGCTTGGGATCTAAGTTTCTAAACTCAAAACAAAACCATTGCTAGACAGACTTTTCAAAGAAATCGAATTAATTTTCTGGGTTGGGTAGACACACACAATTTTCTGGGTTGAGCACACACATGGAGAGAGTGAGAGAGGCATGCCTCTTAACTATACATACATCTATGACCAATTGTTGCAGGGTTACCTCGATCCCGAATATTACATGACTCAACAATTGACAGATAAGAGTGACGTATACAGCTTCGGTGTGGTTATGCTCGAGCTGATATCTGCAAAGCAACCGATAGAGAAGGGCAAGCATATTGTTCGGGAGGTCCGAATGGCAATGGATAAAAATGAAAAATGCTATGGCCTGAGTGAGATAATGGATCCTTCTATTCGGTATGAGACACATCTCGTTGGTTTTGGTAGGTTTGTCGAGTTGGCTATGCAAAGTGTCAAAGAATCTGCTGCAGACCGTCCAACAATGAGCGAGATGGTGAAGGAAATTGAGACCATATTGCAGAATGATGGGCTGGACACAAACTCAATTTCTGTGTTTTCATCTGCCGCTGACTTTGGGTCCATGAAGGGTTCTCTGAGCCATCCTTATAATGAAACTCTACCAAAAAAGGATGAAAATGGCAATGCTTTCAACTACAGTGGTGAGTGCACATTCTCAGCCAATGTTGAACCCAAGTAGCACAATTTGTTTTTCTCATTTCTCACTTCTATTATATTTGTTTGCTGTATATGTTGAAGGAAGTCCTATCGCAGAATGAAAACTGTGCAAAACCATCAAATGGTATTGTATTCGCGCCCTTGCATCTAAATTGTTTGTCTCAAATGGAACTTTCCATTTCTCCCCTGTAATCAATATACCCCACCCTATCAGGATAGTGAAGGAAAATCCCAACAACAGAGTTGATGCTTTGATGCAGTTACAAAGGCTTCATTGCAATAACTTAGAACATGTTACCAACCATGAGTAGTTTACTAAGATCTTTAACATTTTTTCGTTCCACAAGGATGTCACAGTTGTATTTTCTATTGCATGAATCATGATCAATATGAGTCGCCGGATTGCAACGCGTTTCCTTCCACAATAATCAATGTTTAGTTCCGACTTTCAAAATTTCTGACGCATCTCATGCATTAACCTGTCGATCTGAAATTTAAACTATCTTTTGCTTATGGTATTTGGGTGCCTAGTCACTTCAAAATCCTTTATTCATGTCCAACAGATGTTTCTTCAAGGTAACTGCTCCATGGCCCTTTGATGCAAGAATGTGGAGAACCTTTTAGCACCCACTACCACAAGCCCAATATAATTTTTAGGTGCTTCTTTGATCTCAAATGCATGATAGTTTCCATTGGGCTGAAGTAGGGGAAGATCTCAACTCAAAGGGCAACATTTTTCTTTTTATATATATAATGAGATATATTCACATACAGCCAGTCTGTGAACTTCCACATCCATGTCTTTCCTGTCGTGTCACTTGTGAAGAACATCCAAGACATGCAAAAGGATTCATGTCCTTGATAGAGTGGAATGGTGAAAAGAATTCATGTAGCCAACCCCAACTAGTTGGGATAAGGCTTAGATGATGATGATGATCCAAGACATGCCAAAGGTAGCTCTCACCCTGAATACAAACTGGGAGAAATTCAAGCTGGTCAACTGATCGGGTGTGCCACACTGTCAAAAAACAATGGCCAGTGGATGGTCCGACTGTAGATACAGGTGGGGCATATATAATGAGTCAATTGGCATGATTTTCACGGCAGGTAATCTTCATGGTGTGAACTATCTTTTACAGGGCCCAATATCCTATACGCATGACAAATTGGCAGGAAAGACGGGGCTGCATATGAAAGTTACCAGTGCTTGTAAGAGTGAATTGAATGGTCACAACGACTGATTTAATTATTTCCAAGAGAGATAAATTAAAATTCAAGCAACTGGGAAGCAAATGAAGAATAAAAAAGAGATAAATTAAAAGTCAAGTAACTGGGAAGCAAATGAAGAAACAAAAAAAGATCATGGGATTTGAATCAGTTTTCTTCAAGTTTCAAGGATGTGTATGAAGAATTTCTCAAAACAGAGAGAAGAAGAAGAGAGAGGCATTCACGCTCCAATCACGTGTAGCCCTTTCTCATCTACTTTTTATTTATAATAATGTTTTTACAAGTAAATAGGAAGAGTTGAAGTAGGAGAAGGAGAGTAGAAGAGAAGAAGAGTTGAGGTAGGAACATAGGAGAGAGAGTAGGTAGAGAAGGTGAGAGTTAGAGAGTCAGAGATGGAGAAGAACTCTCCACTCATTAGAGAGTTGGAGATGGAGAACTCTCCTCATGTGCGGTGGAGAACTCCCCATTTTGCATCTTTATCACTCCCCCTCAAGCTGGAGGGCAGCTGTGACAGCACACCCAACTTGGTCCACAATTCTTAGAAAATGATCTTTGAAAGTAGCTTAGTGAAGATATTGGCAACTTGTTGTAAAGAAAAAACAAACTATGGAATGAGAGCACCCAATGCAACTTTTTCTTGAATGAAGTGATAATCAATTTCAACGTGCTTTGTACGCACATGAAACACACGATTTACGGTTAGATACAAAGTACTCAAATTGTTACATAAAAGAATAAGAGGCCGATGTAGGTACACTTTGATGTCACATAAAACAAAAGAAATCCATGTTAACTATGTTGCAGAAGATGCAAGAGCTCAATACTCAACCTCAGCACCAGACGAGCAACTATGGGTTATTTCTTAACGGACCAAGAGGTAGTTAGATCCTAGATAAATACAGTATCCCGTGGAACACCATCGAGTAAGTGCACATCCTGCCCAATCAGAATTTGAAAACCCATATAAGCTAAGTGAAGATTGAGCTGTAATTTGAATTTCATGATGTAACGTACCCTTGACATGTCTGAGAATCCTCTTAACTACTTGGTAGTGGATGGTTGTAGGCGCATTCATAAATTGGCAAATAAGGGTTGACAGCATGAGGTAAATCAGGGTGTGTCATGGTTAAATACTGTAAAGCTCCAACCATGCTTCTATAGAAAGAGCCATCAATCGCAAGAGCATTAGAGGTATGTAAGTTGTGTTTCTAAGCCAAGGGAGTGCTAATAGACTTAAGAGTCCAACATTTTAGCTTTAAACATGAGATCAATAACATACCTGGACTAAGATAGAAAAAAATCACCTTCATATGGAATAACTTCAATACCAAGAAAACAGTGAAGGGGAACTAAATCTTTTATAGCAAATTGATATCCTAATTTGGGGATCAAACAAGATAAAAGAGAAGGATTATCACTGGTGATGATGATATCATCTACATAGAGCAATAAGAGGATTGTTCCCTGAGAGCAATGAAAAATGAACAGAGAAGGATATGCTTTACTACAAAGAAATCCAACATGGAGAAGAAAAAGACAAACAATCAAACCAGGCTCAAGGAGCTTGTTTAAATCATGTATAGCCTTGTTTGCACAAAAAACATGATTAGAAAGAGAAGAAATAACAAAACGAGGTGGTTATTCCATATACACAGTTTCATGAAGAAAACCATGTAGGAAACCATTTTTAACATCAAGTTGACGAATGGACCAGTGTTGAACGACAGCAAGAATAAGAATAATACAAATAGTAGTAGGCTTAATGACAGGGCTAAAGGTTTCATCAAAGTCAACACCTTCCTTTTAAGTGTACCCTTTGGCAACCAGACGAGCTTTAAATCTATCAATAGACCCATCAGACTTGAGCGTTGTTTTGGACACCCATCTTGAGCTTACCACATTCATCCCAGCAGTGTGAGGAAACAAGTTCCTAAGTTTGATTTTGGTCAAGGGCGTTTATCTCTTCTTGGATTGCAAGAGTCCACTTTGGTCCAGCTAGGGCTTTTGAACAGTAAGTGGTTTAATAGCATCATCAATGGTCGCAGTTAAAGGGATTTGCAACCAATTTGGGTCTAATGATCATGGCATGAACAATATCTGTAGTAAGGACATAATCAGTTGGTATAGACTCGAGAGTATCCTTATCTGATAGTGATGCTTGATCAATGATGGACAGAGGGGGCTACGGCCCAATCAAAGAAGATTGTGTGATGAGTAAGATCATCAATCATCAAAGGAGGTGCTGCAATTGACTAGGGAGCTTGTGTGCTAGGCGAGTCTTCAGAAGGAGGTACAAAACTGACATCTTTTGATAAACATGAATTGATTGTGGGTTGTGCCAAAGTTTGAGCTGTGTAATCTATAGAGGAGTCTTTTGTTATTTCTTGTTTTGTGTTCAGCGTTTGGTACTCCTGCAGAGTACTATATTGTAACTTTAGTAACTCTATAATAAGTGCTTTTTGTGGTTGGTTGCTGTGTGTGAAAACCATCCACGGTTCTCCCAAAACTCTTCTCTCTCTCTCTCTCTCTCTCTCTCTCTCTCTCTCTCTCTCTCTTTCTCTACTTCTCTATCTCTTCTTTCTTCTCACTTCCTTCCTCCTCAACTTGGTATCAGAGCATCAGGTTCTCACGTTGATTGAAGTTGCAGAAATGTGTTGATGTCAGCAATCGTATGGCTAACGTAAGCAACTGTACATACTGTATGAACAATTTGTGTCGGGAAGACCATGGTTTGATAGAGCTTGATTTTAGGAGAATTATGATGATTTTTACAAGACTTTTGGAGCAGATTTGAGATGTATATGGGCCATTCTTCAAGTCTGACTGAAAACCCCAGATTCGTCAAATTTCTATGATTTCTCTCAAATCGGTAAGGTATTTTTTGGGATTTATCTCTATGGCTGGTCGTTTTGGCATGATTTACTCATCTATGAGAGTTTTTTTAAGAATGGGGAGGATTCTTTGTGTTTTCCTGCAACTTTAGAGGTGCGGCTCCCTCCTTTTTGGGTCCCTAGGTGCCCCTGATCATACACGGCAGATCTGGTGTACGTCGGCTATGGCCCATCTTCACTTTTAGGGTGTGTGATATGCTTGTGCAATTGTTTCCGTGATGCTTCTTGCTATTTCTTGAAGTTTCCTTCCTGTTTGGGGCTGTGGGTTATTGCCTGGACCTTCAGCGACGTGACAATCTGTCCCATGTTGTCTTATGATTTTCTTCACTACTAGTTTGCTCCAGAATAGTGTCTTTGGACCATATGGATGACAAAATTTCATCCAAATCGGGTGGACGCTCTTCGGATTTGCACCCCTTGATGATTACCACTGTCAAGTTGGATAGTAATAACTATTTGCAATGGGCGCAGTCCGTAAAATTATTCTTGGGAGGAAGAGATAGACTCACCTACATATTGGATGATTCTCCAGACCCTTCAGATGAAAAATACAAAACATGGACCAAGGAGAACTACCAAGTCATGGCTTGGTTAATTAACAGTGTGGACCCATCTGTCAATAATTCAGTTATGTTTTTATCATCAACAAAGAAGATCTGGGATACTCTACATGATATGTATTCAGAGGCAAGAAATTTATCAAGGGTATTTAAGTTGATTTCAAACATTGGCAGGTTCCAACAAGATTCTCGACCTCTCAAGGACTACTTTTCCTCTCTTCGAGGCATGTGGGATGAGTTAAATCTCTACCATCCCCTTCCGTCCGATAGCCAGAAGGATCATGAGCTTGTTCGTCAACAAAGGGAAGAAACTCGAAGTATGCAGTTCCTTTCCGGCCTTAACTCTGAATTTAAAAGTGTTCGTGATCAAATTGTTGTGATGGACCCTCTTCCTCCCTTGACTGCGATCTATGCTATGGTTCAGCGTGTTGCTACCTCTACCACAACTTCCTTAGTATCATCTGATAACTCTGCAGACGTAGTCGGTGATCGGCCCTCCTTCCATCATGCACTTAGAATTTCTGGACATGGCCGTGATGCTGCTTACAGTAATCAAGGCCGGGGCCCTACTATTGATCGCAGTGGCTACCGTGGTCGAAGTGGACATGGACATGATCGTGATACATCTCACTACTGCACACATTGTGGGGGAACAAACCATTCCATTGATCGATGTTGGAGGCTAATGGGTCGTCCATCCTGGACAAGTGCCTCTTTAGCTAGTAGTACACCGGGTAATGCTGATTCAGCCTTGCAGCCCACATCTAGAGAATCTCAAGGGAAGTCTTCTTCAGCTGATACAGTTCTTGTCTCCCAAGATATTTATGATGCCTTCATGCGATTCCATGTGCGTGATCATCCTAAGGTTTCTGGAGCCGCTGTAACCCATCCAGGTACTTCTCTCCATGTGTCCTCTTCTTCTTCATCTTGGGTCATTGACTCTAGCGCCACCTCTCACATGACTGGTAAGCCCCATCTATTTAATTCCTACCTTCCAACTAATCAATCGCATTTTTTCACTGTTGCTAATGAAAACCAAACCCCAGTATCCGAGACCGGTACCATACAACTTTCTTCCTCTTTGCAGTTGTCGTCAGTTCTACATGTTCCTAGTTTTTCCCTCAATCTTTTATCTGTTAGTTCTCTTACAAAATCCTTAAATTGTTTTGTAACATTCTTTCCCTCTCATTGTGTGTTTCAAGACCTCCAGACGAAGCGGATGATTGGTGGGGGCCATGAACGTGACAGCATTTACCTCCTGGATGATGTCCCTATCATAGGATCTAGTGCTTTATCCTTGGATAAGGAGTCCTTGTCAAGGTGGCATTGCCCGCTTAGGGCACCCATCCTTGTCTAGATTAAAACTCTTATTTCCTTCGATATCTGTATCTAAGTCTTTATGTTGTTTAACTTGTGAGTTCTCCAAACATCACAGGACTGTTTTCCCTCCTAGTTCATCTGACCGAAAACCTAAACCTTTTAAGCTTGTCCACTCTGATGTTTGGGGCCCTGCTCCTGTTATTTCACTTCTCGGGTATAAGTATTTTGTCACATTTATCGATGATTGTACTAGAATGACATGGGTGTATCTTTTGAAGTCTAAGCATGAAGTGTTTCATATGTTCAAACTCTTTTACAATGAAGTGGTTACTCAATTTCAATATCCTATGAAAGTACTTCATTCTGATAATGGTGGAGAGTACTTGTCACATGCATTTTTGTCTTTCTTGCAGGACCATGGTATTCTATCTCGCACTTCGTGTCCTCGGACACCTCAACAAAATGGTGTGGCTGAGCAAAAGAACCGTCATCTCCTTGATGTCACCCATGCTCTCTTGTTCGATATGAGCCTGCCTAAACGCTTTTGGGATGATGCATTGCTTACAGCTGTCTTTTTAATTAACCGCATTCCATCTCGAATACTACCTCATAAGTCCTCATTTGAGATTTTGCATCATCATGATAAGCCGTTTCCTTTACCTTCTAAAATTTTTGGATGTATATGCTTTGTTCAAATTCTCGATAGCACTAATGACAAGTTAAGTCCACGGGCCACAAAGTATGTCTTCTTAGGGTACTCTCGATCTCAAAAAGGGTACAAATGTTATGATCCTCGGACTGGTAATCGATATGTCTCCGCCGATGTAACATTCTTCAAAGATATTTCGTATTTCACTGATGAAGGGAGATCATTACACAGTCCTCCTTTGAATCATGAGGAGCATACTACCTCCACTCCCCTTCCTGTCACATTTTTTTATGATGCTCCCACTCCACCTGTCTTAAAGCCCATCCTTGTGTACCATCAACGGACTAAATCCGT
This sequence comes from Liriodendron chinense, assembly GCA_003013855.2. NCBI lineage: Eukaryota > Viridiplantae > Streptophyta > Magnoliopsida > Magnoliales > Magnoliaceae > Liriodendron > Liriodendron chinense. Next base: position 1,549,423 of record ML058572.1, read on the forward strand.
CACTGCTCAGCCGCCTCTTATCTCATCTGCTTCTGCTGGTGGTTCAGGTATACACTCAATCCCTTGTGCTGATGATCTTCCTATTGCCTTACGCAAGCCTTCCCGTTCATGCACGAAGCACCCCATTAGTAATTTTGTTTCATATAATCATCTTTCACCTTCCTTCCGTCTTTTGCAGCTTCCATATCTTCCACTTGTACCCCATGTAACTTGAAGGAAGCCTTGGGTAGTCCTAACTAGACTAAGGCCATGATAAATGAGATGCAAGCATTGGAAAAGAACAAAACTTGGGAGTTAGTTTCCTTACCTGCAATAAAACAGACGGTTGGTTGTTAATAGGTCTATACCATCCAGTACCTTCCCGATGGTTCCATTAATAGTTATAAGGCTCGGCTTGTAGCGAAGGGTTATACTCAAACATATGGCATCAACTATTTTGAGACATTCTCTCCTGTAGCCAAGCTTAACTCAGTTCGTGTGGTTATCTCCTTGGCGGTCAACCTATCCTGGCCCTTGTTTCAACTTGATGTTAAGATTGCTTTCTTACATGGCGATCTAACTGAAGAAGTTTATATGGATCAGCCCCCAGGCTTCTCTACGGCTTCTAATACATATCTTGTGTGTCACCTCAAGAAGTCCATTTATGGCCTCAAGCAATCCCCACGTGCGTGGTTCGATAAATTTAGCCATGCGCTCCTAGATTTTGGATTTATTCGCAGTCAAGCTAATTACTCTCTCTTCATCTGTCGTCGACCAACTGGGCTTATGGTGCTGATTGTTTATATTGATGACATCGTGTTGTCTAGCAATGACAATTAAGGGATGGTGGAACTCAAATCTTTCTTGAAGACTTGTTTTGAGATTAAAGATCTTGGCACCCTTCGGTATTTCCTGGGAATTGAATTTGCTCAGTCTAAATCTGGGATTGTGCTCTCCTAGAGGAAATATGCTCTTGATCTTCTTTCCGAAACTGGGATGCTGGGATGTAAGCCCACTGCCACGCCTATGGATCCTTCTTGCAAAATTTGTCCTGAAGATGGTGAACTTCTCTCTGATCCTGGGATGTACAGGCGGCTAGTGGGCAGACTCATCTATCTCACGATTATTCAGCCAGATCTCTCATATGTTGTGGGTGTTGTAAGTCAATTCATGCATTGTCCTCGGACCACACATTTGACTGCAGTTTATCGTATCCTTCACTATCTTAAGTCCTCTCCAGGCAAAGGTTTATTGTTTCAGCCACACGGACACCTTCACCTGTCTAGTTATTCTAATGCTGATTATGCTGGAAGTTTCCATGATCGACGCTCTACATCTGGGTACTGTACCTTCCTAGGTGGCAACGTTGTCACTTGGAAGAGTAAGAAACAATCAGTTGTGGCGAGATCTTCTATTGAGGCCGAGTATCGGGCGATGGCACATGCCACATGTGAACTTATTTGGCTTTGGACTCTTTTACAAGAACTTGGTTATCCTCCTTCGATTCCTATTCCGCTGCATTGTGACAACCAGGCTGCCATCCATATTGCTAGCAATCCGATGTTCCATGAGCGCACAAAACATATTGAGGTTGATTGTCACTTCATTCAGGAGAAGGTTACTGCGAAGGAAATATCTACCCCTTTTGTTCGTTTCGGGGACCAGTTGGCTGATGTTTTTACCAAATCCCTTAGTAGGGATGCTCATCTCTGTATCACTGGCAAGTTAGGCATGATCAATATCTATGCTCCAACTTGAGGGGGAGTATAGAGGAGTCTTTTGTTATTTCTTGTTTTATGTTAAGCGTTTGGTACTCCTACAGAATACCATATTGTAACTTTAGTAACTCTATAATAAGTGCTTTTTGTAGTTGGTTGCTGTGTGTGAAAACCATCCACGGTTCTCCCAAAACTCTTCTCTCTCTCTCTCTCTCTCTCTCTCTCTCTCTCTCTCTCTCTCTCCTCTCACTTCCTTCCTCCTCAACTTAATCATCACTCGAGTATTGTGGGAATTCAATGTCTACAGCTTCCCTTGTGATATCAACATCCTTTGAATCAGTCACACTTAAGGGAGTAAACTCCCCCTGAATTGATGTGGCTAAATTATTTGGCTAACCTAGAGCTTGTGCTGATAAGGTGGTGTCTTGGACATTACCCCAATCAAGAAATTCAGCATATGTAGTAATAGAGCTCTGACCCTGTGAAGTACTAAATAAAGTAGGTGGATCAGTGACTTTGGTTGAAATTCATCAGAATACCTATTTCTTAGATATGGAAAGCAATGACAACTAAGGACTTTCAGAGCTGGATAATTTGGACGTATTCCATATAATTTGTAGAACAAAGTCTCCATTCCAAGGATTGTTAACTTTTTTTTTAGAGATAACAAAGAATATATATTAAATCTTGCGAAAGAGAGAAAGAAACAAACAGAGCTAAAAGAAAAAAGGCGTCAAGGGTGAACCCTTCTTGACTATTTTTACATATGGAACCCATTCAAAAACAAATCCCTTAATTTTTCCAATGATCCCTAGCACTGAAACTGCCTCATTCTTGAAGCACCTCCCATTCCTTTCTTTCCAAATGGCTCAAAATGGCCATCAAAAGGAGTCTCCCTATTGCTTTCTCGGATTTTCTCCCATGTCTACCATGCCAAGCCCATAATAGATCCTCAACCGAGTGAGGCATCACCCAAGGCAAGTCGGCAGAATTGAGGAAGAAGGTCCACATCTTATACGCAAAGGAACAATGAATGAAGAGGTGATCAATCGACTCGGTGCTTTCCATGCACATGAGACAAACGTTTGGAAGCACGAGAGCTCTTCATTAAAGGTTATCAATAGTCAACACCTTCTTTCTTGCCACCAACCACACAAACACCGCCACTCGGGGAGGAGCACCATAGAACCATTGTTGAAATGGGAAAGAAGGGCTTGAACTATGAAGTCCCGCCAACAATAGAGAGTAGAAAGATCAGACTGTGAATTTGCTAGAGGGATGTATCGACCATATCATACTATCATCATCATTAGCCGAAGGGGACACCTAATTGAGGAGGACCAAAAGAGCAGCAAAATCCTCAATCTCATCCTCAGTCATATTCCAGAAAAGCATTGTTGAACTAGAACATGACGGTCCGGAGCCAAAACTACTAACCTTGGAAACATCTCCTGCAAGGATCTATCACCACACCAAATATCCACCCAGAAACGGATTCAGTTGTCGTTCAACATATTAAATGCTACCCCTCGATGAAACATATACTCTATTGCCACTATAGCCTTCCACACCGTCGAAGCTCGATACAAAGAGGAATGCTTAACTGACCAACCTCCCTCCTACAAACCATACTTAAAAGCTATAATGTCTTTCCATAGCCCGCACGTGGCCGAACCATCTTCCAATGCCACTTACCTAAGAAAGTGACATTGGTAAGCTCCAAGTCCTTAATCCCCGCACCTCCTTTTGACACTGGCTAGCAAACATCTCCCCATTTTAAAAGGTGGAACTTGTGCCCTTCCTTGTTGCCTTTCCAGAAGAAGTCTCTCCTCATCTTATTGATCCTGTTCAACACTGACTTAGGGCATTTGAAACTGGATTAAAAATAAACTGGCATGTTTGAGAAAGTTGTCTTTATGAGCAACAATCTAGACTCGTAGGACATATAATGACATTTCCACCTAGATAGTTCTCTCAATCCTTTCAATGACCTTATCCCATAGATGTTTAGCAGGTTTCCCTATACAAAGAGGAAGCCCTAAGTAAGAAGATGGGAAGGAACTTGTTTTAAAACTGAAAACTTCGGCTAGTTGCATCAAGGCTTCATCCAGAACATGAATACCCAGAAGCTCGGTTTTAGCCTCATTAATCTTCAGCCTGGATACAGCTTCGAAACAAACCAGAATTTTGCGTATATTGTCAACAAATGAAGTATCTGCATCACAAAAGAGAAGGGATGATTATAGTAGATTTACATGCATGCTATAACCTCTTGCCAAGCACTTCCCCAATGACAACAAAGAGATAAGGAAAGATAGGGTCTCCTTGCTTTAATCCTCTTAAAGCCTTAAAGAAGCCCTAAGACGCCCCGTTAATCAAAACTGAAAAGTAAGCAGGACTGCACACACTCTCTCATCCAAGGACTGTTAAAGAAAATTGATTAATGAGAAACAATTGTTAAAAAGGCTTCCAACCATAAGGTTGTAGGCATATTAGTATGAAGCATCATAGTCAATCCCATCTCAACCACATGCCGGTATTTTCTTTCTACTACACCGTTTTGTTCTAGTATTCCTGGACATGAGATATGTCTAAGAATTCCACAATTATTGAGATGGTCAATGAATTCCTTTGACTTAAATTCTCCTCCATCGCTTCTTCTTCTTCTTTTTTTTTTTTTTTTTTGTGGAGAACCGATTTTCAACTAATTTCTAAAATTTTAAAAATACACTAAAGAATTTTGATTCGTCTTTTTGAGGTTATAGCATGCATGTAAATCTACTATAATCATCAACAAAAATTGCATAATATCTCATATTCTAAAAAGAAGCAACAAGAGTAGGACCTCAGAGATCACAATGAATCTTAATAAGAGGAGCAATTACAATTTTATTATTTAAAATAAAAGGAAGTCTACAGCTCTTTACCATCTGACAACTACTACAAATACTGACTCTTTTAGACCAACAACTCACATGGATAATATTTTTCACACTCAAAACTCTAAGTAACTTGAAATTTGGATGTCCCAAACGCTGATGCCAAATATCTTCTGGGGCTTTTCCTGATCGGATTACTACTAAGGCTACAACTGCGGCTTCATCTAGAGCATATAGATTTCATGGTTTACTCCTTGTTGTCAGAACCTTGCCCGTTTCTTGATTCTTTATCACAAACTCAGGGTCAGTAAATTCAAAATGCTAGAACTATCCTTCACTAACTGAGAGACAGATATTTAAATCTTCTTAATTTTGGAAACCACCAAAACATTATTGTCAGGACCATTGTAATGAACCAAAGTTAGTTAATTACCTAGATCATTAGTCATCTAGGCGCTTGCTCCAATATCAACATACATGTTTGGGTCTTGTCGTTCATTGATGATCATAGTAGCAAGAGCCTGAGACGGATCTTCTTGAGCTTGATATGAGAAATCCCACCAGTACCACCACTTTAAGGCTGATATAACTCCAAGGCCACAAATCCAGCATTGGTCCTAATTAGTCCCATCCCCCCTCCCCGTTGTATCTGGCATGCCTAAAAGTTTAGGTTGACGATTATTTTGGTTTGGACCAGTGGAAAAAAGGCAAAATATCTTAATTTTGTCCACGGTTTGACGCTCTTTGTGGTTGCATGACATTGTCTTGTTGGAAATTCTGAATTGGAGAATAGGACCGCATCCAAGGATTTTGTGGTCGTTACCCTAGGTATTTATAATTCTCTGCAAACCCTCATCTCCAAACCCCTCACCTCCATCACCCAAACAGCCACTGAAACCAATTCGGATAAAAAAGGGAGGAGAAAAGAAACTCGCCTGTCTGCCAAATCCATCTTCCTCCATAAGCCGCCTCACCATTAATTCTAGCAATTTACCCACCTTGCTGGCACCATCTCCGGCCACAACATCAAACCCACGCTGCCCCATCTCTGCTTCCGCCACACCTTTACATCCAGCTACCGCCACCCTCTACTGATTCCAACCAGCCTCTTCTTCTCCAGCAGTGTATGTTAAATCGCCATAGCCCAATGGCATTGCATTTATTTGTGTTCAAATTACCCAAATGGAGGGTAATGCTAGGAGAAGGAATACTTAATCGGTTGGGTAAGACTGCACCCATCTTTTTCTCTAACCTTTTGTTGTTATTTTTCGAGGGTTCCCATGTCATGTCAATGGCTGGTATCTTTCACTATCATGACACGATGAGATTTCATTGTTAAGCTTAAGCTACCTAGCGATAGAGTGGCTCGTTATTATTTCTAAATGGAAGAGATGACTTCAGGGAAGAGAACGTGTCTGCCTTTCAATGCATTAAAATGAATGCTACAGCAGAGAAAAGGGAGGCGATGGTCCAGTCAATGTAGATTGATTGAGACAATGTAAAAAATTGAAGGCAGAAATCCATATCATGTATATAGATGGAAGTACACGGATTACAAACAAATCATGCCAACATGAACACGGTAATGCACATGGTATGTTGTTGCAACACCCATCTCTTCTTCTACTGCACAAGAGGTGGGTCAACATCTTCCACCTTAAGTGCCATCCATTGCAGTGGGCAGAACCATGGCCCAGGCTGGCTAAGAACTCTGCCAACACAATGGCATTTGAGACTGTTTAGGCAGGAACTTCTTCGAAGCCCTCCACTTGAGCGCAAAAATTCAAACTCAGTATTTATGGAAACGGAGAATCTGGAGCAAATGGCAGCAGAGATTAAACATTCAGAAATGGCCAAACCAATCACAGTCATTTTGTAGAAAGGGGAGTGCTCCAGTGGTATCAATACCACTGTAACCTACAGTGGAACCGGGCAGATGTGGGTCTTACATGATGTCTTCACAGAATCCTACCTATTCATTAGATGTGCCACCTTAATTTGCTCAAAGGACACAAAAATCAACTTGATCCAAAACTTAGGCTAGAGCACAGGGAACAAGGTGAGAGTAGACACCCTCCGTTAATTTGCATGGCGGGCCCACCGTGTTTTCTATATATAATCTAAGCTATTCGGACCCCTCATCTATACTAGATGAAGGATCAAGCCAAAAATCAAATGGTTTCATGACTTTGGTGGGTCCTGGTAAAAATAAATAGGGAGTGTCCCCTCCTACCTTGTTCCCCTTTCTATGGCCCACCCGAGTTTTGGATCAGGCTGAGCTATGAACCCTTGGGGCAACTAGAGGTAACACATCTGATGGATGGGTTGGATGGTGTTCAAACATCACATGGGCCTCACATCTTCCCGATATCACCTTAAGCTTATAGTGGTACCGATACCAATGGATGGCACCTCTTGTAGAAATAATCCATGCATCTCTTCTAAGATCCATGTTGACCTCCTTCCAAGATTTAGATTCTTTCTCCATGTATCTCTTTTGAGTTCTATGTTGACCTCCTTCCAAGATTTAGTTTCTTTCCTTTCCTGTGGTTTTGGTTTAGAAAACTCTCTAAACTTCTACAGTTAAGCCCTCATACACTTCTCTCAATGACTCCATAAATTTATGCAGGATTCGGTGGAAACACAGCCCACAAGTATCCTCTGAGAGTCCAATATGGTACCAGTTTGTATTGTGTCCCAAATGCCACACCAAGCATATTCAAGTGAATCAAATTGGATTCCCAACCCAGATCTCTCAAAATGAGCCACAACATTATTGAAGATCTGGTTATTTCTTTACTGGCAAATAAGCCATGTTAAAGCAAATAAAAGCATCTTTCAGAGGATTTTAGAACCATCTTGTAACAGATCCCTTCCCTAATCCTCGATGTTTCAGTCAGAATCAAGGTGTTCCATAACGGTAATGGTGGTCGTAACGGCCACCACTGTTACCGTTACGATACGGGCCGTAACGGCCATTACGGACCCCGTATTGGCCATTACGGCCATTTTTTATTTTCTGAAAAAACCGTTATAGGACCGTTACGGCCTGTTTTTCTGTAACGGCCGTTACGGCCGTTTCGACCTCGTAACGCGTAACGGTTATGACCATTTCCGTTACGTATTGGCCAATACGTAACCGTTTTGGGATACCTTGGTCAGAATACCTTGGAAACCCCCAATAGACGGTAGAGATTTTAGTAAAGAACCTCAAAATCTCCCTAGCCACAAACAATGAATAAACAACTCACTATTAATTTTTCTATGCACTCTTGGACACGGACAAAAATTTGAAGGCGTATGTTCTCAATGTTGTAAATCTAGTTAGTTGACACTGTCAAACAAAATACTTCCACCCTAAGCAGACCAATCTCCCAAAACAAAGGAAACAAGGAGAGCTCCCTCATTCCGAAGTGAAAATAGGGAAGAATGGACTATGGGAGAATTTCCTTGTTCCATCCACACTTCCAAATTCTCATTTTTCTTGTTCCTAGAGATCAACGTCATGCCCTCATCAAATAGGATAGCTTTAGAAAACCTCAACTCAACATCAAATGTAATTCAACTAAAGAAAATGTCCATCAAACACTATTGTTCCTAGCAAACTTGTACAGCATTGCATTCTAGAGACCTTAGCTGTTTGCAGATTTCCCTTTTCTGGATATGCCAATAGCTAGGCTAAAGTGCATTGTTGGTCATGATTGTGTTGGCATGTGAGCATTGTTTTTGGTACGGGCTCCCCGCTATTCCATGATGCAACCAGCTACTTACAGCATTCCCTATCCACTTCTGGTCCTCTGGCAGTACATTTATGTGCCTTCATGCTTAGCAGTTTGCTTGACAATTAACCTCCATGACACTACCTTGCTTGCTCAGTCTTTGCAGGGTGCCTGCTATAGCTGGGTTGGGTGGTCAAAACTGGGTGGGACCATGCAGGGTGTTAGTGTCAATGAAAAACTCTGCCTTGGCTGGTTCCAAGAGCTCGGGTAAAAGAATGTCAATGTATGCCAATTTTTCATTTGAAAGCCAATCCAAATTATTGGTAGAAAGGCTAAGAAGACGATGATGATTAATGAGATAAACTATAAAAATAGGAGGAAATAGTCAAAATTCATCAAAGGATAGAGATTTTTCAATAAAAGAAATTAAAAAGAAAATGAAAAAGCCGAAGAAATACCTGAGTCCTAGAGTGAACCTCACTGGACAAGAGGAACCCTCAGCCTATTCGCCGAAGTTCCAAATTCCTATAGAATTGCAGAACAGAGAGAATCCCATCTAATATGTGAAATCAATTGGCCAAGATCACCAGCAAATAGATCCAAAATAGGGACAACTCGACCACTTTCTCCACAAGCACCAGCATATGTAAGGGCCAGTTTGGGAAAAACAGACACGTTGTTGTGGAAAAGTTAAATGTCCATGGACATAATTTCCAAGAAAAGATGTGGAAATGGAAAATTATTTTCATAGTTTGGAATTTTGTTGCATTTCCACAGAAACTTTGATGTCATTTCCATTTTGTTGGCATCAACTACATTGCAAGCTTTTGAAACATGAGATTTGAGAAAACATCCGATGCAAAATTAACTATTAAGTGATTTGTCCTAGATAGCAATTGAAATGCTCTTTGGGTTTATCATCACTAAGACTCCATGGGGCCCACCATGATGTATATATGTTATCCATGCCGTCCATCCGTTTTTCCAGCTCATTTTATGGCATGAGCCTGAAATTGAAGCATATCCAAAGCTTAAGTAGACCACACTAGAAAGAACAGTGGGATAATGATGTCCAATGTCAAAACCATCCTAGGGCCCAAAGAGATGTTTATTTGTTATCCAAACTGCTCATATGGTCACATAGACCTGGATGAGGGGAAAACACAAGTACCAGCTTGATCCAAAACTTTTGTCGCCCCCAAGAAGTTTTCAATGGTAGGCATTCAATTTCCACTGATTCATGTGGTGTATTTCACTTGAGATTTGGATATACTTCAAGTTTGGTCTCATGCCCTAAAATGAGCTGGAAAAATAGAGGTATGACGTGGATAAAATACTTGCATTATAGTGGAGCCCACAGTCTTCACACCACAGTAGAGGGCAGTGAGCACCTCATTACAGTAAATTTTACGTACAGTGTGATCTAATTGGGATGGGCCCACCATGTATTTTACACACACACGCACGCATATAATATATATATATATATATATATATATATATATATATATATATATATATATATATATATATATATATATATTCCTCCAGTTTGGTCACCCGCTCCCTATCTATTCGTGGTCTCCCGGCACCTTCCCCACGTTTTATCTTATCCACTTATACCAATAACTCATCATCAATTTTGAGGCTACTCCGACACCCACACACTATACCACATGTAACACCTAGGAACTCACAAGGGCAATGGTGTGATGCTTCCTACCTGATCTTCATCAATCAACCCCAGAGTCACCTGCATCCCTCCGCCATATGCTCATTCCCTATCAAACCTGCACCTTTATAAGTGACGCATCACTTGATCACAAATGGTCTGCCCATCCCAATTAGTGACCCATAGGGGTCGTTTGGATGCCTGTAAATCATTTGCTAGTAAATCACTTAAGTGCTACTAAATGATTTACTACCTGTTTGTTTGGCTGTAAGTTGTAAATCATTTACAGTGTTTGGATAGCCTGTAAATGGTTGCTAGTAAATCATTTACAGTGTAAAATTCAAAAAAAAGAGCCGTTTGCTTGTAAATGAAATCTCACCTTTTTGCTAGTAAATGAGAGGAGGCATTTGCTAGTAAATCACTTACAGGTAGTAAATGATTTACTAGCAAATGAGAGCATCCAAACACAAAAATGGCTCATTTACTAGTAAATCATTTTACAGGCTATCCAAATGACCCCATAGCATATCTCGCGAGTCGCGATGATTGGCTGAGGCTCTTATATGGCAACAAATATTAGGTAAGGCACAACAAATTTGTTATTCATGATGTGTTATATATATATATATATATATATATATATATATATATATATATATATATATATATATATATATATATATATATATAGAGAGAGAGAGAGAGAGAGAGAGAGAGAGACACACACACACACACACACACATATCAGTTGATCTTGGCCAATATCTTCGATTGTAACTCCCAATTCATTTTTAAAAAAAAACAACTGTTATGTGGCAATCAAGGTAGGCCAAAACAGTTACGTATCGGCCGTATTGGCCGATACGTAACGAAAACGGCCGAAGCCGTTACGCGATACGGGGTCCAAAACGGGGACCCCCAAATTTTTGGCCCGTAACGGCCGTTACGGGGGGCGTAACGGCCGTTACGCCCCAAAACGGCCGTTACGGCTGTTACGCCCCCCGTAACGGTTGGAAAACGGATTTTTTTTTTTTAATATAAATCTGATGTTTTTTTTTTATTTTTTCACACTTTTCTTCTCCCATTTCTTTTCTAATCTATTCTTTTGCTAAAAACCAGTGTTTGCAGATCGGCCTATTTTACTATATTGGTTAGACACACAAGAGTCCCCATTTTGTAGAAAAAAATGACTTTTTTTTTTCGATTTTCTTCTAGTTTCTCCTCCCTAAAAAAAAAAACCGTTGGGCTTTCGGGCGCTCCGCCCCGAACCCCGGGCAGGAGCGCGCCGCCCCCTGCACCCCCGGCGAGCTGACCGCGCAGCTCGACCCGCGTTCCAACTCTGCGTAGGGGTCATAGTTTGTTGAGTCCAGTTAGTTATTTTCTAGATTTTATTGAATCTCATATAGATCTAGGTCATATAGGATAGCTTGCATTGCATTGAAGTTCAATAGTCAAAACTGCATTGGAGGATACTCATTCAGTCAAAACTAAAATATTTCTCAAATCTCTTGCTTGTTTTACTTTGTCAATGCATTGGTTGTGTTTACATTAATGTCTTGTTACATTTGTATATATTATGGAATCAATTTAAACAATAGTTGCATCAATTTCAGATTAATTTCGGAATAATTTTAAAAATTAGGGAAATTCATTTTTTTTTTAAAAAAATTCTGGTTTAAAGGTTGGATAATATGTGTTACTTATAATAGACAGTTAGAAATTTGAATTTATAAGTTTTGCAGTTAATTCCAGGTTATCAGCTTCATAAATTCATTAGACAGCCCGATACAGCTTTCTTAGCAAAGAGTAGACCGCTTCACCACCATAAACATGTTCAAAATTATAAATGAATGCATATTTGAGATGTTTGGAATTTTCTGGATTTAATCCATATTTTTTTAGAATTTTTTGGCAAAAAAAAAAATTTTGGACCGTTACGGGGGGCGTATCGGCCGATACAGCCCGTATCCGTATCGGAAACGGTGGGCACCGTTACGCCCACCGATACCGCTACGGGACACCTTAGTGGCAATTACTACCTCGTAATGGACCCAGCCCGCCAGCCCATTGTTATGACCATTATCTGAGGGCTTCAAAAGTTTTAACAGAGCAGATTGGACATATATATATATATATATATATATATATATACACACACACGCACACTTATGGATGCATAGTTCGTTTTTCCCCTGCTGAGACTCAGGATCTAGCTTGTATCACCACCCGCTGGGGACCACATGATGAAATGGTTTGATGATTCTAATCGTCCATATTCTTTTTACTACCACAAATAGAGTATTGTCACACAATCAATCTTCAGTGATGATCCTAGACTTTTGATTGTGACGGTTGAATTTGAGCCATCGAAATTTTTTCTTCTTCACTATACTACATTCATCTACAAATAGTGACGGCCGCAACCATCCGTTCAGCTAAATTTTCTTGGGTTGTCCCGTATTAGCATAAGTCCACATCATTGACGGTTTCGATCATGGGTCCATTCAGTGTGTGGGTCCCAGTGGGCGGCGATAGATGCAAAACGAATTCATGGATGTATGTATGCATGTATATATGTATGTATGTGGAGAGAGACGACGGACCCAAGAGGAGATTTGTTGCCGCTGGAGGCAAAGAGTGCGATGGATGGAGGATGGAAGGAACGGAGGAGGGAATGGGCGTAGCTCTGATATACGGTGAGAGGCGGGTAGTCGATGCCCAGAACGACATGTCAGCGGCGGAGAAGTTTCGATACCAGTCCTTGAGTGGGGGTGTTGAGGGTTTTCTCCATCCGATGCCGCTGCGCTTCGTAGTCACCTGTAAAGGGAGGATGCACCTGCGCCCGAGTATGGATGGAGGGACACGATTACCCGGATCAAGAATCCGAAGAGGTAGAAGATGATGATGGCGATGATGACGATGGGCCACACCCCATCCCTTCTTCCCCTTTTCTTCTTTTCCTTGACCTTTCTCTTGGCCGCAGTTTGGGTGGATCCCTGATTGTGGAGCCCACTGTGATGTATGTTGCCTTACATCCACACCATCCACATTTTGACGGTTCATTTTAGGGCATGTTTCAAAAATGCATATCCAAATCTTAGGTGGATCTTACCACAGGAAACAGTCCTGATTGAATCCCCACCATTAAAAACCTCATGTGGTCACGGGTATTTTTTTGCCATCCAACCTGTTGATAAAGTCTCACTGGCTTGGATGAAGAGACCACACAGCTTGATTCAAAACTTTTGTGGCTCACGAGAAGTTTTTAATGGTGTATTACTCCATTTCTTGTACTAATGGTCCACCTGAGATTTGAATCTGCTTCATTATTGGGACAATGCCCTTGAAATGAATTTTAAAAAATAGGGTGGATATAAGGCACATGCATCACTCGGCTCTAAGGTAGGACAATTGTTTGTATTATGCCAACTCTTTCTTTGTTTTAAGACAAAAATATTCTTTTACTAACGTAAACCATCGCATGTCTTGGAAGTTGAAAAGCTTTCTTCAAAATGGAAGTGTGAGTCCCACTAAAATATGGTTGGGCCGACTCCCCAGGAGATTTGATCAGTTTACTTTAATCGGACAGTCGTGAATCAAAGAATGCTGTTTTTCAGTTTTCTGTTGAAGCTTTCTATGGCTCACAATGAGATTAACGTTATTCATTTATTCTGAACTACTTCCTTTCGTGTGGTCCATCTATGATAATTTTTGCTTTCAAACTCAGGCTGATGATATGAAATTAAAACCCCTATCTTTTGGACATGATAGATTTGCTTCATGACAAGCTAATGGGCCCCACATAAGCTATTCGAAAAGGCTTTATTGTAGGGCCCTACTGCAGGAGGGGCATTTGCCCTTTTTCTTTTCTTTGTCTTTGTTATTTTCAAGAGGGGACCATGCCTGAAGCTAGAGCTTCCACAACAGTTGGAAGTTTGTAAGGGGGACCACCACACTCTTTGGCAACGGTCTAGCAATGCTTCGACATACTCACTATACTCTCCGATCGAAAAATGAGTTTTTTTTTTTTTTTTTTTTTAGATTTTCGGCCACACACTCCAACATAGAAGTTATTGCAGCTAAAGATAGGTTTATATAAGCATAATAATGGTTTTTTTAGTCTTTTTTTTTTTTTTTTTTGGTATCAATGGTGGGCGTCTATGAAAGAGAGGAAAGTATGATGGTCCTCCTCTATAGTTGTTTTTTTTTTTTTTTTTTTGGGTTAGATATCAATGATGGGAGTTTGTAAAAGGGAGGAGAGTGTGGTGGTCCCCCTCTATGAAAGGTTGATGTCATTTTCAATGTCAAAGTGGATTTTTTTCACCTAAATGGTGTACCGTTGATAGGATACTGCGATCGTCGATAGAGATCTTGGATCGCAGATGGTTATGGGATCTCACTTGGATCGTCGATGGGGGGTCCGCAGATTGCCAATGTTAATGGGATCTCACTTAGATCGTCAATGGGGGTCTGTGAATTGTCGATGTTAATAAGATCTCACTTAGAACACCAATAGGGGGTCTGTAGATCGCCTATGGACATGAGATCTCACATAGATTGTTGATGGGGGATCTGCGGATTAATAATAGACATGTGATCTCACTTAGATTGCTGATGGGGGGTATGTGGATCGCCAATAGACTTTGGATCTTACTTAAATTGCCGATGGGGGGTCTGTGGATCGTCAATAGACATGGGATCTCACTTAAATCGCCAATGGGGATCTATGGAATGTTGATAGACATGGGATCTCACTTAGATCGCTGATGGGGAGTTTGTGGATCGCATGCTCTCTCTGCTCCCTCAACTTAAGCTATTACTTTATCTTCCATGCACTACATATTCCTTTTGCGAACCGAGAGAACTTGGTCCTTACTTAAATTACATCAATATAAAGGTCTTCCCCAAGTACTCAGTGTTATTTCTAACTCACATGAAGGAAGATTTACTCGATGCACGTGGTTAGCGGGTGATTGCGTGCATTCGCAGTGAATAGTCTCCCCTCAAAAGGGGGCGGGGACATCCTGTCGTCATAAAAAATGATGATTTCAACAAGTGTCATGTTAGAAGAGATACGTTTAGAAAAATTTGCTTTGGATATCTGATGAAGTTCAATGAAAAAAAATGGACTAGTCATGGACCATTGATCAATTGCCTAATGTAGAGACACCTCGATGACCTCTGTTTTGACTTTCATTGCACCATTCTCAGATTCAGAGAGATGGACTTTACCTTGATTATGAATCTGAAATAAATTTAGTCGATGAATCGAAGTAGACTTGAGAGGAGTCTTCACGAGGAAATACTATTAGGGAGCGGTATTTCAAGGATGTCTCTAATTGTAAAGAATAATTTGCTTATGGCATTTCTTAAACTTCAAGGGAGTAGCAATCATTGGACGTTGTGAAGTTGACCATGTTGATGTGTGTTGAGAATTTAGTTGTTGGAATGCTCGGGAAGAACAGGTGTGTAGATGAATATATAGATTTAGTAAATAATTTAAATAATTTTGATAGTTACCCCTGGGGGAGTGTGGGATATTAAAAGAAAAAATCAGTACTGTAATTAAAACACACTATCCAAACTCATACAACTTCTGTGAATGGCCATTTGCTCTACAGGTAATTCTTTTTTACTATGAGGTTCTATAAACTATTATTTTCTAGATTTCATTGCCACCATACTATGCATTATATTAATTCTTCTTATTTCCCTCATTCAATAGGTTTAGGCATATGAGGTTTGCCCCGACATATGCAACCCGAGAGGCTAGGCCACCAGACGAAGTAGTTCTATCAGAATTCCATAACTTCTAAATTGAATTACGACTAAAATGGCAAAATGTTGAGGCCTATCAAAAGTCTTTAAGAATGTACGAGTAAGTTAGAATATTAGTTATTAGTTTGTTCATTGTGTATTATCATGCTCATTGTTTCTGATATTACATAAATGTTGTTGCAAATTAGAATCAGCGGTGAACCGATTCCAACTGTAGTTGAGGAAAAATCTATCATCGTTAGTGAAGTTCACACAATTTTTATAAAAAAGGAGAAGTTGTGGAAGGAGAGTAGTAAGAAGAAGATGGACCAGGAGGATATTATGGGAACGGGAGATGAGGACTAGAAGGGGAGGAGTAAAATGAAGATGGACAGGGAGGAGGGTATGGGAAAGGAATATGAGGGGATGAAAGAGGTGGGGAAAGAGAGCAGTAAGAAGAAGATGGATATAGAGGAGGAGATGAGAAAGGAAGAGGATAGGAAGGGAGAGGTGGGGGAAGGTAAGAGTAAGAGGAAGATGGATAAGGAGGAGGAGAAGGAAATGGGGGAAGAGAGGATTGCAAAGAAGAAGATGAATGATGAGGAGGAGACTGCAAAAGAAGATGATGGGAGGAGAGAGACGGAGGAGAGAGGTGTCCATTGAATTTTAGGGTCAGATGAGAATAATGAACTTCAATTTGAAGATGTTATCAAATAGGGTTGCATAATATGCAACATAAGTGGCCGATGTGAGAGAAGAGAATAAGAGATTGTTTGATGAAGTAATCCTTCTAAGGATGAGCTGGAGGCGATTAAGGTACTTTAATTTTCAATTGTTACCATGCGCAAGTTTAATTTATTGTGATCACTAACCAATATATGCGATGTGCATACACAGTGTGCGTGAAACGACACAGGGGGCAAGCACACAAGTCTAGCCCTCACTAGCTGATGAGTCGGGGACCCACTCCGCATCACCAGATCAGGTGGGGGACCAAGCCGATTACTTGGATGGGTCAAGGGCCACCTCGCATATGCAAAAGAGGTGGGGGCAAGCCCAATGATCTCCATGAGTCGAGGGCCCACTCCGTAAGAGCTGTGGATATGTAGTCGTTTATGACACCTTCCATCTTCCGCGTGGAGTAATAGAGGCCGATAAGGAGAGGACCAAACACGACATAAGAGTTGTGGGTATTAACCTGTATATGAAATTTTTTACTCATCGTCATAAAAAATATGCTCAAGTGTATGGTCAAGACTACATGTTTATGACTATATTTTTTTTAGTAATGTCCATAAAAATGATATGCTCATTTAACTTATATCATGGCCATTTAACTTACGTTATTTTAATTCATAAGTGACTTGAATTTTTAAGGAAGATGCTGACAACATATACGAATATGGTGTCAGAGAGCATTCAAACAGAAATGATGTACATAAGAAGTCTATTAATCATCAAATTTTGGCTCTTGCTAAAGGCTTTTGCTTAAAAAGAAAATATGGCAATACCATTGCGTAACTTCGTCATTAACTTCTACTTGACTTAGTATTGTAAGTCTTGTTTGCTTTAGATGTACTTATAATACTTCTTATGTGTTTTGTAAGTATACTTCCTACTGAATGCTTAAAGGCAACATTGATTTTTTTATACTCATATACTCCAATATAAGGCGAGTTTGATTGCTTGGTAGATATCATAACAATTGGAATGAAAAATACAATGAGTTTGTAAAGAGATTTATAGAGGGATTGAGATGGTTGTGTAAGTACATCTGTTTGTCAATAACATGTGTCTGTGTGTCTTGAGTCGATTGAGCCCTCATTGGAAGACATTAAAAAATCGAAGACTTGAAGACTTGCAACATCAAGGTTTGAAGATACAGGTAAACTTAAAGTGCCTTAGTGAAACTTGCTTTAGACCCCTTAAGTTGCAAAATAACCTACCTTTAAGATGATTCATGTTAATGGGAAAACCTTAAGACATCATCCCAAGCCTTAGGAGTCTTAATTGAACATGATAAGATAGGCTTTAAGAGGCTCAAAACTATTTTTAACAGAAACCTAAAACAAAAAAACTCTAGAAACTGTCGATCGAATCAACAATCCATTTATCAGAGTCGATCAATCGAAGATGGCTAAAAGTGTCCAACATGCTAAACAAGAAAATCTTGAAATAATTCAATCGATCGATAACTAGCCATTATAGATCCATTAGAGCTTTGTCTCTATATATTTAGCATCCGGATATTTGAGTAGAAGATGATCTTTGGTGATTTAGAAGCCTTATTGCATTCTAAGCTTTCCCAACACTCCTAGGTTATCACCCAAAGAGATCCATGTCTTCCTTCTTGTGATTCATCACTCTTAAGAGTATTCGAAGCTACTTTTAAGGAAGAACATGACATCTTGCATTCTCTAGAGAATAAACATCAAATATATAGGTAAATCATCTGTCTATCAACCTCTAGAATACCTATCTAGGTGAATTCCTAAATTAAAACCGACTAGGCCATTAGTTGTAAGAGATTTAACCAACCCATCTATCCCATTACCTTGGCACTTCATAGGTACATCATCAAGGCAGCTGATCGTTTGAAGCCGAAGAAGATCTACATAAAAGTTCAGGGGAGCAAAAGAGAAGTTAATTTAAGTGCGAAAAAAGCATTGATCAGGCATCTCAAGAAGGCACATCAAATGGGCTAAATCAAACAAATATGGTTGTTATTATAGAATCCATTGAGTTTGTAACCCAAACTCAAATAGATTCTTGTGTAGGACCGTCTCTGACGGGAGTATACATAGGTCCTCGTGTAGGACCGTCACCGGACATGGGTGTATATGTTTTAGTCTCTATGGGAGCCTCTAACAGAAGTGTACGTAGGCCCTCAGATTAAAACTGTAGAAGTTATTGATGAGCCTATAGAAAACATTTAAAGTCTCTGCTTTTTAGCTACTATCTCAGCTATAATGACCTTATAATTAGGGTTATAGTAGTATGTCTCTGTCAATGCATTCTTTTGCGTCGACCCTTCCTGAATAATGTCTTCATATCTGGACATCTTTCTTGTTAAGTCATATAAGTCTATGAACTTTGTCCCGATAAAATTCTTTTGGAGTTTGAATTTCAGGCCGTCTTATGTAAGCTACATGAATTTAGCTTCTGGAACGACCACTTTACACCGGCTCTTAGCTCTTTTGAACCAGGCGATATAAGTTTCGCACAATTCTCCTAGCAGTTGCCAGAAACGTGCGAGGTCTACTATAGTCATTTTCCTTTTGTCTTATAAAAGAATTGAGTATGGAATTTCTCTTCCATCTCCTGCCAACTCTATATAAAATTTGGTGGCATATTAGAGTACCAAGTAAATGCGACCGCTATCAAAGAATGATCGAACAATTGTAGCTTGTAGTCATTATTGGCTAATTTGCCACATTGCATAGTGAATTGACCTATATGTTCTATTGTCGATTGACCAGGACTTCCTGAACATAATGCAAACTCTGACTGATAGTTCATCCACAACGGGTTTTGTCGATCGACCCATTGAGGATAAGGTTCATGATAGACTTGGGGTAATAGTGTGACCAAGAATTTAACTCGATATTTCTCGAACATTTGCATTATTTAATCGTGACTTGGTTGTTGGGGTTCTGGTGTTGGTGACAGATCCTGGCCTATCTTGTGAGGCTCACTCTGATAAGGTCCAGCATGGTATGGTGGATTCCTACAGGGAAGCAGTCCCCTAAGTATTGTGTTATTTCGGATTTTTGGCCTGTGTGCGAAGTTCCTAGCCTCTCGTTCGAGTAGCCTGAAGTCTGAGAGTAGAGGGGCATTCCACATATTCAGCATCGGAGTAGGGTGAACATTTGTTGCGGAGGTGGTGGTGGTATTTGCTGTGCCGGATTTCCAACAGAACTTGCCTTAACATTCTGCAGGTGTGACATTTATACCGCTTGTGCCCTTTCAGCAGCCACTAAGGCTATCAACCGATTCATGCTTTCTGTTTAGGTGGCCATCCACCTACTAAAGTTTTTCCGCTCGAGGTGAGATTGTTCGACCATCATACTTGATAGCTTAGCTTGAGATCTCTCCTGTTCTACAATATGCTGGATAGCCATTTGCATATCGCGAATTCCAGATGATATCATCTTCAAGGGATTAGTTTGTGACGATGATGCCCCTTCCGGGTTAGGCATATTCGGATCATTCAAGTTTAATGTATAATAGGTTAGTTCCATTTGTACCTCCTCGATGGGGAAACTGGAATAAGTGTCGTGGGCTCGTTAGTTCCATCTGTTTGACCACCCATTTGACTCATTTTCTTTTTTCTTTCCAATTTAAATTACTTTGGCACATCCTTTGAATAGGGTTTTACCATGCGTGCCAAAAATGTTGCTCACTATTTTTGGTCACACATACTAGACGTGTGCAGGCGTGTTAGAACCGACTATGTGGCTCGATTCCAACCGAACAACTTTGACCTTAAGCACCAAGATAAGCAGATATGTCAGAATTGACTGTATATAACCGAGATTTGTGAAGATCGGTCACCTATTTAGCTACTCGTAATATGTTGTTTGCGCTTAATCAGGTGATTATCGGAGGGTAGGGTTCATCCTTTGAAGATACACCTCTGCCTTCTATATGAAGACTTTAAAAATAAAGAAATAATAATAAAAAAAGGAATGCTTACAATCGGTCGCGAAGAACAACTGTAGAACGTCTTTCTAAATGAAGAACTTGATGAATATCAAACTAAGTCCAATGTATGAGTATAGACTTAAATTACAGATAAAGGATTACAACTACTCCTGATGACAGGATTAAGCTATTGATTAAGCTAAGGTAAATGACAGAGTTATGTGAAGGAACATAGAGTAATTTTGAAAGATAAGTTGATTGGATTTGATTGATTGTTGTGGTTGGTGTTTGGACCCTTTCCTCTACTGCTCTCCTTTACTTTTATAGCTTTTAAAGATCTTCAAAAAACTTTTGATGGCTATAGCAACTGTCCCAGCACGATCTACTCTTGATATGCTTGCTCCCTTGTGCCTCTCTCTAATTTGCCCATATTCCGCTCAGTCATGTATAATGTGGCTTATTCGATGAGCACCAGCCGTATTTGCGCAAAATCAGCTCAATCATTCTCTTTGACATCATGCGCTTTGCTTTTTATCGTGTAGCACCCTGCATCCTCTTCTCACTAGATATCTCAAGTACAGCCAGAAAAAGGTAGAACGAGAAAAAGGCATTGAATAGCAAGAGGGAATTTGGCTGATTGTGAATGTGCAGGAAGAAAGTTAAAACAGCCACCCTGATTAGACAGTCCCAACCAATTAATTGATGGTGTGCAAATGGACACTGCTGGCATCCATAGAAAAGGGCATCATGGATATTTTTGTTAATGGAAAATCGATAATTGAGGCTGAGGAAAGGAATGGGTGACCTAGGTCAGAATGATGCATATATGTCAAATGACATGGATGTTCAATTACTACCATGTCGGCTAAGACATGGATCAGCATCTTCTGCCTGGACATGGGGCCCATGATTTGAAAAGTGGGGCCCATGATTTGAAAAGTCTGCCTGGACATGGGGCCCGTGATTTGAAAAGTCTGGCTGGATATGGGGCCCATGATTTGAAAAGTGGGGCGCATGATTTGAAAAGTCTGCCTGGACATGGGGCC
The DNA here is from genome assembly GCA_003013855.2 of Liriodendron chinense. NCBI lineage: Eukaryota > Viridiplantae > Streptophyta > Magnoliopsida > Magnoliales > Magnoliaceae > Liriodendron > Liriodendron chinense. Next base: position 1,570,837 of record ML058572.1, read on the forward strand.
CGTGATTTGAAAAGTCTGGCTGGATATGGGGCCCATGATTTGAAAAGTGGGGCGCATGATTTGAAAAGTCTGCCTGGACATGGGGCCTGTGATTTGAGAAGTCCTTACTATTAGCATGAACAATTACAGCATACATGCAGCCCATGATTTAGTAAAAGTCATCTAGTGAGTTTTCATGCATATTGAATGGATTTGATAATGGTGGGACCCATGTTATCAAAGGCTCATATCTCAATCCAACCATCTAACAAACCAGATCATCTGATATTGGTGGCGACCACGTTATGAGCAGTTAGGATCTCAGATGCACGAGCTAAATTAATTTGCTCAGTACTGCTCCATCAGATAGTCCAGGGTATCCGATAGTGTTGGGGCTTAACTTGGTGCACATGCCACAAGTTGTCGTGGGTCAGACAAAAGCCTTTATTTATTTTTTATTTTTTTGGGTTAAGAGTGCCTCTTTGGCACTTGAACGAGAGACCTCCTGTTGAAACGCCTAGCGTCTTCCAGCTGGGCAAGACAGCCTAATATTGATTTAAAATTTTGAAAAGAAACGCAAAAGTAACTAATCACACAGCTGAAAGGGGAGGGTGATGTGTGTCAAAATGGAATGGCATTAACAGCTAATGGAGAAATACCTTGATACTCATGGCAAAGCATGATGGATGATATGCATGCAGTTAGAAATTATTTGGAATTTGTATATGTGGAATATTACTAAAAATAACTGTCCAAATTATAGGTAACAGTGTAGATGTATATTGCAAAAAAAATATTACTCTTATAAGGTTATCTAATTGTTAGATTGTGGACGGTTAAAAATGAACAATATTTAATGCTCCTGATTCATGAGAAAAAAAAAAAAAAAAAAAAAAAAAAAAAAAAAAAACAAGTGTCTATGAAAAATTAGCTCCCTTAACTAGAGACTTATCCGGAGATTTCCTTGACATTTTGAACCTAAGACCTGCTGTTGAAATGCCTAAGTGTCTTCCATCTAGGCTAGCAGGCGAAACACATCTAGAAATCTATTTGGGGCTTATCATATGGAATGTTGATGTTAAGGTGGTGGTGGTGTGTGTGTGTGTGTGTGTGTGTTCAGGCCTTGTTCCATCCACGACAATAAGGCCTACTGCCCGGACAATCACTATCACCTTGCTTATAGTATGCCATGTAGAATATGGTCAGTGATCTAGACGGGCTGAGCTAATGGGCCTCTTTGTAGATTGGGAAACTCCGTATTCCCCACTTGGAAGATCCAAGGAAAGATCAGTGGCCCGCAAATGGAGAATAAAGAAAGACAACACCACAACTCCTTGGACCACACTACACAAAATAGTGGAGATCGAATGCCCCATTGGAAACTTTGGTCTGGATAATGTTTGTGCCTGTAGTTTATCTGAGTGGTAATAAATCTAGAACAGTTTGGATAGCATATAAACATCATGGTAAGCTTCAGGAATGTTTGAATGCCGTGTTTTGTTTTGCGTGGCCCACATAAGTTATGAATTTGCCTGATTTTTAGACCCCGGTCTTGTGCTTTTTAAAAACTGAGAGAGGAAGTGGATTTGTCACCGCATCTCTGTGGGCCCCACACAATTCCCGACTACAGGAACTTGGAACGGGCAATCCGTGTCCCGTTGACTTACTCCCGAGTCATCGCTAGAGGCCACATAGACTTTCCTCCCATCTTAGTTCTGCACCATTTAAAAATAGTGGTGATCGTCCATCTTGCATGTAGCACTGATCTACAGATATCCAGACTGTCCAAATTTTTGTTCCTATTGTGGATGAAGCAAATATCTAAAATCACACATATGAATCAAGAAAATTCTGACCATCCAATTATGTCTACCAAATAGATGGTTAAAAGTAAAATAGAGGGTGATCCAAATTCAAATTAAAAAAAGAAAAAAAAAGAAAGGTTAATGTTATCTTTAAGTGAAATTGGTCGGTTATGATCCATCTATAGTTGGGCCTGGTTCCACAGAGCTATGCCAACCGTTAATTTTTAAAAGGTGCAAACTAACACATTCATGTTTTGCTACTTTTCTTCATTTCAAAGAGACTGAAGAGAAAAAAACAAAAGAGAAAGGGTAGGAAAGAGAAAGATTGTTTGAGGAGAAAAACCTTAATACTCGGTCAGCTAATGGATAATATACAGACAGTTAGGACTACTTAAAAATTGCATGAGTGGCATACAAGTAAATTATATTAATTATAATATTCTCCCATGTTTGATTATATGTATATTCGTGGCTTTTTAAAGCCAACTCGTGCATGTAACACTGCTCATCCGTGCTTAGTCATCCATGTCGTTTTAGCCTATTTGTATGAGATCTGATCCGTTCATCTATATTTTTAAAACTGTTAAATCTGGAAAGATAAATTTCAGGACTGTTTCACTCAATAGATAAGCTACAACTTACAAAATAATCTGAGAGCTAGATAGTTATTTCTAACCATCCAATTGTTTTGTATCTTCAGACCTACCTGAGGACTGAAATTGCCTTACTTTTAGACAGAAAGACTCAAAATATATAACCCATCTAACAGAAAGATCTGATCAGACACATGCATATCTATGTTGGCAGTTGTGACTGCGATTGTATAGGTTGACCTCTCACACTCGCGTGGGTTTAGCAAACTTCTGCATGTATAAACAAAAAACCAATAAAAATCCGGCGATTACGCGCTTGGACTCGTTCTTTCCGATTTAATTATGAATTTGATACACTTTTTTTTTTTTTTTAGTCATGCAATGCACCCACACGGTTAGTCACACCACGGACCCACACGTACATATACGTGCACATTAGCATTGTTACCCCACCTTTTAAATGCCAAGTAGGACACTCCAATCTTGATCAAGACTATCTGTTTATTTGACACATCCATCATATGGGCCATGATGCAAAGATGACATCAATCCGATTATTTATGCCTTTTCTTTAAGAACCATAGATTGGATGGTTAGGATGGTATGACCAAAGTGCTTCCTTGGAATCATAACCATTACCCAGTAAGGCCTTTCGAGTAGATGTGTGCAAGTCATTTATGTGGCGGAAGTGGAAGCATGTGGGATGTGAGTGATGATCTGAACCAGGCGTGTTGCTGGGTCCACCGTTGATCGGCCATTAGCCAGAAATTCCTTAGACTATCCTAGCAGTGTTCGACGCCGCATCTCCAAATTAGCATCAGTTACCATTGCAATATGGTGGGCGGATCGCATCTGGTGTGATGATGGAGAGTGTGGCCCACATCTCATCATGGCCAAAAAGATCTTGATGAAACGTGATAAGATTCACCGCAAAAAAATTAGCTTTGGGTGTTTCGCACTCCACTCTCATTATCTTTATTATAATTTTTATTTTTATTTTTGAGTTCTCAGTCATCCTCCTCACAAATGGCACCCTTGTACGTCTCTCCAGTTCATAAAAATTGTGGGCATATGGAAATGGACCATTCTTTGAAACCACACTAATCAAGAAATCCCAACCATCCAATTGATGGCTATAAAATGGATGGTTAAAAGTTCAAATATTGTGTGGTCCAAATTTCAAGGGAAAAAAAATCAAGTAATTGCTATTATCTTCTCAGTGTAGTTTGTGGGTCCAAGTTCCATCCATAAATTGGTCAGTGTTTGGAGGATCTCGATGGGCGTAAAACAATATCATGCCTACGGTTGAAGGGTAACCATCATTTTTAAGAGGGTGGCCCGCTCTCATGGGACTACGGCCCGTCTATCAACTTGCTTGTGGTTGGTCTGGTCGTTTATGGAGAGCGTTAACCCTCACCTAACCACCATGCCCCTAGCATTGAAGTACGAGAGAAATGTCCACATACAGTGTTTTATGTACAACACATTTCCCGCCAACTTGTTACATTGGTGGAGCATCTGAACCATCCAAACTGTAGACCGCATAATAAAGATCACCTGTAGAAATAATCAATGCTGCCCACTTATTAGGTGAGCTACGTACAGATGTATAGATGAAGGCCACCAAATGAGGGAATTGACTATATTTTCTACCCACGTGATATTAGTGGCGAGGCTCACCTTCTCCAAGAGCCTGATGTTCTGGAACAGCGACACAACGATGAGAAAACAAGTACATTTCTTATGTTAGGAATTGTACCATATCAGGGAGTGGATAAATGTGACAAATGGTTTGGATATAACAAAAAATATAAGACCGGTATAAATTGCTTTGCGGTAGAACCGGAATTCAAGCTTTTGTCTTTCTTGCTTAGGCCTGTTTTGCCAGTTGTAAATACACTAAGCGGTAGTAAACAAGCAATGATGACTCTGGGTATGGATTTTGTAAAGAAGATTTGTGGCCTCGACCATGATGTATGTGTTTCATCCATGTGGTTAATTCATTTTATCTGATGATTTTAGGGCACTAATAAAAAAATGAAGCAGATCCAAAACTTCTGTAGCCGGTAAGGTGTTTTCAATGGTAATCATTCATTCCTCTCTGTTTTCTGTGATGTGGTCCACTAGAACTTTGGATTTACCTTCTCTTTATGCTCATGCCCTAAAATAATTTGAGAAAAATGAATGGATGGTGTGGATGTAATATATACATCTTGGTGGATCTACCTATCTCTCCATATATATTTGTGTCCATGAAAGTCGATGCAATGCCTTTGGTGAAACATGCACCGTTCACGGTAGACACGTGGCCTACATCATCTGATCGATAGTGAATGGGTAAGAAGGAAAAAAAAAAAAAAAAAACAGCCACCCTGATTAGACAGTTCCAACCAATTAATTGATGATAGCGTTCAAGTGGACACTAAAATAAATGGCTGGCATTCATCCAAAAAGATATCATAGATATTTTTGTTAGGAGTGATGTTGATCTGGACGATGCATGCCACGTGCATGTCAAAGAACATGGATGCACAATTACTACCATGCCAGCTAGTTAGGACAATGAATCAACTTTCTCTATGTGGAGGTGTGTGGAGCCCACAATTTGAAAAGTATTAATTCAGGAGCCCCTTTTATTTATTGGCACTATATGTACAGCATGCATGCATGCAGCCTAGACCTGGCAAAATTCAACCCGACCGATCTGACCCGGTTTTTTTTCCAGTTTAAGGTTGGCAAATTTGACGTGAATTCAATTTTTGGGTTGACCCGACCCGATCTGAATTTTTATGGGTTGGGTTAGGGTTAAAGGTGACCCGAACCAACCCGACCTGAGCCTGTATCATATATAGGGGTTAAGTAGACTATTATATATTGATTTTCTTGTTAGTTAAATAATACATAGTTTTTTTTTCTCACATATCCGGCTGGGAACAGTCCACATGCTTGTCAATTTAATAAACATGTGCAAACCAATGATCACATTTTATAACATGTAGAACTAAAATATCATGAGAATTTTATTTTATTTCTAGTGCCCATTTATTGGAGAACGAAATGGTAGCTAATGGTCCATAAAATAAATTAATAAAATTATCTTAATTGTTATATTTATTTGATTGTTGATAGGAATTGATTGGACGGTTAAAATGTAAGGATCAAATGGCTCCATTTCAATAATTGTGTCTACAATTTAACTATTTAAAAAAATTAAATATCAAATGGTCTTGTTGATTTGATCCAATGGTCAAAAACTAAAAATAGAATTGTTGGACATTAATTGGATGGTTCGGATGAAATATTTGTTGGAAACGAACGCCTAAAATCTTATTGCACAGAGGCCCCGACCGGTCGGTCACGGTGAAGATCGAGACAGCAGCTCGCTGAACCAATTTTGGGCATTGTCGACCAGTCGGCTGACTGGTTGGCAGGGGCCGTCGGCCGATCGACGGTGAGCTCCGACCGATCGACAGGTTTCCTTTTTGTAATGGGTTTCTTGCGCGGTTTTGCACAAGGAGTTTTTATTCTCGATTTTCTCTTATTTAAAGGGATGTATTATGAGATTAGAGGTATACTAGACGGGAAAGGTGATTGAGAGAGGTTCTAGGTGAGAGAAAGAGCTTGAGAAGAGGGTTTTCTTCTTGAGAAAGCTTGAATTTCTCTTGTGGGCTTATGATCTTGGGTTTTAGGTTCCATCTCTTGTAACTTCTGATATTATAGTGGATTGGTGTCTCTTTGTGTTGTGGTTTTTTACCCGTGAGGGGTTTTTCCACTTTAAATTCGAATTGTTTATGTGTGTGTGGACCCTCGCCGTTCCGCGCTCCCACACAACGTTCTCGTCCCTTTCCTTTCGGGAAAAGAAGGAGAGGATGTGTGAGTGCGAATTGCCGTTTATGCCACTGGCTTGCCTCGTTCTCGAGGGCTTTGTTTGGTAGTCGTGTTTAAGCTGGATGTGTTTAGATGAGTTTATATAAGACCAAAGTCGCCACTAGCCAGTTATTTCGAATCTACAGTCGGCTAGACCCCGTAGAAACGTTAGAGAAGGGGATCCAAAGATTACTTTCTCTAAAATGACTCCTGTTGATCTGCGGCCAGAGATTCGAGGTAAGGGATCACGGTTACAGGGTGAGAAGAGGTTAAGCACCCCACACACTGCCCGTACCGAAGTACGGTCTCTACTTCACAGAATTGAACTAACACTTGAAAGTCTGTTTTAATCTTCGTACACTCTCATAGATGACATGATGCATGAATGCAGGTCTGAACAGTAAGAGTTTCTGATGGGCAGGTTCCACTAACAAGCAAGCCTAGAGCATACGCTCGAACTGACATGTGCTTTATGTGGAATGCATGCTGTGTGTTTGAATGATCAAAGTGCTTGTAGTGATATATACATGAATGTAGGTCTGAACAGTAAGAGTTTCTGATGGGCAGGTTCCACTAACAGGCAAGCCCAGAGCATACGCTCGAACTGACAGGTGCTTTATGCAAGATGCATGTCGTGTGCTTGAATGATCAAAGTGCTTATAGTGAAGCAGGGGGGTTGGGAGAAAAGTAAATGTTGCACTTATGCTAGATGCGAATGAGATGATGCTAGTGAGGAACAGCTAGATGGACGGAGGTGTCGCAAGGATTGGCTTCGAGTGGCTGGATCAAGACTTGGATAACTTGGGAGACTTAGACCAATGGTCAGGCTGGGCTGGACCAGGGTTATACTCTTCTCACTCGGGCTCTCCTTGGTGGAGGAATGGGCTAAAGGATGGAGAGGTGGACTCAAATCTCTCGGACTGAAGAGAGGGGAAGTGGCTGTTGAAATGGGAAGAGGCTAGGGGTATTTATAGCGTTAGAGAGTGGCAGTTTGTGTAAATAGTTTTGGGCGGCCCCCTGTGTAACACCCGTACCATAATTAGCCTCCATACACCCCGTTTCCGAGCACGGCATACTCGGAACAGTCCAAACCGATGAGTTTCGATCAGACACCCTATTTTAGTACCGCAACGACCCGAGACTTGTACCCCGACGACTGCATGGACGCCACGACTCTAACGCCGCGCGGCACGCTCCGTTTCGATACTTAATTTGAAAGATGCGTACATGTACGCAAATCTAAGCGAGCCACACTACACATGCATGGTGTGGGCCCCACCTGCACAAATCCCTAGGTTGTCCCATCAATCAATCAACATCCCATCAATCAATCAAGCATCAATCAATCAAGTGTCTCATCAAGTACATCTCTCTCTCTCCTCACAAGTCAACTTAAGCCCATACCTAAGCCATCCACTCTCATAATTACCCCATCCCCTTGCTATCATCATTCCCTTTTCTAATGCCATCCATGTCCCAAAGTCCCTACAAGAAGTGCCATACGTAGCCACCCCATTAGAGAGAAGGAGAGAGAAAGAGAAAGAGAGACTAAGAAGAGAGAGAAAGAAAGAGAAGTAAGAAAAGAAAGAGATTAGTGGGTGAGATTGGAGGGTTAAGAGAGTTTTTGGTGAGCATAGGTGATTGGAGAAGGAGATCCACCCCATCAAGATCGTCCGATCAACTATCCAACCCGATCCAACCGTCTATTTTCGAGTGAGTGCAAAAAGGGGACATAAACTCCCCTTTCTTCCTCCTTTCCCTTTCATTTTCGGGCCCACAAGTGGGCCATGTTGTGAGACAGCGTGCCCCGCACGCTGCCACGACATGGACCACCTTATGTGGCCCACCATGATGCTTTATTTTCATTTTCCCCATTCTTTGAATCACAAAGATTTAGATGAAATATAATACAAGGATTATCTTGATCCAAAGATAATTGGGCCCACCATGAGATGGCTTAGCTGATGAATGGAGTGGATCCTGTACGTGTGGACCCCACTGATCAAGGCACACACACACACACACACACACACACACACACACACACACACACACATATATATATATATATATAGGGGAAGAAAGAGTTGCTGCTGGACAAACAGCGTCCAGAGGACGCTGCTGCCCAGCAGCGCCTGGCCTTAAAGCCCTTTGGGCGTTGACCATGGGTCCCCACTCATGGGACCCACCTTGATGCATGTATTTGATCCAAGCCGTCCATCTGTTTCTCCAGCCCATTTTAGGGCTGCACACTAAAAATGAAGCAGATCCTGATCTCAGGTGGACTACACCATAGAAAACAGTGGGGATAATGTAGCCCACTGTCGAAACTTCTTGGGCCCACCGTAATGTTTGTAGACCCCGTAACCTGTCCAATATTGGACTCTAAGCGTTCCTCAGGAGCTTGGGAACATGATGAATGGTGGGGATAATACTAATGTGGGCCCCACTTGAAATAAACAAAGAAAGAAAAAAATAATAATAAAATAAAATAAAATACAATACAAGTCCAACGCTGGACGGTTCCAGTGTCTGAGACGCTGTGACGTCCAGCGGCTGGACGCTGGGCTTTGAGTGGGGTCCCCATTCGTGGGACCCACCTTGATGTTTGTGATCAATCCATGCCGTCCATCCGTTTTCCCAAATTGTTTTAGGGCCAGGGCCCGAATCTGAATCAGATTCAAATCTTAAGCAGAGCGGACCGCACCACAGGAAACAGTGGAGAATATGATGTCCACTGTCGAAACTGCCTCGGCCCACATTGATGTTTGTAGACCTCGTAACATACCCAATATTGGGCTCGTTGGGTCCCCCATGAGCTGGGGAACCTGATAGACGGAGTGGATCAGCCTTATGTGGGCCTCACTGGACCAAAACCAAGAGAGAAAAAAAAGAAAGCAAGAAAGAAGGAGAGGCGTAGCCTCTCTGACGCTGGGAGTAACCAGCGTCCACGGACGCTGGGCTCCTCAGCCGTCTAGAAGTGGCCCACCTCGTGGGACCCATCATGATGTATTGTTTTATCCACACCGTCCATCCATTGGGGAGATCATTTTAGGGCATGACCTCAAGAATGAGACAGATCCAAATATCAGGACGGGCCCGCCATAGAAAATAGTGGGGACAGTGACCCTACCGTTGAAACCTCTCTACGGCCCGCCATGATGTTCAATTGAGATCCAACCTGTTCATAAATCCACACGCGTGTGGAAGAAGGGCAAGCAAGAATATCAGCTTGATTGAAAACTAAGTTGGGCCCACCTAAAATGTACGTGCTTTATCTTTTCAGTCCATATGTTTTTCCAGCTCATTTCATTGGCTGAGCCCAGAAATTTAAGCATATCTAAATGTCAAGTGGGCCATGCCACGGAACAGTGGGAATAATGATTTCCACCGTTGAAACCTTCCCAGCCCTACAGTGATGTTTATTTGTCATCCAACCTGTTCATAAGATCATAAGGATATGAATGGAGGGGAAAACACAAACATTAGCTTAATCCTAAAAACTAAGGCGACCCCAGGGAGTCCCGCGCTGCAGACATCGTGCGTGCGTGCGTTGCCCAACTGGTGGCCCACCTTGTGGGTCCCACCATGATGTATTTGTTTTATTCATGCTGGCCTTGTGTTTTATCCATGCCGTACACTATGTTTGTCAGCCTATTTTGTATGTGCAGGCCCAAGTATGGGGCTGATGTGGTCTCAAGTGGGCTATGCCGCGAAGACCTTTACATTTCCAATGGGGCCCCCAGTTCGGGTCCCACTCTCTGTATATATATTGGGCCATTTAAGGCCAACATTACATGATATGTCTGGTAACATACTAGTATACTTAGCTTGATAGGTCACACTGATAATATGCTTAGTATAATGAATATCATGCCCATTCATTTGTACATACGCATCATATGTATGCCTGACTGTGGACGATGTTGATCATAACATATGCCTTACAGCTTGAGATACTTAGGGGACCCGTATGAGATAGGGTCGCCCCACATGATCGCGCAGTATGGGCAGGATTGGTGCATGGCTTTGATAGTATGACTCATGCATCTCACATTATACATGTCATGATCAGATTCTCACCCCAGCGGCATCGGGGTTGTAACCACCACAGTCACATTGTGGATGGTAGGAATGGACACCGAAAATATGTTCTAGTACTTGGGCGCCAAAGATGTCCTTGGGTGAAAGTCCCTAAACCCTGTGGTACCAGTAGGATGCTCCATTGTCTAGACCAAGTGGATATATGAGCGCATGAGGGCCAAATACCAGTAGGCCGCGTCTCCCACTGTGTCGGGGTCAGTTGGAAGGGGGTGTGACCTTACCCACCCTGGTGCAGAGAGCTATATACTAGGTTGAGTTTGACCAGCTCGTGAATGGGTTCGCTATCGACAAGCCAGGTGGATTTTCTTGTATGTCATTGACGAGGCGGATAGTGAGGTCTCTTCCACTCGCTTGGTTATGCGCGCGATGGGCAGCAACCAATGTCTGGAGTGTACTAGACCCCGGTGATGTCCCAGTTGTAAACCGTATGATATATGACAGTTGAGGATTGACATGCGCACATTGCATCATTAGCATATGACACTTGGCCATATAGGCCCATTGCATTGCATAGCCTCGAGATGGCTAATGACATTCATAGACTTGGTAATGTAGCCTGCCATCATTTCCGCTTACTCTGATATCTGTATACCTGTCATATGCATTGCGCACACACCACGCACTCTCTAAGCTTCATAGTAAGCTTATGCACGTTGTTTACGTGCAGGACATACTATAGCGCGACAACAGTGAGACAGGGGCACGCATTTGATTTTTCAGCTTTCAGTTATACTTTGTTTTTCCTTTTTTTATAGCATTGTACTCAAAAGATTATCTTAGTGGATATGTGATGTGATACTTTTTGGTTTGGTATACTTGTGTTTATGCTCATCTATAAAAAAAATTACCTTGAAAATCCTCCTTGTGGGATCCCAGGATCGGAACCTGGCCTATGGGATCTAGGGGCCGAGAATGGGGTACTACGGAGGCTGTCGGCAGCGGATTCGACGGTCGAAAATTTAGTGAGCCCGGTCCCCGAATTTGGGGCGTGACACCCTGGGGGCCGCCCGTATGGACGCTCCTCGGTTTCCAGCGCGTGGTACGGTCATGTCTCGGGGTTGCTGTTTTGACTCAGTGGGTTGACTCGGTGAGTTGACTCAGCGGGTCGACTCGGTGATTTGACTCGGCGGGTTGACTAGGTGTTTTGACTCGACAGGTTGACTCAATGGGTTAACTTAGCGGGTTGACTTAGTGAGTTTGATTTTTTTAGGATTTTTTGACTGGTTTTTCTTATGGGGGGTTTTTCAGGCTGATGTTTAGGGGCGGGTTGACTGGGTTTAGGCTTGAGTTGGGCTATGGATTGGGGCTTATAAGGGTGAGTTTGGCTGAGTTTGGACTTGGAATTTGGGGGTATGGTCCTCCATTCATCAAGCTATCTCTACCAACAGTGTAGCCGAAGGTGGGGTGTCTACAGATGCCCCTCTTTGGCAGAGGTTGCGTGCAACCGAATGCCAAAGCGAGTGGACACCCCACTTCTGACCCGGTCATTCATAGATCATGGTCTGAAATCTTTGCTTGCCTTTGCATCTGTGCCAGTTGATCGTCTGGAAATCGATCACTCGCACATACCGCGGAAGTTTGGAGAAAACGTTGCGATTGTCCCTACAGTTTGCTACAACCTGGGTACCCAATCGCAACCCTTCCATTCCCGATCGGTACTAACATCGGAAAGGTACAGCAGAGCCTCTACGTCGCTAGTCTTACGAGGTTACTGACCCTGAGATTGATTGTGATGTTTGATGTTTTCCCGGATCACTCCAGGAGTACTTGCTTCGCTTGACTGTCAAAGTGGTTAGATGCCCTGCGTCATGTAGTCTTAAGAGATTCTACTACGCCGACTTGGACTCAATCAAGGTACTTCAGGCATCCACGCCTAGGTATGTGCGGGTGGACTCTTTCCACCCGATCTGCTGGTTTCGATGCTTGGTTTGCAATTCATTCTTTCCTAGATTGTGGTCTGGAATCTTTGTTGTCCTTTGTATCTGAGTCAGTTGATTGTTTGGAGATTGATAACTCGCACATACCGCGGGAGTTTGGAGAAAACGTTGCGATTGTCCCTGCAGTTTGCTGCAACCTGGGTACCCAATCGCAACCCTTCCATTCCCGATCGGTACTAACGTCGGAAAGGTACAGTAGAGCCTCTGCGTCCGTAGTCTTACGAGGATACTGACCCTGTGATTGATTGTGATGTTTGATGTTTTCCCGGATCACTCCAGGAGTACTTGTTTCGCTTGACTGTCAAAGTGGTTAGATGCCCTGCGTCATGTAGTCTTACGGGATTCTACTATGCCGACTTGGACTCAGTCAAGGTGCTTCAGGCATCCACGCCTAGGTATGTGCGGGTGAACGCTTTCCACCCAGTCTGCTGATTTTGATACTTGGGTTACAATTCATCGTTTCCACCTGTTCAAATGGTTTCTTTGACCGAGCCTTTTGGCTTTCATCTTTTCGTATCTTGGCATGTGGTACGACCGCACTGACACTGGAGTTCAGTTCGACCGTACTTTGAGTGCATTGGATCCGATGGTCTCCGGGGAAACCGCGAGACATCGGATCTTATTTGATTTTTGCGTCGGCTCCTACCCAGAGATATGGAAGATCTCCTAGTGTTTTGGAGGCAAAACGCTCTGCTGAGAAAATATTTTTAAATTTTTGAAAAGATACCCACTCTGAGGAGTGATACTCCGTGGGGTATTTATTTGCAAGTAGAGATATTTTTTTTGTCTTTTTGAAATGAAAATCTGGTTTGCATGCGCCTCCACTAGGGATGCCTGTGGGGTCTTTGGCTAACCGACTTTATTTTGAAAGCAGGTAAACATGATGATTGATGCGATGGATGCTGATGCATGGAGATGCATGATGAATGCATGGCTTTGGCTCATTCTCTTTCAGTTTGATGATTTTTTTTGCTGGAGATGAAGAGAATTTTGAGCTTATTGCTTCCAGGGTTGTGCTTCCCTGGGGTTTTTCTTTTTAATGCGGATGTTTGGCCAGCAGGTTGGTCAAGATCCCAACCCGTGATCGATCAGGTCCATCGTCCCAAGATGCTGTTTCTTTGCTAATGAGAATGTACGAGGATGTTATCCGACTTCAAGATGTTCTTCTGGGCATAAATGCGATTGAGACAGTGCTTGGTCGCCAGTTTTGGTCAAGATTCCAATTTACGGGCGATTGGATCCGTCATCCCAAATTGTGAAGAGAGTGGAGTTCAAGACTCTTGAAGTATAGTGCTGGGGATAATGACAATTTTTATGATTTTTGTAAATATGTGGTCCGAATCTTTACCTGAGTAGTCAGGATAGAGATCGGTTATTGAAAACAAAGGAAATATTTTTTATGTTTTTTGAAAATTTTTGGCTTGAAAGCAAGGGAAACATTTTTTGTGATTTTTTCAAATATTTGATTTGAAAGCAAGGGAAATGTTTTTTTTATTTATTTTGGAAAGGTGATTTTGTAATGTTTTGGTATTTTGTGATTTTTCTGAAATGCAAGGAAAAGTGTGGAATTTTCATCCACTTCCAGCTTCTACTGCTGGTAAGGCACCCGATCCATTTTACGTCAGCGAGCAAGACGAGTCTCACACAGTTAAGTGCCGTAGTTTTACATCTTCGGATGAGGAGATTTTTTAGGATTTTCAATCAACACACCCACAAAGTTGCCTGTTCCTCATGTGCAATGCACATAGACCACGTATCGTCTGACGGACTCATTTGGCCACAAAATGAGCCACATCCTCACATTTCCCTTAGTCAATCTAGTTTGGGGCCTTACGTTGCTCACAATTCCGTGAGGGTGTGCTCCACCTCCCAACAGCCTTAATCCCCTTCATGAGTTTTAGGAACAGGGAACATCCGTCAGATTTAACAGCGACTTCCAAATCAAGGTTGTCTATCACGGTGCGTTCAACACGAACAGGATTGCGGGGCTCTGCCCGCCTCAGCCTTTACCTGTTTAAAAGATTTCGGATACCCGTACGATCAACTGTCAGCCATGTCCGGAACAGGTTAGGAAAGAAAGCCCCCGAGAAGTTAATCCCTAGTGTAGTTTTAGGTCTTCGGACCACTGGAGATGAATTTGTGCAGTTGAAATTGATAGTGAGATTTTTATTTTTTTATTTTTTTTATTTTTTATTTTTATTTATTTTTATATTTTTTGAAAAAGTTCCAAACTTCAACTCGGGTAATCGAAGTTGATGCTGGTTTTATGGAAAGCTTGAAATCTTTTTGGTATTTTGAAGATGATCCGGATTATCGAACCTTGGTCCCAGCGGTTGAGGCCGATGCCGGTTTTTGGTTGAAAGTAGGTAAAGGTCCCCCGAGAAATTAATCCCAGTGTAGTTTAAGGTCTTCAGGACTAGGATATGTACATGCTGAAAATACATTCTTTTTGTGATTTTTCGAAAAATGTTCCAGGCTGTTAAATCTCAATTTAAGCGGTCAAGATTAACACTGATTTTTATTGAAAATCTCTCGGGATTTTGTTCCTGACGTAGTTTAAGGTCTTCGGACCAAAACTTTGTACAAAAGAGTGCTGGAAATGTGTGTGTGTGTGTGTGTGTGTGTGTGTGTGTGTGTGTGTGTGTGTGTGTATTTGTAATTTTTTGAAAAATGTCCGGTGCTGTCGGATCTTGACTTGAGCAATCAAGACCGATGTCGATTTTTATTGAAAATCTCTCGGGATGTCGGTCCCGACGTAGTTTAAGGTCTTCGGACCAAACTTATATACAAGCGATGCTGGAAATCACATTTTTTGTTTTTTTTTTTTTTTTAGAAAATATCCGGAGTCATCAGGTCTTGATGAAGACCGATGCTGGTTTTTATTGAAAATCTCTCGGAATGCCGATCCCGACGTAGTTTAAGGTCTTCGGACCCAAAATATGTACAAGCAGGGCAAACACTTTTTTTTTAATTTTTGGAAAATGTCCGGTGTCAGCAGATCTTGATTCGAACGATCCAGACTGCTACTGGTTTTTATTTAAAAAGTCCTTCGGGATCTTGATCCCGACGTAGTTTAAGGTCTTCGGACCAATGATTTTTAGGGTCGGGCATACTTACCTTGCTTTGTTTAGCTTTTGATAGGGCTGATTGTGATTCGAATGGTCTGGATTGCTTGAGTGGGCCATGTGGGCCCTTTCCAAACTTCAGCTTTACTTTGGAGCACTTATCCTTGATGTTTTGTGAGGCTACGAAGGCTTTTTATGGGGTGGATGATGACTTGAACGGCTCAGATGGCTTGATTTGGCCTTGCGGGCCCACTTGATGATCAGATCTTGGGTTTTGGCTCTCTTTTTAATGATCAAGCCTTTGATCTTGCTATTTGATGGCTCATTTAAGCTTCTCCATAGTTTGAATCGTGATGATCTAGTCTTTGAATGACTCAGATTGCTTGTGGGCCCCTCTTGGTCAATTTTCCTTCTCTTTGACTTGATCAGGCCCATGTTGGCCGCATGACTTCCTGATTGGATAGGTGGGGTACCTTCCAAATGATTCTGATCAACCTCAAACGAAATCTAGAGTGGATTGGACCCTTGGGCGGCTCTCAGGGTGCCATCTGCTGATGTGGACTGTCAGCCTCACCTACCAACGACTATGGAGCCAATCCCGCGGAGAGAGAGGGAACGCGTCCGTACGGGCGGCCCACAGAGGGCCTCCCAGGACTCGCCTCTTGTGCGGCCTGGGCTGGCCCTGGTTCAGACAGTGAGAACATTTGCTGTCTCCCTCATTCCTGTACCTGATTTTTCGATCCGGCCATGAATCTCCTCCTTGTCTCTTCTTTCCTTCTCTTTTTGTCCTCTTCTTGGTTTGTCCTTTCTCAAGCAATGGATGGTGAAGATTTAGGGGCTGTGGGGGCTGTCCATTATGGGTCCCACACTTCAGATTTTCAATGGAGCTTAATGGAGGAGAGATGCCTTTGATAGATGGAGCAGATGGGGCATTGAAAATGGGAGTAGATGAAGGCATGAATGTGGTGGTTGGAGAGGCTTTGAATGCCCCCATTAATGGTGGCATGGCTGGATTTTCATATTTAAATGGGGCCTTGGATGTTAGGACTTTTGATGGTAGAGATAGGGCCTTGATGGACATTGATGGGCTGATCTTGGACTTCCTTTTGGTACCTGTGAGGAGAGAAAGCACTTTAGCACAAGTGTTGAAGTATAGAAGCAGGGGGAGAGATACTTACCTTTTGGGGAAGATGACTAGGAGAAAGGCACTCACGGAAGGTATCCCATTAGTTGACTGGATGTTTACTTTGAAAGCCTTGTAAGATTTTTTTTTTTTTTTTTTTTTGCATATATGCGAATAATGAAAAATGATTTTTTTTTTGTGGAAAATATATGCAAATCATGAAGTAAAAATTTGTGTCAAGTGCTTATCTGTCTGTGCGTGATTTGGACTTGTGCTTTTAGATGTAGGAATCAGAATATTTGACTCAGCCTGATGTCATACTCGATTTTCTTCATTATTCACCAAGGGTCCTGGTCCCCTTAAGATAATGCGCAATAGTATCCTGCCCCTAGAATTTGGGCAGATCTTAAAAGAATTCTTGACTCATAGCCAGCATCCTTGCTTCCATTAAATCTTCATGTTGCTTGGATCTCTCATGCACCTGTTTTTTTTTTCTTTTCTTTTCTTAGCCATTATTACCCGCAACGCCCTTTCGGGTTTTCGTTGTGTCCGGCTTGCCCGTCATTTTTGCCCGTGGCGCCCTTTCGGGTTTTCACCACGTCCCGGGTATTTGATCTTGCCTGCCCCTTGACAGCTATGCTGTTTTTACCCTCAGCGCCCTTTCGGGTTTTCACCAAGTCCGCTGTGTGCCCACTGTTTTTACTCGGAGCGCCCTTTCGGGTTTTCACTCCGCCCTCTTTGTTTAAGCACACATCTTTTTTTTTGTACTTTTTTTTTGGATAACTGCGGCGACCAGAGGTCAGGAATCCGTCGTTGCCGGCCGATGGTAACCTTTCAGCCCTTATCTTAAGTTACAATGGCAGAGCTGTCGGCCTTAGCTAGATACCCTTCTGAGGTGGATGGATGGATAGATGTGTTTCTTTTGGATCGATTTTTTCTTTCTCTTTCTTTCTTTCTTTCTTTCTTTCTTCTTCTTCTTCTCTTTTTTTTTTGTGGGTTGTGTGCCCCTTTTTTTTTTTTTTGCTCTATTCTTTTTTTTTCTCTTTTTTTTTTTTTTTTTGCTTTTGAACCCTTTATTTGGAACACTTATTGGTGGACGGGAAGAGATTCTCAGAGGTCTAAGCCTTGACCTCTTGACTTCAGCTCTACTAGTGTAACTCTTGATAAGGTTGGATTGGCTTACCTGTGAGAGATTTTAATGTTTTCGGCGTTGATTGGCTCTGGAAGATCCTTACCCCTCAGGCTGGTGAGTTGAACAGTGCCTCCCAGAAGAAATTCACTGATTCTTGGGGCTTACCCCTTGAGTTTGATAAATG
This sequence comes from Liriodendron chinense, assembly GCA_003013855.2. Lineage (NCBI taxonomy): Eukaryota > Viridiplantae > Streptophyta > Magnoliopsida > Magnoliales > Magnoliaceae > Liriodendron > Liriodendron chinense. The sequence continues at coordinate 1,588,626 of ML058572.1, forward strand.
CAGCAGTGCTTGTTGTAAACCCGATATGACTTTTCTTTCTTTGGCTTCATTCTTCATCAGCACCCACGGTGACATGATTTTGACTCGAACTCATAGGTTTGTCTTCTGATTTTAAGCTTCTTGAGGAACTCCTCCATCCTTAGATTTCGAAGGACATCCCATTGCCAATGTTGATAGCATGTGGGAACCCTTAACAATTGATGATGTCATTCTTCATGAGAATTATTGCGCGAGATCAGAATGTTACCTCCTTCCTTTTTGTGAAGTAATCAATTGTTAGATGATGCCGAGTTGATCTTTCCGTTGATGTATACCTCATACCGGGAATAGCTGGAGCATTGTCAGGTTGGAGCGCACACATGGATTCGATGTGCATGCTGCTGACACTTGAAGTATTTGCTGACATATTGGCAACAATCTTGTTTTCATTGAGCTGCGAGATTTCTCTGATCATTCATTTGGTCGCATACTCTAGCATGGAATGTAAGCATAGTCTTTGTAGCATCTCCTTGATATGCTTGATGAGTTTTTGATCAAGTCTGGATAAGTCTTCATAGGACGTAAGATTGGGAAGTCATGACTTCAAAAATTTAATCATTCTCTGCTTATTTTTCAGGGACAAGGATTCTTAATGCACACTTCCTTATGGGTCTCAGGAGATCCTAAGTTTATAATTTTGAAAATTTTTTAAGATGACATCGGCTTTTGGCTCGAACTTTCGAGGAGACCCTCTAAGTTTGGGAGTCAGCTCATCATTTTCCTCATCATTGGCTCTATTCAAACCCCTAACTTTGAAGTCCAACTCTAGATTGAAATCACATGAATCAACTTCATACTCAAGTGCTTTGACAGACAGACTTGACACTTTATTGAAAAAGATTTCTAAAAACTTTTTTTTTCAAAGATTTTCTGGTTTTTTGGAATTTTGTGAATATCTGGATTTTTTTGAACTTTTTGGACTTTCTGAAATTTTGAAATTTTTTTTTTGAAATATTTGGTGTTTTAGGTTTTTGAATCTTTTGATTTTTTTTTTTTTTGAATTTTTTTTTTCTAAAGGAACCGAGCAAGATGGCGATGTGAACCAGGTGTTGCCTGATTCGGCTTGGGGAGCCGAGCACTATCGACTTTTATTGGCCATCATGGGGACTTACAAACCTGTTACTGCCCTACACTCCTTCCCCTCAGGAGGAAGGGCCAGAAGGATCAGTAGGCCAATCCTCATCGTTGCGCCCAAACATCATGATATATCTGGAATTGGGCTCCGAGTCGGTGTCGAATGCGATTTCTCCTGGCTCATCCCTAGTGTATTGCAGCTCTTCGGGTTCATCTGGTTGAGGTGGGACCAGTACGGTAGTCCAGTCGATCAGGGAAAATTTCTGCCCCTTGCTTGAGTCTTCTTTGGGCAACTCTATCAGACTCAATCTGCTCGCTTGATCATCGAAGGTGGAATCCAGCCCATCATCAGGATAGATAATCCTTGCGTTGATGAACTGGATTGGTGTGCAGATGCAGAGATTGCCTTCTCCTTGAAGACCCCGTCTTCTTCTGATACTTTTGTGCTTTGGTTTCCTAATCCGAGTAGGCCGATATCGCAATCTTTCTCTACCCACATTCTCTTGAACTCCCATGATTCGGGTCGGGTCTTGATATTCAAGCTGATAGTAGAAGGTTTGACGCTCGGCAGGGAGGAAGACATAGTTCGATTCGATGGGACATGCGCGAGGGAAGTAATTTGCATTGTGATGGTGTGAAACCTCCCCATTAGAGCGTTGTACGTCCATGGCTGGGATGGTAGGCTCTCAGAGGTTGGATGCTTCTACCATGGAAAATTGTCCGGGATCGGTAATGATAGTGATCGCCCTATCTCCGAAGATGTGCTTGACCCTTTGGTGAAGATTTGAAGAGATGACACCGATTCTATGAAACCAAGTCCGATCGGAAAGGAGATGGAATGAAGCTGAGATGTCTGAGACCTGAAGAGTGATGGTTGATGTTTTTGGATCGATCAGAACCTGGACATCAATCTCCCCTTCGACCTCCTCGATAGTGGCCACATAATTGAAGCTGGGCCCCAATTTTGCTAGGGCATGTGGCATGCTGTCTAAGGAAGGGTCTTCTTCTTGGAGGATGATGGCCGAAGTAGAAACTGAATAGACAAGTGCGGCGGGCAAGTTGTGCCCCTGATTGCTTGATGGAGATATGGGTAGGCTTTGCCCCTAGTCAGCTGGAGTGGGCCAGCTGTGCCCCTTACTAACTATTGCTGAGACGGGCAGGTTGTGCCCCTAGTTGATTGATGCTGAGATTGGTAGGGTTTGCCCTTGGCTCAAACTGAGCAGACCATGCCCTTGGTTTGCTGATGCTGTGCTAGGGAGATTGTCTCCTTGGTTGTCTGAGATGGGCTGAATGTGCCCATGGTTAGAAATGGGTGCGAAGAATGAATCGATTGAAGGTGCCCCTTGCATGATGATGGACTCTGGGATCGAAATAGTTGAGGATGCCCCTTGCAGGATGAGAGGTTCGAACTCTGAACCAGAGTCGATGGCACGGATGAACTGAAGAGGAGGCTCTTCTTGGCTGATGAAAGCTGGATAGGCAGGAAGTGCCCCTTGCATTGCAGAGACTGGGTCGACTGAAGATGCCCCTTGCAGGATGAGGGGTTCTAAAACCGAACTGGTTAGGGGTGCCCCTTGCCAACCTTTATTAGGGAACTGTGAGTTCCATTTTGACTGTTGCTATTGCTGTGGTTGTCCGTGCTGAGGGAGGAATAGTGCACCTTCAGTAGATGCGACAAGGTCATCTTCTTCTATTGGATGGGGGATGAGGACACTTCCATTATCATTCTCGTATTCAGTAGGCTCTTCTTCCATTGTCGGTTGTATAAGAGAGGCTTGATAAGGCCACCAAGGGGAGATCATCCCAGCCCTTATTCCGCCTTCGACTTGTTCCCCGGCGCAGATGAGTTGGGTGAAGTTCGCATATGGATGTGAGACAAGGTATCCAGAGATACCTGGATTTGCCGAGTGGACGATCATGGAGATTTGCTCCTCGTCGTCGATGGGAGTCTTCATTCTAGCGGCCATGGCCCGCCACCGTCCGACGTAAGCTGACAATGTTTCGTCACTTCTTTACCTGAGAGCTGCGAGGTCCGCTCTCCTGGGTGCCATGTTAAGATTGTATGCGAACCTGTCGACGAAAGCCTGGGAGAGTTGCTCCCAAGTCCTGATGCGATGATAGTCCAATGATGTGTACCAGTCTAGGGCATCGTCTTTCAGGGACTTTTGGAACAGACGGATCAACGCTCCGTCATTGCTTGCCACAGCATCTAGCTCACCACAAAATGATCTCAAGTGATCTATAGGACACCCTGTCCCATCATATCTTTTAAATTTTGGTACCTGAAAGCCTTGAGGTACCATTGCATCTGGAAAGGGACAGAGGTCCCTGAACTTAGTGGATGGAAGATCCACCCCTTGCTGCGTCTGTAACTTTCTCTTCATCTCTTGCATCTGCTCTCGGAGTTGTTCGATTTTAGATGGACCAGATGAGGGAGATCTTGCCCCTTGCCAGGACTGAGATGGCCCCCTTTCATAATAATTGGTGTCATTGATGCTCCTATGATTCTTGCTTGAAGGAGGTTGGGCCTGGTAATTACTCCCATTGTAAGGACTTTGGACTGGAGCTGAGAAGGGAGGCTGTAAGGAAACCTGAAAATGGCTCCTGTTTACAGGAGGATACTGGAAGAAATGCCCTGAGGTCGAGGGTTGTTCTGATTGAAGGCCCCTGTTAAGAGGGTATCGAAAGTCCTGAGTGATCCCTGGCGGTTGTGGTTGGGATGAACTGGAGGCCGGGAGTGCCTTTGATGTTTGTCGAGGTTGTTGAACTGGACCAGCTTGATTGCTGGCTGCTGAAACCTGGGCTTCTGTGAATCGGAGAAGCATTTCCTGCATGGCCTTCATGCTTTGTTGTAGCTCTTGGATGCCAGGAATTGACATGGATTCTCTCAAGTTTAACTGTGGAGAGGAAGCCTCAGGTATTTCAAGGGCAGGGAATGGGAGAGCCATGTCGGTTTTGTATTGGACGTGGCAGGGTGATTTGGTTTGGAGGAGTAATGGTGGGGAAGTATGCTCTACTCTCTTTTTGGGTTTTGGGGTTTTCTTTTTTTTGGGTTTTGGGTAGAATGCTATGCAGATGAGATTGTATGAGGACTAATGACTTTTAAGTATGGGAAGGATTCTATTTTTCAAGTTGGATCATAACTAGTGGGACTAGCTCTTCCCCAGCGGAGTCGCCATTCTGTGGACCCTCGCCATTCCGCGCTCCCACACAACGTTCTCGTCCCTTTCCTTTCGGGAAAAGAAGGAGAGGATGAGTGAGTGCGAATCGCCGTTTGTGCCACTGGATTGCCTCGTTCTCGAGGGCTTTGTTTGGTAGTCGTTTTTAAGCTGGATGTGTTTAGATGAGTTTATATAAGACCAGAGTCGCCACTAGCCAGTTATTTCGAATCTACAGTCGGCTAGACCCCGTAGAAACGTTAGAGAAGGGGATCCAAAGATTCATTCCTCTAAAATGACTCCTATTGATCTGCGGCCAGAGATTCGAGGTAAGGGATTACGGTTACAGGGTGGGAAGAGGTTAAGCACCCCACACACTGCCCGTACCGAAGTACGGTCTCTACTTCACAGAATCGAACTAACACTTGAAAGTCTGTTTTAATCCTCGTACATTCTCATAGATGACATGATGCATGAATGCAGGTCTGAACAGTAAGAGTTTCTGATGGGCAGGTTCCACTAACAGACAAGCCCAGAGCATACGCTCGAACTGACAGGTGCTTTATGCGGAATGCATGCTGTGTGTTTGAATGATCAAAGTGCTTGTAGTGATATATACATGAATGCAGGTCTGAATAATAAGAGTTTCTGATGGGCAGGTTCCACTAACAAGTAAGCTCAGAGCATACGCTCGAACTAACAAGTGCTTTATGCAAGATGCATGTCGTGTGCTTGAATGATCAAAGTGCTTATAGTGAAGCAGGGGGGTTGGGAGAAAAGTAAATGTTGCACTTATGCTAGATGCGAATGAGATGATGCTAGTGAGGAACAGCTAGATGGACGGAGGTGTCGCAAGGATTGGCTTCGAGTGGCTGGATCAAGACTTGGATGGCTTGGGAGACTTGGACCAGTGGTCAGGCCGAGCTGGACCAGGGTTAGACTCTTCTCACTCGGGCTCTCCTTGGTGGAGGAATGGGCTAAAGGATGGAGAGGTGGACTCAAAGCTCTCGGACTGAAGAGGGTAAGTGGTTGTTGAAATGGGAAGAGACTAGGGGTATTTATAGCATTGGAGAGTAGCAGTTTGTGTAAATAGACCGCCCGTACGGACGGTCCTCGATTTCCAGCACGTGGTAAGGTCATGTCTCGGGGCTGTTGTTTTGACTCAGTGGGTTGACTCGGTGAGTTGACTCGGTGATTTGACTCGGCGGGTTGACTCGGCGGGTTGACTCGGTGTTTTAACTCAGCGGGTCGACTCAGCGGGTTGACTCAATGGGTTAACTCAGCAGGTTGACTTAGTGAGTTTGACTTTTTTATGATTTTTTGACTGGTTTTTCTTATGGGGGTTTTTCAGGCTGATGTTTAGGGGCGGGTTGACTGGGTTCAGGCTTGAGTTAGGCTATGGATTGGGGCTTATAAGGGTGAGTTTGGCTGAGTTTAGACTTGGGATTTGGGGGTATGGTCCTCCATTCATCCAGCTATCTCTACCAACAGTGTAGCCGAAGGTGGGGTGTCTACAGTGTGGTTGGTTGCATGCATTGTGATTGCATTGTGTTGCTTGTTTGATTCAATTTGCTGCTTGTGTTCGACTTTGCTTCCGCTGCCAGCCCTCCTATCCCAACAATATTAAATGTCAATTTCTCTTCTAATATTTGCGTAATAGAAATACTCTATAAAAAAAGCCACAGTTATATATATATATATATATATATATATATATATATATATATATATATATATATATATATATATATATATATATATATATATATATATATAGTTTGGTTTCCAATTGAATGCTAGTGTTATATGCATCTAGTTAACCCAACCCGACCCGACCCGACCCGATTTAATTTGGGTTGGGTAAGGGTTGGGAAAATTCAACCCGAATTCAATTTAGGTCGGGTTAGGGTTGAGGTGGAAACGACCCGACCCGACCCATTGCCACCTCTAATGCAACCCATGGCTTTGTTCTCCAAACTACGAATCCATTTTCCAATATGCCCCGAATTGAAAGATTACAGCCACTCATCTTGGGACATTTTCAATTGAAGGTAGAAACTTCATGTTATGAGCAATTCGAATCTCCCATGCAACTTGGTGCACTCAGTGAACCATTTGCAATCTAGATAATCTAGTAGCAATATAAGAACCACTTTATCAATGTGTAACAGGCCCTAAAATGCCTTAAAAGTTGTCAACGGTCTGACAAGGCCTAATATTGGACATGACTCGCACAACATTTACAAAAATCTATAGTTTAGCCGCGAATTGGGTACTACTCCACTAGACCTAACTAGAGATCGACGGCCCTGTCAGGAGCTCTGTTGGGGCCACCATGATATATGTGTATGTTTTACCCAAGCCATCACTTCATTACGAAAGATCATGTTAGGGCATGAGCCCAAAAACGAGGTTGATCAAAGGCTCGAGTGGACCACACCACAAGAAGCAGTGGCGATAATGAAAACAATGGACTAGTCATGGACCATTGATCCATTGCCTAATGTAGAGATACCTTGATGACCTCTGGTTTGACTTTCATTGCACCATTCTCAGATTCAGAGAGATGGACTTTACCTTGATTATGAATCTGAAATAGATCTAGTCGATGAATCGAAGTAGACTTGAGAGGAGTCTTCACGAGGAAATATTATTAGGGAGCGGTATTTCAAGGGTGTCTCTAATTGTAAAGAATAATTTGCTTATGGCATTTCTTAAACTTCAAGGGACTAGCAATCATTGGACGTTGTGAAGTTGACCATGTTGATGTGTGTTGAGAATTTAGTTGTTGGAATGCTTGGGAAGAACAGGTGTGTAGATGAATATATAAATTTAGTAAATAATTTAAATAATTTTGATAGTTACCCTTGGGGGGAGTGTGGGGTACCAGATATTAAAAGAAAAAATCAGTACTGTAATTAAAACACACTATCCAAACTCATATAAATTCTGTGAATGCCCATTCGCTCTACAAGTAATTCTTTTTTACTGTGAGGTTTCACAAACTATTATTTTCTAGATTTCGTTGCCACTATACTATGCATTATATTAATTCTTCTTGTTTCCCTCATTCAACAGGTTTAGGCATATGAGGTTTACCTCAACGTATGCAATCCGAGAGGCTAGGCCACCAGACGAAGTAGTTCTATCAGAATTCCATAACTTTTAAATTGAATTACGACTAAAATGGCAAAATGTTGAGGCCTATCAAAAGTCTTTAAGAATGTACGAGTAAGTTAGAATATTAGTTATTGGTTTGTTCGTTGTGTATTATCATGCTCATTGTTTCTGACATTACATAGATGTTGTTGCAAATTAAAATCAGCGGCGAACCGATTCCAACTGTAGTTGAGGAAAAATCTATCGTCGTTAGTGAAGTTCACACATTTTTTATCGAAAAGGAGGAGTTGTGGAAGGAGAGTAGTAAGAAGAAGATGGATCAGGAGGATATTATGGGAACGAAAGATGAGGACTAGAAGGGGAGGAGTAAAATGAAGATGGACAAGGAGGAGGGTATGGGAAAGAAATATGAGGGGATGAAAGAGGTGGGGAAAGAGAGCAGTAAGAAGAAGATGGATATAGAGGGGGAGATGGGAAAGGAAGAGGATAGGAAGCGAGAGGTGGGGGAAGGTAAGAGTAAGAGGAAGATGGATAAGGAGGAAGAGAAGGAAATGGGGGAAGAGAGGATTGCAAAGAAGAGGATGAATGATGAGGAGGAGACTGCAAAAGAAGATGATGGGAGGAGAGAGATGGAGGAGAGAGGTGTCCATTGAATTTTAGGGTCAGATGAGAATAATGAACTTCAAATTGAAGATGTTATCAAATAGGGTTGCATAATATGCAACAGAAGTGGCCAATGTGAGAGAAGAGAATAGGAGATTGTGTGATGAAGTAATCCTTCTAAGGATGAGTTGGAGGCGATTAAGGTACTTTAATTTTCAATTATTACCATGCGCAAGTTTAATTTCTTGCGATCACTAACCAATATATGTGATGTGCATACACAGTGTGCGTGAAACGACACAGGGGGCAAGCACACAAGTCTAGCCCTCTCCAGCTGATGAGTCAGGGACCCACTCTGCATCACCAGATCAGGTGGGGGACCAAGCCGATTACTTGGATGGGTCAAGGGCCACCTCGCACATGCAAAAGGGGGGGGGGGGGGGGGGGGGGGGGGGGGGGGGGGGGCAAGCCCAATGATCTCCATGAGTCGAGGGCCCACTTCGTTAGAGCTGTGGATATGTAGTCGTTTATGACACCTTCCATCTTCCGCATGGAGTAATAGATGCTTATAAGGTGAGGACCAAACACGACATAAAAGTTGTGGGTATTAACCTGTATATGGAATTTTTTACTCATCGACATAAAAAATATACTCAAGTGTATGGTCAAGACTACATGTTTATGACTATATTTTATTTAGTAATGTCCATAAAAATAATATGCTCATTTAACTTATATCATGGCTATTTAACTTACGTTATTTTAATTCATAAGTGACTTGAAGTTTTAAGGAAGATGCTGACAACATATACGAATATGGTGCCAGAGAGTATCAAAACAGAAATGATATACATAAAAAGTCTATTAATCATCAAATTTTGGCTCTTGCTAAAGGCTTTTGCTTAAAAAGAAAATATGGCAATACCATTGCATAACTCCGTCATTAACTTCTACTTGACTTAGTATTGTAAGTCTTGTTTGCTTTAGATGTACTTATAATACTTCTTATGTATTTTGTAAGTATACTTCCCACTGAATGGTCAAAGGCAACATTGGTTTTTTGTAGTCATATACTCTAAGAGAAGGTGAGTTTGATTGCTTGGTAGATATCATGACAATTGGAATGAAAAGTACAATGAGTTTGTAAAGAGATTTATAGAGGGATTAGTGTAAGTACATCTGTTTGTTAATAACATGTGTCTGTGTGTCTTGAGGCTATTGAGCCCCCATTGGAAGACATTAAAAAATCGAGGACTTGAAAACTTGCAACATCAAGGTTTGAAGATACAGGAAAACTTAAAGTGCCCTGGTGAAACTTGCTTTAGACCCCTTAAGTTTCAAAATAACCTACCTCTAAGATGATTCATGTTAATAGGAAAACCTTGAGACATCATCCCAAGCCTTAGGAGTCTTAATTGAACATGATCAGATAGGATTTAAGAGGCTCAAAACTATTTTTAAATAGAAACCCAAAACAATAAAACTCTAGAAACTGTCGATCGAATCAACAATCCATTTATCAGAGTTGATCAATCGAAGATGGCTAAAAGTGTCCAACATGCTAAATAAGAAAATCTTGAAATAATTCAATCGATCGATAACTAGCCATTATAGATCCATTAGAGCTTTGTCTCTATATATTTAGCATCTGGATATTTGAGTAGAAGATGTTCTTTGGTGATTTAAAAGCCTTATTGCATTCCAAGCTTTCCCAACACTTGTAGGTTATCACCCAAAGAGATCCATGTCTTCCTTCTTGTGATTCATCACTCTAAAGAGTATTCAAAGCTACTTTTAAGGAAGAAGATGATATCTTGCATTCTCTAGAGAATAAACATTAAATATATTGGTAAACCATTTGTCTATCAACCTTTAGAATACCTATCTAGGTGAATTCCTAAATTAAAACAAACTAGGCCATTAGTTGTAAGAGATTCAACCAACCCATCTCTCCCATTACCTTGGCACTTCATAGGTACATCATCAAGGCAGTTGATCGTTTGCAACTGAAGAAGATCTACATAAAAGTTCGGGGGAGTAAAAGAGAAGTTAATTTAAGTGCGAAGAAGCATTGATCAGGCATCTTAAGAAGGCACATCAAAGGGACTAAATCAAATAAATAAGGTTGTTATTATAGAATCCATCGAGTTTGTAACCCAAACTCAAATAGGTTCTTGTGTAGGACCGTCTCTGACGGGAGTATACATAAGTCCTCGTGTAGGACCGTCATCGGACATGGGTGTATATGCTTTAGTCTCTATGGGAGCCTCTTACAGAAGTGTATGTAGGACTTTAGATTAAAACTGTAGAAGTTATTGATGAGCCTATAAAAAACATTTAAAGTCTTTGCTTTTTAGCTACCATCTCGGCTATAATGACCTTATAATTAGGGTTATAGTAGTACGTCCCTGTCGACGCATTCTTTTGCGTCGACCCTTCCTGAAGAAGGTCTTCAAATCTAGACACCTTTCTGGTTAATTCATATAAGTCTATGAACTTTGTCCCGATAAACTTCTTTTGGAGTTTGAATTTCAGGCCGTCTTATGCAAGCTACATGAATTCAGCTTCTGGAACTACCACTTTACACCGGCTCTTAGCTCTTTTTAACTAGGCGATATACGTTTCGCACAATTCTCCTAGCAGTTGCCAGAAATGTGAAAGGTTTACCATAGTCATTTTCCTCTTGTCTTATAAAAGAATTGAGTATGGAATTTCTCTTCCATCTCCTGCCAACTTTGTATAGAATTTGGTGGCATATTAGAGTACCAGGTAAATGTGACTGCTATCAAAGAATGATCGAACAATTGTAGCTTGTAGTCATTATTGGCTAATTTTCCGCATTGCATAGTGAATTGACCTATATGTTCTATTGTCGAATGACCAGGACATCCTGAAAATAATGCAAACTCTGACTGATAGTTCATCTGCAACGGGTTTTGTCGGTCGACCCATTGAGGATAAGGTCCATGATAAACTGGGGTAGTAGTGCAACCAAGAATTTAACTCGATACTTCTTGAACATTTGCATTATTTAATCATGACCTGGTTGTTGGGGTTCTGCTGCTGGTGGCAGCTCCTGGCCAATCGGGTGAGGCTCACCCTGATAAGGTCCAGCATAGTATGGTGGATTCTTAAAGGGAAGCGGTCCCCTAAGTATTGTGTTATTCCGGATTTTCGGCCTGTGTGCGAAGTTCCTAGCCTCTTGCTCGAGTGGCCTGAAGTCTGCGAGCAGAGGGGCATTCCACATATTTAGCATCGGAATAGGGTGAACATTTGTTGCGGAGGTGGTGCTGGTATTTACTGTGCCGGATTTTCAAAAGAACTTGCCTTAACATTCTGTAGGGGTGACATCTATGCTGCTTGTGCCCTTTTAGCAGCCACCAAGGCTATCAACCGATTCATGCTTTCTGTTTAGGTGGCCATCCACCTACTAAAGTTTTTCCACTCGAGGCGAGATTGCTCGACCATCACACGTGATAGCTTAGCTTGAGATCTCTCCCGTTCTAAAATATGCTGGATAGGCATTTGCATATCGCGAATTCCAGATGATATCTTCTTCAAGGGATTAGTTTGTGACAATGATGCCCCTTCTGGGTTAGGCATATTCGGATCATTCAATTTTAATGTATAATAGGTCCGTTCCATCTGTACCTCCTCGATGGGGAAACTGGAATAGGTGTCGTGGGCTCGTTGGTTGCAGTTGTTCCACCACCCATTTGACTCATTTTCTTTTTTCTTTCCAATTTAAATTACTTCGGCACATCCATTTGAACAGGGTTTTACCATGCGTACCAAAAATGTTGCTCACTATTTTTGGTCACACATGCTAGACGTGTGCGGGCGTGTTAGAACCGACTATGCGGCTCGATTCCAACCGAACAACTTTGACCCTAAGCACCAAGATAAGCAGATACGTCAGAATTGATTATATATGACCGAGATCTGTGAAGATCGGCCACCTATTTAGCTACTCGTAGTATGTTGTTTGCACTTAATCAGGTGATTATCGGAGGGTAGGGTTCATCCTCTGAAGATACACCTCTACCTTCTATATGAAAAGACTTTAAAAAAAAAGAAAAAAAAAAGGAATGCTTACAATCGGTCGCAAAGAACAACTGTAGAACGTCTTTCTGAATGAAGAACTTGATGAATATTGAACTAAGTCCGATGTATGAGCATAAACTTAAGTTACAGCTAAAGAATTAAAACTACTCCTGGTGACAGGATTAAGCTATTGATTAAGCTAAGGTAAATGACAGAGTTATGTGAAGGAACATAGAGTAATTTTGAAAGATAAGTTGATTGGATTTGGTTGATTGTTGTTGTTGGTGTTTGGACCCTTTCTTCTACTGCTCTGCTTTACTTTTATAGCTTTTAAAGATCCTCCAAAAACTTTTGATGGTTATAGCAACTGTCCCAGCATGATCTACTCTCGATATGCTTGCTCCCTTGTGCCTCTCTCTAATTTGCCGATACTCCGCTTGGTCATGTATAATGTGGCTTATTCGATGATCACCAGCTGTATTTCCACAAAATCAGCTCAATCATTTTCTTTGACACCATACGCTTTGCTTTTTACCGTGTAGCAACCTGCATCCTCTTCTCATTAGATATCTCAAGTACAGCCAAAGAGGGGTAGAACAAGGGAAAAAGGCATTGAATAGTAAGAGGGAGTTTGGCTGATTGTGAATGTGCAGGAAGAAAGGAAAAACAGCCACCCTGATTAGATAGTCCCAGCCAATTAATTGATGATGTGCAAATGGACACTGCTGACATTCAGGGAAAAGGGCATCATGGATGTTTTTGTTAATGGAAAATCTATAATTGAGGCCAAGGAACGGAATGGGTGACCTAGGTCAGAATGATGCATATATGTCAAATGACATGGATGTACAATTACTACCATGTCGGCTACGAGCCTAAGACATGGATCAGCATCCTCTGCCTGGACATGGGGCCCATGATTTGAAAAGTCTGCCTGGAAATGGGGCCCGTGATTTGAAAAGTGGGGCGCATGATTTGAAAAGTCTGCCTGAACATGGCGCCGTGATTTGAAACATGGGGCCCATGATTTGAAAAGTCTGCCTTAACATGGGGCCCATGATTTGAAAAGTCCTTATTATTAGCATGTACAATTACAGCATACATGCAACCCACGATTTAGTAAAAGTCATCTAGTGAGTTTTCATGCATATTGATTGGATTTGATAATGGTGGTACCCATATTATCAAAGGCTCAGAGCTCAAGCCAACCATCTAACAAACCAGATCATCTAATATTGGTGGCGCCCACGTTATGAGCAGTTAGGATCTCAGATGGACGTGCTAAATTAATTTGCTCAGTACTGCTCCATCTGGCGCCCACGTTATGAGCAGTAACTTGGTGCACATGCCACAACTTGTCGTGGGTCAGACAAGGCCTTTTTTTTTTTGGGGGGGGGTTAGTCATGAAACGCACTCACCCATTAGGTTAGAGTGTCTCCTTAGCTCTTGAACATGAGACCTACCGTTGAAACGCCTAGGTATCTTCCAAATTAGCAAGACAGCCTAATATTGATTTAAAATTTTGAAAAGAAACAGGGAAGTGACTAATCATACAGCTGAACGGGGAGGGTGATGTGTGTCAAAATGGAATGGTATTAACAACCAATAGAGAAATATTTTGATACTCATGGCAAAGGGTGATGGATGATATGCATGCAGTTAGAAATTATTTTGAGATTGTATATGCGGAATATTACTAAAAATAAACTGTCCAAATTATAGGTAACAGTGTAGATGTATATTGTAAAAAAAATATTACTCTTATATGGTTATTTAGTTGTTAGATTTTGTACGGTTAAAAATGAACAATATTCAATGCTCCTATTCATAAAAACAAGTGTCTACAAATAATTAGCTCCCTTAATCAGAGACTTATCCAGTGATTATAAATCTGAGACCTGCTGTTGAAATGCCTGAGTGTCTTCCATCTGGGCTAGCAGGCGAGACACATCTAGAAATCTATTTGGGGGTTATCATATGGAATGATGATGTTAAAGTGGGGTGTGTGTGTGTCTATATATATATATATATATATATATATATATATATATATATATATATATATATATTCACGCCTTGTAGCCTCCACAACAAGGAAGATCCTGGAAAAGAGCAGTGGCCCGCAAATGGAGAATAAAGAAAGACGACACCACGACTCATTGGACCACACTACACAAAATAGTGGAGATTGAATGCCCCATTAGAAACTTTGGTCTGGATGATATTTGTGCCTGTAGTTTATCTAAGTGGTAATAAATCTAGAACAGTTTGGATAGCATGTAAATATCGTGGTCAGCTTCAGGAATGTTTCACTGCTCTGTTTTGTGTGGCTCACATAAGTTTTGAATTTGCTTTTGGAAAGCTGAGAGAGGAAGCGGATTTGTCATGGCATCTCTGTGGGCCCCACACAATTCCCGACTTCAGGAACTTGGAACGGTCAATCCGTGTCGCGTAGACTTACTCCCGAGTCTTCGCTAGTGGCCACATAGACTTTCCTCCCATCTTAGTTGCACCATTTAAAAATAGTGGTGATCATCCATCTTGCATGTGGCACTGATCTACAGATATCCAGACCGTCCAAATTTTTGTTCCCATTGTGGATGAAGCATATATCTAAAATCACACGTACGAATCAAGAAAATTCTGACCATCCAATTTATGTCTACCAAATAGATGGTTAAAAGTAAAATAGGGAGTGATCCAAATTCAAATTAAAAAAAAAAAAAAAAAAAAAAAAAAAAAACACGGAAGGTTAATGTTCTCCTTTAAGTGAAATTGGTCGGTTATGATCCATCTATAGTTGGGCCTGGTTCCACAGGGCTATGCCAACCGTTAATTTTTAAAAGGTGCAAACTAACACATTCATGTTTTGCTACTTTTCTTCATTTCAAAGAGACTGAAGAGCAAAACACAAAAGAGGAAGGGTAGGAAGGAGAGAGATTGTTTGAGGAGAAAAACCTTAATACTAGGTCAGCTAATGGATAATATACAGACAGTTAGGACTACTTAAAAATTGAATGAGTGGCATACAAGTAAATTATATTAATTATAATATTCTCCCATGTTTGAATATATGTATATTCGTGGCTTTTTAAAGCCAACTCGTGCATGTAACACTGCTCATCTGTGCTTAGTCATACGTGTCATTTTAGCCTATTTGTATGAGATCTGATCCGTTCATCTATATTTTTAAAATTGTTAAATCTGAAAAGATAAATTTCAGGCTGTTTCACTCAATAGATAAGCTAGCTACAACTTACAAAATAATGTGAGAGTTAGATAATTGTTTCTAACCATCCATTTGTTTGTATCTTCAGACCCACCTGAGGACTGAAATTGCCTTACTTTTAGACAGAAAGACTCAAAATATATAACCCATCTAACAGAAAGCTCTGATCAGACACATGCGTATCTATATTGGCACGTGTGACTGCGATTGTATAGATAGACCTCAACTTCTGTATGTATAAACAAAAAAATGAATAAAAATCTGGCGATTACGCGCGTGGACTCGTTCTTTCCGACTTAATTATAGTACAACACTTTTTTTATTTTTTTTGGTTACTTAGTCATGCAACGCACCCACACAATTAGTCACACGACGCACGCACAAGGTACAGCACATTAAGCATACATATACGTGCACGTTAGCATTGTGACCCCACCTTTTAAATGCCAAGTAGGACACTCCAATCTTGATCAAGACTGTCTGTTTATTTGACACATCCATCAGATGGGCCATGATGCAAAGATGACATCAATCGGATGATTTATGCCTTTTCTTTAAGAGCCATAAATTGGATGGTTAGGTTGGTATGACCAAAGTGCCTCCTTGGAATCATAACCAATACACAGTAGGGCCTTTCAATAGATGTGTGTAAGCCATTTATGTGGCGGAAGGGGAAGCGTGTTGGATGTGAGTGATGATATGAACCAGGCGTGTTGCTGGGCCCACCGTTGATCGGCCATCAGCCAGAAATTCCTTAGACTATCCTAGCAGTGTTCGATGCCGCATCTCCGGATTAGCATCAGTTACTATTGCAATATGGTGGGCGGATCGCATCTGGTGTGATGATGGAGAGTGTGGCCCACATCTCATCGTGGCCAAAAAAATCTTGATGAAACGTGTTAAGATTCACCGCAAAAAAATTAGCTTTGGGTGTTTAGCACTCCACTCTCATTGTCTTTATTATAATTTTTATTTTTATTTTTGAGTACTCGGTCATCCTCTTCCTACATGGCACCCATGTACGTCTCTACAGATCATAAAAATTGTGGGCATATTGGAAATGGACCATTCTTTGAAACCACACTAATCAAGAAATCCCAACCATCCAATTGATGGCTATAAAATGGATGGTTAAAAGTTCAAATATTGTGTGGTCCAAATTTCAAGGGAAAAAAAATCAAGTAATTGCTATTATCTTCTCAGTGTAGTTTGTGGTCCATGTTCCATCCACAAATTGGTCAGTGTTTGGAGGATCTGGATTGGCGTAAAACAATGTCATGCCTACGGTTGAAGAGTAACCACCATTTTTAAGAGGGTGGCCCGCACTCATGGGACTGCAGCCCGTCTATCAACTTGCTTGTGGATGGCCTGGTCGTTTATGGAGAGCGTTGACCCTCACCCAACCACCATGCCACTATCATTGAAGTGCGAGAGAAATGTCCACATACAGTGTTTTATGTACAACACCTTTCCCGCCAACTTGTCACATTGGTGGAGCATCTGAACCATCCAAACTGTAGACCGCATAATAAAGATCACCTGTAGAAATAACCAATGCTGCCCGCTTATTAGGTGAGCTACGTACAAATGCATAGATGAAGGCTACCAAATGAGGGAATTGACTATATTTTCTACCCACGTGATATTAGTGGCGGGGCTCACCTTCTCTGAAAACAAGTATATTTCTTATGTTAGAAATTGTACCATATCGGGATATAACAAAAAATATATGTCGACCCATGTAAATTGCTTTCTAGTAGACCGGAATTCAAAGCTTTTGTCTTTCTTGCTTAGGCCTATATCAATATGGCCAGTTGTAAAAACACTAAGCGGTGGTAAACAAGCAATGATGACTCTGGGTATGGATTTTGTAAAGAAGATTTGTGGCCTCGACCATGATGTATGTGTTTCATCCATGTCGTTAATTCATTTTATCTGATGATTTTAGGGCACTAATAAAAAAATGAAGCAGATCCAAAACTTCTGTAGCCTGTAAGGAGTTTTCAATGGTAATCATTCATTCCTCTCTGTTTTCTGTGGTGTGGTCCACTAGAACTTTGGATTTACCTTCTCTTTGTGCTCATGCCCTAAAATAATTTGAGAAAAATGAATGGATGGTGTGGATGTAACATATACATCTTGGTGGATCTACCTATCTCTCCCTCCCGCGACTTCGAAGGATATTGTATAACTCTCTTTCCTGATATATTTGTGTCCATGAAAGTCGATGCAATGCCTTTGGTGAAACATGCACCGTTTACGGTAGACATGTGGCCTACATCATCTGATCGATAGTGAATGGGTAAGAAGGAAAAAAAAAATAGCCACCCTGATTAGACAGTCCCAACCAATTAATTGATGATAGCGTTCAAGTGGACACTAAAATAAATGGCTGGCATTCATTCAAAAAGATATCATAGATATTTTTGTTAGGAGTGATCTTGATCTGGATGATGCATGCCACGTGCATGTCAAAAAACATGGATGCACAATTACTACCATGCCTGCTAGCTAGGACAATGAATCAACTTTCCCTGTGTGGATGTGCATCATGGAGCCCACAATTTGAAAAGTATTAATTCAGGGGGCCCCTTTATTTATTGGCACGGACAAGTACAGCATGCATGCAGCCTAGACCTGGCAAAATTCAACCCGACCGATCTGACCTGGTTTTTTTTCCAGTTCAAGGTTGGCAAATTTGACGTGAATTCAAATTTTGGGTTGACCCGACCCGATCCGAATTTTTATGGGTTGGGTTAGGGTTAAAGGTGACCCGAACCAACCCGACCTCACCCGAATCATATATAGGGGTTAAGTAGACTATTATATATTGATTTTCTTATTAGTTAAATAATACATAGTTTTTTTTTCTCACATATCTTGCTAGGAACAATCCACATGCCTGTCAATTTAATAAACATGTGCAAACCAATGATCACATTTTATGACATGTAGAACTAAAATATCATGAGAATTTTATTTTATTTCTAGTGCCCATTTATTGGAGAACGAAATAGTAGCTAATGGTCCATAAAATAAATTAATAAAATTGTCTTAATTGTTATATTTATTTGATTGTTGATAGGAATTGATTGGACGGTTAAAATGTAAGGATCAAATGGCTCCATTTCAATAATTGTGTCTACAATTTAACTATTTAAAAAATTAAATATCAAATGGTCTTATTGATTTGATCCAATGGTCAAAAACTAAAAATAGAATTGTTGGACATTAATTGGATGGTTCGGATGAAATATTTGTTGGAAACGGACGCCTAAAATCTCGTTGCACAGAGGCCCCGACTGGTCGGTCACGGTGAAGATCGAGACAGCAGCTCGCTGAACCAATTTTGGGCATTATCGACCGGTCGGCTGACTGGTCGGCAGGGGCCGTCGGCCGGTCGACAGTGAGCTCCGATCGATCGACAGGTTTCCTTTTTGTAATGGGTTTCTTACGCAAGGAGTTTTTATTCTCGATTTTCTCTTATTTAAGGGGATGTATTACGAGATTAGAGGTATCCTAGACGAGAAAGGTGATTGAGAGAGGTTCTAGGTGAGAGAAAGAGTTTGAGAAGAGGATTTTCTTCTTGAGAAAGCTTGAATTTCTCTTGTGGGCTTGTGATCTTGAGTTTTAGGTTCCATCTCTTGTAACTTCTGATATTATAATGGATTGGTGTCGCTTTGTGCTGTGGTTTTTTACCCGTGAGGGGTTTTTCTACTTTAAATTCGGATTGTCTATGTGTGGTTGGTTGCATGCATTGTGATTGTATTGTGTTGCTTGTTTGATTCAATTTGCTGCTTGTGTTTGGCTTTGCTTCCGCTGCCAGCCCTCCTATCCCAACAATATTAAATGTCAATTTCTCTTCTAATATTTGCGTAATAGAAATACTCTCTCTCTCTCTCTCTCTCTCTCTATATATATATATATATATATATATATATATATATATATATATATATATATATATATATATGGTTTGGTTTCCAATTGAATGCTAGTGTTATATGCATCTAGTTTAATCTACAAATTAGTTAGTTGATCATTAAAATGCGGGTCGACCCGACCCGACTTGACCCGATTTAATTTGGGTTGGGTAAGGGTTGGGAAAATTCAACCTGAATTCAATTTAGGTCGGTTAGGGTTGAGGTGGAAACGACCCGACCAGACCCATTGCCACCTCTAAAGCAACCCATGGCTTAGTTCTCCAGACTAGCAATCCATTTTCTAACATGCCTCGAATTGAAAGATTACAGCCACTCATCTTGGGACATTTTCAATTGAAGGTGGAAACTTCATGTTATGAGCAATTCGAATCTCCCATGCAACTTGGTGTACTCAGTGAACCATTTGCAATCTAAATCATCTGGTAGCAATATAAGAACCACTTTATCAACGTGTAGCAGGCCCTAAAATGCCTTAAAAGTTGTCAACGGTCTGACAAGGCCTAATATTGGACACGACTCACACAACATTTACAAGAATCTATAGTTTAGCCGCGAATTGGGTACTACTCCACCAGGACCTAGCTAGAGATCGACGGCCCTGTTAGGAGCTCTATTGGGGCCACCATGATATATGTGTACGTTTTACCCAAGCCATCACTTCATTACGAAAGATCATGTTAGGGCATGAGCCCAAAAACGAGGTTGATTAAAGGCTCAAGTGGACCACACCACAAGAAGCAATGGTGATAATGAAAACAATGGACTAGTCATGGACCATTGATCAATTGCCTAATGTAGAGATACCTCGATGACCTCTGGTTTGACTTTCATTGCACCATTCTCAGATTCAGAGAGATGGACTTTACCTTGATTATGAATTTGAAATAGATCTAGTCGACGAATCGAAGTAGACTTGAGAGGAGTCTTCACTAGGAAATACTATTAGGGAGCGGTATTTCAAGGATGTCTCTAATTGTAAAGAATAATTTGCTTATGGCATTTCTTAAACTTCAAGGGACTAGCAATCATTGGACGTTGTAAAGTTGACCATGTTGATGTGTGTTGAGAATTTAGTTGTTGGAATGCTCGGGAAGAACAGGTGTGTAGATAAATATATAGATTTAGTAAATAATTTAAATAATTTTAATAGTTACCCTTGGGGGAGTGTGGGGTACCAGATATTAAAAGAAAAAATCAGTACTGTAATTAAAACACACTATCCAAACTCATACAAATTCTGTGAATGCCCATTCGCTTTATAAGTAATTTTTTTTTACTGTAAGGTTCCATAAACTATTATTTTCTCAATTTCGTTGCCACTATACTATACATTATATTAATTCTTCTTATTTCCCTCATTCAACAGGTTTAGGCATATGAGGTTTACCTCAACGTATACAACCCGAGAGGCTAGGCCACCAGACGAAGTAGTTCTATCAGAATTCCATAACTTTTAAATTGAATTACGACTAAAATGGCAAAATGTTAAGGCCTATCAAAAGTCTTTAAGAATGTATGAGTAAGTTAGAATATTAGTTATTTGTTTGTTCGTTGTGTATTATCATGCTCATTGTTTCTGACATTACATAGATGTTGTTGCAAATTAAAATCAGCGGCGAACTGATTCCAACCGTAGTTGAGGAAAAATCTATCGTCGTTAGTGAAGTTCACACATTTTTTATCGAAAAGGAGGAGTTGTGGAAGGAGAGTAGTAAGAAGAAGATGGACCAGGAGGATATTATGGGAACGAAAGATGAGGACTAGAAGGGGAGGAGTAAAATGAAGATGGACAAGGAGGAGGGTATGGGAAAGGAATATGAGAGGATGAAAGAGGTGGGGAAAGAGAGCAGTAAGAAGAAGATGGATATAGAGGAGGAGATGGGAAAGGAAGAGGATAGGAAGCGAGAGGTGGGGGAAGGTAAGAGTAAGAGGAAGATGGATAAGGAGGAGGAGAAGGAAATGGGGGAAGAGAGGATTGCAAAGAAGAGGATGAATGATGAGGAGGAGACTGCAAAAGAAGATGATGGGAGGAGAAAGATGGAGGAGAGAGGTGTCCATTGAATTTTAGGGTCAGATGAGAATAATGAACTTCAATTTGAAGATGTTATTAAATAGGGTTGCATAATATGGAACAGAAGTAGCCGATGTGAGAGAAGAGAATAGGAGATTGTGTGATGAAGTAATCCTTCTAAGGATGAGCTGGAGGCGATTAAGGTACTTTAATTTTCAATTGTTACCATGCGCAAGTTTAATTTATTGCGATCACTAATTAATATATATGATGTACATACACAGTATGCGTGAAACGACACAAGGGGCAAGCACACAAGTCTAGCCCTCACCAGCTGATGAGTTGGGGACCCACTCCGCATCACCAGATCAGGTGGGAGACCAAGCCGATTACATGGATGGGTCAAGGGCCACCTCGCACATGCAAAAGAGGTGGTGGCAAGCCCAATGATCTCCATGAGTCGAGGGCCCACTCCGTAAGAGCTGTGGATATGTAGTCATTTATGACACCATCTTCCACGTAGAGTAATAGAGGCCGATAAGGAGAGGACCAAACACGACATAAGAGTTGTGGGTATTAACCTGTATATGGAATTTTTTACTCATTGTCATAAAAAATATGCTCAAGTGTATGGTCAGGACTACATGTTTATGGCTATATTTTTTTGAGTAATGTCCATAAAAATAATATGCTCATTTAAATTATATCATGGCCATTTAACTTACGTTATTTTAATTCATAAGTGACTTGAATTTTTAAGGAAGATGCTGACAACATATACGAATATGGTGCCAGGGAGCATCAAAACAGAAATGATATACATAAGAAGGCTATTAATCATCAAATTTTGGCTCTTGCTGAAGGCTTTTGCTTAAAAAGAAAATATGGCAATACCATTGCGTAACTCCGTCATTAACTTCTACTTTACTTAGTATTATAAGTCTTGTTTGCTTTAGATGTACTTATAATACTTCTTATATGTTTTGTAGGTATACTTCACACTGAATGTTCAAAGGCAACATTGGTTTTTTATAGTCATGTACTCCAAGAGAAGGCAAATTTGATTGCTTGGTAGATATCATGACAATTGGAATGAAAAGTACAATGAGTTTGTAAAGAGATTTATAGAGAGATTGAGATGATTGTGTGAGTACATCTGTTTGTTAACAACGTGTGTCTGTGTGTCTTGAGTCGATTGAGCCCCCATTGGAAGACATTAAAAAATTGAAGACTTGAAGACCTGCAACATCAAGGTTTGAAGATACAGGTAAACTTAAAGTGCCTTTGTGAAACTTGCTTTAGACCCCTTAAGTTTCAAAATAACCTACTTCTAAAATGATTCATGTTAATAGAAAAACATCGAGACATCATCCCAAGCCTTAGGAGTCTTAATTGAACATGATAAGATAGGCTTTAAGAGGCGCAAAACTATTTTTAAACAGAAACCCAAAACAATAAAACTCTAGAAACTGTCGATCAAATCAACAATCCATTTATCAGAGTCGATCGATCGAAGATGGCTAAAAGTGTCTAACATGCTAAACAAGAAAATCTTGAAATAATTCAATTGATCGATAACTAGACATTATAAATCCATTAGAGCTTTATCTCTATATATTTAGCATCTGAATATTTGAGTAGAAGATGGTCTTTGGTGATTTAGAAGCCTTACTGCATTCCAAGCTTTCCCAACACTCCTAGGTTATCACCTAAAGAGATCCATGTCTTCCTTCTTGTGATTCATCACTCTGAAGAATATTCGAAGCTACTTTTAAGGAAGAACATGATATCTTGTATTCTTTAGAGAATAAACATCAATTATATAGGTAAACCATTTGTCTATCAACCTCTAGAATACCTATCTAGGTGAATTTCTAAATTAAAACCAACTAGGCCATTAGTTGTAAGAGATTCAACCAACCCATCTCTCCCATTACCTTGGCACTTCATAGGTACATCATCAAGGCAGTTGATCGTTTGAAGCCGAAGAAGATCTACATAAAAGTTCGGGGGAGTAAAAGAGAAGTTAATTTAAGTGCGAAGAAGCATTGATCAGGCATCTTAAGAAGGCACATCAAAGGGACTAAATCAAACAAATAAGGTTGTTATTATAGAATCCATCGAGTTTGTAACCCAAACTCAAATAGGTTCTTGTGTAGGACCGTCTTTGACGAGAGTATACATAGGTCCTCGTGTAGGACTGTCATCGGACATGGGTGTATATGTTTTAGTCTCTATGGGAGCCTCTAACAGAAGTGTACGTAGGTCCTTAGATTAAAACTGTAGAAGTTATTGATGAGCCTATAAAAAACATTTAAAGTCTCTGCTTTTTAGCTACCATAGGGTTATAGTAGTACGTCTTTGTCGACGCATTCTTTTGCCTCGACTCTTCCTAAAGTAGGTCTTTAAATTTGGACACCTTTCTGGTTAAGTCATATAAGTCTATGAACTTTGTCCTGATAAACTTCTTCTGGAGTTTGAATTTCAGGCCGTCTTATGCAAGCTATATGAATTCAGCTTCTGGAACGACCACTTTACGCCGGCTCTTAGCTCTTTTGAACTAGGCGATATACGTTTCGCACAATTCAACTAGCAGTTGCCAGAAACATGCGAGGTCTACCATAGTCATTTTCCTTTTGTCTTATAAAAGAATTGAGTATGGAATTTCTCTTCCATCTCCTGCCAACTTTGTATAGAATTTGGTGGCATATTAGAGTACCAGGTAAATGCGACTGCTATCAAAGAATGATCGAACAATTGTAGCTTATAGTCATTATTGGCTGATTTGCCGCATTGCATAGACCTATATGTTCTATTGTCGAATGACCAGGATTTCCTGAAAATAATGCAAACTCTGACTGATAGTTCATCTGCAACGGGTTTTGTCGGTCGACCCATTGAGGATAAGGTCCATGATAGACTAGGGTAGTAGTGCGACCAAGAATTTAACTCGATATTTCTCGGACATTTACATTATTTAATCGTGACCTAGTTGTTGGGGTTCTGCTGCTGGTGGCAGATCCTGGGCAATCGGGTGAGGCTCACCCTAATAAGGTCCAGCATGGTATGGTGGATTCTTAAAGGGAAGCGGTCCCCTAAGTATTGTGTTATTCCGAATTTTCGGCTTGTGTGCGAAGTTCCTAGCCTCTTGCTCGAGTGGCCTGAAGTCTGCGAGCAGAGGGGCATTCCACATATTCATCATCGGAATAGGGTGAACATTTGTTGCGGAGGTGGTGCTGGTATTTGCTGTGCCGGATTTCCAGCAGAACTTACCTCAACATTCTGCAGGGGTGACATCTATACTGCTTGTGCCCTTTTAGCAGCCGCCAAGGCTATCAACCGATTCATGCTTTCTGTTTAGGTGGCCATCCACCTACAAAAGTTTTTCCGCTCGAGGCGAGATTGTTCGACCATCACACGTGATAGCTTAGCTTGAGATCTCTCCCGTTCTACAATATGCTGGATAGCCATTTGCATATCGCGAATTCCAGATGATATCATCTTCGAGGGATTAGTTTGTGACGATGATGCCCCTTCTGGGTTAGGCATATTCGAATCATTCAATTTTAATGTATAATAGGTCAGTTCCATCTGTACCTCCTCAATGGGGAAATTGGAATATGTATCGTGGGCTCGTTAGCTTCAGTTGTTCCACCACCCATTTGACTCATTTTCTTTTTTCTTTCCAATTTAAATTACTTCGGCTCATCCATTTGAACAGGATTTTACCATGCGTGCCAAAAATGTTGCTCACTATTTTTGGTCACACATGCTAGACGTGTGCGGGCATGTTAGAACCGACTATGCGGCTCGATTCCAACCGAACAACTTTGACCCTAAGCACCAAGATAAGCAGATACGTCAGAATTGACTGTATATGATCGAGATCTGTGAAGATCGGTCACCTATTTAGCTACTCGTAATATGTTGTTTGCGCTTAATCAGGTGATTATCGGAGGGTAGGGTTCATCCTCTGAAGATACACCTCTGCCTTCTATATGAAAAGACTTTAAAAACAAAGAAAAAAAAAGGAATGCTTACAATCGGTCACAAAGAACAACTGTAGAACGTCTTTCTGAATGAGGAACTTGATGAATATCAAACTAAGTCCAATGTATGAGCATAGACTTAATTTACAACTAAAGAATTAAAACTACTCCTGGTGACAGGATTAAGCTATTGATTAAGCTAAGGTAAATGACAGAGTTATGTGAAGGAACATAGAGTAATTTTGAAAGATAAGTTGATTGGATTTGGTTGATTGTTGTTGTTGGTGTTTGGACCCTTTCCTCTACTGCTCTCCTTTACTTTTATAGCTTTTAAAGATCCTCCAAAATCTTTTGATGGTTATAGCAACTGTCCCAGCACGATCCACTCTTGATATGCTTGCTCCCTTGTGCCTCTCTCTAATTTGCCCATACTCCGCTCGGTCATGTATAATGTGGCTTATTCGATGATCACCAGCTGTATTTCGGCAAAATCAGCTCAATCATTTTCTTTGACACCACGCGCTTTGCTTTTTACCGTGTAGCAACCTGCATCCTCTTCTCATTAGATATCTCAAGTACAGCCAAAAAGGGGGCAGAATAAGGGAAAAAGGCATTGAATAGTAGAGGGAGTTTGGCTGATTGTGAATGTGCAGGAAGAAAGGAAAAACAGCCACCCTGATTAGACAGTCCCAGCCAATTAATTGATGGTGTGCAAATGGACACTGCTGGCGTTCATGGAAAAGGGCATCATGGATGTTTTTGTTAATGGAAAATCGATAAATGAGGCCAAGGAAAGGAATGGGTGACCTAGGTCAGAATGATACATATATGTCAAATGACATGGATGTACAATTATTACCATGTCGGCTAAGAGCCTAAGACATGGATCAGCATCCTCTGCCTGGACATGGGGCCCATGATTTGAAAAGTCTGCCTGGACATGGGGCCCGTGATTTGAAAAGTCCTTATTATTAGCATGTACAATTACCGCATACATGCAACCCATGATTTAGTAAAAGTCATCTAGTGAGTTTTCATGCATATTGATTAGATTTGATAATGGTGGTACCCATATTATCAAAGGCTCAGAGCTCAAGCCAACCATCTAACAAACCAGATCATCTGATATTGGTGGCGCCCACGTTTTGAGCAGTTAGGATCTCAGATGGACGTGCTAAATTAGTTTGCTCAGTACTGCTCCATCTGATAGTCCAGGGTATCCGATTGTGGTGGGGCCTAACTTGGTGCACATGCCACAAGTTGTCGTGGGTCAGACAAAGCCTTTTTTGTTTTTGGGGTTAGTCATGTAACGCACTCACCCACTAGGTTAGAGTGTCTCCTCAGCACTCAGAACATGAGACCTCCTATTGAAACGCCTAAGCATCTTCCAGATTGGCAAGACAGCCTAATATTGATTTAAAATTTTGAAAAGAAACAGGAAAGTGACTAATCATACAGCTGAAAGGGGAGGGTGATGTGTGTCAAAATGGAATGGTATTAACAACCAATGGAGAAATATTTTGATACTCATGGCAAAGCGTGATGGATGATATGCATGCAGTTAGAAATTATTTTGAAATTGTATATGCGGAATATTACTAAAAATAAACTGTCCAAATTATAGGTAACAGTGTAGATGTATATTGTAAAAAAAATATTACTCTTATAAGGTTATCTAATTGTTAGATTTTGGACGGTTAAAAATGAACAATATTCAATGCTCCTGATTCAAAAAAAAAAACGAGTGTCTATGAATAATTAGCTCCCTTAATCAGAGACTTATCCGGTGATTATAAATCTGTGACCTGCTGTTGAAATGCCTAAGTGTCTTCCATCTGGGCTAGCAGGCGAGACACATCTAGAAATCTATTTTGGGGTTATCATATGGAATGTTGATGTTTTGTGTGTGTGTGTGTGTGTGTGTGTTCAGGCCTTGTTCCATCCACGACAATAAGGCCTACTGCCCGGACAATCACTCACCTTGCTTATAGTATGCCATGTAGAATATGGTCAGTGATCTAGACGGGCTGATCTAATGGGCCCCTTTGTAGATTGGGAAACTCCGTATTCCCCAATTGGAAGAACCAAGAAAAGAGCAGTGGCCTGCAAATGGAGAACTAAGAAAGACAACGCCACGAATCCTTGGACCACACTACACAAAATAGTGGAGATTGAATGCCCCATTCGAAGCTTTGGTCTGGATGATATTTGTGCCTGTAGTTTATCTGAGTGGTAATAAATCTATAACAGCTTGGATAGCATATAAACATTCAGCTTCAGGAATGTTTCAATGCCCTGTTTCGCTTTTTGATTTTGCCTGATTTTTAAACTCCATTCTTGTGCTTTTGGAAAGTTGAGAGAGGAAGCGGATTTGTCATGGCATCTCTGTGGGCCCCGCACAATTCCCGACTACAGGAACTTGGAACGGTCAATCCGTGTCCCGTAGACTTACTCCCGAGTCATCGCTAGTGGCCACATAGACTTTCCTCGCATCTTAGTTCTGCACCATTTAAAAATAGTGGTGATCATCCATCTTGAATGTGGCACTGATCTACAGATATCCAGACCGTCCAAATTTTTGTTCCCATTGTGGATGAAGCATATATCTGAAATCACACGTACGAATCAAGAAAATTCTGACCATCTAATTATGTCTACTAAATAGATGGTTAAAAGTAAAATAGAGGGAAATCCAAATTCGAATTAAAAAAAAAAAAAAAAAAACCTAAAGGTTAATGTTATCCTTTAAGTGAAATTGGTCGGTTATGATCCATCTATAGTTGGGCCTGGTTCCACAGAGCTATGCCAACCGTTAATTTTTAAAAGGTGCAAACTAACACATTCATGTTTTGCTACTTTTCTTTATTTCAAAGAGACTGAAGATTAAAAAACAAAAGAGGAAGGGTAGGAAGGATAGAGATTGTTTGAGGAGAAAAACCTTAATACTCGGTCAGCTAGTGGATAATATACAAGCAGTTAGGACTACTTAAAAATTGCATGAGTGGCATACAAGTAAATTATATTAATTATAATATTCTCCCATGTTTGAATATATGTATATTCGTGGCTTTTTAAAGCCAACTCGTGCATGTGACACTGCTCATCCACGCTTAGTCATACGTGTCATTTTAGCCTATTTGCATGAGATCTGATCCGTTCATCTATATTTTTAAAATTGTTAAATCTGGAAAGATAAATTTCAGGCTGTTTCACTCAATAGATAAGCTACAACTTACAAAATAATCTGAGAGCTAGATAATTATTTCTAACCATCCATTTGTTTTGTATCTTCAGACCTACCTGAGGATTGAAATTGCCTTACTTTTAGACAGAAAGACTCAAAAATATATAACCCATCTAACAGAAAGCTCTGATTAGACACATGCGTATCTATATTGGCACGTGTGACTGCGATTGTATAGGTAGATCTCACTTGTCCATGTATAAACAAAAAAACGAATAAAAATCTGGCGGTTACCCGCTTGGACTTGTTCTTTCCGACTTAATTATCGTACAACCAATGTTTGAAGTTTCGGTATCGCTACAAGTTTCGCTAGTCGGGGATACGGAAATAATATCGATATAACCGATAATATCGCTGATAACTGAAAATGCGGGGAAAATGGGAAAAACAATGGAATTTTTCAGTGAAACCTCAGGAGTTGATAAAATACACATAGTTGCATATTTATAAATAAAAAAATTGCATACATAGAAGGTTTCTATATAATGGGGGCCTAAAAGCATGTGTTGCCGTAAGAAGTCAGTCCAATCATCTTATCCATCCAAAATCTGGACTTCCATTCAAACATCCATTGATATTTCAGAATATCGGCAATACATGAAATTTCCAAACAAATCGTTAACAACTGAAAAAAGAAACTAAAGATTGTGATCTTGTTATTGCCATATTGCGATAATGATAATATCGTGATATTATCAATGTTATCGTCAACAAATTGAATGCTGCATATATACAACCATGCACCTATAAAAAATATGAAATGATTTTTTTTTTAAATATATAGATTTTTGGCATATTGATACATAGGTGATATTATCGAAATATTGCAGATACATTGACGATACAAGTGACACTTGGAATTTACATAGTAAAAAAATTGGCGATACACCGACGAGATCAATGTATTGACAATACAAATGACGCCTAAAATTTACACAATTGAAAATATTGACGATATCGATATATTGACAATATTTAGTGATACATCACTAATATCAAGAATTTTTTATACTATCAGTGTTATCGGTATCGGTACCGGTGTTATCGATGTCGCTGAGCTAGAAATAGAGATCATATCGAGGATATTTCGATAATATCGGAGATAATGCAAACACTGTACAACACTTCTTCTTTTTTTTTTTTTGGTTACTTAGTCATGCAATGCACCCACACAATTAGTCACACGACGCAGGCACACGGTACAACACATTAAGCATACATATACGTGCACGTTAGCATTGTGACCCCACCTTTTAAATGCCAAGTAGGACACTCCAATCTTGATCAAGACTGTCTGTTTATTTGACACATCCATCAGATGGGCCATGATGCAAAGATGACATCAATCGGATGATTTATGCCTTTTCTTTAAGAGTCATAGATTGGATGGTTAGGATGGTATGACCAAAGTGCTTCCTTGGAATCATAACCAATAAACAGTAGGGCCTTTCGAATAGATGTGTGTAAGTCATTTATGTGGCGGAAGTGGAAGCATGTTGGATGTGAGTGATGATCTGAACCAGGCGTCCTGCTGGGTCCACCGTTGATTGGCCATTAGCCAGAAATTCCTTAGACTATCCTAGCAATGTTCGACGCCACATCTCCGGATTAGCATCAGTTACTATTACAATATGGTGGGCGGATCGCATCTGGTGTGATGATGGGGAGTGTGGCCCACATCTCATCACAGTAAAAAAGATTCCGATGAAACGTGTTGAGATCCACCGCAAAAAAATTAGCTTTGGGTGTTTGGCACTCCATTCTCATTATCTTTATTATAATTTTTATTTTTATTTTTGAGTACTTGGTCATCCTCCTCCCACATGGCACCCATGTACGTCTCTCCATACCATAAAAATTGTCGGGCATATTGTAAATGGACCATTCTTTGAAACCACACTAATCAAGAAATCCCAACCATCCAATTGATGGCTATAAAATGGATGGCTAAAAGTTCAAATATTGTGTGGTCCAAATTTCAAGTGAAACAAAATCAATTACTATTATCTTCTCAGTATATTTTATGGTCCATGTTCCATTCATAAATTGGTAAGTGTTTGGACGATCTGGATTGGTGTAAAACAATGTCATGCCTACGGTTGAAGAGTAACCACCATTTTTAAGAGGGTGGCCCGCACTCATGGACTACAGTCCGTCTATCAACTTGCTTGTGGTTGGTCTGGTCGTTTATGGAGAACGTTGACCCCTAACCACGATGCCACTAGCATTGAAGTGCGAGAGAAATGTCCACATACAGTGTTTTATGTACAACAACTTTCCCGCCAACTTGTCATATTGGTGGAGCATCTGAACCATCCAAACTGTAGACCGCATAACAAAGATCACCTGTAGAAATAATCAATGCTGCCCACTTATTAGGTTAGCTACGTACAGATGTGTAGATGAAGGCCACCAAATGAGGGAATTGACTATATTTTCTCCCGACGTGATATTAGTGGCGAGGCTCACCTTCTCCAAGGACCTGATGTTCTGGAACAGCGACACAACGGTGAGAAAACAAGTACATTTCTTACATTAGAAATTGTACGAGTGGATAAATGTGATTAATGGTTTGGATATAACAAAAAAATTATAAGATGACCCGTATAAATTGCTTTGTAGTAGAACCGGAATTCAAGCTTTTGTCTTTCTTGCTTAGGCCTGTTCGGCCAGTTGTAAATACACTATGCGGTGGTAAATAAGCAATGATAACTCTAGGTATGGATTTTGGAAAAAAGATTTGTGGCCTCGACCATAATGTATGTATTTCATCCATGTTTTTCATTTATTTTTACCATATGATTTTAGGGCACTAACAAAAAAATGAAGCAGATCCAAAACTTCTGTAGCCCGTAAGGAGTTTTCAATGGTAATCATTCATTCCTCTCTGTTTTCTGTGGTGTGGTCCACTAGAACTTTGGATTTAACTTATCTTTGTGTTCATGCCCTAAAATAATTTGAGAAAAATGAATGGATGGTGTGGATGTAACATATACATCTTGGTGGATCTACCTATCTCTCCCTCCCGCGACTTCGAAGGATATTGTATAACTCTCTTTCCTGATATATTTGTGTCCATGAAAGTTGATGCAACGCCTTTGGTGAAACTTGCACCGTTTACGGCAGACACGTGGCCTACATCATCTGATCAATAGTGAATTGGTAAGAAGGAAAAAAAAAACAGCCACCCTGATTGATGATAGCGTTCAAGTGGACACTAAAATAAATGGCTGGCATTCATCCAAAAAGATATCATAGATATTTTTGTTAGTGGCAGATCAATAGTTGAGGGCAAAGAAAGGCAGGAGTGATCTTGATCTGGATGATGCATGCCACGTGCATGTCAAAGAACATGGATGCAGAATTACTACCATGCCTGCTAGCAAGGACAATGAATCAACTTTCTCTGCGTGGACGTGCGTGGAGCCCACGATTTGAAAAGTATTAATACAGGGGGCCATTTATTTATTGGCACGACAAGTATAGCATGCATGCAGCCTAGACCTTGGCAAAATTCAACCCGACCCGCTAACCCGACAGCCCTGGCCCAATTTTTTTTCGGTTTAGGTTTGGCAAATTTGACCTGAATTCAATTTTTGGGTTGACCTAACCCGATCCTGAATTTTTATGGGTTGGGTTAGGGTTAAAGGTTACCCGACCTGACCCAAATCATATATAGGGGTTAAGTAGACTATTCTATATTGATTTTCTTATTAGTTAAATAATATATGGTTTTTTTTTTCTCACATACCCTGATGGGAGCGGTCCACATGTCTATCAATTTAATAAATATGTGCACACCAATGATCACAGTTTATGACATGTAGAACTAAAATATCATGAGATTTTTATTTTATTTCTAGTGCTCATTTATTGGAGAACCGAAATGGTAGTTAATGGTCCATAAAATAAATTAATAAAATTTTCTTAATTGTTATATTTATTTGATTGTTGATAGGAATTGATTGGACGGTTAAAATGTAAGGATCAAATGGCTCCATTTCAATAATTGTGTCTACAATTTAACTATTTAAAAAATTAAATATCAAATGATCTTATTGATTTCATCCAATGGTCAAAAACTAAAAATAGAATTGTTGGACATTAATTGGATGGTTCGGATGAAATATTTGTTGGAAATGGACGCTTAAAATCTTATTGCACAGAGGCCCGGACCGGTCAGTCGGTTGGCCGACAAGTCAGGTCACGGTGAAGATCGAGACAGCAACTCGCTGGACCAATTTTGGGCAATGTCGACCAGTCGGCAGGGGCCGTCGGCCGGTCGACGATGAGCTCCGACCGGTCAACAGGTTTCCTTTTTGTAATGTGTTTCTTGCGCGGTTTTGCACAAGAAGTTTTTATTCTCGGTTTCCTCTTATTTAAAGGGATGTATTACGAGATTAGAGGTATCTTAGATGGGAAAGGTTATTGAGAGAGGTTCTAGGTGAGAGAAAGAGCTTGAGAAGAGGGTTTTCTTCTCGGGAAAGCTTGGATTTCTCTTGTGGTCTTGTGATCTTGGGTTTTGGGTTCCATCTCTTGTAACTTCTGATATTATAGTGGATTGGTGTCACTTTGTGATGTGGTTTTTTACCCGTAAGGGGTTTTTTCACTTTAAATTCGGATTGTCTATGTGTGGTTGGTTGCATGCATTGTGTGCTTGTTTGATTCAATTTGCTGTTTGTGTTCGGCTTTGCTTCCGCTGCTAGCCCTCAGTTAATATATATATATATATATATATATATATATATATATATATATATATATATATATATATATATATATATATATATATATATATATATATAGGGAAATGGTACTATGAGGTCGAGCTGTGTGGGCCCCACCGTGATGTGTTTCAAACATCTATTCCATCAGATAGATGCACCATTCAATGGTGGGCCACAAGATAAAAACTCAGATCAATCTATGACTTAGACGGGCCACACCACAAAAAACAGTTGGGAGGGTTTATCCGCCCATTAAAACCTTCATGATCGTTGATTGGGCCCACCTAGATGTGGTTCAAAAATCCAGCCCATCCATTTTGTGTGTTCCACTTCTACGAGGGTTCATACCAGGTTTCAGGCACATCCAAAACTCAGGTGGGCCTGACCAAGTGATTTTAGATATTTTAGGCATGTCTTCACATGGTTTTAGATGGTATGGCCCACCTGAGTTCCCTGTATGGCTGATTTTTGGGGTATCCCATAACATAAAAGGGACCCATCAAATGCACGGTGTTGATGTCCAACACACATCACGGTGGGGCCCACACAGCTCGACCTCATGGCAAGTTCCCATGAGGTCGACCTCATAGTACCATTTCCCATATATATATATATATATATATATATATATATATATATATATATATATATATATATATATATATATGGTTTGGTTTCCAATTGAATGCTAGTGTTATATGCATCTAGTTTAATCTACAAATTAGTTAGTTAATCATTAAAATGCGGGTCAACCCGACCCGACCCAATTTAATTTGGGTTGGGTAAGGGTTGGGAAAATCCAACCCGAATTCAATTTGGGTCGGGTTAGGGTTGAGGTGGAAACAACCCGACCCGACCCATTGCCACCTCTAATGCAACCCATGACTTAGTTCTCTAGACTAGCAATCCATTTTCCAACATGCCCCGAATTGAAAGATTATAGCCACTCATCTTGGGACCTTTTCAATTGAAGGTGGAAACTTCATGTTATGAGCAATTCGAATCTCCCATGCAACTTGGTGCACTCACTGAACCATTTGCAATCTAGATCATCTGATAGCAATATGAGAGCCACTTTCTCAATGTGTAGCAGGCCCTAAAATGCCTTAAAAGTTGTCAACGGTCTGCCAAAGCTTAACATTGGACATGACTCGCACAACATTTACAAGAATCTATAGTTTAGCTGCAGATTGGGTACTACCCCACTAGGACCTAGCTAGAGATCGATGGCCCTGTCAGGAGCTCTGTTGGGGCCACCATGATATATGCGTACGTTTTACCTAAGTCATCACTTCATTACGAAAGATCATGTTAAGGCATTAGCCTAAAAACGAGGTAGATCAAAGACTCGAGTGGACCACACCACAACAAGCAGTGGTGATAATGACCCATCGTTAAAACCTTTCTAGGGCCCACCGTGGTGTTTATTTCCCATCCAACTTGTTCATAAGGTCTCATGGACCTAGATGAAGGGCAAATATAAATATTAGCTTGATCCAAAACTTCTGTGGTGACTAATCTCCATTGTTTCTTGTGATGTTCTCCACTTGAGTATTCGATCTGCTTCATTTTTTAGCTCATCACCTAAAATGATACTTAAATGATTTGTCAAAATGGCTGGACAAGGTGGATAAAACACATACATCACAGTGGCCCCTACAAAGCCCCTAGCAGGACTGTCCCTCTCCATCTAGGACCTGGTGAGGGTAGTATTAACATAAAAAATTAGGTAATAGATGTTGGTTAAGGACCAACTTTAGATCTTCATAGCTCGATGAAGTTGGTGGAGATTGATGATCTGGATGGCGGGACCTAAGGTCACAAATAGAGAAATCATGAGGGGCTGCCAATCGTGCCAGCGGAGGGCCCTCTGATGCTTAAGTCAGTTAGCCTAATTGAGTGTAAAAGCTTTGGATGTATTGTATGGTGTATCAATGGCGTACTTGAAGATGATGTGGAAGGTCCTCTTATTGATGGTAATTAAAGATTCATAATTCTCAGTAGTGGATTTGTTGATTCCATTTAAGGGTCGTATCTGGATGAGAAATTGTCCAAGGCATATTTCCGGATTGGGAGAGTTGTGTTCATCACATCTGGATCCCACGTATCTCTGGATTGATCGTTATCTTCGTACGGCGGTACATGGTTTGCTCGAATCCGAGGACATCTAGGATCCTCAGTTGAGTTGTTTTGCAGTTAGTAGTACGATATATGTTAATGACTGAGCCTGAGGGCTTAGACTTTTGCTTTGCGAAATTTGGGATCTGAAAATGGCAAGGAAGATGTTTGCTCTTCTTAGTGGTGCTTGGTATCCTAAGGAAGAGGGCCTAGTCCACTACTCATGGCCTAAGGTCGAGCCTAAGGGCTCAGGTCCAATTCCACTATCTGAGACTGAAATCGAGTGGTTAGGAGCTCATCTGATACCTGAGGCTGACTTGAGGCCTCATACCTCGTTCGTTGCTTAAGGTAAGTGAGAGGGCTTCTCACTTTGATAAGCTTTGATCCTTCACTGACACATGTGATTAGCTGGCCTAAGTGGCCACATAGCGACAGTTGCACATGTTCCACATCAGCATCAGGAACCTTGCAAGATTAAACCATAACAGTAGCCCCCCAAGTTTCATGGTCAGAGAATTTGAGCATGGAACTTTGAGATATGTCATTGGCTCTCCTGATGATAGTATTTTGCGCAATGGTTGTGACGGGTATGAAACTCAAACCGTTGCTGCATTAAATATGCATGGAGCAAAACGTTACAATCATTCCTTTCCATACGAAGAAAAGTTGCGGCGCTTTAAATAGGTGTGCCGCCTCTTACGTCATAACGAACAGGGGCATGACAAGTGTCGTGCCGACTGAGGGAGAGACGGTTATGATTGCCTAAATACCCCTATTTTGGACCTTTTGGGCTTCGACAACGTCGAGGAGGAAATAGTTGTGGAGGAGAAGGCTGTTGAAGAAGAAGATGCAATGACAGTGACCCTCGATGCTGGGGAGGATGTCACGACTAAGGCTATGGCTTCGGCTGCCTAATGCTTTGCTCCGTCTACCCCTGCTAAAGACATAGGGCCTGTGGTTACTGAATAGACGACCCTTTATGCTCTGGTTGCCAGGACGTCTGAGCTGATTGTCACTGAATTCCCCCAGGCTGTTAAAGAATCCCACCCCATCTCTCTAGATTAGCCATTGCGTCTTTCCTTTTATTTGTACCGCCTTCGGGCATTTTCCATACTTAATGAAAATGAACTTCTTCTTCACTTTATTGCCTCTTTCTTATACTTTGTGAATGGAGTGATTTCCTTTATTGACTGTCTTTTGGCCGTTTAGGCTTTCATTACCTTGTCTGTTAAGTTTCTTGGTAGTCCGTCTAGGCAGACCTTGCTGATTCGTACAAGTCCTTGGCCCCTTAGGCTTCATTGATTTTCCCCTATAGGGGTTGGCTCCTCGGCCTCAGCCAACATGCTTAAGGATCTTGATGACAATAAAGGCCTTCTCAATGGCCTCAGTCGAGTTGCTGACAACAAGTGAGATCTCGAAGACGGAGCCAATGCGATAGCTGTGGACGAGAATGGGATGGCGGATGCTGCAAGGGTAGATTCTTTCAATCCTTGGCCTTTTAGGCTTTTGCCCTTATCTTTTTAATAGATAGGGATGGGCTCATTAAGCTCTTGAGTGCGCTTATTATTAAGCTTCTTGTTAATTCATCTAAACAGACTATGCTCAGTCAGAGGGTGTCATAGGTGGCATAATCTCTCCCTTCCGGCAAACTGATTTGTTGACTAAGTCTTTCGGGATTTTATCCTTCTTAGAGGGTGAAATGCTCAGGATGCACCTTGAGTAAAATGGCAGAAAATTTATTTATTTGAATTCTAGCACGAGTTCCTTATTACATCATTTGGCTGTCTAGAAGCTTGTTGCATTACTGGTAGTTACCTCTGCAAGTTTATAACATTCCAGGGACGACGTAGGACCCTGTCTTGCATGTTCTCGAGATGATAAGTTCCCAAGTGGACTAATTTGAAAATCTTATACGGTCCTTCCCAACTTGGTTCAAGGGCTCAGGGCCCCACATCTTGTGTGCTTGGAACAATTTTTCTGAGGACGAGGTCCTTGACATGAAAACTTCTGATCTTGACTTTGGAGTTGAAGTGTCGTGCTACCCTCTGCTGATAAGCCGCAAGGTGCAACTGCGCATTGTCCCTATGCTCTTCCAGCATATCTAGGTGGAATCTCATGGATCCCTCATTTTAATATGATTGAAAATACTCTGTTCGGTATGAAGATATGCCTATCTCCACTGAGATTACAGCTTCAGCGCCGAAAGTAAGCGAGAATGAAGTTTCTCCTGTGGAGGTCTGAGTGGTCGTCCTATTTGCCCAAAGGACTTCTAGTAAGCACTTGGACCAGGCACCCTTGCGCTCTTCAAGTTTGGTTGTTAGATAAAGTTTGATTATCTTATTGACCATTAACTTGAGGATGATCCGGAATAGTGAGCACATGTAATATCTTCAACTCCTCACAAAGATTTCTGAATTTTGCATTGTCGAATTGTCACCCATTATCCGTAATGATGGTGTGCGAAATCTTGAAGCAACAGATGATTGACTTCCAAATGAACTTAGTAGTTTGTTGCTTGATGATGAACACCAAGGGCTCAGCTGCAGCCCACTTTGTGAAATAGTCAATTGCTACGATGGTAAACTTCATTTGCCACTTTCACGTTGGCAATGGACCAATGATATCAACCCCCCATTGGGCCAAGGGCCAACGGCCTGACATGGGGGTGACATTCTCAGGAGCTTGCCACGGGATCTTGGCGAATCGCTTGCATTTGTCATAGTTCTCAGAAAATTTAATTGCACCCACCTTCATCGTGGGCTAGTAATAACCTTTCCTAATTGCTTTATAGGCCATTGCTCGGCCTCCCAAGTGATTTTGGCGCACACCTTCATGAATCTCTCTGAGGGCGTAGTCAGATTCGTTCGGAGCGAAGACACCTCAGGTGTGGCAGGGAGTAACCTCGCTCGTACCGAACTCCCTCCTTAAAAAAGTATCTTAGCGTGCAGTCCTTAAGCTTATGTGCTTCCTTCATGTCTTCGGGGAGCTGACCAGTCTGGAGGAACTAGATGATTGAATCTATTCAGTATGGAGTCAGATCTACTGGAAGTACTTTGGCTGACAGCCTTAGAAATGCTAGGCTCAGCGAGATACTCGATAGGAATTGCACGGGCAAGATTGTTGTCTAATGCCGAACCCAACCTGACTAAGGAGTCAGCTATCCAATTTTCTTCTTTGGAAACCTGGATGAGCTCGTATTTTTCAAAATCTTTTAATAGTTCGAGTGCTTGGGCTTTGTACGCAGCCATCCTTTCACCTCTCGCCTCAAACTCGCCAGTAACTTAATTCACAACTATGTATCTTCAAATTGAGAACTCCCATTGTCTTGGCTAAGTGGAGTCCAACCAAGAGGGCCTCATACTCCGCTTCATTTTTGGATGCTTAGAATCTAAAGCGGAGTGCATACTCGAACTTTGAATTATCTGGGGCGATGAGAATCAACCCTGCTCCACTACCCCGAGAACTAGAAGAGCCATCAACGAACAAAGTCCATGTTAGCTTCTCAGTGGAGGAGGGCTCTTCTGGTTGTGTCGGAGATGGATATGCAAATTTTGTAATGAAGTCCACCGCAACCTACCCTTTTATTGTTGTGCACAGGAAGAACTTCACATCATGTTCACTTAGTTCAATGGCCCACTTGACTAGTCTCCCCGAGGCTTTAGGTTTTTTCAAAACCTACCTCAAGGGTTAGTTCGTAGGAACCACTATCATGTGCACTTAGAAATATGGCCGAAGCTTTCAGGCGGACACCACTACAGCTAGGGCCAACTTTTCGATCTCTGGGTACCGTGTCTTTACGTCGACGATCGCCCGGGTGATATAGTAAACTGGCCTCTGGACGCAGTTATCATCACGTATCAATGTTGAGCCGACGGCCATAGGAGACACATCAGGTATAAAATTAACTCCTCATCGTGGATGGGCTTTAATAGTATTTGCGGGGCTCCCCTATATATTTAAGATGAAGGAATGCCTGCTCGCACTCGTTCGTCCATTCTGCTACTTTCTGAGGGCCCTTCAAAAGCTTAAAGAAGGGTCGGCATTTGTCTGATGCCTTGGAGACGAACATGTTGAGGGAGGCTACTCGGCCCGCCAGCAATTATATCTCCTTCGTAGTCTTAGACGAGCTCATATTCAGAAGGGTTTGGATCTTCTCGGGGTTGGCCTCGATTCCCCGTTGCCCGACCATAAAACTAAGGAATTTACTAGAGGCCACACTGAATGCGTATTTTGCTGGGTTCAGCTTCATCTTATGTTGGCGCAAGATTTGGAACATTTATCAAAGATCTGACAAATGATCCTCTATTCTAATTCTCTTGACGAGCATATCATCAACATACACCTCTATCATTTTGCCACTCTGGTTGGCGAATATATATGTTAACGAGGTGCTGATAGGCCAAATGGCATGACCTTATAGCAATAGAGCCCCCTATCTGTGACGAAGTACGTCTTCTCTCTATTTGGCAGATGCATGAAAATCTGGTTATGTATGGAATACATGTCCATGAAGCTGAGGAGTACATATCCGGTTGTGGCATCAACCAATTGATCAATCCTTGGCATTGGAAAGCTATCTTTCGGACATGTCTTGTTAAGGTCTGTATAATTGACACACATTCACCATTTACTGTTGGCTTTTTTCACAAGCACAATGTTGGCTACCCATTCTGGGTAATTAGCTTCCTCAATGAATTAGGCTCATAGAAGCTTTCTAACTTTATCTTTAATGGCTTACTATTTTTCCAAATTGAAGGAATGCTGCTTTTGTTGTACTAATTTGTGATGGGGTCCACCTTCAGACAATGGACAACTATCTTGGGGTTAATACCAGGCATGTCCTCGTGGGACCAGGCGAAGACATCTCGATGCTCTATAAGGAACTCTGCAAACTAGATTTGTGTACCAGGGTCGAGCGTAAACCCTATTTATATGCGTTTTGTAGGGTCCTCGAACGATATTTAGACCGATACCAGGTCCTTAGCCTGATAGCCTCTTCGGACATCCTCCTCCCAGGGATCTAGGGAGGAATTTGCTTCAGGCTGTGGCTCCTAACGAGGAGACGTCAAGGCCATAATGGGTGCAACGTGCTTCACTTTATCTTCCCGAAGCACCATCTCATAGCATATACGGGCCTCAGTCTGATTGCCTCTTACCACTCTGACCTTGATTGGAGTGGGGAATTTAACACAGAGATAGCATGAGACAATGTGGCTTTAAGCTTTGTCATGAATGGTCGCCCCAGGATGGCGTTATAGGTTGACTTCTGATCAACCACTAAGAAGTTTATCATCAGATTTATTTTATTTGGGGCTTCACTGAAAACAATCGGGAGGTTAATACATCCTTCCGGGACGACAACTTCTCCCTCAAAACCGACCAACGAGGTATTGAATGGCTTGAGCAGATTACTCGACAAATTCATACTGTCATAGGCTATAGCATATAGGACGTCTGCCGAGCTTCCTGTGTCCAACATGATCAGATGAGTCTTGTAGTTCGATAGCTCTCAGTGTTACTATAATGGCATCATCATGGGGGAAGTGAATCCCCTTCGCGTCCTCCTCGGAGAAGGTGATGACCTGGTGTTCTAGTCTGGGCTGTTTACCAGGCCTCTCCGCCGAAAATATCATTTGAGGCTCCTCCTGAGCATTCCTAGTATGGGCCTTTTTGGCATTATAAGAATCTCTCCCCTCCGACTGGCCAACCGAAGATAGTCCGGATCTCTCCTGCGGGTTCTGAGAGTTCGGATTGCTCCTGTGCTTCGCAGTCTTGCCGCTGAGGGGCTCGATCCCGTTGTGGTCGATATGGCTAACGAGGGGACCTTTCACGCCTTCTGAGGGAGTAGTCTTGCCGCTCCACGTATGTACGAAGGTAACCTTTCCTGATGAGAGTCTCAATCTCATCCTTGAGGGCCATACAGTCCTCTGTGTCATAGTCGTGGTCCCGATGGAATCAATAATACTTCTGCTTACCTTCTTCTTTTTTTTTTTTTCCAAATTCGTACTCATCTTGGGTGGCCACTTTTTGTATTTCTGATCTTTGATATGCATGAAGATCCTTTCTTTCGTGGCGTTGAGGGGAGTATATTCTGAATATCGGCCCTCAGGGGGGCTCTTCCTTGGGGATCGGTCTCGCTAATCCTCACTTCACTTCTTTCTATCTAAGGACAAGGACTCCTCATGTTTCTTCTTCTTATTGCTGGGCCCAGCCTCTGCCTTGCACCTAGCCCTCGCCACCTCCACAACGTTGATATACTTCCGATCCTTAGCCTATAACTCCACCATTATCTTTGGGGTGGATTTGTCAAGGGCAAAGTGGAATTCCTTATTCTTGACTTCGCCAAGGAGCACAATTAGGACGTCGTCGTCAGTGTAGCCCTCCGTCTGTACTGATTCAAAGGTGAAATGGACCATGAAGTCCTTCAAAGGCTCGTCTAGTCTCTACTTGATCGTAGCCAAGTGAGCCACTAGCTTCTTCATCTTCCTGCTCCCAAGAAACTGTGACACGAACAATGTGTACAGCTGAGGAAAGGAGCTAATGGAATGTGGTTTAAGATTTCAGTACCACGTTCACACTGCATCTTTGAGGGTAAGAGAAAATGCCCCACACATAATATTTGGGCTCACACCCTCAAGTTTCATATAAGACTTAAAAGTCTCGATGTGATCCACGGGGTCACCCACCCCGGTATAGTGAGAGATGTTGTTGGGCACCTGAAATTTCTCTAGTCTAGGCGCCTCCATAATATCCTGGGTGAATGGTGAATCGGTTTGTTCCACCATTGCCTGTATCGTTAACAGCGCATTAGATTTATAGCATTGTTTTATAGTGGCGAACTTCTCCTCAAGCTTCTTTAAGTCTTTCTCCCACGATAACATGTGATTAGCGCTAGAGACTTTAATGGCTTCAGCGGCATCGCCTTAACACTGACATCTAGCATCAAGTGTGTGGCGTAGATCGCCAAAGGGAAGGTTACTTACTCCTTGGTTGATGGGAGCCTGGACAGGTGGTCAATCCCGACTTACTGTAGGTTGATTCTATCCATGCTTCTCCTAGGGTCGAGGGGAGTGGATAGAAGGTGGTGGTGCATTGGGCTACGACGGATCAGCAGGGGGGAGCAGTTGCTCCAAACGTCTTACAATGCCTGCAAACTAAGTGATCTCGGCCCGTATTGCCAGCAGATCTTCTTCGACGACATTGATTCTAGTAGTGTCGTCAACCGGACCTGTAGGTTGCAGCATGGGTGGGGGAAGAGCTTGAGGTTGATCTCCCTGAGAGGGAGATACACCCTCCATCAAATTTTGCGAACCTGCATGGGTAGACGTTCGAGTCACCATGGATGCTCCGGTTGGCCGCTTGTTCTTAGGAGGCATTGCGAAGATGATGAAGAGATGCAAACGACGAATCAAGAAAAAAGTGAGAACGATTTAGCTGTTTCTACAAACGGCGCTAATCTGTTAACACCAAAAATTAGGTAACAAATGTTGGTGAAGGACCAACTGGTTTGGTCCACTTGAGTATTCGATCTGCTTCATTTTTTGGCACATCACCTAAAATGATTTGTCAAAATGACTGGACATCGTGGATAAAACACATACAGTCACGGTGGCCCCTGCAGAGCCCTTGATAGGACCGTCCGTTTCCATCTAGGTCCTGGTGGAGGTAGTACCCAATCCCAGCCCTTATAGTTGATAACAGTAAAAACGTACGTCATCTTCTATTTTTCATGGAGCACAACCTTAAAACTATAATTATCAATGGTCAACTATCACACCTCTATCACGAGTCTATTGTGATTAAAGGTTGGAAATTAACTACAGGATGATCTTTACATTATTTGATAATACAGGAGCTATCTAAGAATTTAGAAAGCTGAAGGGAGGGTGATATACATCAAAACTGTATAGTACTTACTAGAGGAGTAATAGTGTAATACTCTGGCAAAGTGTTATGGATGATATGCATGTAGTTAGGAATTATTTTGAAATTGCATATGCAGAATCTTACTAAAAATAAACTGTCTAAATTATAAGTAATAGTATAAAAGTATATTGTAAAAAATATTACTCTAAAAGATCACTAAATATTTATTGGACGGTTAAAAATGAACAATATGAAATGGTCCTAATTTAAAAAACCCAGTGTCCTTGAGTCGAAGTTTGAGGTTGTTCGACCATTGTAATTTTTGGACTGTAACTTAACCACAGTGAGCTCAATTGGTTTAATATAAATTCATTTACGTCATCTGTGCCTGCGTATCAACCGTCATAGCTGGCCAGAGCATCAAATAACTTTCCTAACCAGTCGCCCTTATATGGTGAATTATAAATCTTAAGTCATTAGCAAATGTTGATACACGCGATCCCATGCACATTGAGAATTTTTCATGATCCGAACCAGATCTCATTGTTGTTAAGGATTTTTAACCAATCCTAGTGCCTTATCCTACGTGGCATAAACGTCAA
This sequence comes from Liriodendron chinense, assembly GCA_003013855.2. NCBI lineage: Eukaryota > Viridiplantae > Streptophyta > Magnoliopsida > Magnoliales > Magnoliaceae > Liriodendron > Liriodendron chinense. Next base: position 1,632,394 of record ML058572.1, read on the forward strand.
TTGGAAGTTTAAATCAAGGGCTTGCACAAGATGTCCACATAAAGCAATCTAAAACCTATTTGGTGGTTATCATATGGAATGTCGACGTTGAAGTGGTCATTTATTTAAATTGGACCTGCAAAATCTATATGGTTAAGATGATTCCAATGGCGTAAATTTCAGCCCTTATTCCATGAGTCCCACTATCCAGAAAATCCCCATCACCTTTCTTTTAGTGTGCCATATGGAAGATGGTCGGTGATCCAGACCAGCTGATCTGGTGGGCCTTGTGGGTTGGGAAACTCCATAGCCCCCAATTGGAAGATCCAACAAAAGATAAGCGGTTCATTAATGAAGAATTAAGAACCACAACGCGACGACTCAGGTTCAATATAAGATAATTCTAATATCAGATTTTATTATATTCCAATCTTCGAGATTTTTGGGGCGTGTTCATTTCATAGTTGGGCCCTCCAAATCAACGGTTTGAACCACCGAAAGGTCGGCCCCACATATAAGAAATCTATGCATGCGATAAGGACTAGAAGTATATTTACACGTCTAGATAATGGATGGGTCCTTGAGTCCTCTCTTAAGGCCACGTTGTAGTAAAATCATGAATGGGTCCTCACTTATCACTAGCGGCCACAGAGACTTGGTCGCGAATTGCCGGAAGCTGCGTGGGGCCCACAGAGTTGACTGTGACAAATCCACTCCGTCAATCAATTTTGCAAGACTACAATAGGACAGGACAGGATTCTAAAAGTCAGGCAGATGAAAAACTCCTGTGGACCATACTACACGAAACATTTGAGGATAGAACGCCTATCATTGGAAACTTTGTGGGGGCCAAGGATGATATGTCTGCCAACAGTTTATCTCAGTGGTAATAACCCTACCAATGGTTTGGATAGCATATAGACGTCATAGTCGGCTCCAGAAAAATTTCAACGGTGAATATTTTCGTTCCCATTGTTTGTGTGGTGTGGATCACGCTGATTTTTAAACTTCTCTCGTATTCTGGTCTTGAAGAACTAATGGACGGAATCGATTTTACTCGGGCATCTTGTGGGACCCACACAGCTTCCGTCTACAGGAACTTAGTTGGCACAGTCAATCCACGCCCCCTAGAGGTGGCAATGGGTCGGGTCGGGTCAAGTTTGGGTAGGGTCGTTTCCACCTCAACCCTAATTACCAGAACCAAAGTGAATTCGAGTTGGATTTTCCCAACCCTTACCCAACCTAAATTAAACTGGGTCAGGTTGGGTTGACCTGCATTTTAATGATCAACTGACTAATTTGTATATTAAACTAGATACATAATGGCTTCTCCGTAGTAGCTTCTTCTCTCTCTATCTTATATGGCCGAAAGAAGCACTCTCTTTGCAACATGCTGTTAGAGTTTTCAAAAGAGAGAATTTATAATGGCTTTTTTAAATGCATCAACAAAGAATATTGCTTAATGCTCCGGCATGTAAAACTATTTGAAATTGACATTTAATATTTCATCCGAACCATCCAATTAATGTCCAGCAATTCTTTTTATTTTTTATTTTTTTACCATTAGATCAAATCAACAAGACCAATATTTGATATTTAATTTTTTAAATAGTTAAATTATGGACACAATTATTGAAATGGAACCATTTGATCCTTTCATTTTAACCGTCCAATAAATTCCTATGAACAATCAAATAAATATAACCATTAAGATAATTTTATTAATTTATTTTATGGACCATTAGTTACCATTTCAGTTCTCCAATGAATGAGTACTAGAAATAAATAAATAAATAAATAAAAATCTCATGATATTTTAGTTCTATTTGTCATAAAATGTGATTATTGGTGTGCACATGTTTATTAAATTGATAGGCATGTTGACTATTCCCAGCAGGGTGTGTGAGAAAAAAACTCTGTATTATTTAACTAATAAGAAAATCAATATATAATAGTCTTGTTAACCCCTATATGATTTGGGTTGGGTCACCTTTAACCCTAACCCGACTCATAAAAATCTGGGTTGGGTTGGGTTGGGTTGGGTTGGGTCAAAAATTGAATTCAGGTCAAATTTTCCAACCCTAAATTGGAAAAAACCAGGTCGGATTGGATCGGGTTAGCAGATCAGGTTGAATTTTGCTAGGTCTACGTGCCCCTGTAGAGAATGCAAATAGTATATGTTGAAGGCACAGGAAATTCCAATGCCGACGCTTCTGATTGGTTCAATTCCGTTGACTACAACTCACAAAAAATTCACCAAATTTCTCTCCCCAATAGAAGTTAGCTCACTGTGGACCCTCGCCGATTTTCCGCGCTCCCACACGACGACTGTTCTCGCCCCTTCCCCTTTCGGAAAAAGAAGGAGAGGATGATGCGTGAATGCGAAATCGTCGTTTGTGCCACTGGCTTGCCTCGTTCTCGAGGGCTTCGTTTGGTTGTCGTGTTAAGCTGGATATGTTTAAGTGAGTTTATATAAGACCAGAGTCACCACTAGCCAGTTACTTCGAATCTACAATCGGCTAGACCCCGTAGAAACGTTAGAGAAGGGAATTCGAAGATTCCTTCCTTTAAAATGACTCATGTTGATCTGCGGTCAGAGATTCAAGGTAAGGGATCACGGTTACAGGGTGGGAAGAGGTTAAGCACCCCACACACTGCCCGTACCGAAGTACGGTCTCTACTTAACAGAATCGATCGAATACTTGAAAGTCTAGTTTAATCCTCGTATATTCTCATGGATGACATGATGCATGAATGCGAGTCTGAACAGTAAGAGTTTCTGATGGGCAGGTTCCAACAATGGGCAAGCCCAGAGCGTACGCTCGAACTGACAGGTGCTTAATGTAAGACGTATGCAGTGTGCTTGAATGATTAAGGTGTTTTATAGTGAAGCATGAATGCAGGTCTGAACAGTAAGAGTTTCTGATGGGCAGGTTCCAACAACGGGCAAGCCCAGAGCATACGCTCGAACTGACAGGTGCTTAATTTAAGACATATGCAGTGTGCTTGAATAATCAAGGTGCTTGCAGTGAAGCAGGGGGTTTGGAAGAAAAGTAAATGTTGCACTTATGCTAGATGCAAATGAGATGATGCTAGAAAAGAGTAGCTGGGTGGACGGAGGTGTCGCAAGGGTTGGCTTCGAGTGGCTGGATCAAGACTTGGATGGCTTAGGAGGCTTGGACCAGTGGTCAGGCTGGGCTGGACCAGGGCTAGGCTCTCCTCACTCGGGCTCTCCTTGGTGGAAAATGGGCTAAAGGGTGGAGAGGTGAACTCAGAGCTCTCGGGCTGAAATGGACTTGAAGGGATGATGAAATGAGAAGGGGAGGGGGGGTATTTATAGCAGCGGGCAATGGCAGAGGTTGTAAATATTTTTGGGCGGCCTGCTATGGGCCGCCCGTACGGCCTTTTCTTGGGATTCAGCGGCGGTTTGGGCGGCCCCCTGAGGGCCGCCCGTACGGACGTTTCTTGGGATTCAGCGGCGGTTTGGGCGGCCCCCTGAGGGCCGCCCGTACGGACGTTCTCGGGATTGTTGTTTTGACTCGGTGGGTTGACTCAGTGAGTTGACTCAGCGGGTTGACTCGGTGATTTGACTCAGCGGGTTGACTCGACGGGTTGACTCGGTGTTTTGACTCGACGAGTTGACTCAGCGGGTTTGACTTTTTTGGGATTTTTTGACTGGCTTTTCTTATGGGGGGTTTTTCAGGCTGATGTTTAGGACTGGGTTGACTGGGTTCAGGCTTGAACTAGGCTATAGAATGGGGCTTACAAGGGTGAGTTTGGCTGAGTTTGGACTTGGGATTTGGGGGTATGGTCCTCTATTCAACCAGCTATCTCTACCAACAGTGTAGCCGAAGGTGGGGTGTCTACAGATGCCCCTCTTTGGCAGAGGTTGCGTGCAACCGAATGCCAAAGCGAGTGGACACCCCACTTCTGACCCGCTCATTCATGGATCATGTTCTGAAATCTTTGCTTGCCTTCGCATCTGTGCCAGTTGATCGTTTGGAAACCGATCACTCGCACATACCGCGGGAGTTTGGAGAAAACGTTGCGATTGTCCCTGCAGTTTGCTGCAACCTGGGTACCCAATCGCAACCCTTCCATTCCCGATCGGTACTAACATCGGAAAGGTACAGTAGAGCCTCTGCGTCGCTAGTCTTACGAGGATACTGACCCTGAGACTGATTGTGTGATGTTTGATGTTTTCCCAGATCACTCCAGGAGCACTTGTTTCGCTTGACTGTCAAAGTGGTTAGACGCCCTGCGTCAGATAGTCTTACGGGATTCTACTACGCCGACTTGGACTCAGTCAAGGTACTTCAGGCATCCACGCCTAGGTATGTGCGGGTGGACTCTTTCCACCCGATCTGCTGGTTTCGATGCTTGGTTTGCAATTCATTCTTTCCTCGATTGTGATCTGGAATCTTTGTTGTCCTTTGTATCTGAGTCAGATGATTGTTTGGAAATTGATAACTCGCACATACCGCGGGAGTTTGGAGAAAACGTTGCGATTGTCCCTGCAGTTTGCTGCAACCTGGGTACCCAATCGCAACCCTTCCATTCCCGATAGGTACTAACATCGGAAAGGTACAGCAGAGCCTCTGCGTCCGTAGTCTTACGAGGTTGCTGACCTTGAGACTGATTGCGATGTTTGATGTTTTCCCAGATCACTCCAGGAGTACTTGTTTCGCTTGACTGTCAAAGTGGTTAGACGCCCTGCGTCCGATAGTCTTACAGGATTCTACTACGCCGACTTGGACTCAGTCAAGGTACTTCAGGCATCCACGCCTAGGTATGTGCGGGTGAACTCTTTCCACCCAATCTGCTGATTTTGATACTTGGGTTACAATTCATCGTTTCCACCTGTTCAAATGGTTTCTGTGACCGAGCCTTTTGGCTTTTCATCTTTTCGTATCTTGGCATGTGGTACGACCGCACTGACACTGGAGTTCAGTTCGACCGTACTTTGAGTGCATTGGATCCGATGGTCTCCAGGGAAACCGCGAGACATCGGATCTTATTTGATTTTTGCGTCGGCTCCTACCCAAAGATATGGAAGATCTCCTGGTGTTTTGGAGGCAGAACGCTCTACTGGAAAATAATATTTTTGGATTTTTGAAAAGGTACCCACTCTGGGGAGTGATACTCCGTAGGGTTTTTATTTGCAAATAGGAATATTTTTTTTATCTTTTTGAAATGGAAATCTGGTTTGCATGCGCCTCCACTAGGGATGCCCGTGGGGTCTTTGGCTAACCGGCTTTTATTTTGAAAGCAGGTAAACATGATGATTGATACGATGGATGTTGATGCATGGAGATGCATGATAAATGCATGGCTTGGCTCATTCTCTTTCAGTTTGATGATCTTGCTTTTGCTGGAGATGCAGAGAATTTTGAGCTTATTGCTTGCAGGGTTGTGCTTCCCTGGGGTTTTTCTTTTTGTACGGGCGTTTAGTCAGCGGGTTGGTCAAGATCCCGACCCGTGATCGATCAGGTCCATCGTCCCAAGATGCTGTTTCTTTGCTAATGAGAATGTACGAGGATATTATCTGACTTCAAGATGTTCTTCTGGGCATTCATGTGATTGGGATGGTGTTTGGTTGCCCGTTTTGGTCAAGATTCCAATTTGCGGGCGATTGGATCCATCATCCCAAATTGTGAAGAGAGTGGAGTTCAAGACTCCTGAAGTGTAGTGCTGGGGGACAGTGACAATTTTTGTGATTTTTGTAAATATGTGGTCCGAATCTTTACCTGAGTGGTCAGGATAGAGATCGGTTATTGAAAGCAAAGGAAATATTTTTGTGATTTTTGACAATATTTTGATTGAAAGCAAGGGAAATATTTTTTGTGATTTTTATAAGTATTTGATAGAAATATTTTTTTGTGATTTTCGAAGCATTTTCTTTGAAAGCAAGAGAAATATTTTTGTGATTTTTGAAGAGGTGATTTTACAATGTTTTTGTATTTTGTGATTTTTCTGAAATGTAGGAAAAGTATGGAATTTTCATCCACTTCCAGCTTCTACTGCTGGTAAGGCACCCGATCCATTTTACGTCAGCGAGCAAGACGAGTCTCACACAGTTAAGTGCCGTAGTTTTACATCTTCGCATGAGGAGATTTTGAGGGTTTTCAGTCAACACACCCACAAAGTTGCATGTTCCTCATGTGCAATGCACATAGACCACGTATCGTCCGACGGACTCCTTCGGCCACAAAATGAGCCACATCCTCACATTTCCCTTAGTCAATCCAGTTTGGGGCCTTACGTTGCTCACAATTCCGTGAGGGTGCACTCCACCTCCCAACAGCCTTAATCCCTGTTAGAACTAGAAAATGAATACGATTACATTTTCTTGAAATGTTGTGTTTTGTTGCTCTGGGGTTCTGAATAATGGAAACATTCATAGACAATCACAAGCATTCATAAAAATACACAAGGAGAGATATCGCAAGGCGAATTTTATTCCAGAGATCCTGAGATCTTGTACATTCCAGGCCGTGATCTGGCACGAACCCTTAATTACATCGAATGATCGATGACCCTTGATTAAAAGGCAAAAGACTAGTCAGCAGGGACTATGGTCTTAGAGTTTGTGGTCATAGAGACCTGTATTTGTTTTGTTATGGACTGAACCATCTTTGTATTAGTCAGATGTCTATGTCCCATGTTTTGGCCGGAGATCCGGGCTGAGACTATCAGGGTTTATGACTGAGAAGGACGACTCTAGGCCTGCGCCTGTCAATGTATGGACAGGTGACCTCGGGAAGTCCACTCTGCAGTTGTGTATACCTGGGTAGCCCAACCGACGGATGCCGTTTTTAATGGGTAGGGCATTGACTGTTGTGTTGTGGCAGTTCATAGCAATTGTCTTGTAGTGAGTTGAAACTCTTTAGTATGGTTTACTGTGATAACCATAGTCCCGTTTATCTAGCTTTCGGCTCAAATCGGGTCACATCTTGACAGTAGATACAAATGATGACATGTTCGCATAGTCCTGGATGTTGGCGACGTCCCTTTCGAGAAGATGTTTCGTTCATCGTGTCGAATCAGATCGAACTTTGAAGATGCGCAATTCTACTCATTTAGAGGTCCTGGAACGTCTATTTGACCATTCCATTGCGTCCGGAACGCTCGAAATACCCAAGATAGGCTCAAACGGCACTTAAAAATACTTAAAATTGAGTCCGGTGCGCTCCTGAACATGTTCCGGAATTGGCTGATTTTTCGGGTGCGTGGGAGTCCAACGCACCCTGAAAATACATATCCGCTTTTTGTTGATTTTACGGGTGCGTCGAGTAATTTTCAGGTGCGTTGGGGTCCAATGCACCTTAAAAATACAAATCCGCATTTTGCTGATTTTTCGGGTGCGTCGAGCTATTTTCGGGTGCGTTGAGGTACAATGCACCCTGAAAATACATGTCCGTTTTTTGTTGATTTTACGGGTGCGTCGAGTAATTTTCAGGTGCGTTGGGGTCCAATGCACCCTAAAAATACAAATCCGCATTTTGCTGATTTTTCGGGTGCGGGACCATTTTCGGGTGCGTTGAGGTACGATGCACCCTGAAAATACATGTCCGCTTTTGTTCAGTTTTTTGGATGCGTCGACCTATTTTTAGGTGCGCAATCGTACTTATGATTTTTTATGATTCGGACCTGCGGTGGTGTTGGCCGGTGTGACCTTCCGGTGGAAGATACAGGCGATCGGAAAAGAATTCCGGTCACCGGGAAAGTTTTCCGGCTGTCGGAAAGGGATTCCGGCGAGGGTTTCCGGCGGCAAAATCCAAATACTCAGGGGATAATCTCTCTCTCTCTCTCTCTCTCTCTCTCGTAATCTGTACAAATGAATAGTGGGGGGGTGTTTATACCCGAGAATACCGGACAACGACCAATGAGGACCTGCCACGTATGACGCACCCCAAAAATACCTTGACGCACCCTAAAATGGACGCGTGGGGACTCTGACACACCCCGAAATGAGATTTTGAGATGTGCTGATTTTATGGGTGCGTCGAGCCATTTTCGGGTGCGTTGAGGTACAATGCATCCAAAAAATGCCATGTTGGTCATTCGTGATTTTATGGGTGCGTCGGACAATTTTAGGGTGCGTTGAGGTACAATGCACCCTGAAATTGCTGTTACGTATTTCCTGAATTTACGGACGCGTCGGAGGTATTTTTTGGATGCGTCAAGCTATTTTTCGGATGCGTCAGAGGTGAAATACATGCTAAATCACTTGTTGAATTTTCATGAATTTAAGGGTGCGTCAAGCTGAATAATTGGGTGCGCTTGACGTACTCGTGTTTTGCAAATTTGAGTTTTGCAAAACGGAGGGCCTGTGGGGCCCGTTTCCCGGTGAATCGCCATGCACTGCTTATCATAATTCATGAAGGATGGCCCCGCTTGATTCTGGTCGGTTTCGATCACGGTGATCGGTGGGGTCCACCGGAGAAAATGGCTAAGTACTGGATCCTTTGCAAAGCTGGGTATTTTGGGTGCGTCGGGTAGTGTTTTGTGGAATTTCCTCGAAGCACGTGCCCAGTCGATTTGTTTTAGAGGGTACTGACTTTTGGGACCCCAACAGATGCCCCTCCGGTGCGTTGCGATGGACTTACAGCCGTTCATCGCGACGCATCGGATTCCCGGGTCCACACTATAAATAGGTAAGATAGCGTCATTTCACCTCATTCTGCGCTTTTCACTGTTCATTTGCTCTGCCGTTGACGCACCCAAATATTCGCCAACGCACCCATTTAATACCGCCAGCGCACCCAAAAAAGGTCTAGCGCACCCCTTTATTCCAACTACCTCGATTTTTTTGGGTGCGTCAAGCGTGACGCACCCTGCTATGGACTTGGTGGAAATCTCATTTTAAGGGTGCGTTGAGTACAACGCACCCAAGTATTCAAACTTGGGCGAAAATCTCGATTTTAAGGGTGCGTTGCACTCAGCGCACCCAAGTATTCGAACATGGCTGAATTTTGAGACTTTTAAGGGTGCGTTGAGTTCAACGCACCCCTCGTCACAAGTTGGTAAAACCCTTGAATCTTTTAGGGGTGCGTTGGGTCTGACGCACCCAAATATTTGTGACTTGGTGAAAATGATTGAATTCCGAGGTGCGTTGGACGTGACGCACCTAAGTATTGAACTTAGAGGGATCATAGCATTTTTAGGGTGCGTTGGGTCCGACGCACCCATATATTCACACAAGACATTTTGGGCATTTCGGGGTGCGTTGGGCCTGACGCACCCAGTTTTCAATACTTGGAATTTTTTTTGCAAAACTTGGACTATTTTTAGGGGTGGGTTGGATCCAACGCACCCAATTTCCCAGATTTGGACTTTTTGCTCTTGAGGGCTTTTTTTCGCGTGTAAATTTGGCCCAATACTACGCATTATATTCATATTTTGGGTGGGCAAAGCTATTCTTGTGGTGACAGGGATTATTTCTTTAAAGGATATGGGGCCCCGCACTTCCGTCATAAATTTTCATGTGTCTTCATTGTGATCCGAAAGCTGTGTCGGGTCTCATATACTTTAAATCCTGGGCTATGCCTAACCAAAAATGACACTTTCTGGCAATTATCATGATTAATTTAGGTAGGGTTTAGGGGTACCTGCGCACGCCTCCCCTGACTTTGGTTCTGATGTAAATAATCTTCATATGCTTCTTCTCTTTACTCTTTTTGTCGAATTGCCGGGGTTCTCAAATCGGGTTGTTAGTCTTGTTTCTTCCAGCAGACAATGGTTGCGACTCGTGCCTCCCAACGCGCAGCTCGCGACTGCTTGCGACGGCTTTTTGACTCCCTTGGTCATCTGGAAGCTTGGTCATCCCTCCATTCTCGATATGATGAGGTGTCCGAGGCTTTATCCAGGCTCGGTGCGGATTCTCGTTCCGTACTTCAGGCCATCCGGAATATTTCGCTTATGGCCTCCACTCTTGATGAGCATAGGGAAGCCATCCTTGGTTTCATTGGTGACTCTTCGTTCCCAGAAGAGCTGACACTTCTTGAGGCGGCGGAGCCTCCCTTGGCCGATTCTTTCTTGGCCTTATGGAGCCAGCTTAACTCTCTGAAGAAGGAGAAAAGGGCGAAGAAACGATACTTGGCCTGGCTTGTCCCTCTGGCGGAGGCCGAGTTTCCTAATCGTCGCACCAGCATCTGGAGAAGGATCAGAGCAGTCTTGAATGAATATGACGATCTGGCGATCGATGTCTCCATAATGCGGAACTGGGCCAATGCTGAATACGTGCACTTCGACCTCGTACAGCAGTGCATCTCCCATCTGATGGACCTAACTTCTAAGGAAGCGCGGGTCCAAGCGAAGGTGGACGAGTTGAAGGCTCGGCTTCTCCCTCTGCTGCAAGATTGAGATCTTTTTTTGTCCGCGAGAAGGGGATCTCGCAATTTTGTGTTGTCTTACAACAAACTTTAACTTCAACATTTGAACAATTGACATAACAGTCCGAACATTTTGGGCTTATTTCAGTTAATGGATGATGCTTGTGTTGTTTTTTTCTTTCTCTTATCCGTCCTTGTTTGTATGTGATGACGATGTCGTGGTTATGAATGCTGTCATGCTATTTCCTTCTTTGCTAGTTTGAATACATTTTACTATGACCTTGATTCGCTTATCGGTGCTCATGCCGTCTTTGCATACAACTTTGCATCCTCTTGAACTTTAAGAGTGTTGATTCCTTTTGGGCATATCTTCTTGCTTTGAGTTATATCTAAGTTTTCCGTATGCTGTTTGCAGATTGTGATGGCTAGCGACCCTTCTAAGGCTGGTCCTTCATGTCCTCCATTAACCCCTTCAAAGCGCAAGCGAGCGGTTTCGAGGGACGTCGTTCGCCCGTCTGATCAAAATCCCCAATGGTTTCTCCCCCCGGAGACTTTCAATTTTTATGAACGTATATTGACGTTACCTAAAGACATGCAGAAGAAAATTCTGTGTGACCGGATTGTACCACCTCCCCCAGACAGGGGTACACAGGAGCAATGGGACTCCTGGTTTGCTCCGTTGCGATGGGACGACAGGTTCCGAAGAAGGAGAGGCGAGCCCGTTGGCCCCCGCCCAATCTGCCAGACGCGGTCGCCCGAAGAGGGCTGGCAAGGGCGCGAAGCAAGTATATTTGGAGAAACAGACCAGGTCCAAATCTGACAAGATGAAGATCATTTGGTCGACTGTAAAGTTAGTCACTTCTCCCCTTGCCATCCGGAACCCTTATACACGAGGGTATATAAGATCCACCCAAAGCTTCCAGCGGCATCGCTCTCTCCCCAGTATCGAGCCCGCAGACGTGTGCCGTGCAAACTCATTTTTCAGTGTGGGGACGTGGACATCTATTCCGGGGCCTTTTCTCAACTGTTCCCTGTCTGAGAATGGCAGGCGTCAGGCTGTTTTGGACCCGAAGCTCATGATATTTCTAGAGCCGAATCAGAACCCACATCGGCCTTTCCCAACACATTATTTTGAGACTCTCCGGCAAAGATTTCACATCTGGGCGACACAGAGATTTGGCTGTCAGGCGCCTTCTGGACCCGCGGTCACTTGATTGCTCATCCCGGGTATGAGGCATGGGCGAATCGGATATTGGAGCTCCATAAAGAGACCTTAAAAGCGGTGGGCCTGTTCAAGGCTATTGCAGCCACCTCGAGCTACTTCTGCCGCGAGCCATGGGTTTACAAGGGGTTCTTGAACCACTGGTGCTCTATCACCAACACATTTCATTTGCCATATGGAGAAATGAGCATCTCGCTGTGGGACCTGAACCGCATCACTGGTCTCCCGATCTGCGGGAGGATATATGATGAATGGGTTCCTAGTGACGAGGAACTGTCTCGGAAGAAAAAGGGGGTGAGCGAAGGCTTCTTCTCCCCGGCTTGCTATGAATTATTCGCGGAGCTCCCGCAATTTTGGGCTTTCAAAGATAAACTCCCTTTCGAAGACTGGCTGGTCTATTTCAGCCATGGCTTAGAGTAAGCATTTTAATTGTGAGTCGTATGTCATTGTTGCGTCTTTTTTTCTACCATTAATACTTTATCTCCTTCATTTCAGTCTGGATTATGCGGCTTATAGTGAAGACCGCGACGACAAGACCTTTTTGGAGGATCGAATGAGAGAGAACTTCCCCCGCCCGAACAAACTATCTCCGACCTGTGAACTCGCCGGCTTCCTGGCCTACTGGTTGAGCTGCGTGGTCCTGCCGAGCTCGAAGCAGGCTGACAGTGTGAGGGTGTCCTGTTTCGCGGTCGCAGGGGCTTTGGCGAATGGCCACCGTTATGCAATAGCTCCCGCCGTATTATGCTCTCTTTACCGGGCTTTCGGTTATGTTATCAGCAATAAAGATCGGGCGGCCTTCGGCATGAACTCGGCTTACTGTGGGTGGCACTTCCTATCTGGATGGCTTGGAGTGTATTTCCCTTGGGTGTATGGCATCGAGTCTGGTGATTACATTCAGCGAGGGGTGGTCCCATTATACTTCTTTCAAAAGCGGAAGATGGTGGGGCAAAATCTGAACACCGTCCGGGAGCGGATTGCTAAATACGACGATGTCCACTTCTTCCACTTCTCAGGCACTCGGAGCAAAGATTCTATATTGTGCACGGATGATGAGAGCCTAGACCATAACGAACGCTCGTTCCTCGTAGCCATCCGCCCGTCCTCACTTCCTCTCCGTGAGGGACTAGAATTCTGGAGAGAGCCGTACTACCCCAACCGTTTTGCTCGTCAATTCGGATATGATCAAGGAGTACCTGCCACATTGGAGCCGGTGACTCGGGAGCAGCGAGCATACGGCATCGGGCCTATCCACTGGAAATGGATGTGGCGGCAGCTTCTGCTGACTGGGACTGGTTGCTCTTTTGCTATTCCTGGGACGGGGAGTATCACTGGCGCCTCTTTCGGGTGGATGAGATGGTGGGCTCACCAGTACACGTTGATCCGGAATGTTCATCTCGTTACTGATCCCGTGTTTGTTACGCCTCCGATTGTTAGCCCAGCTCCTGCCGATGGATTGGGGTACGTGGCGGAGCATCTTCACCAGCCTGCTGTACCGGGTACTCTGAGACTGATGACTTCGCTGAATGTGGTAATTGATCATGAGAAGCCCGAGCACACCTTGGAAGGTTGGGTTGCTTATGGGGAAAGGAATATCGTGCAGGCGGGCCCCGAGTTCCCGTCTCTCGGGCCTATCGATGAGGTACATCAAGAAGGTGATATTCCCAGGGATGATGATGACCAAAATGATGGGGACGGTGATGATGATAATGATATTGAGGGTGGTGGTGATGGCGGTGCTGGTGGTGGTGATGACGACGGCGATGACGGTGGCGATGACGACGGCGATGACGGTGGCGATGATGAGATGCCACTTGAGCGGACTGGTCCTCGGGTGAAGACTGCTCATCGTATTGCGGTGGTCGATGGAGGGAAGAATATTGCCAAGATGCGTAAGCAGTACGATGAAGAGAGATTACAGAAACAACTTTCTGAGGCCGCTGGTGGCACTCCGCCCGGTGACGTGGGTGTAGCCAGGGAAGAGGGTGAGCTGAGTCTTCAGGAGAATTTGAGCGGCGATCGCTCTGCTGGAGGAGGTGATGGCGATGAACCGATATATGACCAGCCTGTCCCTGAGGCGGATGTTGGAGCGATTTTCATGGACTTGGATGACGAGGTGCCCACTGATGCTGTTCTTATCTCCGATACCCCCATGGCTGAAGCTGCAGATGACCAGGGTCCTGTTCATGAAACAACGACCACTGCCGTTGTGAAAGTTGCACCTCCCCCGACCCTTTCCCGTGTTGAAGATATTGGGGTCGGGGCTGTTGATTTAGCTTCTCGGGGCGCTCCGATTTCTGTCACTGAATCAAGTGTACCTGAGCCTACCTTGGAAGCGTCTCCGACTGTTGAGCCTCCATCCACTGCGCCTACCGTGGAAGCTGTTTCCCTTGTCGGACCGTCATTGGCTGAACCTATCGGGGAAGCTTCCCGTAGGGTTGAGGTTTCTGGTTTAGGAATAAGTGTATCGGAATGTGCCGCGCAGCCTCCTCCTACTGTTGTACCGTCATCAGCTGAACCCGTTGCGGAACCCCTTCCTATCACCATGCCAACATCTGATACCAGCGTTCCTGAGGTCGTAGTGCTATCTTCTCCAGAGCTGCCTGAGCCGTCGTCCGAGGGGATCACTGAACCTGCCCCAGCATTGCCTACGCATGCTGCCTCGGCTAACGCACCTGTCGTTGATGTTCTTGAAGCTACTGGTATATTACTTGTCTTTATTATTTCGGCTATCTTTCTTTCTTATTGAGGCCTCTTTATACTAACTTTACCATTCCTTTGATCAGTGACCGCTCCCGTTCATGCTTTGGCCCCTGTTGCCTTGCCCGAGGCATTCGGTTCCTCTCTCCGAGGGTTATCAAAGGTGAAGGCGGACCTTTTGAAGAGTCTTCTGACGAACATCACCGCCTCTCTGAAGAATATGGATGAGTGGTCCATCTTGGATGAAGGGCTGCAGGCACTTGAATGCAACGCTGCATGGCTCGGGATTGACGTCTCTTTGATGATCAACCATGTAGCCCTGTTCAGGGAGAGCATGGCACAACTCAATGAGGTGAGACACTTTAGAGTCGATCCTTCTGTTGAGGAGAGGCGCGGTCATTTGCAATCCCTCCTGCCAAAGCTTGAGCTGTGCGAGGCAGATGTAACCGCGCTGAGGCGCAATTGGCAAGATGCCGCCGTTGGGCATCAGGGAGCCACAGATCGGCTGGCGGAGATAGATGATGAGATAGCACGGCTGCAAGCTAAACGCTCCGTTGTTCATCTCAATCTTTCGAAATTTGGCAATCAAAAGGCCGAACGCAACGCTATACGAACTCAGGTTGAAGAACTGAGAGAGTCCCTTCAAAGCGTCCCTGATCCTGCACAGGTTTTAGCCGCGGCGGAGGCAACACAGAGGGCGACCCAGGAGTCTGCGGTTCATTTGCTAGAACAATGTTTAAGAAATCTGAACAGTTAGGCTCTGTGATTGTTTTATCTTGTAATTTTGCGGAGATATGTTGTGACACTAATGTTGTAATGATATGTATACTATTCACATGATTGTGCTATATGTTTTATTCACTTGATATTTCTTTCATTTGCGTTTAGATTCGAATGTAACGTAGGTTTTTTTAGAAGGAATGTCCCCCTGTCAGGACTCAAACCTATATTGATGCGGGATGGGCGTGCCTGAGCCTTGACTTTAAGGTCCATATCTCCATTCCGATTCTCGACAACTTTGGATAGGGCGAGGTAACGATGCCTGATACGTCTCGGGTTTCAATAACTTTCCTGATGCCTGTGTAAACACACGGAAGAAAGGATTAGTATCTGTAATTGTAAGCATTGATCATCGTATGGTGTCATTTCTCTTGATATTTGTCTATTACATTTTCCCTCTAACGGGGTGTTTACAAATCACAGCAGTATTCTATGTCAAGTATAATATCTTTTCAAGAATCGTCCATTCACCAACGAGCTGATGCCTTGCCCCTTGCAATCGATCACTCGATACGCTCCATTGGAGTATACTTCATCAACGATGCACACTGGGTCCCACTTCGGGTCGAATTTACTTTTCGGGCCTTGAGCTGGCACTAGGCGTTCATCATTAGTACCAGGTCACCTCTTTTGAATGATCTACCGCGGACTTGTTTGTCGTATGAGGCTGAGATTTGTTTCTGATACATTTCGAGCCTTTGTTGGGCGACCAGTCTCTTTTCATCCAGATCATCTAACTCGGTCATTCTGATCTCGGCATTGCGTTCGGTTGTCAGGGAATAACGGAGGGCGACTCGTTATGACTCAACCTGTATCTCCATCGGGACCACTGCCTCCGTGCCGTACACCAACGAGTAGGGTGTAGCTCGCGTGGCTGTACGGTGTGTGGTTCGATATGCCCACAATGCTTCGGGCAGCCGTCTGTCCCAATCCTTCTTATTTTCCGCCACTGTCTTTTTCAAAATCTTCACGATAGTCTTATTGAACGCCTCAGCCAACCCATTCGCAGGGGGGTAATAAGGTGACGAATAACAATGTTTGATCTTGAACTTTGCGCATAGCTTATCAATAGTAGCGTTCTTGAAGGGTGTTCCGTTGTCCGTGGTGATTTTCTCGGGAATACCATGCCGGTATAATATGGCGTGGCGGATGAAACTTTCAACATGTTTTGCCTTCACGCTCCTAAGCGCGACTGCCTCGGCCCACTTGGAAAAGTAATCTGTCGCGGCTAAGATGTATTGGTGTCCCTGGGAAGAGGGCGGGCTGATTGGTCTGATCACGTCCATGCCCCAGGCTGCGAAAGGCCAGGACATTACTGACTGATGTAATTCCTCTGGTGGCGAGTGTATGACATCTGCATGGACTTGGCATTGATGACATTTCTTGACAAATTCTATTGCATCTTTCACCATTGTGGGCCAATAATATCCCATGTGTCGGACACGGTGATGTAGGTTCCTGCCTCCTTGGTGGGCACCGCATTCTCCTCCGTGGGCTTCCTTCAATGTGGCGTATGCTTCCTTCTGATCCAAGCAGCGTAGTAATACCCCCTCATACGAACGCTTGTAAAGGACGTCGTTCTGCAGTACAAATGACCCAGCGCGTCTCCTAACCTGTGTACGCATCTTGGGCTCTTCTGGCAAGAACCCATATTTCAAGTAATCGACGAATGGTCTTTTCCAGTCATCTTCTGTGATCTCGAAGCAACAGATGGGGTTTGCGCTTGCTTCGCCACCACGCAGTACGGTCGTCAGGTAGGATCCTCCTTTCTTCGATCGTTACCTGAAGTGGGCTGCCTCCAGGGTTAGCCAGAGCAGCGGCTAGGCTAGCCAATGCATCGGCCTGCACATTTTCCTGTCTCGGTATATGTGAAATGCTGCTGTCACGAAACTGGTCGAACAGTGACTGCGCTTGGCGGCAGAAAGGTGACAATTCAGGTTTGCGGACCTCATATTCTGTCGTCAACTGTCCGATGACTAGTCTGGAGTCGCCATAGATCTGTATTGCCTTGATTCGCATTTCTAATGCGAGCTGTAGCCCAATGATGAGGGCTTGATATTCGGCTTCGTTGTTGGTGCAGGCTGGTACGATTGTAAACGAGTAGGGCAACAAATCTCCCTGTGGGCTGATAAATATAACCCCCGCTCCTGCCCCTGTCGACCTAGAGGCTCCGTCAAAGTACATCTGCCATAACCGTGGTCTTTCAATCATCATAACCTGGTCATCTGGGAGGTCACATTCCATTTCTTCGCTGCTCGGGACTGGATGCGCAGCGAGAAAATCTGCGATCGCTTGTCCTTTAATAGCCCGGGCTGGGACGTATGTGATGTCGAATTCGGAGAGGAGAAGGGCCCATTTAGCTAAACGCCCAGACAGCATAGGCCGATTCATAAGGAACTTGATCGGATCCGCCTTGGATATCAACGTTATTTGGTGCGAGAGGCAGTAATGCCTCAGTTTCTTTACAGCAAAAATGAGAGCAAGGCATGTCTTTTCAATTGCTGAATAGTTGAATTCAGCCCCTACCAGCGTGCGGCTCAGGTAATATAGTGCATTCTCCTTCTCTTCTTCGTTCTTCTGTGCCAGGAGTGCCCCTAGTGAGTTATCACCTACTGCGATGTACAGAATCAGTGGCTTTCCTTTGATTGGGGCAGCAAGGACTGGCGAATTCCCAAGCATCTCTTTTAGAGAGTCGAAGGCCTTCTGGCAAGCGTCGTCCCATTCAAACTTAACATCTTTCTTGTTGAGGCGGGAGAACGGTTGACAACGACCAGCCAAGTTCGAGATGAATCTCCTCAAATATGCTACGCGGCCTTGAAAACTCTTCAATTGCTTCAGGTTCTTCGGAGGCGGCATTTCTATGATGGCTTTGATCTTTGCGGGATCGATTTCTACGCCCCTGTGTCTAACCACGAAGCCTAGAAATTTGCCAGACGCGACTCCGAATGCGCATTTCAGTGGGTTCATACGGAGACTTTTCTTGCGCAACCGTTGGAACACTTGCCTTAGGTGTTCTCTGTGCTGCTCGTGGTCGGCCGACCTTACGACTAGATCATCTACATAGCATTCGACGTGTTTATGCATCATATCCTGAAATATAACGTGCATTGCGCGCTGGTATGTTGCCCCTGCGTTCTTTAATCCGAAGGGCATTACGCGATAACAGTAGATGCCGAGGGTTGTGCGGAAGGCCGTAGCTTCTTCATCTTCCGGGGCCATGCGAATCTGATTGTATCCCGAGTACCCGTCCATGAAGGACATTACTGCATATCCCGTTGTGCTGTCAATCAACAATTCTGGAATTGGCAAAGGAAAATCATCTTTCGGGCAGGCTTCGTTAAGATTCCGGAAGTCGACGCAAACTCGGATTTGTCCGCTCTTCTTCTTGACTGGCACAATGTTTGAAATCCATCGGGGGTATTTCACCTCTCGAACAAATCCAGCCTGGATTAGTTTTTTGATTTCTTCTTCAATCTTAGGTACAACATCAGGATGGAACCGTCGTTGTGGCTGCTTCACTGGCTTCTTTTCTTTTATGATGCTTAGCTTGTGCATGGCGATTGTCGGACTGAGCCCGGGCATTTCTGAGTAAGTCCAGGCGAAGATGTCTTTATTCTCCTTTAATAATTGTATGTATTTCTCTCTTTCATTTTCTGGGACGTTCTTGCTCAAATATGTATTCCTGGGTTCTTCAATGGTGCCCAAATTCACCTCTTCGAGTTCATCAATCGTTGGTTGTCCACCGTCTTCTAGTTGCACGGGTGCGACACTTGGCTGGATTATGTCGGTAGAATCTTGCGACTGGATTCCTTCTACCGGGACAATGGTTACCATGTTTACGCTCGCCTTCGCTCCTAGACCCTCTCCGTTCCTGTATACTTGTTTGTATTCTTCAAATGGAGCTAGCAGTCTTTTCTTTGTGTCTGAGCCTTGACTGAAGAATCCCATGTTCCTCATAATCTTCCGGCTGGCTTTGCTATACCTCTTCTCTTCTATTGGTCGAGATTGAGCAGACCCTCTTCCTTCTTCTTTCCCCTCTGATGGTACTGGCTGGCTTGGCCCTGAATGGAACTTGATATCTTTCTGGGTGGCATCTCGCGACGGCACGATGAATTGGCTTGGCGCTTTTGGAAATGGCTTGGTTCTTTTTATCTTGGGTATAGGCATATTGAAGCTGGATTTGAGTACACTCATGTGTTGATCTGAAATTAATTTTAACATGGACTGCCCCGGCTGACGCAGATGCTGCGGTACCACATAAAATTTTTTCGTGATCGGCTGAGGTTGGTTTTTCTGCTGACATTGGGACCTTCCCTGAGTGATGAAATGGGGTTTACTTTTCTGTACACACTTCTCAACTCGAGATTCTGCCTCTTGTCCTTTCTTCTTTATGTCGGACTTTTTGCTGGTCTTATTGCTTTCGGCCGGGTCATAATATTCCGCATCAGCCAAGAATGACTCAGCTATCGTGTATGGCTTCGGATCTGCTGCTATCCTGTATTAGACACCATCTCTGTTATATTTGAAACACTGGTGATATGTCGAAGGGATTATCCGATTCTGATGGAGCCAGGGCCTTCCTAAAAGGAGGTTGTATGTTGTCACCGCGTCGATCACTTGACATGTTACTTTCGTCGTCAATTCTTCGATCTCTAACATCACTGTGATTGATCCCAGTGTACGTTGACTGTCTTGGTTGAACCCTTGAATCATCATGAGACTCGGGCGTAGCGCTGATTGCCTATAACCCAGCTTCTGTAATGTCTTCAATGGCATAATATTCACGGCAGACCCGTTGTCCAACATGCACCTCTTGATCTCGGTGTCCCTGATTGTACCTGTGACCATCAACGGACGGTTGTGGTCTATTAATTCGATCGTGCGGTCTTCTTCTGAAAAAGTGATTGTTGAGGGATGATCGACATGCATGACTTGTGATACTGGCGTATACCCCTCCCAAAATTTGTCTGTATTATTCATTTCTCCTTCTATCTCTATCATCGTAGTTTCCCTGACTTCACTGTCAAGTAGGGCATTAATTAACATTTCTCTATACACTTTCGAGAGACACAAAGCATCGTATATACTTAGCCGGGCGGGAACCTTTCGTAAGTGCGCCACAACATCATATGCTACTGGTTTCGGGCTTGGCTGACTAGTCGTGGCCTCACCAACTTTCTCTTTCAACTTTTGTACATAAGGTCTCCCTTGCGGCCTGTCGCGGGCACCATCTTCTTGCATTGGGTCGTCTGGTCTCGGAGGGGTACAGTCAGGCATTTGCCTTCCTGATCGTAAGACGACCGCATTAACTTCTCCCTCGACTGTTTGTGAGGTTTCCTCGGCCGGTGCTTGTTCGGTGAACGACACCATTTCGCAATATGCCATGCTCATCACGGGTCGCTTCTGACTCGACGAGTTGACTCAGCGGGTTGACTCAGCGAGTTTGACTTTTTTGGGATTTTTTGACTGGCTTTTCTTATGGGGGGTTTTTCAGGCTGATGTTTAGGACTGGGTTGACTGGGTTCAGGCTTGAACTAGGCTATAGAATGGGGCTTACAAGGGTGAGTTTGGCTGAGTTTGGACTTGGGATTTGGGGGTATGGTCCTCTATTCAACCAGCTATCTCTACCAACAGTGTAGCCGAAGGTGGGGTGTCTACAGATGCCCCTCTTTGGCAGAGGTTGCGTGCAACCGAATGCCAAAGCGAGTGGACACCCCACTTCTGACCCGCTCATTCATGGATCATGTTCTGAAATCTTTGCTTGCCTTCGCATCTGTGCCAGTTGATCGTTTGGAAACCGATCACTCGCACATACCGCGGGAGTTTGGAGAAAACGTTGCGATTGTCCCTGCAGTTTGCTGCAACCTGGGTACCCAATCGTAACCCTTCCATTTCCGATCGGTACTAACATCGGAAAGGTACAGTAGAGCCTCTGCGTCGCTAGTCTTACGAGGATACTGACCCTGAGACTGATTGTGTGATGTTTGATGTTTTCCCAGATCACTCCAGGAGCACTTGTTTCGCTTGACTGTCAAAGTGGTTAGACGCCCTGCGTCAGATAGTCTTACGGGATTCTACTACGCCGACTTAGACTCAGTCAAGGTACTTCAGGCATCCACGCCGAGGTATGTGCGGGTGGACTCTTTCCACCCGATCTGCTGGTTTCGATGCTTGGTTTGCAATTCATTCTTTCCTCGATTGTGATCTGGAATCTTTGTTGTCCTTTGTATCTGAGTCAGATGATTGTTTGGAAATTGATAACTCGCACATACCGCGGGAGTTTGGAGAAAACGTTGTGATTGTCCCTGCAGTTTGCTGCAACCTGGGTACCCAATCGCAACCCTTCCATTCCCGATAGGTACTAACATCGGAAAGGTACAGCAGAGCCTCTGCGTCCGTAGTCTTACGAGGTTGCTGACCTTGAGACTGATTGCGATGTTTGATGTTTTCCCAGATCACTCCAGGAGTACTTGTTTCGCTTGACTGTCAAAGTGGTTAGACGCCCTGCGTCCGATAGTCTTACAGGATTCTACTACGCCGACTTGGACTCAGTCAAGGTACTTCAGGCATCCACGCCTAGGTATGTGCGGGTGAACTCTTTCCACCCAATCTGCTGATTTTGATACTTGGGTTACAATTCATCGTTTCCACCTGTTCAAATGGTTTCTGTGACCGAGCCTTTTGGCTTTTCATCTTTTCGTATCTTGGCATGTGGTACGACCGCACTGACACTGGAGTTCAGTTCGACCGTACTTTGAGTGCATTGGATCCGATGGTCTCCAGGGAAACCGCGAGACATCGGATCTTATTTGATTTTTGCGTCGGCTCCTACCCAAAGATATGGAAGATCTCCTGGTGTTTTGGAGGCAGAACGCTCTACTGGAAAATAATATTTTTGGATTTTTGAAAAGGTACCCACTCTGGGGAGTGATACTCCGTAGGGTTTTTATTTGCAAATAGGAATATTTTTTTATCTTTTTGAAATGAAAATCTGGTTTGCATGCGCCTCCACTAGGGATGCCCGTGGGGTCTTTGGCTAACCGGCTTTTATTTTGAAAGCAGGTAAACATGATGATTGATACGATGGATGTTGATGCATGGAGATGCATGATAAATGCATGGCTTGGCTCATTCTCTTTCAGTTTGATGATCTTGCTTTTGCTGGAGATGCAGAGAATTTTGAGCTTATTGCTTGCAGGGTTGTGCTTCCCTGGGGTTTTTCTTTTTGTACGGGCGTTTAGTCAGCGGGTTGGTCAAGATCCCGACCCGTGATCGATCAGGTCCATCGTCCCAAGATGCTGTTTCTTTGCTAATGAGAATGTACGAGGATATTATCTGACTTCAAGATGTTCTTCTGGGCATTCATGTCATTGGGATGGTGTTTGGTTGCCCGTTTTGGTCAAGATTCCAATTTGCGGGCGATTGGATCCGTCATCCCAAATTGTGAAGAGAGTGGAGTTCAAGACTCCTGAAGTGTAGTGCTGGGGGACAGTGACAATTTTTGTGATTTTTGTAAATATGTGGTCCGAATCTTTACCTGAGTGGTCAGGATAGAGATCGGTTATTGAAAGCAAAGGAAATATTTTTGTGATTTTTGACAATATTTTGATTGAAAGCAAGGGAAATATTTTTTGTGATTTTTATAAGTATTTGATAGAAATATTTTTTTGTGATTTTCGAAGCATTTTCTTTGAAAGCAAGAGAAATATTTTTGTGATTTTTGAAGTGGTGATTTTACAATGTTTTTGTATTTTGTGATTTTTCTGAAATGTAGGAAAAGTATGGAATTTTCATCCACTTCCAGCTTCTACTGCTGGTAAGGCACCCGATCCATTTTACGTCAGCGAGCAAGACGAGTCTCACACAGTTAAGTGCCGCAGTTTTACATCTTCGGATGAGGATATTTTGAGGGTTTTCAGTCAACACACCCACAAAGTTGCATGTTCCTCATGTGCAATGCACATAGACCACGTATCGTCCGACGGACTCCTTCGGCCACAAAATGAGCCACATCCTCACATTTCCCTTAGTCAATCCAGTTTGGGGCCTTACGTTGCTCACAATTCCGTGAGGGTGCACTCCACCTCCCAACAGCCTTAATCCCCTTCATGAGTTTTAGGAACAGGGAACATCCGTCAGATTCTACAGCGACTTCCAAATCAAGGTTGTCTATCACGGTGCGTTCAACACGAACAGGATTGCGGAGTTCTGCCCGCCTCAACCCTTACCTGTTTAACAGATTCCAGACACCCGTACGATCAAGTGTCAGCCATGCCTGGAACAGGTTAGGAAAGAAAGCCCCCGAGAAGTTAATCCCAGTGTAGTTTTAGGTCTTCGGACCATTGGAGATGAATTTGTGCAGTTGAAATTTTTGGTGAATCATTTTTTTTTTTTGTTTTTTTTTTTTTTTTGGAAAAAGTTTTAGATTTCAGCTTGAATGATCGAGATTGATGCTAGTTTTTGTGGAAAGATTTAAAATATTTTTGGTATTTTTGAAATGATCCAGGTTATCGAACCTTGATCAAGGCTGATGCCGGTTTTTGGTTGAAAGCAAGAAAGGTCCCCCGAGAAATTAATCCCAGTATAGTTTAAGGTCTTCGGACCAAAATCTGTACATGCTGAAAATATATTCTTTTTGTGATTTTTAGAAATGATCCAAGTCATCAGATCTTACCCTGAACGGCTGAGATTGATGTTGGTTTTTATTAAAAATCCCTCGGGATCTTGATCCCGACGTAGTTTAAGGACTTCGGACCCAAAACTGTTCAAAACAGAAAAAATATTTTTTTTTTTTGGAAAATGTCCGGAGTCATCAGATCTTGACGAAGACCGATGCCGGTTTTTATTAAAAGTCCCTCGGGATCTTGATCCCGACGTAGTTTAAGGTCTTCGGACCCTGGTTTCTTGGTTGGGCATACTTACCTTGCTTTGTTTAGCTTTTGATAGGGCCGATTGTGATTTGAATGGTCTAGATTGCTTGAGTGGGCCATGTGGGCCCTTTCCAAACTTCAGCTTGACTTTGAAGCACCTATCCTTGATGTTTTGTGAGGCTAAGAAGGCTTTCCATGGTGCAGATGATGACTTGGACGGTTCAGATTGCTCTTTTTAGCCATGTGGGCCTACTTGACGATCAGATCTTGGACTCTGGCCTTCTTTCTTCACAATCGAACCCTTGATGTTGCTATTTGATGACCCATGCGAGCTTTTCCATGGTTTGGATCATGATGATCTAGTCTTTGAGTGGTTCAGATTGCTTGTGGGCCCCTCTTGATCAATTTTTCTTTTCTTTGACTTGATCAGACCCATTTTGGCTGCAGTACGTCATGATTGGATAGGTGGGGTACCCTCCAGATGATTCAGATTAGCATCAAACGAAATCTGGAGTTGATTGGAGCCTTGGGCGGCCTTCAGAGTGCCATCTGCTGACATGGACTGTCAGTCTCACCTACCAAAGACTGTGAAGCCAATCTAGCGGAGAGAGAGGAAGTGCGTCCGTACGGGCGGCCCAGAGCGGGCCGCCCAAGGCTCGCCTCTTGTGCGGCCTGGGCTGGCTCGGGTTCGGACATTCTCCGTTGTCTGCTACCCTTGTCTCCACCTGCTCTGTACATCCAGGTTTGATTTCAATCATAAATCTTCCCTTTGTCTCTTCTTTCCTCCTCATCTTGTCCTCATTTTGCTTTGTCCTTTCTTGGGCAATGGATGGTGGAGATTTAGGGGTTGTGGGGGCTGTCCATGTTGGGTCCCATACTTCAGAAAGTGTTGAAGGCTTTAATGATGGAGGGATTCATTTAATGGATGGTAGAGATGGAGCATTGAATGGGGGCATTGATGAGGGGCTAGGGATGGTGGTTGGTGGAGCTTTGAATGGCCCCATTAATGGCAGCCATGCTGAAATTTCTGATTTGAATGGGGCCTTCATCATGGGAGAAACGGATGGTATAGATGAGATGGGAAGATGGGACATAGGTGAGGCTATGCATCCCTTGAATGTGGGCTACCTGGATGATGTGATCGATGGTGATGATGGGGTCATGATGCACGTTGATGGGCTGATCTTAGATTGCCTTCTGGTACCAGTGAGGAGAGAAAACACATTAGTAAAAGGATTGAAGCATCAAAGCAGGAAGAGAGATACTTACCTTCTGGGAGGAATGATCGGGAGAAAGACACTTGTACGAGGCACTCCATAAGTTAACTGCGGGATGTTTATTTTGAAAGCCCTGTAAGTTTTTTTTTTTTTTTTTTGCATATATGCTAATAAGGAAAAATGATTTTTTTTTCTTTTTTTTTGTGGAAAATATATGCAAATCATGAAGTAAAAATTTGTGTCAACTGCTTATCTGTCTGTGCATGATTTGGACTTGTGTTTTTAGATGTAGGAATCAGAACATTTGACTCAGCCTGATGTCATACTCGATTTTCTTAATTATTCACCAAGGGTCTTGGTTCCCTTAAGATAGTGCGCAATGGTATCCTGCCCCTAGAATTTGGGCAGATCTTAAAAGAATTCTCGACTCATAACTGCCATCCTTACTTCCGTTGAACCTTCATGTCGCTTGGATCTCTCATGTACCTGCTTTTTTTCTTTTTTTTCTTCTTTTCTTTTCTTAACCATTATTACCGGCAACGCCCTTTCGGGTTTTCGCTGCGTCCGGCTTGCCCGTCATTTTTGCCCGTGGCGCCCTTTCGGGTTTTCACCACGTCCCGGGTATTTGATCTTGCCTGCCCCTTGGCAGCTATGCTGTTTTTACCCTCGGTGCCCTTTCGGGTTTTCACCAAGTCCGTTGTATGCCTACTGTTTTTACTCGGAGCGCCCTTTCGGGTTTTCACTCCGCCCTCTTTGTTTAAGCACACATGTTTTTTTTCTCTTTTTTTTTCTCTTTTTTTTTTTGAATTTTTGGCTAACTGCGACGGCTAGAGGTCGGAAATCCGTCGTCGCCGGCCGATGGTAACCTTTCGGCCCTTATCTTAAGTTACAATGGCAGAGCTGTCGGCCTTAGCTACAAACCTTTCTGAGGTGGATGAATGGATAGATGTGTTTCTTTTGAATCGATTTTTTTTCTCTTTCTTTCTTTCTTTCTTCTTCTTCTTCTTCTTCTTCTTCTTCTTCTTCTTCTTTTTTGGATTGTGTGCCCCTTCTTTTTTTTTTAACCCCCCCCCCCCCCTTTTTTTTTTGCTCTATTCTTTTTTTTTTCTTTTTTTTTGGCTTTTGAACCCTTTATTTGGAACACTTATTGGTGGACGGGAAGGGATTCTCAGAGGTCTGAGCCTTGACCTCTTGACTTCAGCTCTACTAATGTAACTCTTGATAAGGTTGGATTGGCTTACCTATGAGAGATTTTCACGTTGTTGGCGTTGATTGGCTCTGGAAGATCCTTACCCCTTAGGTTGGTGAGTTGAACGGTGACTCCCAGAAGAACTTCTCTGATTCTCAGGGCTTGCCCCTTGAGTCTGACAGATGCAATCAGTGCTTGTTCTAAACCCGATATGACTTTTCATTCTTTGTCTTCATTCTTCATCAGCACTCACGGTGACATGATTTTGACTCGTACTCGTAGGTCTGTCTTCTGATTTTTAAGCTTCTCGAGGAACTCCTCCATCCTTAGATTTCGAAGGACGTCCCATTGCCAATGTTGATAGCATGTGGAAACCTTTAACAATTGATGATGTCATTCTTCATGAGGATTATCGTGCGAGATCAGAATGTTACCTCCTTCCTTTTTGTGAAGTAATCAATTGCTACAAGTATATGCGTATGACCACTAGATGATGCCGAGTCGATCTTTCTGTTGATGTAGATACCTCGTACAGGGAATAGCTGGAGCATTATCAGGTTGTAGAATTTCGAAGCACACACATGGATCCGATGTGCATGTTGCTGACACTTGAAGTGCTTTCTGACATGTTGGCAACAATCTGTCTTCATCGAGCCGTGAGGTTTCTTCGATCATTCGTCAAGTCGCACACTCCAGCATGGAATGCAAGCATAGTCTTCGCAGCATCTTCTTGATAGGCTTGATGAGTTTTTGATCGAGTCTGGATAAGTCTTCATAGGACGCAAGATTGGGAAGTCATGACTTCAAAAATTCAATCATTCTCTGCTTATTTTTCGAGGACAAGGATTCTCAATGCACACTTCCTTATGGGTCTCAGGAGATCCTAGGTTTATAATTTTGAAAATTTTTGAGATGACATCAGCTTTTGGTTCGAACTTTCGAGGAGACCCTCTAAGTTTAGGAGTCAGCTCATCATTTTCCTCATTATTAGCTCTATCCAGACCACTAAGTTTGAAGTCCAATTCTAGATCGAAATCACATGAATCAACTTCATACTCAAGTGCTTTGACAGACAGACTTGACACTTTATTGAAAAAGATTTCTAAAATTTTTTTTTTTCAAAGATTTTCTGGTTTTTTTTTGGAATTTTGTAAATATCTGGATTTTTTTTGAACTTTTTGGACTTTTTGAAATTTAAAATTTTTTTTTTGAAATATTTGGTGTTTTGGGTTTTTGAATCTTCTGATTTTTTTTTTTTAAGGACCCGAGCAAGACGGCAATGTGAACCAGGTGTTGCCTGATTCGGCTCGGGGAGCCAAGCACTCTCAGCTTTTATTGGCCGTCATGGGGACTTACAAACCTGTTACTGCCCTGCACTCCTTCCCCTCAGGAGGCAGGGTTAGAAGGATCAGTAGGCCAATCCTCATCGTTGCGCCCAAACATCAGGATAGATCTGGAATTGGGCTCCAAGTCTGTGTCGGATACGATTTCTCCTGGCTCATCCCCGATGTATTGCAGCTCTTCAGGTTCATCCGGCTGAGATGGGACCAGGACTGTGGTCCAGTCGATCGGGGGAAATTTCTGCCCTTTGCTTGAGTCTTCTTTGGGCAACTCTATCAGACTCAATCTGCTCGCTTGATCATCGAAGGTGGAATCCAGCCCATCATCAGGATAGATAATCCTTGCGTTGATGAACTGGATTGGTGTGCAGATGCAGAGATTGCCTTCTCCTTGAAGACCCCGTCTTCTTCTGATACTTTTGTGCTTTGGTTTCCTAATCCGAGTAGGCCGATATCGCATCATGATATTCAAGCTGATAGTAGAAGGTTTGGCGCTCGGCAGGGAGGAAGACATAGTTCGATCCGATGGGACATGCGTGAGGGAAGTAATTTGCATTGTGATGGTATGAGACCTCCCCATTAGAGCGTTGTACGTCCATGGCTGGGATGGTAGGCTCCCGGAGGTTGGATGCTTCTACCGTGGGGAATTGTCCGGGATCGGTAATGATGGTGATCGCCTTATCTCCGAAGATGTGCTTGACCCTTTGGTGAAGATTTGAAGAGATGGCACCAATTCTATGAAACCAGGTCCGATCGGGAAGGAGATGGAATGAAGCTGAGATGTCGAAGACCTGAAGAGTGATGGTTGATTTTTTGGACCGATCAGAACCTGGACATCAATCTCCCCTTCGACCTCCTCGATAGTGGCCACATAATTGAAGCTGGGACCGAATTCTGCTAGGGCATGTGGCATGCTGTCCAAGGAAGGGTCTTCTTCTTGGAGGGTGATGGCTGAAATAGAAGCCGAATAGACAGGTGCGGTGGACAAGTTGTGCCCCTGGTTGTTTGCTGGAGAAACGGGCAGGCTTTGCCCCTGGTAAGCTGGAGTGGGCAAGCTGTGCCCCTGACTGACTATTGCTGAGATGGGCAGGTTGTGCCCCTGGTTTGCTGATGCTGTGTTAAGGAGATTGTCCCCTTGGTTGACTGAGATGGGCTGATTGTGCCCATGGTTAGAAATGGGTGCGAAGAATGAATCGACTGAAGGTGCCCCTTGCATGATGATGGGCTCTGGGATCGAAACAGTTGAGGGTACCCCTTGCAGGATGAGAGGTTCGAACTCTGAACTAGAGTCGATGGCACGAATAAACTGGAGAGGAGGCTCTTCTTGGCTGATGACAACTGGACAGGCAGGAAGTGCCCCTTGCATTGCGGAGACTGGATCGACTGGAGATGCCCCTTGCAGGATGAGGGGTTCTGAAACTGGACTTGTTAGAGGTGCCCCTTCCCAATCTTGATTAGGAAACTGTGAGTTCCATCTCAGTTGTTGCTGTTGTTGCAGTTGTCCATGCTGAGGGAGGAATAGCGCATCTTCGGTAGAGGCGACAAGATCATCTTCTTCCATTGGATGGGAGATTAGGACACTTACGTTATCATTCTCGTATTCAGCAGTAGGCTCTTCTTTCACTATCGGTTGAATTGGAGAAGCCTGATGAGGCCACCAAGGGGAGATCATCCCAGCCCTTATTCCGGCTTCGACTTGTTCCCCAGAGCGGATGAGTTGGCTGAAGTTCGCATATGGATGTGAGACAAGGTATCCAGAGATACTTAGATTTGCCGAGTGGATGATCATGGAGATTTGCTCCTCGTCGTCGAGGGGAGTCTTCATTCTAGCGGCCATGGCCCGCCACCGTCCAACGTAAGCTGACAACGTTTCGTCACTTCTTTGCCTGAGAGCTGCGAGGTCCGCTCTCCTGGGTGTCATGTTAAGATTGTATGCGAACCTGTCGATGAAAGCCGGAGAGAGCTGCTCCCAAGTCCTAATGCGATGACAGTCCAATGATGTGTACCAGTCTAGGGCATCGTTTTTCAAGGACTTTTGAAACAGACGGATCAACGCCCCATCGTTGCTTGCCACAGCATCTAGCTCACCACAAAATGATCTCAAGTGATCTATAGGACAGCCTGTCCCATCATATCTTTTAAATTTTGGTACCTGAAAGCCTTGAGGTACCATTACATCGGGAAATGGACAAAGATCTCTGAACTTAGTGGATGGAAGATCCACCCCTTGCTGCTTCTGCAACTTTCTCTTCATCTCTCGCATCTGTTCTCGGAGTTGCTCTATTTCAGAGGGACCAGATGAAGGAGATCTTGCCCCTTGCCAAGATTGAGATGGCCCCCTTTCATAATAATTGGTGTCATTGATGCTCCTATAATTTCTGCTTGAAGGAGGTTGGGCCTGATAATTGCTCCCATTATAGGGACTTTGTTGGACTGGAGCAGAGAAGGGAGGCTGCAAGGAAGCCTGAAAATGGCTCATGTTTGCAGGAGGATACTGGAAGAAATGCGCTGAGGTCGAGGGTTGTTCTGATTGAAGGCCCCTGTTAGGAGGGTATCGAAAGTCTTGAGCGAACCCTGGCGGTTGTGGCTGGGATGAACTAGAGGCTGGAAGAGATGGTTGCTGCTGAGATTGATGAACTTGACCAATTTGATTGTTGACTGCTGTGGTAGCTTGTGCTTGCATGAATCGCAAGAGCATTTCTTGCATTGCCCTCATTCCTTGTGCCAATTCTTGCATGATTGGCGTATTCTCAATTGGCTATTGCGCTAGAGGTTGCGCTTCGGTCATTTTAAGAGCGGGGAAGAGGTGAGTTTCTTCTTCGTGGTCGGACATGGCTTGCTGAGCCCGAGTGCGGATTATGCTGCGGTAGGGAAGTTGTCTCCGCGTACGTTGAGCCCGAGGAGGCGCAATGGTGAGGACTATACTCTACTCTTTTTGGTTTTGGGATTTTCTATTTTTTGTTGGTTTTGAGATTTTCTATTATTTTTTTTTTTTTTGGGTTTTGAGTAGAATGCTATGCAGATGAGATTGTATGAGGATTAGTGACTTTCAAGTACGGGAAGGATTCTGTTTTTCAAGTCGGATCACGACTAGTGGGACTAGCACATCCCCAGTGGAGTCACCATTCTGTGGACCCTCGCCGATTTTCCGCGCTCCCACACGACGACGTTCTCGCCCCTTCCCCTTTCGGGAAAAGAAGGAGAGGATGATGCGTGAATGCGAAATCGTTGTTTGTGCCACTGGCTTGCCTCGTTCTCGAGGGCTTCGTTTGGTTGTCGTGTTAAGCTGGATATGTTTAAGTGAGTTTATATAAGACCAGAGTCGCCACTAGCCAGTTACTTCGAATCTACAGTCGGCTAGACCCCGTAGAAATGTTAGAGAAGGGAATCCGAAGATTCCTTCCTCTAAAATGACTCCTGTTGATCTGCGGTCAGAGATTCAAGGTAAGGGATCACGGTTACAGGGTGGGAAGAGGTTAAGCACCCCACACACTGCCCGTACCGAAGTACGGTCTCTACTTAACAGAATCGATCGAATACTTGAAAGTCTAGTTTAATCCTCGTATATTCTCATGGATGACATGATGCATGAATGCGAGTCTGAACAGTAAGAGTTTCTGATGGGCAGGTTCCAACAATGGGTAAGCCCAGAGCGTACGCTCGAACTGACAGGTGCTTAATGTAAGACGTATGCAGTGTGCTTGAATGATCAAGGTGTTTTATAGTGAAGCATGAATGCAGGTCTGAACAGTAAGAGTTTCTGATGGGCAGGTTTCAACAACGGGCAAGCCCAGAGCATACGCTCGAACTGACAGGTGCTTAATTTAAGACATATGCAGTGTGCTTGAATAATCAAGGTGCTTGCAGTGAAGCAGGGGGGTTGGAAGAAAAGTAAATGTTGCACTTATGCTAGATGCAAATGAGATGATGCTGGAAAAGAGTAGCTGGGTGGACGGAGGTGTCGCAAGGGTTGGCTTCGAGTGGCTGGATCAAGACTTGGATGGCTTGCGAGGCTTGGACCAGTGGTCAGGCTGGGCTGGACCAGGGCTAGGCTCTCCTCACTCGGGCTCTCCTTGGTGGAAAAATGGGCTAAAGGGTGGAGAGGTGGACTCAGAGCTCTCGGGCTTAAATGGACTTGAAGGGATGATGAAATGAGAAGGGGAGGGGGGGTATTTATAGCAGCGGGCAGTGGCAGAGGTTGTAAATATTTTTGGGCGGCCTGCTATGGGCCGCCCATACGGCCTTTTCTTGGGATTCAGCGGCAGGGGGCCGCCCGTACGGACGTTTCTTGGGATTCAGCGGCGGTTTGGGCGGCCCCCTGAGGGCCGCCCGTACGGACGTTCTCGGGATTGTTGTTTTGACTCGGTGGGTTGACTCAGCGGGTTGACTCGGTGATGTGACTCAGCGGGTTAACTCGGTGTTTTGACTCGACGAGTTGACTCAGCGGGTTGACTCAGCGGGTTTGACTTTTTTGGGATTTTTTTACTGGCTTTTCTTATGGGGGGTTTTTTAGGCTGATGTTTAGGACTGGGTTGACTGGGTTCAGGCTTGAACTGGGCTATAGAATGGGGCTTACAAGGGTGAGTTTGGCTGAGTTTGGACTTGGGATTTGGGGGTATGGTCCTCTATTCAACCAGCTATCTCTACCAACAGTGTAGCCGAAGGTGGGGTGTCTACACTCACACAAAATTCACCGAATTTCTCTCTCCCCAATAGACTGCCTGCTACATAACTGAACTTTTACTTGTGGAGTGGGCCACCATGATTTTTATGTTAGATTCATACCGTCCATCAATTTTTCCAGATAATTTTAGAGCATGAGCTCAAAAACGAGTTAAATCTAAAGCTTAATTAAACCACACTAGAGAGCAGCGGGGATTAAACAAATTGCAGTTAAAACCTTCCTTTCTTTTTTTGGACACGAGATCTTTTGATAATCAGGAAGTTTGATAAATTTGACCTATAATAAGAGGTTAAAGATCTCATCGGTCTTAGAGATGTCGACGAAAGAGTATTGCCTCGAGACTTCGAGGATACCCTTCCGGGAGTTCACACCTACAAAGGTTTGAACCTAGGAATGTTTTAAGGCGGGACATTCATATGGTTGTTTGCCTACTACCCCTGCCGAGTCTAACTTGTAGTTAGTGACGCGGCCTTTGCATGGCCATTTAAGAGTTATCTTCACGACGACCAACTCATAGTTAGCTAGGGTCACGATAAAGCGTATCATGTGATGAGTTCATCTGGTGATTCTCCTTGTGGAGGATTCCTTCATAATGGGTGGCCCTGGTTGATAGCTCAAACAAGTCGTTGAAGTGCATGCCCTCAAACTTCTTGCGAAGCTCAAATTCCATGTTGTTTAGGGCGAGTTAGACGGATTTGAATTAGGCAAGAATCACAGGGCACCAGTTTTTTGTGCCCTTAAACCGAGCAATAAATTGCTCGGCTGACTCACTAGAAAATTGGTGAAGCCTAGACAAATCGACCATATAGAAACCTTAGGCTTGGGCCAGTGACATTGCATGTGAAACCTTTCCTCCATCTTGAGCTATGTTTGGATTGAGTTTACAGGGAGGTTGATATACCAAGTTAAGGTTACTCCCATCAAGGAGTTACCGAATAGCCCAAGCTTCAAGAAGTCATGGGTTAATACTTCAACACATTACACGGTGAACCGACCAATGTGATCGACCATATTCATTTCACCCTCCCCTGAAAATAGGGTGAGCTCGAGGAACCAAAACCCTTTGAGTGGCTCAGGTGACTCGTCAACCGTTCAGTTGGGTGTCATATACTTTCTGAGTCCTATGATGTCATCTCAACCGGGCGGCCATGGTTGTTGCATAGAATACTGCCTTTGTGTCGCTTGGTTAACAGTCGTAAGAGGCAGGGGGATAAGAGGTTATGCCCCAGGTATCTCAGTCCTCTGGTAGCATTGGTGAACGACCAGCAACAACAGAGGTTGCTTTTGAGGTTTTCAACCATTGGGTAGTAATTTTATGGCATTGGCAGGATGGTCGATGGCTCCTCGTGCTAATTGATGCCAACATAGAGTTGTTCACCAAGTTGATCGATGCTAGCATAGAATTGCCCTCTATGTGTATAAAGATTCTAGGGGTCCGTAAATGCTGGTTAGCTATTTTGTTAGTTGTTCCATCTATTTCTCCTTGCCACCACTATAGATGGTACATGATAGCCTTAGGTTCTGTTTGGCTAACCCTTATGGGGAGTTCAACTGGCTGTTATGCTTCTAGTTCCGTGCGAAAATTGCTGTTGGCTGAACATTCATGTTTGTCGAGAGTCTCTCAAAGAAATTCTTAGGCGCTCTAGTGAACGACTCTGCTTAGACCTTGTTACCCTTTGTGACCTATCGCAGTTCCTCTCGTAAGCCGAAGAAGTGGTTTGCAACATCTCTGTTTGTTGGTTGTCGACAAGATAATCTTACTTTCACATCGATAGGTTCCAAACGTTATTACTGATTTTGTGGCTCTCCTATAACTTCAGGGACAGAAATAGCCTTTCTTACTCTGCAAACCATCTTGCTTTATTGAGAAACGCTAAGGATGTCCCACCAGGCATGCCAAAACATAACGTTGTAGTTTAATTAAACACAATGCCACATGTTTTAACAAACAGCCCATATTTGATCAAACGTGTGCGATTAGAGTAATGTCGGGTGTGCTAGAGTCATACTTGACTTTAATTTGACTGAACGCTTGCTACCCCAAGCGCCAAATTAGTCGTAGGATCAAACACGTGAATGTTAATCTAACTGTCTAACTACCAATGTACAGCAATTAAGCAATTTAGAATGGGAGGGTTAGACCTTCTGAATGAGATATTTTTTCCTTAAGCTAAGGGATTTTCTTTCAACGGTGATCACGGGCCTTGGGTTTCTTAATAATGCGGTAATGGATTAAAGGAATTAAAAATAAAGGATAATCATCGATTTTATTAATTTGTTGTGAAGATCAGTACAATCAGCGTGAACATGAAATAAGTAGAGGAAATAAATAAAGATAAATACTTGTGATTACCTGTGTGGACGAACAATTGAGGTGAAATGGTCAATAGGATGTGACTAAGGTATGATCTTCCAAGTATGGGCTTGGTTGAATAAGATCTGATGATTATAAGTGGTGGATATTTACACTACTCTTACGCATATTGCAACGATAGTGCTAGACAATAGTGATCAAAACTTTGATAAATTTTGAACATTCTGTAGTGAGTTGGACAGAAGTGGAGGGATTTAAAGATAAAACTAAGAAAAGACAGCATTGTGTTGTAAGAGGTTGTGAATGATGGCTTGGTTGGTGCCTTGAGCTCTTCGTCATATACTCCTTATATAGATCAGGAGCGGTAACTATATTGGGTTTCCTTACTGGTGTGGGATCCTAAAAGGTTATGGAATTAGTTCGTATCTTAGCTGAACTCTAATTTCTCATCATGTCTTTTGATTTTCTTTTAATTTGAGAAGGACTCACTTCTCAAATCTTCAGTCTTTGTGAAAACATCAATAATTGCTGTAGTGTTTTCCATTTAATTACGATTGTGGGAAATGACTTTGCTAACTATGTCCTGGCTGCGATAGACTTTCTCTCTTGGCAGGTTTTTATAAGCATGTCGAGCTCATTGCTCGACAACGCTTGCTAATCTAATGGATGGTACTACAGGAGTAAAATAATGTATGGGTACTTAGTCATCACTATAGGCCAAGTGGAGTACTTGTAGTCGGAAGCTGTGTGGGGTCCATAGAGATGCTTGTGACAAATCCACTCTATCCATCAGTGTTGCAAGTCCACACTAGGAAAGGATTCAAAAAATCAGGCAGATCCAAAACTCCTGTGGGCCACACTACACGAAACCGGGGGATTGAAGGCCCACCATTGGACACTTTGTGGGACTACAGAAGTTTTGTATCAACATGATATTTGTGGGGGCCACAGAAGTTTCGTATCAGAATGATATTTGTAGATACCGTTTATCTGAGTGTAAATAACCATATGAACGGTTTGGATAGTATATAAACATCATGGTCGGCTCCAGGAAAGTTTCAACGGTGAACATTTCCGTTCACATTGTTTCATGTGGTGTGGCCCACATGAGTTTTGGATCTGCCTGATTTTTAGAATCCTGCCCTATTGTTCTCTTGAAAAACTGATGGACGGAGTGGATTTGTCACAGACATCACTGTTGGCCCTACAAAGCTTCCATCCATAGTTGGGCCAGAGATTGGGGCCATTGAGCTATGCCGTGTGTGTTAGAAAAGTCACCACCATACTTTAATCGGTGCAAACTAACACTACTCTGTTTCCCACTTCCCTTCAATTGGAGGAGACTTGAGAGGAAAAAAGCAAAAGGGAATGGTAGGAAGAAGAAAGATTGTTTGAAAAGAAAAAACCTTAGGATACTCCGTTGGAGTGTGATGGATGATACACAAGCACTTGGAATCTGCTTATAAAT
The DNA here is from genome assembly GCA_003013855.2 of Liriodendron chinense. Taxonomy (NCBI): domain Eukaryota; kingdom Viridiplantae; phylum Streptophyta; class Magnoliopsida; order Magnoliales; family Magnoliaceae; genus Liriodendron; species Liriodendron chinense. Next base: position 1,668,488 of record ML058572.1, read on the forward strand.
TGCATGAGTGGCATACAAGTAAATAATGTTTGAATATATGTATCTATTATAATATTCTGCGATGTTTGAATACCTATGCTGGCACGTGTGCATGTGCGCTCGTGTGGGTTTAGCGAACTTCCGTACGCAGTACGTACAAACAAAAAACGAAAAAGAATCTGCCCATCACGAGCTTGGCTGGTGTATTGACGTCAGCAAGGTCTGTGAGCCCCACCAAGAGATATGTGTCATATCCAAACCGTCTGTTATTTTTGAGAGATAGTTTTAAGTCTTTAAAAAAAATTGAGATGGATCCAAAGTACAAGTAGATCACGTTACAGAAAGCAGTGAAGAGTGAGCTTCTACCATTGAAACCTTCTTGGGTGTCATAGAAGTTTTGTATCAATCTGATATTTGTTTCTCCCCTTCATCTAGGTCTTTGTGACCTTGTGAACAGTTTGGATGCCAAATAAACATCATGGTGGACCCTAGGTATGTTTTAATGGTGAAAATCATTGTCCCCGCTGCCTTTTATGGTGTGGTCCATTTGAGATTTGGATATGATTCATTTGGGGTATAATGGCCTAAAATAATCTATCCAAATGGATGGACGGTGTGAATATACAAAATAGATCATTGTGGGGTCCACAGAACCTTAATCCTTTTTAGACCGTTTGTACATTCACGGTGCTAGGCTCGCGACGTACCCACACCAGCAACGTCGCTGGTGTAGGGTACACCAGCCAATCCGCTTCCGCCGATCACGCGCTTGGACTCTTTCTTTCCGATTTAATTATGGTACAGCATATTAAGCATGCATGTACGTGCACATTAGCATTGTGACCCCACCTTCTAAATGCTAAGTAGGACATTCCAATCATTGATCAAGACCGTCTGTTTATTTTATAAATTCATCAGATGGTCTATGATGCAAAGATGACATCAATCCGATGATTTCTGCCTTTTCTTTCGGTGCCATAGATTGGACGGTTAGCATCGCGTGACCAAAGCACTTCCTTCGAATCATAACCAATACACCGCAGGGAGTTTAATAGATGTGTGTAATTCATTTTTTTGTGGATGAAGTGGGCCCTTTGGTCGGGAGATACCTCTTATGCGCATGTCGGATGTGAGTGATGATCTGAACCAGGCTTCCTGCTGCTTCCACCGTTGATTGGCCTTCAACGGTGTGGCCCTTGCCGTGGGACCTACGTTGATGTATATATTCTACATCCACTCGGTCCATCCGCTGTTTCCATGACCCCCACCCCCCAAATAGATCCAAAACTTTTGTGGCCAATGGACTATCATCAATGTTTCCTATGGTATGGTCAAATGAGAATTGGACCTGCTTCATTTTTAAGGTCATGCCTTAAAATAATTTGAAAAAAATGGATGGACAACCTAAATATAAATTAATACATACATCAAGGTGGGCCCCATGATAAGGGTCATATCATCTTGGTTGAGGCCAGGGTCGTACCATGATAAGGGTCATATCGTCTTGGGTGAGGCCAGGGTCGTACCTAATTGGCCCTGTCTTATAGGGCTTAATTTCGGTTAGGTTGATGCTCAACCCTAACCCAACCCAACCCAACCCAGCCTAACCCAGGAATTCTCAACCGAAGCCAACCCAAGCAGGTTCTATCGGGTTAACACATGCTAATATTTTTTTTATTACATCAATATATCATATTTCAACACGTCTTATTTTTTATACCTATGAATTTATTAATTATAAATGAAGTTATTTATCATAAAAAAAACTTAAATTTTTTTTAAATAAACAAATTAAAATATAAGACAACTACTCTTTTAACACTCAAACATATCAAATTTCAAGCATATAAGTTTACTTACTAAACTAATATAAACTAATAATTTAACTAAAGTATAATAAAATTATAAATAATTTATAAACAAATTCGATTTGAGTTGGGTGGGGCAACCTAGACCTTAGCCCGAGCCCAACCCAAGCTTTATCTGATTGATGTTTGCATAGTCCAAACCCGATACTTTCTGCCCAAGCCCAACCCAACATCGGGTCGGTCATGGGCAGTTGGGTTGAACCCGCCTGACATTTCAACCCTACTATCTCAAAAACTCTAGTTTGAAAATATATACTACTTATGTGAAATAAACAACGAATGCTTACTTGTAATGGAAATATGCAGCCGAGAACATTGTAGGTTTTTCCTTCTGACTTTGCTGAGTGACTAGCATTTTGTATCCCTTGAGACATTGACTCGAATGCCACATTGCCCCATGGATACTTATTGAACTCTTCCAAAGAGTTAACCAAGTCAATGAATAGGGGGTTGCAATGATTCTTCGTGTCTGTCCCCTTTACGAAAAACTCCACACACATTAACAAAGCGATCTTCACGACATCTGCATGCTTATTTGAATTGACAATTTTTTCAAACGCATGTAGTAGCCTATTTTTTACAATAGGGTTTTTTTAAATATGTTTCTTTTATCGACTTCTTAATAGTCGATTTCTCAAGGGTGTAGATGTCTCCAAGCTTCAGCCCTGTTATAAGGGCGAAATCCATCTTGGTAAAGTTTAGAAAAAAATTTCTCAATTCAAATACCAGCTCACCCATGTCACTTCTGTGTCTTGAAAGAAGTGAGTGAATTATGGCTCCATTGTATCTGAATGAGGGGATGTCTAACAGAAACGAAAATTAAGAATCTCGAAACATATTCAATCGACTCTCATGCTTCTCTAATCCGTCATTCACAATATCGAACCACCAAGTTAGTGAACATCAAGCAGAATTGTTTGGGTAAACATTCCTTGGCAATTCTTCAATTCCTACAAAGAAAATATATGAAACATAAAACTATCTGTGTGATTGTTGAATAACTATCAATGTGATTGTTGAATTTTTCAGTGCTCGTTGAATTATACCTGTGCTCGTTGAAATTGAACGAGCACAGATATAATTGACCGCGATCAGGTTGAAATTGACCGCGATCGCATTTAAATTCACCGCGATCTCGTTCAATTAAATATGTGCTCGTTGAATTTCAACGAGATCTCGTTCACTTTAAATGAGATGATCTCCTTCAATTTGAAAGTAATCTTATTGCATTTCAACGTGATCACGTTGAAATTGGCATTTCTACAAACTTGTATGGTTGATCAAGCATTTGAACATTTCAAGGTTAATTGGCATTTCTACAAACACCTTGTATGGTTGATCAAGCCATAACATTCTCATTTCAACATTTGAAGTTTACATTGGCATTTCTACAAACAGTTTGTATACCAAGGTTAACGATCAATCTTAAAACGAAAATCACTCCCAAATATTCAAACGAACCTAACCTAAAACGAAAATCACCCCCAAACATTCCTAAAACATACCTTTCCATAGCCTCCTTGATGGAGGAGCCATAAGAAAGATGAAGATGAAGATGAAGATGAAATCTTCAACGAGAAAATTGTGTCTTGTTGATTTTCAACGAGATCAACTCAACGAGATCAATTCAACGAGATCGTGGTGAAACTCTCAATGAACAGGGGCACTTTGGTCAGAAAAATAATGGAAGTTTACTTTTGGAAAGAAAAGTATTGGAGGTTTAGCAGGGAATTTTGGTCAAAATAGACGTTTACAGTCAAAACTTTCTCTTCTTTCTTTCCGATTTAATTATGGTACAGCATATTAAGCATGCATGTACGTGCACATTAGCATTGTGACCCCACCTTCTAAATGCCAATTAGGACATTCCAATCATTGATCAAGACCATCTGTTTATTTTACACATTCATCAGATGGTCTATGATGCAAAGATGGCATCAATCCGATGATTTCTGCCTTTTCTTTAAGTGCCATAGATTGGATGGTTAGCATCACGTGACCAAAGCGCTTCCTTCGAATCATAACCAATATAGTGCAGGGACTTTAATAGATGTGTGTAATTCATTTTTTGTGGATGAAGTGGGCCCTTTGGTCGGGAGATACCTCTTATGCGCGTGTCGGATGTGAGTGATGATCTGAACCAGGCTTCCTGCTGCCTCCACCGTTGATAGGCCTTCAACCAAAAATTCCATGGAGAACCGATTAGGTGTGGCCCTTGCCGTGGGACCTACCTTGATGTATATATTCTACATCCACTAGCACTACAAGAAATTACCTTTTTACCGACGAATGATTTCGTCGGGAATCAGTAAAATTTCGTCGGGAAATCTTTTTCCCGACGAAATTTTTCGCGGCTAACATCGTCGCAGAAAGGCCGTCGGTAAAGGTTTTTACCGACGAAATCATTTTTCGTAGGTAATAATAAAACCATTACCGACGAAAACATTCGTCGGCAAAATATATAAATTTTGTTGGAAATAAAAATGATACGTCGGTGAAAAAACTTTTACCGACGAAATAATTCGTAGGTAAAAAGATGAAATAATTTTTTACCGACGAATTGTTCGTCGGTAATAAAAACTGTAAAACTTTTACCGACGAAATATTTCGTCGGTAAAGGTTTTTCAAATTTTATTACCGACGAAAAAATTCGTCGGTAAAAAATTATTTCATCTTTTTACCCACGAATTATTTCGTCGGTAAAAGTTTTCCCTGTCTCGGTTTCATTTGTTTTCAAAATTCAGGAAAATTCCTGATATACACCTGTAAAGAAACCTATACATTTTTCTCCTATTCACATCCACATACATACAAATAAACAGAAACTACACCATCCATACACAAATAATCCATTCCACATCAACAAACAAACAATATTCATCAACACACAAATACATATAAGTTAAAAGTCGTATAGTAAAAAAAATAATCAGGAAGATGAAGGCGGAGGTGGCGGGGCATCGGCGCCAAGGCGTGCAGCGAGAGCCTGAAACATCTCCTGCATCCGTCGCTCATGCTCCTGTCGCTCCTGCCGCAACTCCTCGATCCTCCTCTCCTGCTCTTCCTGTCGCCTCTTCTCCTCCTCCTCCCTACGCCTCTGCTTCTCTCTCTGCCTCTCCGGCTGCTCTCGAATCTCATCGACGACGACCCGTAGCTGCTGAACCTCTCTCTCTGCGATATCAGCTCGGCGTTGAGCGCTCTCACCAGCTACGGATCGGCTGGAGCCAGCTCTAGTTTGTGCCATGAGCTTGGCACCATGGCCAAGCCCACGCACATATCCAGAACGGGTGCCAAGCACCTCGCTCAGGATTTCTGGCTCACTCCGCTGACTACCATCGGGAGTGGGCTGACTGCGTATGGTGTCCATCGCCGCCTGTAATGAAATGATATAAAATTTCATAAAAAATGACATGAATGACATTATTATTAATGAATGCGCAATTAAATTTTACAAAGTAAAGATTTTTACCCAATGCTCATTGGCTCTAGGATGAACCCAAGATCCCATCGCCTGCCGACAGTGAGTCCCTCTGTAGAGGTCTACTGGTCCAGGCTCCTGGCCGGTGACGGAATCTCGCTGCGCAATCGAAAGGAAAAAAGACTTATATATAATAAATGCCAATCAAAATAATATATTAACTTAATAATCATCAATAATTTCTTACCATGTCGTAACGATGTCGTACAAATGACTTTGAACCAGCTACGTGGTTCACTTGTAACTTTTCCCTGTTCGCAGAATTTATTCTACTCCGCTTCTAAACACATTATACAAAATACATTTCTATTAATTGCGAAATTAATTGCGAATTTAATTGTTACCGTAAGATATCGTACATGTAAATATTACCTGAAAAGCCTCCGATGAAAATCTCTCGCAGAGTATCCGCCAGTCATCTGTAGTAACGTGTGGCGGTGCGGACAGTACGGCCTCATCGTGTGTCCTGCATCGCTTGTACCGCTGGTGTAACTCTCCGCGGTACTCCTTGAACCGCTCTCTAATCATGTCGTCGACGGCATGAGAAATGTAGGGAACATTCAAATCGAATTCAAATTTATCCTGCAGTTTCGTAAATAATAAATTAAGGCAATAAACTTATTAACAATAGGACTTAACCGTAAATGAACTTTCACAAAAGAAAATTTCAATTTACTAAACTTTACCTGAAGGCGCTGACGGATGAGCTGTCGCACATCATCTGTCACGTCAGTCCAACGGGGGGTGGTGGCGGGGATCAGAGATCGTCATAGGACACCGACCTCAGACGTAAACAGTCTGACACTGTCCCCAACAGGTCTAAGGCAGTCCTGTGGGAACTCTACCGCCACCCTACCCTCACGCGTAAGTCGCTTTAAAACTAACCCACGCGTGGGTCCACGTCCTCGTCGGCTGGTAGAAGATGCTGCTGCGAAAAGATATATGTAAGTAACAATTTAAACAGAAATCACTAAATAAATGTCTAGACTTACATGCAGTGCCCAGTGTATGCTGAACCAAAAGATCAGATGACTGTGATGCACCGTGCGACATCGATGCTGTCTGCGTCGCATCACGGGTGGAAGGGGTAGATCCAGTGCGCGAACGACCTGATCTCCCACCTGGTGCCATGACTGAATATATCTGAAATACAAACTTATAAATTTAAACAATATCAATGCAAGTTTACGAACATCATTGTAGAGTGAATTTGTGCTTATGCTTAGAGAGATGATAAAAATATGATTAGACCATTACACTATAATGCAAGCAGAATATAATAAAACCGTAAACAGAATATAAAAGTTGAAAAATCCATTACACATTGTCATTCTATATTAAATACATATATCTCATTGTAATACAAATCAACTTCGGATCAACTATCCGAAATACTCCATGCGTAAGTTATCGTACGCTGCAGATGTATATGTCAAGCTGTATGAAGCACTCGACATTGTTACAGCCAACATGCCAGTCACAATAGAAGAAATCTGATCTCTCTGGACTCCATTCAGATGTGCAAGTGATAATGTCGCATCTTCCATACGAAGTTTTCCGCGGTTATATTCCTCAATCAGGTCCGGAATTTCTTTGAGATTGTATAATCTTTCATCTGAGTCATCGTCTTCCTCCCTACATTTCTCGACCAGACCGGATATCTCTCTGGCCCTACCAGAAGAATATAGGGCCGGAAAGTCCATCCGCAACAGCTGATGAAGTATGCTGCGTGCTTCCGCTACGCTCCAGTTTGTGGAGGACATGATCAGAAGGTGACTTAACTGTAAATGTAGATTATAAACAAGTCAATTCAGAAAAAAAAATCATGACTTGTAAAACATATATACATGTAATAATCAAATTAATCGAATTGAAAATTACATGTAAATCTTGTATACATTTAATAATCGTCGTCTGAATCATTATCGCTTAGGACTCTTTCTTCTTCACCATCACTATCGCTGATCAGAATTTCCTCTTCATCGTCTGCAATGTTGTCATCGATGAAAGCGTTATCATCTCTAACAATGTCATTTATGATTGAGGCATCAACATGATCAGGTGGCACATCATTTCTATTCAATTGCACCACATCAATATCAACATTTGGATCATTCCCTCTATCCCAAGATGGCATGTCTTCTTGGTATGCTTGTTCAACTGATGACGTTCTATTACTCTCTTCATCGTTATCTTCAACGTCTACTTCGGGAACGTCAAATATGTTCCTGGGCTTTATTTTCTGCACCACGTGCCAAGAGCCGCCTAACTTGGTGTCAGCGAGGTAGAATACTTGTTCGGCTTGGCCGGCTATGATAAATGGGTCATCTTTAAACCACTTCCGAGATAAATTTACGCTCGTGAAGTAATTATCAGTCTGTATTCCCAACTTTTTATTTCCAATGTCCCACCAATCGCATTTAAATAAGTACACCCGCTTTCTCATACAATAACTCAGCTCAATAATATCCGTCAAAACGCCATAAAATCAATTTCGACCTCCTCATGTGTTCCCTTCACAACCACACCACTATTTTGTGTGGTCCTATATTTATCACGCTCCTCAGTGTGGAACCGAATCCCGTTTACAATACAACTTGTATATCTACATACATGTCTATCAGGGCCACACGCCAGTGAGTAGAGCGCATCAGACGCATCCGCAGAGTTGCTAGCGCGCAACATCTTCATCTATCATCACGTACAGAATATAAATGTACGTTTAGGCATTTAAAATTACGTGTAAATATTGTGCAATACAACAATATTGTAAGTGTGGTGAGATAGAAGGTAAATTAATCTTACACGTTTTGCAAACCATTCTGGAAACAAATCCTGATGCATTCGATCATAATTTGTAGGGTATTGGGACTTCATCTCCTCGATGTATTCGCTATACACAATTGGTACGTTGTAAGCAAAAAAATTTGAGATTAAAACTGTCTGTAGATATACAATAATTATGTGCGAAGACTTACTCCAAGTACGACTCTATTTCTTCACAGTTATGCAACACATACCACCGCGCCTTCGTTTGATCCCGAGGGTCCATATCCTGAAATGTCGGCGATCCTAAATGACGGACGTTATGTGCGAATACAGATATGAGTCCTTGTTCATTCTCCTGCCCTGCATCGGCATTCCAATCTTCTCGGTTGAATCTAGTCTCTATGCCACGAAGATATATGGAGCAAAATGTCAGGCACTCATTATCAATGTACGCCTCAGCAATGGATCCCTCTGGACGTGCCTTATTCCTCACATATTGTTTTAATGTGTGAAGGTATCTGTACACAAAATCAATATGTAAATGACATGAAAACATGGATATACGTAGTTTATGGAATGAATAAAAATTTATGATCATTGTTCTATCACCTTTCGATCGGATACATCCAACGATATTGTATTGGGCCTGCAAGCTTCGCTTCATGCGGTAAGTGAATCGCTAGGTGTACCATGACATCGAAAAACGCAGGTGAAAATATTCTTTCAAGTTTGCAAAGGATTACGACAATATCCTTCTCCAGTCATTTAATAACCTCTACATTCAAAGATTTCGAACACAAATCCTTAAAGAATATCCCCAACTCAATCAGCGTAGCACTGACATCCTTGTTAAGGAATCCACGAATCACAACTGGTAGTAGACGTTGCAGAAGGACGTGATAGTCATGACTTTTCATTCCTGTTACCTTACAGTCCGTAATGTTTACGCGCCGAGAGATATTCGATGCATACCCATCGGAAAATTTCACCTTGTTCAACCATTCACGTACACGTTTTTTCTCTAGTTTTGTCAATGTGTAGCAAGCTGCTGGTATAGTATATGAATTTCCATGTGGTTGCAAGTGCAACTCTTTCCTTAAACCCATTGCTTGTAGATCCAATCGAGCCTTAAAACTGTCTTTTGTTTTCTTCTCTATGGTCATCAATGTTCCAAAGACATTGTCACATATATTCTTCTCAATATGCATGACATCCAAGTTGTGTCGTAATTTCAGATGACTCCAATAAGGCAACTCAAAAAAAATGCTCTTCTTCCTCCAGTTGTACTCCAATACTGTACATTTTCTCTTCTTCAAGTGCGGTGCCTTACCAAATCTAACTTCTTCAATGTTACTCAGCTGTTATAACACATCTTCTGCAGATAGTTCTTTCGGTGGTGGCCTATGATCTTGTTTGCCATCAAAGATTACCGTCTTCCTGCGCCAACTATAATCCCTCGGAAGGAAGCGACGATGGCCCATATAACACGTTTTCTTACCATGCTTCAATGACAATGAACAAGTCTCAGTACTACATGTAGGACAAGCCAACTTTCCCTTCGTGCTCCACCCAGACAAATTCCCATATGCAGGGAAGTCATTTATTGTCCACAAGACCGCTGCATGCAATCGAAACGTCTGTTCTCCAAAAGTGTCATACGTCTGGACACCTTGACTCTACAACTCGTTTAACTCATCTACTAACGGTCGGAGATACACATCAATGTCATTCCCCGGTGACTTGGGTCCAGGAATAAGCAACGATATCATAAAAAATGATTCCTTCATACACAACCAAGGAGGTAAATTATAGGGCATAAGTATCACTGGCTACATACTGTACGAGCTACTCATATTACCAAATGGATTAAAACCATCACTTGCAAGACCTAGCCGAACATTGCGAGAATCCTCTACAAACCAGTCATATTGCTTATCAAAATGTTGCCAGGCTTCAGAGTCAGCGGGATGCCTCAATGTATTATCATCATGAACGCGTTTCTCCTTATGCCACCTCATATCTTCAGCCGTCTTGCTCGACGTAAACAATCTTTGTAATCTGGGTTTCAATGGAAAGTACCTTAACACCTTTTGTGGAATTTTCTTACGCTTAGCTTCGTCATATTTCCACCTAGACTCTCCACATTGTGGACACTCCTCAACATTTTCATGTTCTTTCCAATACAATACACAATCATTTATACATGCATGTATGAGGATGTAACCAAGGCCCAAGTCTCGCATTAACGATTTTGCCTCGTAATGAGACTTAGGCAATGTCTCACCTTCAGGTAATACTTCTTTCAACAAGCCAAGTAACATATCGAACGATTTGTTACTCCAACGATTTATTGTCTTTAAATGAAGTAACCTTGTAAGGAAATTCAACTTGGAGAAGTTCCGACACCCCGGATAGAGTGGACGTTGCGCATCCCTCAACAACCTACTAAACTTTTCTAATTCGGCATCACCCATAGGAGGAATATCCTGGCTTAGTACTTGTCGCTGCAAAATCAGTATCCGCAATTGTTCCCCTTAGCACATCCCCAATGATATCTTGCATATCGTCAACATCTTCATCCTCGTCATTACGCACAATTGGGTCAGCAAGGACTTCAGTGGCCTCAACTCTTTGGTGGAAGTCTTCACCATGATGAATCCACCAAGTGTAACCCTGGTCAATCCCAACTATGAACAAATCATCTTCCACTTTGTCCAATGTCTTGTGAATCATGTTCTTGCATTTTCGGCATGGACACCTAATTCTATTACCTGAATCTGCCCGATATCTCGCAAATTCCATGAACTCCTTAACACCTTCTTTATACTCTGGGCCAAACCGATTCTTAGCTTGCATCCAACTCTTATCCATATCTACAATGCAAAGATTAGAGTCAGGTTTAGTTTAGGTGATTTGAGTTTAGGATTAGGTTTAGTCATAGGTTGAGATTTTCGGGTTCGGGATCGGGTTTCGGGTTTGGTTTTCGTGTTTGGGTCTAGGTTTAGGGTATGTGAATGGATTTAGCAATAGGTGTAGGTTTAGTTTAGGTGACATGAGTTTAGGATTAGGTTTAGGGCATAAGTTGAGATTTTCGGGTTCGGTATCGGGTTTCGGGTTTGGTTTTCGAGTTTGGGTCTAGGTTTAGGCTAGGTGAATGGATTTAGGAATAGGTGTAGGTTTAGTTTAGGTGACATGAGTTTAGGATTAGGTTTAGGGCATAAGTTGAGATTTTCGGATTCGAGATTGGGTTTCGGGTTTGGTTTTCGTGTTTGGGTCTAGGTTTAGGGTAGGTGAATGGATTTAGGAATAGGTGTAGGTTTAGTTTAGGTGACATGAGTTTAGGATTAGGTTTAGGGCATAAGTTTAGATTTTTGGGTACGGGATCGGGTTTCGGGTTTGGTTTTTGTGTTTGGGTCTAGGTTTAGGGTAGGTGAATGGATTTAGGAATAGGTGTAGGTTTAGTTTAGGTGGCATGAGTTTAGGATTAGGTTTAGGGCATAAGTTTAGATTTTCGGGTTCGGGATCGGGTTTCGGGTTTGGTTTTCGAGTTTGGGTCTAGGTTTAGGATATGTGAATGGATTTAGGAATAGGTGTAGGTTTAGTTTAGGTGACATAAGTTTAGGATTAGGTTTAGGGCATAGGTTTAGATTTTTGGGTTCGGGATCGAGTTTCGGGTTTGGTTTTCGTGTTTGGGTCTAGGTTTAGGCTAGGTGAATGGATTTAGGAATAGGTGTAGGGTATGTTTAGGTGACATGAGTTTAGGATTAGGTTTAGGGCATAGGTTTAGATTTTTGGGTTCAGGATCGGGTTTCGGGTTTGGTTTTCGAGTTTGGGTCTAGGTTTAGGCTAGGTGAATGGATTTAGGAATAGGTGTAGGTTTAGTTTAGGTGGCATGAGTTTAGGATTAGGTTTAGGGCATAAGTTGAGATTTTCGGGTTCAGGATCGAGTTTCGGGTTTGGTTTTCGTGTTTGGGTCTAGGTTTAGGATATGTGAATGGATTTAGGAATAGGTGTAGGTTTAGTTTAGGTGACATAAGTTTAGGATTAGATTTAGGGCATAGGTTTAGATTTTTGGGTTCGGGATCGGGTTTCGGGTTTGGTTTTCGTGTTTGGGTCTAGGTTTAGGGTAGGTGAATGGATTTAGGAATAGGTGTAGGGTATGTTTAGGTGACATGAGTTTAGGATTAGGTTTAGGGCATAGGTTTAGATTTTTGGGTTCGGGATCGGGTTTCGGGTTTGGTTTTCGTGTTTGGGTCTAGGTTTAGGCTAGGTGAATGGATTTAGGAATAGGTGTAGGTTTAGTTTAGGTGATTTGAGTTTAGGATTAGGTTTCGGGGATAGGTTTAGATTTTTGGGTTCGGGATCGGGTTTCGGGTTTGGTTTTCGTGTTTGGGTCTAGGTTTAGGGTAGGTGAATGGATTTAGGAATAGGTGTAGGTTTAGTTTAGGTGACATGAGTTTAGGGATCGGGTTTAGGAAAAGGTTCTCGTGTGCAAACCAAGGTTTAGGTTAGGAATTGGTGTAGCATTAGGTTAGGTGATTTGAGATTAGGATTAGGTTTACGCATTGGTTTATAGTTTCGGGTTCGAGATTGGGTTTATGGTTAGGTTTTCGAGTTTGGGTCTAGGTTTAGAGTTATGGCCCGTTTGGCACCATGGATTCTAGGAGAAAGGAGGAGAAAGGAGGAGAAACTGGTTGCTTTATTCTGTTTGGCACCATGGATTTGATGAGAAGTGGATTTGAGAGGATTAAAATTTACACCGTCCATTCCTTCATGTTTGATTTCTCTCCAAATCTTGACTGCCAAACAGAAAATCTAGAATTGGTAAGAACTGGAATTGATGAGAATTCATATCATGGAATCCACTTCTCCTCAAATCCATGGTGCCAAACGGGCCATTAGATGAATTGAGTTTAGGTTTCGGTTTAGCCGTAGCTTATAGGTTTTAGTTTTAGGTTTATGGTTTCGGGTTTAGGGTGTAGGTCTTGGAGACTCAAGCAACTCAAGGATAGCTCCGACGCACATCCGGGTTTGCTCCACACAAAGCGGGCCTGTCCAAATGGCCAAGCCACCCATATTGCTGTCCATAGGAAATGGACAGCTTCCTCATGGTCATAACAGCGGTTCCCACCTTCCAGGGACCGCCGCTCAACACCCGGATAGCTCCGACGCACATCCGGGTCTGCTCCATTAATTTCGAGCTAATACATAAACACGGGCCTGTCCAAATGGCCAGGCCACCCATATTGCTGTCCATAGGAAATAGACAGCTTCATCATGGTCATAACAGCGGTTCCCACCTTCCAGGGACCCCCGCTCAACACCCGGATAGCTCCGACGCACATCTGGGTCTGCTCCATTAATTTCGAGCTAATACATAAACACGGGCCTGTCCAAATGGCCAGGCCACCCATATTGTTGTCCATAGGAAATGAACAGCTTCATCATGGTCATAACAGCGGTTCCCACCTTCCAGGGACCCCCGCTCAACATCCGGATAGCTCCGACGCACATCCGTGTCTGCTCCATCAATTTCGAGGTAATACATAAACACGGGCCTGTCCAAATGGCCAGGCCACCCATATTGTTGTCCATAGGAAATTGACAGCTTCATCATGGTCACAACAGCGGTTCCCACCTTCCAGGGACCCCCGCTCAACACCCGGATAGCTCCGACGCACATCCGGGTCTGCTCCATTAATTTTGAGCTAATACATAAACACGGGCCTGTCCAAATGGCCAGGCCACCCATATTGCTGTCCATAAGAACAGGACAGCTTCAGCATGGTCACAACAGCGGTTCCCACCTTCCAGGGACCCCCGCTCAACATCAACATCAATCAACTACTCTTAATCACAAGTATCATGTTCGTCATCTAATTTGCCACTAAATGATAATATAATAAAATCAGTCGCCCATCCAAGGATGGATAGATTGAAATGCTATCATTATTTTCATTTACATGCCCAAGCCTAAATTTCGATAGCATCTCCCCCTATCTCTCCAGATATATTTATCTTACATTTCATTTCCACGTCAACTATCCACGCATTGTGTGGATTAAATTGACAATGGAATTAAACATAAGAAACATATCCAGAGAGAATAGGAGAGTTACTGCACGAAACTAATGACCCTACGCATGTAAATGACAAACAACGATAACATTCCAATCTATCCAACCTTGGACTGTCCAACAGGACAATTTGGCAGATTTCTATACCACCAAAACACACTTTATTTATGCTCGGCAATATAGAAATCTCCAAATGGGCTAACTGATTCTATTATACTACCATTTGTGGACAAAAAATAATTATTAATAATAAGCCAAATACATCCACAACATACATATCCACATAAATCAACCATGGATAGCTCCGACGCACATCCGAGTTTGCTCCATCAATTCTAGATACACAAGCACATGAAAATGGCAGAATCATCAACACCATGAATCAAGTTTATTCAAATACCTAATGACTATTTTGTGAACAAATAAGTATGGGCGGCCCACCATGGCAATCGGATTGCGTGCGGAGTGTAGAGTAAACTCAGTTGGGCCCACCTAGAATGTATGTGATTTATCTATTCCGTCCTTATGTTTTTCCACCTCATTTTAGTGGTTGAGCCCAAAATTTAAGCATATCCAACTCTCAAGTGGACCATGCCATGGGAAACAATGGGAATAATGATTTCCACCATTCCCAGGCCCTACAGTGATCTTTATTTGTCATCCAACCTGTTCATAAGATCACATGGATATGGATGAGGGAAAACACAAATATCAGCTTCATCCAAAACTTCTGTGTCCTCCAAGAATTTTTCAATGATACACATTCAGTTCACACTTGTGGTGTGGTCCACTTTAGATTTTGATATGCTTCATTTTTGGGCACCATACCTAAAATTTCCTGCTAAGATGGATGGACGGAGTGGATAAAATACGTAAATCACTGTGGGCCCCACAGAGTTTACTCCACACAAATATATGCTTGATCCAAAACAGTGGATAGTGAGGGTGGGCCCCACGAGCAGTGGACAGCGACGGTGGGCCCCACATTTATTGTATATCATGATTTTTATTAATTTGTAAATCACAAAATAAAATCCCTAATTAAGGAAGGAATTATGGGATTTTAATTTCGAAATCCCTAATTAGGGATTTACTAAATCAGTGGGCCCCACCAAATCGTGGATAGCTAAGGCGGACCCCACGCACATGCAATGGACAGCGATAGCGACGGTGGGACCCACATGCACTGGACAGAGATGGCGCATGGGACCCACATGCTTTGGATTTTGGCAGTGGGCCCCACAATGAACAACGAGGAGAGAGAGAGAGAGAGAGAGAGAGAGAGAGAGGAAATGGAGGAAGAAGGAAGGGGGAGACGGTTACCGGCGAAGGCGGCGGCGTACGGTGGCTGGTGGAGGCGCGTGCTCACGCGGGTGGCGTCGGTGACGGCGTACGGCGACGTCGATGGTCGGGTGGGGGTCGGTGGTCGGGTGGCCGCCGGTGACGGACGGCCGGTGGTCGGCAGTGAGGGAGATGGCCGAGAGAGAGAGAGAGAGAGAGAGAGAGAGAGAGAGAGAGAATGAGAAAAAAGAGGGCGATCGGGTAAGTTAAAAAGACGACTTTTACCGACGAAAATTTTCGTCGGTAAAAGTTTTTTTTTGTCGGTAAAAGTCCGTATCAAAACTTTTACCGACGAAAATTTTCGTCGGTAAAAGTCATCTCTTTTCTTGGCGGGAATCACACATTACACATTATTACCGACAGGCCACAGTCGTCGGGAAAAGTTTTCGCTTTTACCGACGAAAATTTTCGTCGGTAAAAGTAAAATTTGCTGTTTATTTTTTAGCGACAGGTATCTTCGTCGGCAATAAACTTTTTACCGACGAAATTATAATTTCGTCGGTAAAAGTGTATGGCGGGAAGCAAATCCAGTGGTGGCAGTAAGCTGGAATGATTTTTACCGACGATTTCTATATGTCGTCGGGAAAAATGATTTTTCCCAACGAAAATAATTTCGTTGGTAATACTTTCGTCGGTAAAAATCCGTTCTCTTGTAGTGTAGGTTCATCCGCTTTTTCCAAATCATTTTAGAGCATGAGCCCGCCAAAAAAGCAGATAGATCCAAAACTTTTGTGGCCAATGGACCATCATCAGTGTTTCCTATGGTATGGTGCACATGAGAATTGGACCTGCTTCATTTTTAAGGTCATGCCTTAAAATAATTTGCAAAAAAACAGATGGACGGCATAGATATAAAATACATATATCAAGGTTGGCCCTACGATAAGGGTCATACCGTCTTGGGTGAGGCGTACCTAATTGGTTACCTTGTCTTATATGGCTTAATGTCGGTCGGGTTGGTGCTCAACCCAACCCAACCCAACTGGAAATTCTCAACCCAAGCTCAACCCAAGCAAGCTCGGTCAAGTTAATACATGCTAATATTTTTTTTTATTACATTAGCATATCATATTTCAATACATGTCTTATTTTTGTACCTATGAATTTATTAATTATAAATATACTTATCTACTATAAAGAACTTAAACTTTTTTAAATAAATTAATTAAAATATAGGACAACTACTCTTTTAATACTCAAGCATATCAAATTTAAAGCATATAAGTTTACTTACTAAAGTAATATAAACTAATAATTTAACTAAAATATAATAAATTTATAAGTTATTTATAGACAAATCCAGTTCGAGTTGGGTAGGGTAACCCTAGACTTCAACCTGAGCCCAACCTAAACTTTAACCTGTTGGTGTTTGCATAATCTAAACTCGATACTTTCTGCCCAAGCCCAACCCAACGTAGGTTGGTCATGGGCAGTTGGGTTGAACCCGCCTGACTTTCAACCCCACTATCTTAGCAGTCTGACAAATGAAACTTTTTTTTTTCTAACGAGTGAGAATGTTTATCTGTAAGCAACGTGGTGACAACATCATGAATGGCAAACCAAGTGTGTTAGACAGGACTCATGCAACGTAGGGACCACCTAATGAATGGCCCAGATGGGCCATCCTGGAATGAGCGTCTGAAGCTGCTTCTCCGGATTGGCATCAGTCACTATTGCAATCTGGCGGGTGGATCGCATCTGGTGTGATGATGGGGAGTGGGGTCCACTTCTCATCATGGTAAAAAAGATCTTGATCAAACGTGTTGAGATACACCAATGGCAAAATAATTGCTTTGGGTATTCCATACTCCATCAAATTTCCTATTTCCTTTCTTTATCATAATGTCATCTCATTTATTGTAGAGAAATGTTCCAATGCACTCACAGCACTACTTAGATTATAGTGCGTACTCATTAAGACATTTAAAAACGATGTAATCCATTGATCTGGACTGTTCATTAGGTCCATATCATGTTTCCTGGGGTACCATGTAAAACTTACAACGATACGAAAAATATTACCCATAGATTAATGGTATTTAATATGGACCGTCAATTTTATTTCCATAAAATAAGGTCCAATTGACAATTTGATCCAACGATCTATTAGATCACATCATGGATTGGTTATGATTCCTAAGGATAATTTTTGTTAGGCGACTATAACCATACCATCGATGGCTTGGAAAAAGGATGGCTGTAAAAAGATAAGACCGAATATGGATGGATTGCACCATCCGATCATAGCTATTTTTTAATGGTGGCTTATGGAATGTTTTCTAAACATGACGGACAGTTCAGATCAGTCGATTTTTCTTTCTATGTGATCCAATACTACTAGGAGTACTCTGACTTATAGTGCTGTGAGAGAAGTGGACCATTTTTATGAGAGTTCAGTACTGTATTACAAAGACGCGGATTACACTCCTATGAGAGTTCACCACCGTTTTGGAAATGATGGTCACTCATCCTCCTCTCATGTGGCACTCTCCAGATTATCGAAATTGTGGGCATACTGTAAATGGACCATATCTCTGAAATCATACCAATCGTGAAAGCCCAACCATCCAATTGATGGCTATCAAATGGATGGTTGAAAGTTAAACAGTGAGTGGTCCAAATTTAAAGGGAAACAGATCAGGTAGTTACTATTATATTCTCAGTGTAGTTTGTTGGTCATGTTCCATCCACAAATGGGTCAATGTTTGGAGGGCCTGGATTGGTGCAAAACAATGCCATGCCTACGTTTTAAGAGTAACCACCATTTTTAAGATGGTGGTCCACTCTCATAAGAGTACAACCCGTCTATCCACTTGCTTGTGGTTGGTCTGTTCGTTGAAGGGGAGAGAGAGGTGGTCCCTCACCCAACCACCTTGATGCCACCGGCGTTAAAGTAAGAGAGAAATGTCCCATATAGGGCGCCCTGTATGTAAACTTTCACATACAACACCTTCTTTCCCGCCAACTTGTCATCTTTATGGAGCATCTGAACCGTTCAAACTATGGGCCGCACAAAAAAGATCACGTGTACCAATAACCAGTGCTGCCCACTTACCAGGTGAACTACCGAAATCAATGGACGGCTGATGATCTAAATCTGGAACAATTATCGATGTGGGCCACCCAATGAGAAAATTAACCACATTTTCTCCTCACTTGATCTTTATGGCGAGACCCACCTTCTGCACAGACCTGATGTTCCACAAAATAGACTCAATGTTGTGAAAACAAGCGTTGTAGTTAAGCATTTTTCTTACATTAAAAATTATACTATTCTAATAGCAGTTTACAAATTCAAATCCGGCAGAAATTGAATTCAAACCAATCTCTTTCTTTCTTAATCCCGTGAGCTGAGTAAAAGGCCAAACAAACAAAAATCCAATCCAATCAAATTGCATTCTTTCTCATTGACATGACAAGGAGAAGGAATGGGCACATGATCATGATGGCCATGATGAATGTCGTTATGATAATGATGATAATGGGCCCATTGATACCAGTGGTTGGATTGTCTTAGAAGCCAAGGCACAGGCACAGGCACAGTGACAGACAAGGAGACTTTTGAAGACTTTTCAACAATACATCATACATCCCCATAATGCAAACATACTAGTTATGGTGTTGGTAGATCCATGTATCATTACGATGTGAAAATGGAGGTTGCTTTACACTCAATTCTGCTAACAAACTGCTGCTTTTCGAGGGATTAATCCGACTACGATCCTGAGCTTCCATCGTGAATTCACTGCTTTCTCTTCTACGGGTTTCTCTCCTTCCGGCCATGGCGTCGACGCCATGGACATGGCTGTTGCTGTTGCTTGTTGCTGCGTCTGGCATTTACGGGGTCTCAAGCTCTACAGATGGTCGAGATGGTAATGTAGAGATGCTTCTCCTCTGTTCTACTTGAATTGGGTTCTCTTTTCTATGGAAAGACATGGAAAAAGGTTCTCTTTTCTATAGAAAGACATGCAAAAAAAAATACACATCTTCCTCCTCTTTCTCCCTTCTTCTCATCTCTTTGGGTTTGAGAGAGAGACTTTTCATCTTACATCAATCCACCCACGTTACTTGTTTGGGTTAGAGAGAGAGAGCGAGAGAGAGAGAGAGAGAGAGAGAGAGAGAGAGAGAGAGATTTTTGTTATGCGAATCTCTGCCCAATCTCTCCGTTAGTAATTGTCTAGCTTAAAGCCATTTCAGGACCAACGGTTGTGTTTCCTTCATGGCCGTTTCAGGAGTTGAGAAAAATAATTTACGAATTTCGATTTATATATTTACTAAAATTTTCAAGAATTGCAAACTCAGTTCTGTTCTCTCTTGTTGCATTTGAAATAAAAGGAAGAGCTCCTCAGTTTCATGATTTTTGTAAATGCTACTAAGACCATCAACCCAAAACTCATATATTGATTTTCACAGGGGCTCATAGTTTTTTTTTTTTTTCTTTTTTTTCTTTTTTTTTTCGAGTTGGTCATTTTGCATGACACAATTTCTTAAAACAAAAGTATAACTAGATGAAAGTGTTGGGGTCAAGAGCCCTGCAGTGGAAGCAATCAAAATAGGCAAGGAACACACCTCAATAACAATCACAATAGCAAATCAACACACACAAGAGGTAATTCAATTTTTACGTGGAAAAACCCCTCATAGGTAAAAAACCACGGCACAAAGCGACACTAATCCACTATAATATCGGAAGTTACAAGAGATAGAACAAACACAACCTAGATCACAGCCCACAAGAGAAATCCCAAGCTAACAAAGCTAATTCTCACATGAGAAGGATAGACACAACATTTTCCCTCAACCCAGAGAACTCCAAGCTTCCTCCTAGCTCTTTCTCTCACCCTAGAACCCTCTCAGTCCCTTAGCCTATTGGCGGCAACCCTAATCTCGGATTACACATCCCCTTAAATGGAAAAAACCGAAATTAGAAACCTCTTGCGCAACAAACTGCGCAAGGAAACCAAGTCCAATTATGACACTACCGACCGGTCATCCGGCCCCGAATGGCCTAATAACAGTCCAGCGATTTCCTGCTGCCTTGATCCAACGTAACCGACCGATCGGTCGGCTGGTCGGTGGTCTTCATGCGTGAAGATTGAGGCGTCCAATCCCAACAGAAAGTTGGAAAGAGATTGAGCACATAAAGAACTGGACCGCTAATTGGCGTTTACAAACAACAGCAAGATTTTTAGGCAGATCAGAAATTGCGTTTGCTTACGGGCCAATCAGGGTTTTAAATAATGATTTGGAGTGCGACCCTTCCCACTTCTAGAATTTCTTGCGCTAGGGAAATTCATTTAAGTTCACATCATTTCATCTTCTTTGGATGTTGCTCTGAGTGGATTAATTTGATTTTTTTTAATTTTTTTACAACTTTGGCAAATTATTGATTTCTTACCATTGTAGCCAGTAAGAGATTCTATCGACATCTACCTGTTGATCCAGAGGGTTGACCTTGTGGGCCCCAGGGGGATGGAGCACAGCCCAAATGCCTTGCATGGCCAAAACAGCATGGCCCACATCCAATTGGGAGATTTTTTAGCTCCACCCAAAACAGTTCCCACTGAATCAATAGCTTAGACCACTGATTCTTCGGCCCACTCATACAAACTGAATATCCTTAGGGCCGACTGGGCCTGATTGTATGCCTTATGAAACTGGAACGTATGGTTAGATTTAGCAGTATGCAACGTCAAATCCATAGGGCTGCGCACTCTGGTTTGTTGGTTCATACGATTGGATGTTCCAATGATCCAACAAATTGCGGGGTCCAATCTTCTTCTTTGCCATTCAGGGACCAAAAGGGCTTAAGCAAATCAAATGGGTGAATTATAAATACTGGTGCCCTATAATAAAAGTGATAATGGCTAATAAATGGATAAATTATGCAGTGGCTGCACTACATGCTCTAAGGGATGCGTGGAAGCACACGCCGCCAAGTTGGGATAAATCAAACGATCCCTGCGGTTCAAAGTGGGAAGGAGTCCTTTGCATCGTTGACAGGGTGACCGGATTGTGAGTCTTTGTTCTGTTAATCTGCCATCACTAAATTTTGTTTTGTTCTCTTTGCTGTAACTTCTCTTCTTCCCCTTATGAGGAAAGATCATCCCTTCAATGTTTTCAGGAGATTATCAAGCATGGGCCTTGAAGGTGGTCTCGGCGGCGACATTGGGACACTCACCGAGTTGCAATCCCTGTGAGTTGGGTTGTCTCTCCTCTACGTATTTTGTTGAGTGTGCTATTGCTACTACCATTACTACTACTAATACCAGAGAGAATTGCTTGATTACCTAGAGCAGCAAATAAATGAAAACACAATGACAACAAAAAAACAGGAAGAAGGAAAAATTCAGGATCCATGGTGTCTAAAAACACAAGATTTCTCCAGTAAGAGAGACCAAAGCAGACGTGAGCTCAATGTTTTGAAATGTAATCACATTACAAATATAAGTGGCCTATTTCAAATCCAATTGTAATTTAAAGAAGTAATAGAAATACTGAAAATAGTAGAGTAATATAGTATGATTCTATATGGTAATGAACTGTGTACAGCATAAGCCATCAAACATTGAAAAGAAATCTCATTATGCTACCACACAACTAGAAATTCAATTTCACATCCTTCCAATCTATGAGAAATACAATTTAATTTTTTTTTCACAACAGACCTTTCAATCCATGCCTGTCCTTTTATCACATACGATTCAAACCAAGTAGCAGATCATTTTCATTGCATTTAAATTGTAAATCGTAAGATCTGCGCAGATTCAAATGAGATCATCTAAGTAGTTTGTTTTCTTTTATCTGATACCATTGTCAAAAGAGTTGACCAACACTTCATGCAACTCGAAATGATAGAAGGACAAGGGATCTAAGTAGTGGGTATAATTGGATACCATTGACAATCATGGAATCCTCCTACACCATTCCATTTCTTCAACTGATCTTATGATCCGTGAATGTCATTTTATCAGATATGATTCAAATTGAGTGGTGAATCGCTTTCAATGACATTTGAATTATAGCTTGCATCTCTAAATAGTAGAGGCAGAAGTGATCTAAGTAGTTTGTTTTCTACAATTTCAGTCCTCATGCGGCCCACTACTTAACAAGTACAGACTCATGTGATCATTGCTCTGTTAACATATCTTTTTGCAACACAGGGACCTTTCTTTCAATCCAGGCCTATCTGGACCCATCTCTTCATCAATAGGCGAATTGAAGAAATTAACCATACTGTAAGATCGAAAGAAAGCATGTGAATAGTATCTGCACATCTATGCATATTGCCTTAGAGATGAAAGAGATGAATTCAACTTCAACACTATTTCTTTTTATCTGTCAGGATCCTGGCTGGCTGCAGATTCACTGGCAACATCCCAGAGGAATTAGGAAACCTAAAAGAACTCTCATTCTTGTAAGTTCCACACGAAGCTTTTCTACTTCCATGTCATTAACGGTTTCCAACAGATCTGATTTTCCATGTTGACTCCCCTTGTCAGGGCTCTGAATTCAAACAACTTCACTGGTGAAATACCTCCTTCTTTGGGTGGGCTCTCCAAAGTTTACTGGCTGGACCTGGCAGACAATCAGCTGACTGGATCTCTCCCCGTCTCAACGTCAACCACCCCCGGGTTGGACCAGCTTCTCCATGCAAAGCACTTGTGAGTATTTCAAAGTCCCCTGCTTCCATCTCAGAAAAGGAGGAAAATGTCATCCGGGTCTTCTTTAACAAGTCAATTTATTAGCATTTGGAAGCAAGGAAATAGCATACGATTGAATGAAAAGTTTTTCCAATTTATGTATTTTCCAGCCATTTCAACAAGAACAACCTATCGGGTAAAATTCCAGCCAGTCTTTTCAGCTCCAAAATGGTGCTGATACACATGTAAGGAAATACCAACCGACTGAAGTAATGTTCTATCTCTCTCAATTCCCTGATTCTACCAACTGCTTGTGCTTCTCTGCTGGCAGACTATTTGATGGAAATCAACTAACTGGGGAGATCCCATCCACACTAGGGCTTGTGCAAACCCTTGAGGTTCTGTGAGTGGTCCTTTAACCATGAGTATATGTCCCCTTCTCTTGCTAGATTTTTGTTTCTACTTCTACTTACCTGAACTTTTATACATGTAATTGCTGCTTTTGCAACAGTCGGCTTGATAGGAATTCACTAAATGGTCCCATCCCGGAAAACCTTAACAACCTCACGAAGATCATTGAACTGTGAGTAACCTTTCAATAAAATAAAATAAAAACAATGAACTGTGATAGTTCTTCAAACTGGAATTGACAGTAGCCCCATCACAATCAGCCATGATTATCAATATCAGCTTCCTTCATGACCCCTTACTATCTCTTTCAGGCATTTAGCATACAATCAGCTGACGGGGCCAGTACCTGACCTGACCGGAATGACTTCTCTCAATTATGTGTAAGACTATCAGCATGGAAACTCCAATAATGGTATCTTGTGCTGCTTCAACTAATGCCTTAATTTTTTTTTCTCCAGGGACCTTAGCAACAATTCATTCGATGCATCAGAAGCTCCAAAATGGTTCTCAACCATACAGACTCTCACCACTCTGTGAGTTTACCAAGTATCTGTTTTGGAATTCGGTATGCGCTGCATTCCTCAGACTAATCCATCTCACCCAAGAATCCCTTTTTTTATGATGGGTGACCAGAGTCATGGAATACGGAGCACTTCAAGGTCAAGTCCCACAACAGCTGTTCGGCTTTCCACAACTACAGCAAGTGTAAGCACTTTGGCCTTAAAGATGATGTAGGCAAGTCAATTCCAATTGGTCCAATCTTACCAAGTTAGTCATTGTAAGTTTGTGACAGGAAATTGAAGAACAACTCTTTCAATGGCACCTTGGACATGGGTGAAAGCATCAGCCAGCAACTCCAACTGGTAGATTTGATAAACAACCAAATTGCCTCCTTTACGGTGCATCCCAGCTATACAAAAACTCTAGAGTGAGAACATATCTTCAGGCACTATCTTTTTTGTATGTGGGATTTAGCATACCATGTTCTACAACCAGTTCCTAATCTATATGAGATCTTTCTCTCAATCAATGGTTGCAGACTTTTTGGGAACCCGTTCTGTACCCCCCCTCAGCCCTCCAATAATAACTATTGCCGGCTCCAGACATCATCAGCAAATGCCTATTCAACGAGTCTGGCAAACTGTGGCAGCACATCATGTCCCCCCGATCAGAGGCTCAGTCCTCAGAGTTGCAATTGTGCCTACCCATACACTGGAACTCTGTACTTCAGAGCACCTTTTTTCAGTGACTTGACCAACAGCACCACATTCCAGTCACTAGAAAGGAATTTGTGGACGGAACTCGACCTAACTCCAGGTTCAGTATCTCTTCAAAAGCCATTCTTGAACATGAATGACTATCTCCAGGTGCAATTGGAACTCTTCCCATCCACTGGAAAGTATTTCAACCGGTCAGAGATTCAGAGGATCGGGTTTGATCTTACCAACCAAACTTTTAAACCACCCCATGAGTTTGGACCATACTATTTTATTGCGTCTCCATATGCTTTCCCAGGTACACACTCCCTCCTTTTCTACGAAAGAGAATGTGAATAATTCCTCTTCAACTCATTGAAATCATGAAAATGTGTCAGTTGGAAGTGGAGGGACTTCGATGAGTTCAGGCGTAGTTATCGGGATAGCTGTCGGTTGCGCTGTTCTGGTTGTTGTGCTCGTGGGAGTGGGGATATACGCCTTCCGGCAAAAGAAACGGGCAGAAAGAGCCATAGAATTAAGCAAACCTTTCGGTAATTTGTAAAATCTGATACTGGCCATATTAAATTGACAAAATGCACACAACCACAAGAAATTGTGAACCTTCTCAACAGTGCTTGTTTGCCATGTCACAGCATCTTGGGGTCCAAGTGGCAATGACAGCGGCGGTGCACCACAACTAAAAGGTGCGAGATGGTTTTCTTATGATGAACTCAAAAAGGGAACCAACAACTTCTCAGAAAGCAATGAGATTGGATCAGGAGGTTATGGCAAGGTGATCCATTCTGTGGCAAGTCATTGTTCCCGAAAGCTTCATAATCCATTCTTCATGCGTCTTATCTTGTGCATGCTATCCTCCTTTTCTTTAGGTGTACCGAGGTATGCTTCCAGGTGGGCAAATTGTGGCAATCAAAAGAGCACAGCAAGGATCCCTGCAGGGTGGGCTCGAGTTCAAGACTGAAATTGAGTTGCTTTCTAGGGTTCATCACAAAAACCTTGTCAGTCTCGTGGGTTTCTGTTTCGAGCATGGGGAACAGATGCTGATCTACGAATATGTTCCAAATGGAACACTAAGAGGGAGCTTGTCTGGTAAGTTCTCGAACCCCGTTTCAGGTCAAGTGGCTTTCCTTTATCCTCACATTGTGGTATTCAGCATGTTGCTGCAACTATCAACTGTAGGGAGAAGTGGCATCCCTCTGGACTGGAAGAGGAGACTTCGAATTGCTTTAGGCTCAGCCAGAGGATTATCTTATCTTCATGAGCTCGCTGATCCTCCCATAATACATAGAGACGTCAAGTCTACTAATATTCTTTTGGATGAAAATCTAACTGCCAAGGTAGCAGACTTCGGCCTGTCAAAGCTAGTATCAGACAGCGGAAAGGGACATGTTTCTACTCAAGTTAAAGGCACATTGGTAAGCATTTCTGTTATACTAGTTGCACTTTGAACTTCTTTATCGAGAGTTCACAATAAGTTGTCGTTCTGCACGGATTCTTCTGTGATGCAATTGTCAAATGTTTTATCTCCAAGCTGATTTTTTTACTGGAGAAGAGAGAATATACAAATTAGTATGAAGATTTCTGGATCAATTTCTTATTCTGGACTCCACCTGCTGCATTTCACTCTCTCACATAGAACTCAAGCTTGGGATCTAGGTTTAAAACCTCAAAACACAACATTTACCAGTTAAGAGTTTTCAAGGAACTCCATTCAGTTTTCTGGGTACCTGATTGAGTGTTTTGACTACACACTCACATAGAACTTTAGCTAGGGATCTAGGTTTCAAAAATCAAAACAAAACCGTTGCTAGACAGAGTTTTCAAAGAAATTGAATTAGTTTTCACACAGAGAGTGAGAGAGGCATGCCTCTCTAACTCTACATACATCTATGACCAATTCATCATCATCACTATGACCAACTTGTTGCAGGGTTATCTCGATCCCGAATATTATATGACTCAACAACTGACGGATAAGAGCGATGTATACAGCTTCGGTGTGGTTATGCTCGAGCTGATATCTGCAAAGCAACCAATAGAGAAGGGCAAGTATATTGTTCGGGAGGTCCGGATGGCAATGGATAAAAATGAAGAACACTATGGCCTGAGTGAGATGATGGATCCTTCCATTCGGTATGCCACCAATCTCGTTGGTTTTGGGAGGTTTGTGGAGTTGGCCATGCAATGTGTTGAAGAATCGGCAGCAGACCGTCCAACAATGAGCGAGGTGGTGAAGGAAATCGAGACCCTATTGCAGAATGATGGGCTGAACACAAACTCAACTTCTGCGTCTTCATCCGCCACGGACTTTGGGTCCATGAAGGGTTCTCTGCACCATCCTTATAATGAAAATCTCCCAAAAAAGTATGAAAATAGTGATGCTTTCGACTACAGTGGTGGGTACACATTCTCAGCCAAAGTCGAACCCAAGTAGCACAAAATTTTCATCTCTCACTTCTATATATATATATATATATATATATATATATATATATATATATATATATATATATATATATATATATATTACTACCCTTCTATTATATTTGTTTGCTGTATATGTTGAAAGAAGTCCTATCGCAGAATGAAAACTGCACAACCATCAAATGGTATTGTATTTGTGCCCTTGCATCTGAATACTTTCTCTCAAATGGAACTAATTTCCATTTTCTCCTCTGTAATCCATTATACCCCACCCTATCAGGATAGTGAACGGAAAATCCCAACAACAGAGTTGATGCTTTGATGGAGTTTCCTTGCAAGGGCTTCATTGCAACAACTTGGAACATGTCAACAACCATGAGTAGTTTACCAGGATCTTTAACATTTTTTAGTTCCACAAGGACATCAGTTTTGTATTTTCTATTGCAATGCGTCTCCTTCCACAATAATCAATTTCTAGTTTCATCTCATGCATTAACCTGTTGATCTGAAATTTAAACCAACTTTTGTTTATTGTATTTGGGTGCCTAGTTGCTTCAAAATCCTTTCTTTAGGTCCTACAGAAATGCTGCTGCTCCATGCCCTTTTGATGCATGGATGTGGAGAACCTTTTATCGCCCACTCCAACAAGCCCAATATAATTTTTAGCTGCTTCTTTCATCTCAAATGCGTAATAGTTTCCATTGCGACGAAGTAGGGGAAAATATCAACTTAAAGGACAACATTTTTTTTAATGAGATATATTTACATACCAGCACTGTATTTGAACTTCAACATAATACAGGCACTTTACGGTGAACTTCCACATCCATGTCTTTCCTTTTGTGTCACTTGTGGAGAACAACCAAGACATGCAAAAGGATTCATGAGAGGAATGGTGGAATAGGATTCATGTAGCCAGCCAACCCCAATTAGTTGGAATAAGGCTTGATGTTGATTATCCAAGACATGCAAAAGGTGGCTCTCACCATGAAATATAAATTGGGAGAAAATCAAGCTGGTCAACTCATGGGGCATGCCACACTGTCAAAAACATTCGCCAGTGGATGGTCTGACTCAACACACAGGTGGGACACATATAATGAGTCAACTGGCATGATTTTTATGGCAGGTAATCTTCATGGTGTAACCCATCTTTTACATGCCTAGATATCCTATATACATGACACATTGGCAGGAAAGACTGCCATATGTAAAAGTTATGAGTGCTTGTAAGAGTGAATTGAATGGTTATAACGACTGACTGAATTATCTCCAAGGGAAATAAATTAAAATTCAAGAAGAAATACTTATCCGGTTGGGTAGGATAGGGCGGTATCTTTCAACATCATGACCCGATGGGATATCATTGTCAAGTTTAAGCTAACTAGTGATAGAGTGGCTTTTTATTATTTCTAAACAGAAGCGCTGAATATGAGGATGAGAATGTGACTGGCTTCACCGTTGTAACCTGAATGCTATAGCACCAGAAATGGAAGGTGGCAGTCCATTCAATGTGAACTGAGTGAGACACCATAGAAAATTGAAGGCAGCTGTCCATATCACTTATATGGATGGAAGTATATGGATTACAGATAAGTCATGACAACATGAATATGGTAATGCACATGGACAGGCTTACCCTGCTGAGAAGGATCCCATCTTTAGTCTCCTCTGGTGTTACATAAACTCCTCCTGCACAAGAGATGGGTCAACTTCCACCTTGAGTGTCCCTCTTTGAAGTGGGCAGAACCATGGCCAGGCTGGCTAGGAAATCTGCCAACACAATGGCAACTGAGACTATTTAGGCAGAAAATTCTTTGAAGCCCTCCACTAGAGCACAAAAATTCAAAGTTCGTAAATATAGAAACCTGGAGCAAATGAAGGCAGCATAGATTAAACATTCCGAGATGGCCAAACCAATCAGAGTTATTTGTAGAAAGGGGTGCACGCTCAAGTGGTACCAATACCATTGTAAGCTACAGTGGTACCAGGCAGATGTGGGTTTCACGTGATGCGTTCACAGAATCCAACCCGTCCACGTCACCTTAATTTGTCTTAAGGATACAAAAATCAGCTTGATCCAAAACTCAGGTAGGTTACAGCACAGGGAACAAGGCGAGAGTCAACACCCTCTGTTGATTTGCATGGGGAGCCCACCATGTTGTGTATATATAATCTAGGCTGTTCGGACCCCTCTTCTATAATGGATGAAGGATCAGGCCAAAAATCAAATGGTTTCAGGACTCAAGTGGGCCCTGTTGAAAATAAAGGGTGGGTGTCCCCTCCTACCTTGTTCCCTTTCCTATGGCCCACCCGAGTTTTGGATCGGTCTGAGCTATGGGCCCTTGGGGCAACTTGAGGTGACACATCTGATGGACAAGTTGGATGGTGTTCAAACATCGTGCGAACCTCACATCTTCCCGATATCTCCATAAGCTGACAGTTGTACAGACACCAGTAGAGCACACCTCTTGTAGAAATAATCCATGCATCTCTTCTATGTTGACCTCCTTCCAAGATTTAGATTCATTCTCCATGCATCTCTTTTGAGTTCCCTCCTTCCAAGATTTAATATCTTTCTTTTCCTGTGGTTTTGATGTAGAAAACTCTCTAAACTTCTACAGTTAAGCCCTCATACACTTCTCTTGATGACTCTGTAAACTTATGTGGGATTCGGTGGAAACACAGCCTACAAGTATCCTCCAAGTGTCCGGTACAGTATGGGTTTCTATTGTGTCCAACATGCTACACCAAGCATATTCAAGTGTATCACAGTGGATTCCCAACCCAGATCTCTCCAAATGAGATGCCACATTATTGAAGATCTGGTTATTCCTTATACTGGCAAATAAGCCATGCTAAAGCAAACGAAAGCATCTTTTGAGAGGATTTTAGAACTATCTTGTAACAGATCCATTCCCCAATCCTCGATATTATCAGTCAGAGTACCTTGGAAACCCCCAATAGATGGTAGAGATTTTAGGAAAGAACCTCAAATCTCCCCAGCCACAAACAATGAATAAACAACTCACAACTAATTCCTCTACACTCTAGGACACAGACAAAATTCGGAGGCGTATGTTCTCAATGTTGCAAATGATCTAAGTTGCAAATCTTGTTAGTTCACACTGTCAAAAAAAAAAAAAAATACTTCCACCCTAAGCGGAACAATCTCCCAAAACAAAGCAAACAGGGAGAGCTCCCTCATTCTGAAGTGAAGATGGGGAAGAATGGTCTGCAGGAAAATTTCCTTGGTCCATCGACTTCCAAAATCTCTTTTTTCCTCTTGTTCCTAGAGATAAACACCACTTGACGCCCTCATCAAATGTAATAGCTTTACAAAACCTCGACTCAACATCAAATGTATTTCAACTAAAGAAAATGTCCATCGACGAGAACACTATTGGTCATAGCAAACTTGTTCAGCATTGCATTCGACCTAAGCTGTTTGTAAATTTCCATTTTCTGGATGATGCCAAATAGCTAGGCTAAAGTGCATTGTTGGGCATGATTGTGTTGGCATGTGAGTGGTGTTTTTGGTACAGGCTCCATGCTATTCCATGATGCAACCAGCTACCTAGAGCATGTCCTGTCCACTTCTGGTCCTATGGCAGTACATTTATGTGCCTTCATGCTTAGCGGTTTGCTTGGCAACTAACCTCCATGATCTTGCTTGCTCGGCCTTCGCCACATGCCTGTAATAGTTGGGTTAGGGGATTAAATGCTGGGTGGGACCCTGCTGGGTGTTAGTGTCAATGAAAAACTCTGGTTTGACTGGTTCCAAGAGCTCAGGTACAAGAAAGTCTAAGTGCACAATTTTCCATTTATAAGTCAATCCAAATTATTGGTAGAAAGGCTAAGATGATGATGACGATTAATGAGATAAAAATATAAAAATGGGAGGAAATGGTCAAAATTCATCAAAGGGTAAAAAAAATTCAATAAATGAGTTTAAAATGGGAGGGGGAGATAACCAAGTCCTAGAGTGAACCTCACTGGCAAGAGTAACCCTCAGCTTCTCCGCCAAAGTTCCCAATTCCTATAGAACTGCAGCACAGAGAGAAACCCATCTAATATGTGAAATTATTTGGCCAAGATCACCAGCAGATAGATCCAAAATGGGGACATTTCGACCACTTTCTCCACAAGCACCAGCATATATAAGGGCCAGTTTGGGACAATGGACACCTTGTTGTGGAAAAGTTAGATTTCCATGGACGTTATTTCCAAGAAAAGTGTGGAAATGGAAAGCTTTTTTCATAATTTGGAATTTTTTTGAATTTCCACTGAAAATTTGATGTCATTTCCATTTTGTTGACATCAGCTACAATGCAAGTTTTGGCAGGATATGGGGAAAAGAAACATACGATTTGAGAAATCATCGGTTGCAAAATTAAATATTGAGCGTTTGTCCTAAATAGAAATTGAAATGCTCTCTGGGCTTATCATCACTAGTCCACTCAAAGGTTGTCAGTTGATGGTTAACAATAAATGATTAGAGTTCCAAATTCCACAAGCAAAATCAGATTGTAATGATCATTCAAATTTCTTGATCCACCCCACATACCATGGACCACAAAATTTGGACAATGAGAATCAAAATACAACTGTGTTACAACTTACATGTACAATTTAAGAGCCACCACCATTTTATAGAAGGACAGTCAACTATCAGAGTAATTCAGACCCTGAATTAGTGATCACCTGCAACTGGTTGTATGCTAACGTAGCATAGTCCGGTTTTCCCTACCAATGTGTCGCATGAACATCTGATAATCTTGGGCCCCACAATTGAGATCATCATACTAGTGAGCCTACCCCAACAAACTAAGTAATTTTAAAAAAGCATTGAACTGCGAACTATGAATTTGAACTCAAACGGTCAAGCCAAAATTCAGGTATATGGTGCAACGATATTACCATCAATATGAATAGAAGACAACTTCAGTTTAATGGAAATGGCTCGCTAACATGCATTAACAAGAAATATTGGATAAACAGTCGGAGAACAACGATAACAAAATGATGCTTTCCTTAGACTCAGAATATCAAAGAACCTTTTTCTCCCTTCCCATTTGAGTCAAATGGTCTAACAACATCCATTGCTTCAAGTTGGAATAAACGGTAATCATTACAAACTGAGAGAAGCAAAGAATCGTAATTAGGGCCTCAAAGAGGAAAGGATATTTTTCTGGAGGCTGCAAAGTCAAGTAAGTGAGATGAAGCATAAGAGAACACACAAGAGGCAATGTCATCAATGCTTTCCACATGGCAGATGAATCCACTCTTCTCATGTTGTGTCTTACATAGGGTGTATAGTAGGTGAGAAAATAGAGAGCAAATAGAGCTGCATACGGTACAATCAGACGGTCGCGACAAAGGAGAGGAAACATTGAGAGCAATGCATAGTGCGTCAACCACCCGGAAAGTAGAGGCTCTTCCAGTGCTAGAAGGCTTGCAGGTAAAAGGGGCAATAGAATAGATTTCTCATGAACTGTAATATTTCCCACAAGCAAAAAGAAGTGTTAAAGACTTTTTGATGTGCAAAATAACAGACACCGTCTAATTTTCAAAAAAGGTAAAGGGTGAGGGATGCACCTTGAAATGAGAATAGATAGAATGCAAATGAACTATTCAGCAGTGCATAGAGGAAACCACGATTGCTTGGATCCCTTATTTGTTGAATCATTGTAGGTAGAACTGCTGAAACAGTGGCACCAAGGCTAAGAAACTTTAGCGATTGTGTTGTGAACAGTCTCTTCCATTTTATGAGAATAGACGTGCCGCACCAGAAGTTAGCCACATAGTCCTCGTATATTCCTCTCTCGAAGGGAGCAAGGCGGGAGAGAACCTGCATCATCCTTAGTTACTAGAAGTGGAAGGAAGCTTCAGCTGGAAAGGATGTGGGTGCATCAGTAAAAGGTTTAATTATATGCACTATTTTAGCATCCAAGACTGCAAGATTCCAAAATGGGAAGCTCTAGGTTGAAGATTGTCACAACCAACGCCACAATGTCAGTTGGTGCCATGTGCTTCTAATCAAGCTTTTGTCACCCGAGATTCATGGGTTTCCATTAATCAGGGATGGGAGAGAACATTGAAATAATAATGATAATAATAATAATATTTATTAAACTTAGAAAAAAAAAAAAGAAAAGGAAGGAAAGTAAAACAAACTAGCAGCATTCCTACCTCCATCACAGCTTCCATTGAATATAGATATGGATACCAAATAACTGAAAAAGTTACCAAAACCACAGAGCCCAGTTTCATCACCTCCAGAAGTGGATTCTGACTTCTAAGGCATTTCCCTAGAAGATGGCTGAAAAAAGCAGGTGCAAAATATGCACTCATCTGCAAGAAATAAAACATCCATCAAACCTCGCTATTGGGAAGCATAGTGAATACAACACCCATTTTGCAACCACAAGATTGCACAGATAAACCAAAATAAAGAAGAAGATAGTGCACTGAAAGAGTAGAATGGGAAAAAAAAAAAAAGGAAGCAGCTAACCTGTTTGTGGTTGAGTGCAAGACTGAAAAGGACAGAAGCTACCAACTCATTCTTAGAGAAGATGGCCGCAACAGCTGCAAGTGTTAAGCCCAAGCTGATGCAATTGTACTGAGAAAGAACAAACAAGAGAAGAACTACACATGCTCTCATCCATAAACCCTACCAATGTGACTTTGAAAAAGGCAGAAGAATTTATCATGGCAAGTTTTGACCGAGTTTGAATCCTCACCTGAAAATGACCGTGATCAATTAGGATCAGACCCGGGTTGAGAAGGATCATGGCAAGCTGCCACACAGTGTTTTTCTCACTGCTACTGGCATAGTAAACAACAACGAAATAGAGAGCCGCAGGAAAGAATATGAGTACGTCTGAAGACAGTACAGTCCACCTCATCAGAAGTTTTCTGCAACACAAAACCCATATATAATAACTTTCTTTACTGGGTATGATGCAAATTTCATCAAAATACAAGAGACTCCAGAGAGAGCCATCCTGGAATCTAATCCAACACCACCAATATCAAAGAACGTTGCTTACCAACATATGCTGATGTCTTCCTTTTCCTTCAATGTATATAAGAAATCTAGATAGACTGTGGATTTAAACACATATATCCTAGTTTTTTGTCAGTGATGAATTTTTGCATGCATGGGAGGCCCCATCTCAGATGGAGAAGAGATCAAAATTAACACAGATTAGACAATCCTAATGATTTGTTTGGAGACAATAACAGGTTAGAAGGAGTGAGTTGGTACAAGTTGAAGGCTCTAAAAGGGCAAGGGTAAGGACCAAAAGGATGTGGATGTAGGTAGTCAGAAAAGACTTGATAACCTATGGTCTAACTGAAGTTATGGCCCTTGGTAGAGTGGTATGGTGGAAAGAATTGATGTAGCCAGCCCCAATTAGTTCGAATAAGGCTTAGATGATGATGATGAATTGATGATTATGAAAAAAGTCAACCAAATTTCTGTTGACAGTTATTTTCTTTTTCTAAAAATCCTCCAGCTGAAGGATTAGGGTTGTCCAATCAGTGTAAGTTCTGTCCTATGGCCTATCCATGGTAAGACCCACCTAATCAAGAGTTCCCCCCTAAATGAGTGCCACATGTAGGAGGATAGGTTCATTGATAAATTGAGAGAAAGAAAGCGACAACATTTTTTATTTCCTCTGAGGAACATATGTGCTTGATTGCAACACACCCCAACCGGAGGACTAGGATCAAGTGAATTATGAACTCTCCATCAGACAGCTAAAGGGAGATGCTGTGCAGTGCGACTTTCTTGTGGCATTTCACGTGAGGCTTCATGCGGTTTGCTCATTTCCATCAGACGCAGACACATTGTGGAGGCCGACTTCACATTGCCATGCTTGGCCAATTGATGAAAGCGGTCATCTGGCTGCATGGACACATCCCACAACTGTGAAGAGATCACATTGATTAGTTGGATAATCCCATCTGTCCAATTAAAAGCTTTCAAATGGCTGAAAACAAAATGAATTGCACAACGGTCCATGATCAACAGGGAAAATCAGGTGGTTAAGATTTTCACCAAGTGAGACTTTCATAAATTTGCCCGTCAAGAGACAATTTAATAAATTCACCCATCAACAAAAGGGCGCGCTAGATGAATGATCCTGACCATCAAGTCAAGCATCCAGGTAGCCCATCATTGTTACAATGTGAAGATGGCTGAGATTTTTTCAAATTCCTTAGTTCTCCATTTCTCTTTTTTTCTGTTTTTCTTTTTCCTTTATTTCCCTTTTTTTTTCTTTATGTTTTTTGATAGGAAAGTATGGATTATGTTGAAATGCACCCTATCTACCAGCATAGTAGCAAGCCCTGTCTTCTTATGTTTCCTTCCTCTAGTAAATAAAATGCTACAAATATCACGGTTTCTATAATGGCATTATGATAGGACTGGGCTCCCCCATTGTGTCTTTACAACGGTCTCCATATTGCTACATCATTGATCAACTTACTAACTAAACTTAATCAAATAATTTGCAAAAGAGATCCATGATCATCCTAAATATATGCTCCTCATGCATGCAAGCGGCGGAGTCTATCAATCATCTCTTCATGTTTTGCACCTTCACAGGCAAGGTGTGGATGTATTTCCTTTCTATTTTCAATATATCGCGGGTCATGCCGAGTAGTGTAAGGGACCTTTCATGGGCATGGTATGGGAGAGGCACAGGAAGCAAGAGAAG
The DNA here is from genome assembly GCA_003013855.2 of Liriodendron chinense. Classification (NCBI taxonomy): domain Eukaryota; kingdom Viridiplantae; phylum Streptophyta; class Magnoliopsida; order Magnoliales; family Magnoliaceae; genus Liriodendron; species Liriodendron chinense. The sequence continues at coordinate 1,704,418 of ML058572.1, forward strand.
CAAAGAAAGGGCTATTTGGCAGTTGACCCTTCCGGCAGTTTGGTGGGCCATCTGGGCTGAGAGAAATAGGCAATGTTTCCATAACAGTTCTGGTTCAGTTGAGTTGGTGGTGGCTAATGTTAAGGCGTCTATTTCTGGAAGGAGTTCCCTTCTGCATAGTTCCGATCGGATGAAGTCTGCTTTCTCTTTTTGTTTCCTTTCAGAGGTTCTTCCTCCTTGTATTCTTTTCCTGCTAGCAGTTTGCTAGTGGACCTTTAACAAATTTCCGTTACCCTTTATTAAAAAATGATAACAACATTTAATAGAAAAAATCTTTCAAAAAAAAAAAACATTTAATAGAAAATTAAATAAGCCTATAGTATTATTATGCAATTATATATAATTTAAGGGGCCATTTGGGTGCCACCAGCAAATGGATCTATATTTCGTTAATAGGCATGATTGTAGCTATCAGTGTTTCTCTGGAAATTTCTTGACGGTTCATAGTCATCTCACCACTATCGCCCACTTGAAGATTCAATGGTCGTGATATTTCAAGGGACACTTGGATGCAACATGACACTTATTGGACGGTTGGGTCATTAACACATGCCACAAATTCACGTGTATGAGGGAGCCAACCAATCACTACCTGATGTGGACATCAAGCCCTTTAGGGTTTATTAGCGAAGGAGGCGAGCGACGCCTGTATCTTTATGGCTCGATGATGAGCTTGTAAGATCATTTGTGACGACTTGAGGAGCATCTAAGACCTTACACATGTGGTTCGAGACATTTGAGAAGACCCCACGTTGGGAAGACATGTGTAAGTTGCTTGGAGGAGATGATTGGACCGTTGGATCACGAGGATGGTGTGATCGGACTATTGGTTCGTCGTGGCCCACTTTCATCGCACCATCATCGGAGCCCATCGGGCATCTTAGATTTTATTTTATTTTATGTACTTTTACTTATTTGAGTTTTAGGTTAGTGTGTGCACGTTTTTTTCATGCAAATGTCTTCTTTTTTTAAAAAATTTTGTTAGTAGGGGTATTTTGGTAATTATGCTAATTTCGAATTTTATAAGGGTGTTACCCTAAACCTTTTTCATTATGCTATTGATTATTGAAAGAAAAAAAAAACATTTGGCAGCTCCTTCTCCTCTCTTAGTAGATCTCTCTCTTCCTCTCCAATTCTCTTCTTTCTTCTTCCTTCTTCCAAACTTTCTTCTTCTAAGGTAATCCCCCATCTTCTCTCTTTCTCCTAAACCTATTTTCTCATATTCTCCACAACCCCAAAATCTGAAATTACAATCTGAAACCCTTTTCTCAGATTTTGAGATTCCATAATCCAAAAAATCCTTGATTTCTTGAACTAGTGAATCCTCTTAGTTGTTGGGTGATAACCATGCAAGATTAGGAAGTCCCATCCCTCACCGGATCCAATCCACACATGATTTAAACCTAGTATTGTATGATTTGTGATGATAGCCCGTCTATTGGGTGTTTCCCTTATGATTTCCTGATTTATGATGATGTTAGATAGATGTTTACTTGATTCGCCACATGATTCCGCTGAATTTTACATGTTTCACGTGCATATGATTAGATTAGGCCATTGTCCTACATCACTACCTCCCCCAAACTCCTTTTGTGGAACGTTGCACAAAGGCTGTTTTAACTGCCATGGCAAGGCTTTGGCAGATCTAAAACTCACTTTACGGGAGAGCCAACCACACACACGCACACATATAGGCTTTGAATGGGGGAGCCAACCAATCACACACACACACATATAAGTAGACTCACAAGAGTTTCAACACTAAGGTCATGGGTTGGAGTACCCATTGTGGTGTGTGTGGGTGTGAGTGAGGGTGTGTGCGTAAAAAAAAAAAAAATTTGTATGTGTTTGTGTGTAATCTTCCGAAGCCTCTTGGGACTTAAAATAATCTACCGGAGCCTCTTGGGACTTATGCATGCTTCGATGCACTTATAGAACCTGACAATTTTCCCCCAACTTCATTAATTTGCTTGATCAAGATTCGTGGTCCAACTAACACTATCAACTTCCCCCACGATTATCTACCCACTGCATCCCAACAACTCATTGTCGGTTTTCAAGCTGCTTTGACACCCATGCTCTATCCCACATGCGAGACCTGGGAACTCACAAAGGCACTGGTGCGTTGTTTCCTGCAGAATCTCTGTCCCTCGACCCTCAAGTCACTTGCATTCCTCCGCCATCTCTTTTTTTCATTTTTACTTTTTTTTTCAAGAGTTAACAGCCACTTTATTAGAAAAGGTCGCAAGAAGTGAGCAAAGAATACAACACTCAAAAACAAAAAACAAACGAGGGGATGGCCGCAAAAGGCTAAACATATCGAGCCCAACCCTAAAGAAGCTTTAACTTTTGGAATAACGCCATCCACCCTCACCGGAACATTTCTAACACCACTCTTCCCCCCCCCCCCCCCCCCCCCCTAAAAAAAAAAAAAAAAAAAAAAAAAACCCATATGAGCAATCTCCAAGTTGCTTTACCACATTTCCCAACACTACCGCCATGCCAAACCCAAAGAAGATCTTCCACCAATGCTGGCATCACCCAATCTGTATGAAATAAAGATAAGAAATGACTCCACACCTTTCCAATGATGGAACAATAGATAAAAAGGTGGTCGATTGACTCCCCACCATTCATAGACAAGAAACAAATATTGGGAAGAACAATGGCCCTTCTCTGCAAATTATCAATAGTAAGAATCTTCTTGCAACAAACCAACCACAAAAAGATTGCATTCCAGGAAGGGGCACCATAAAACCAATGATGAAATGGATAGATAGAGGAATGCGGCCTAGGTCCCAAAATCCGTTCATTCCCTATCAAACCTCCTCCATCCGTTCATTCCCTCCACCATTGGTTCATTCCCTATCAAACCTGCACCTTTATAACTGACGCCTCACTCAATCACAAATGGTCTTCCCACACCAACTAGCAATCCATAGCATATCTCACGATGATTCATACATTGAGGCTGAGGCTCTTATATGGCAACAAACATTAGGTAAGGTACAAGTACAAACTTGTTATTCATGATGTGGAATACACAGAGAGACCCACGCACACATTGGCCAAGCCAATATCTCAGTATGTAACACCCAATTCAAATAAGAAAATGACTATTATCTTGGCGATTAGCAGATCATAATGGACCTGGCCGGCTAGCTCATTCTTATGACCATTATGTCAGGACTTCAAAAGTTGGACATGTATGTATATGTATGAATGCATGTAGAGTTCGTTTTGCCCCTGCTGCGATTCAGGATCTAGCATGTATCCCCACCCGCTGGGGCCCACATGGTAAAATGGTCTGACGATTATAACCATCCATATACTTTTTACTACCATAAATAGACCATTGTCAGTTTGTCACATAATCAAGCTTCAGTGATGATCCTAGCCTTTTGATTGTTACAGTTGAATTTGAGCCATGGAAAATATCTGTTTTCACTATCCTAAATCCATCTACAAAAAGTGACAGCCACGACCATCCGTTCAGCTAAATTTTCTTGGGTTGTCCTATGTAGGATAGAGTCCACAGCATTGACGGTTCCGATCATGGGGCCATTCAGTGTGTGGGTCCTAGTGGGCGGCGGCGATAGATGCAAAACGAATTCATGGATGTATGTATGCATGTGTAGAGAGAGAGAGAGGGAGAGAGAGAGAGAGGACAGACCCGAGAGGAGATTCGTGGCCGCGAGAGGTGAAGAGAGCGACAGATGGAGGATGGAAGGAATGGAGGAAGAGGGAATGGGCGTAGCTCTGATAGGCGGTGAGCGGCGGGTAGTCGAGGCCCCAGTAGGAGATGTTGTTGGCGGAGGTGTTTCGATACCAGTCCTTGGGCGGGGTATTGAGTGTTATCTCCATCCAATGCCGCTGGGCCTCGTAGTCTCCGTACATGGGAGGATGTCCAGCGCCCGAGTATGGATGGAGGGAGACGAGCACCCGAATCAACAATCCGAGGCAGACGATTAAGATGGCAATGATGGAAATGGGCCACACCCCATCTCTCCTACCCCATTTCTTCTTCTCCTTACCTTTCTCTTCTTCCAACCCCATCTCCACCTTTGACAGTACCAATCTCTCTCTCTCTCTCTCACAGAAAGGGGTTTTGACAAACGGCAGATTGGGTGTTGCCTCAACGCCACCAACCTAGGGCGCGGATCGGCCAGTCCTGGGATCTCCGTGGGCCCAACATGATATACATGTTTTATCCACGCCGTCCATCCATTTATCCATCTGATTTTAAGGTACGAACCCGAAAATCAAACAGATCCAAATCTCATGTGGACCACACTAAAGGAAAACAGTGGGGATTGACGCTCACTCTTGAAACTTTTTTGGGGCCACTAAGTTCACTATCAAGCTGATACTTGTTTTTCCCCATCATCTGGGTCTATTTGACCTTATCAACATGTTAGATGATAAATAAGCATTACAGTGGGTCCTGGTAATATTTTAAAGGTCCACGTTCAATCCCCACTGTTTTCCTATGGTTTGGTCCACCTGAGATTAATATCAGTCTGAGTTTTAGGATCGTCACTTAAAATCAAATGGAGAAATGGATGGACAGCGTGGATAAAACACATATTATGGTGGGCCCACAGAGATTTGAAACCACCCCTTATACCAGCCGATCCTCGCCCACCAAGCTAAGTGATGAAGGAAGCGGATTGGATGGTGTACCGCACACCAGCAAGCTGGCTGGTGTATTGACGTCACCAAGTTCCTTGTGCCCCACCATGAGGTTACTGTTATATCCAAACTGTCTGTCTATTTGGCGACATTGTTATAAGAGTTGAACCCAAAAATAAGATAGATCTAAAGATCAAGTGGACCACACTGCAGAATGCGGTGGGAGATTGAACGTCTACCATTGAAACTGTCTTGTTTACATAAGTTTAGGATCAATATTTGTTTTTTCCCTTCATCCAGGTTGGTGTGACCTTATGAACAGTTTGGATGGAAAATGAACATCATGGTGGACCTTATGAATGTATTAACGGTGAGAATCATTGTCCTCACTGCCTTTTGTGGTGTGGTCCACTTCAGATTTGCATATAACTCATTTTTGGATTATGCCTAAAATGATCTCATGAAATGGATGGAGAGTCTAGATATATCAAATACACCATTTTGGGCCCACAGAACCTTGATTGCCTATTCATTCACGAAGCTCGACGCCTGAGGCACTCCGCACTCGTCTGCTCATGACACGCACACACAGAAAAGTCGTTGGTGTAGGGTACACTAGCCGATCCCCTTCTGATGATGGGTCACCATGATGTATGTGTTTTATACGGTATCCACACTGTCCATTCGTTATCCAAGATCATTTTAAGGCATGGGCCATAAACCGAGGCAGATAAAAAGCTCAAGCAGACCACACTACGGAAAGCAATGGGGAATTAATTTGTACCATTGAAAACTTCTTGGGACAGCAAAAGCTTTGGTTCTTTCTGATATTTGTTTTTTCCCTTCATCTAGATCTTTTTTATTTTATTGGGGCCACAAAAGCTTTAGATTTGTTTTTTCCCTTTTATCCAGTTCTTTTTTATTTCATTGGTGCCACAAAAGCTTTGGATAGAACTGATATTTGTTTTCTCCCTTCATCCAGATCTTTTTTTTATCTCAGGATTGGACCGGTTGGATGACAAATAAACATAATAGTGGCCTTGGTAAAGGTTGCAACAGTGGGAATCATTATCTTCAGTGTCTTATGTGGTGTGGTCCTCTTGAGTTTTGAATACATCTCACTTTTGGGCTCATGATCTAAAATGATCTTTTCAAATGGATAGATGGTGCATACATCATGGTTGGGTAGATAGAACTTGGTGACGTCAACACACCACACTACGGAGGTGGGTGATGTGTGGCACACCATGCAATCTGCTTCCGTTTCACACACGCTGTCCATCCATTGATGAAGGGAAAAAAGATGGTAGACATTCAATCCCCACTGTTTCCTGCCATGTGGTCCAATTGCCCTTGCCCTAAAATGAGCTAGAAAAATGGATGGACGGCATGGAGAAAACACATACATCATGGTGGATCCCACAGAGTTTTTCCACCACCTAGCTAGGTCTTCTTGGGGTCACCACCCAAGCCAAGTCCTTAACTATAAATAACAAAATAACACATGGGGTCTACCTTGATGAGTGAATGTGGATGATTATTTTTCCGCAAGGTTATCCTCATGATCATGATCAGGCTAACCGACTGGATGGGTTGGATGCTACGCACACATGATATGTTGGAAGTCCATTAGGTGGACTGTAACTTATTGTCCAACCAGTTGGATAGAGGCCTCCACTTTTACAGTAATTACAGTTAGGGCTATTTGATTTTCCAATTCACCAGTAAATACCCCGCAAATGGGTAATAATTATTTCCCCAAGTATTTACTACATATGTACCAATCCTTGATCTGACTGCCTACTCTGTTGGTGTTAAAACCAAGAAAGTTATAAAATATTTGTGAGGCACACTGTGATGCTTGTTGCTTATCCACACCGCCCATCCATTATGCCACCTGAATTTATGGCACGATCCATAAAATAAGGCAGATCCAAAACTCAAGTGGACCACACAACAGGAAAAAAGGAATCGAACACTTATCGTTAAAATCTTCTTCAGTACATTGTTTCCTATGGTGTTTGAATGTCTGCATCATCTTTTTGCTTGTCTCAAAATATTCCTATAAAACGGATGGACGGAATGGATATATCATGTACATCACAGTAGGGCCCACAAATTCGAATCCATTCTTTTGGACCGATTTTCAAAGCAGAAATTTCACAAGATTTTCAAACATGGTAAAAGAGTAATAATTAACCATTTATAGGATATTTACCTAAAAATTGAAAAAACAAACAGGCCCTTAAACACCTATTATAGTTCTATAAAGACCCATTCAAAAATGAGATTAGAACTATTCACCAATTTCATGCAAGTTTCAATCAAAAGTATTCGAGCAGTCCGACACTCATCATACAACAGTATAAGTTAGACAGGGTATGGCTCAGGCAATCTAGGAAACAACTAACGGATTAGATGAATAGATCTACAGGCCAACCTATCCGATTTCGACCAAATTGTCATGATCCTTTAAGAACTCAAAACATACTCTATCAAAGATAAACCTACTCTTGGCTAGCCTGAAAGGCTTCGAAAGCCCAAATTATCCGGTCAATAAGGATTCTCGACAAGACCTAAGAATGATCAACAAATCAAATTGGCATGCCCACGGCCTATTTGGAATCGAATACCGATCGATCATCCGATGTGTCCAAGAATTACGAATCAACCAAAACACAATTCTCAAACTCCAACAGTACCAAAAACCATGAGAGTTAAACCTAAAAGAACCCTTGGTACTTACCGAGGAAAACTACTAGATTTAATCAGCCGATATCAAACCAGGTAAGCTATGAAGCAAAGAACATGCGCCGCAACCCCTATAAGTCTCAAGACCTCTCGTGCATCAACTGACGTGCGTTAAAAAAACAAATCCTACAGCCTGAGGAAAAGGCATCAGGAAAGGCAGGAAATGATGGCTTGATAACAGAGAAAACCTATCACACTAAAAAGCATACCTAAAGACCTACAATTAGCCTATCATCGACCAGTTGAAGGCCTTTTTTACACACAGCCTCACCACACAAACTCACACACACACACACCCAGACCACATGTGCACTCGATCCCTTGATCTCAGTGTTGAAAGAGAGCCTGTTAAACACTAAGCCATAAGGTTAGACCCGATTGAAGGCTTATTTAAGGACCACAACAATGAGCCACTGAGGCTAGTTTTTGTGTGAGATACGAAAGGGGAGAAGTATGCGGGGGTTTGGAACTGGTTGAGAGTGAGCCAAGACGAGCCAAAACCGACTCCCTACTAACTGAAAGCTACACTTGCTACCATATACCCGAACTTCCTCTCAACTTAAAAAAGACATTTTTTTTTAATTTTTACAAACATACTCACACCCCACACACACTCAGGCATGCACATCACAGTGGGATTTCACCACAATGGGTACTCAAATGCATGTCCTCATGTTAAAACTCTTGTGAGTCTACCACCGAGGCATGAGTAAGGACAACCGCAACGCTCACACACATGCACCCTTTCTATTCTATTATAGCTTCTACCCTTTTTACTTTTTATTTTTTATTTCGCCTACCTGGGTTCCTAATACCTTATAAAGTATGGCCTAATGAAGTAATGCTAAAGCTTTATTAAGTCCCCCGAAAAACACAAAATCCACCATAAAGTAAAGATTACACATCGTGTAAGCAGAAAATGGTATCAGACCTCTTCCTTTTCCATAACTAAGGCCCTACCCATAATTTATGATGCTAATAAACAATGGAAGTCATGTGGGTAGGGAAATCTAATGGTCTCCCAGCTCACGAGTAATTCTATTGTTTCTAGCTAGTCGTAGATTTTTTTATATATTTGGCTATTGGTGACTCTAGTTAAACTATCCAAATCCATGTCATACCACATACACTCAATTTTATGCACAATTAAGGAAATAAAAGAAAAATATCATAAGAAAGTTGGTCATGCTCCACAAACCCATCTCAGCGCGTAGTTGCGTCCATAGAATTGGCAACTCCATTGTGGATTTGCTAGCCACTAGTCAAGGCCTGACTCAAAATACAATATTTTGTGTTTTTTTTTTTAATTCTTTAACTTCAGCAATTCTCGTGTAATACTAGTCCACTAACAGTCCAGTATTTACTAGTCCCATGCTAACTCACTAATCCACTAAATGATTAACTTACTAATTGGTTAACTTTTCGGTACACAGTGGTCCATTTACTTTTTTGTTTACATCTTGCATTCTAGTGCAAATTGGTCCCTTTACTTTCTCGCGAGCATTGTACATTCTAGTTTACATTGGTTTATTTACTTTATTACATTCTAGTATACACCTATCCATTTACTTTCCCCATATGCATTCTAGTTTACATTGGTAATTTACTTTCCTACTTGTATGCCAATGTATATTGGTCCCCTTTACTTTCCCACCATTTACATTCTACTTTTCATTAGAAAAAAATTTCAAAAAAATAAAGAGAAAAAAAAAAGCAAGATGATAAGAGGGAACCAATTAGCATAAAACAGTAGGCCATTCTGCCACCATTACCTCAAAATATTGCTTGCGGATTCGTTGCCTTCAAAATCCATGCACATATATCAAAGCATCATCCGAAAATGCATGGTATCCATTGGGGCCTATGAGGATGCACCTCGACCATTTATGTTGATCTGCATAACACATATTCAACATCCCCCACTCATACAAAATGGGCAACAACCTCCAATATTCTTGCCTTCAAAATAAACTATGTTCCTGAGAACTCCACTCATATAGAGAAATAGGCCCTGCGTCCATTGAGATGAAACATCTCTCTATGAGAGTGTCCTATCAAATCCCATCTAACTAATAATGATAACTCTTCAAGAATAAATAAATAACAAAATCTTGTGCACACCCTAGACATATTTCGCCACACTAGATCTAACATTTTACAACCCTCATAACCTCATGTATAGTGATAGTCCAAAACGCCGAGTTTGATTGACCATTAAACTACCCATCATGTTATTCCTACTTAAAGAAGATGTGATGTTAAATTAGCCTTCCTCGCACTAATATGTTATTTAACTTTAATTATACCACTTACCTAGACATGCCCCTTTAGACGGAATCAATCATGGCTATAGGAAACATGCTAAAGTAGCAAGTCATCCAAGCTTTGACTCTTAGAATATGTATTATTGTTAGTGAACCGGCTCTAATCCTGAGCCAACAACAAGCTTGAATCAACCCTAGCTGTTAGAAATTCGGATCTAACGCCATCGCCAATCCATGCACTTTGAGGAAGCACGTTCAATGAAGATAAAACAATAATAATAACTGGAATAACCAAACAGCCAAGCAAGAAACTATAGAACACAAGATATTTTATGTGAAAAACCCTTACAGAAAAAACTACGGCACAAAGCGACAAAAATCTCCACTACAATCAAAACCTTAAAGTTCACCACTCACCTTATTCGATTATAGCTTCACCCGATCTCCCCTTGTGATGCATACCTCCAGGAAACCCTAGATCCCTTGAAAAATCCTTCTCAAGCCCCTTATAAGTGTAGAAAACCCTAGCCCCTCGAAAGAAAACAATCGTATCCTTAAAACCTTAATCTAAAATTAGGCTTAAATACTCTTATTTGTGTAAAATCGACGGTCGCGCCACGATCAACCTACTGTGAACATCACAGTGAATCATGGTTGACCACGGAACTCCACAATCGACCGTGAACTTCATAGTGAGTTTCTGTCGACCCCAGATTCACATGGTCGACCGAACTCCCTGCAAAATGCAAGGCATCCTGCACAACAATCTCTACCTTGACCTATATTTTAACAAATCACCTTGAAGATCTCCTGTGCAACCTCCACCTTGGGCGTAGACCGCTCCCTGCACCCCTCCACTTAGAACACAGCTCCATCTGCACCCCTTTGCAAGGGTACCCAATCTTATCAATGGCTAGTGAGATTGATCAAGCTCAAGAAATACTTGAACTTCTCTATGGTCACTGTCTTTGTTAATAAGTTCGCAGCATTCTCGTCCGTATGAATCTTCTAAAAATAGATCTCTCTTGAAGTAACGAGCTCTTGTATCTTGTGGAACCTCATGTCGATGTGCTTGGTTCTCACATGATACACATGATTCATCGTCAGATGGATAGTGCTCTGACTATTGCAGTGCAACTGAATCGCCTCCTGCTTCAATCCGAATTCACCTATCATACCTTTCAACCATAATGCCTCTTTTAAAGCATTCGTCATAGCCATGTATTCTGCTTCGGTTATAGACAACGCTATCGTAGACTGTAGCGTAGATCTCCAACATATAGGTCTAGCTACTAATATGAAAACATATCCCATAGTGGACTTCCTGTTGTCCAGAGCACCTGCATAATCTGAACCCACGTAGCCTATAACTCCACCTGAAGCTTTATGTCCCCTGAACATGATCCCAATCTCGATTGTGCCCTTGAGTACTTAAGAATCCACTTGACAACATTTTAATGCTCCTTATCTAGATTTGTTATATATCTTTTAACCACAGTGATTGCCTGTGAGATATCTATCCTCGTGCAAATCATTACATATATCAGACTCCCCACTGCACTCGCGTATGGCAACAGTGACATTTCTGAAATCTCTTCTTCTATACTTGGACACAACCTGGCTGACAACTTAAAATGACTAGCTAGAGGTGTGCTAACTGGCTAAGCACCTTCCATGTGGAACCTTTCTAACACCTTCTGCACATAACCCTTCTGAGAAAGCCACAACTTTCCAGACTCTCTGTTTTTTTCTTATCTCCATGCCTAAGATCTTCTTCGCAGTGCCTAAATCCTTCATGTCAAACTCCTTATTTGATAGAGACTTAAGTGTATCTCCGTCTTGTCCTTTACAGCAGTCAACATATCATCTACATAAAACATCAGCAGAATGTAGGACCCGTCCTTAAGTAACCTGCAGTATACGCAACAATCATACTCACACCAGTTATACCTAATCTTCACCACGTAAGAATCAAACTGCTTGTACCACTACCTTAGAGACTACTTATAACCATACAACGACTTCTTCATCCTACACACATGGTCTTCCTTACCAAGCTCCTCGAATCCTTCTAGCTGCCTCATGTAAATAACTTTCTCAAAGTTCCCATGAAGGAATATTGTCTTTACATTAAGCTGCTCCAACTCCAAATGATATTCTGCTACCATCGCCAGCAATACTCTAATTGAGGTATTTTTCACAACCAGAGAGAAAACTTCATTGTAATCCACTCCTTCCCTCTTTAAGTACTCCTTTGCCACGAGCCTTCTCTTGTACTTTTCATCATCTTTCTCTATTAATGCTTTCTTTTTTCTATAGCCCATTTACACCCTATAACCTTCTGACCTTTTGGAAGTTCCACCAACTCTTATGTTTAATTCCTGTGTAGAGATTACATCTCCTCTGTCATGGCCGACGTCCACCTGTCATCATCCTTTCTAGATTTTGCCTTTTAAAAGGTAGAGGGATCTCCAATCCCTGTGAACAATGCAAACGATACAATGTCCTTGAACCCGTATTAAACCGAGGCTCTTATGGTTTGTCTCTTCCTATTCCTGGCTATACTTTATTAGGTATCCTTATGATTTTCTTGCTCAGTTTCTTTCCCCTGTTGAATTTCACCTTCAGTAACCTGCTCAACTGGCTCCACTTGTACTGATAATCTCTTGGTCTCATCATGTGTGTCTGATTGCCCTGTTGCAACATCCTTGTTGGTCTTCAGCAATGATGCCTCATCGAAGATGACATCTCTGCTAATAATCAACTTATGTTAAACTGGATCCCAAAGCTTTTAGCCCTTAATACTTTTTTCATACCTGACAAAGATGCACCCCCTAGACTTTAGACCCAACTTCGACTTCTGTCTACTTTGCCCATGAACATATGCTGGACGCCTAAAGATTCTCAATCCTAAGTAATCGACGTACTTACCTGTTCAAACTTCCTCTGCAACCTTAGAGTCTAGCATTGTAAATGGTGATTGATAGCATGCTTCATTGCTTAAACCTGTCGAACACCTCAGACTTGTGCTTCATGAAGTAGACCCAAACCTTTCTCGAGTAGTTGTCTATGAAGGTCATGAAATATCATGCCCCTCCCTTAGATGGTACTGTCACTTTTCCCTAGATATCGGAATGTATGTAATCGAATACACCACTGCTGATATGTGAAGTAGTCTTGAACCTTACCATACACTGCTTGCCTAGGATGTAATGCTCACAAAATTCCTCCTTGCATGCCTTAACTCCCTTCAAGAATTTTCATTTATGGAGTTTTATCATGCCCCTCTCGCTCATATGCTCCAACCTCATATGCCACAAATTTGTATCATCTATGTTGAATTCTGTGTGTGAGGTGGTAACATCCTCACCCATAACTGTGCTCCAAACTAACTCGTACAGATTTCCAACCTTATGTTCCTTCATCAACATCATTACACCTCTGGTGACCTTGATTACACCAACTGTTGTGATGAACGTGCAACCGTTCCTATTTAAAACATATTAAGTTTTTCTTTGAATCTGAGACATGCTTAACATTACCTGGGGTCTGTACAACTCCATCAAACATCGTTACGTTGATGGTTCCTATTTCGATGGCCTTGCATGCTGTGTCATTCCCCATCAGAACACTTCCACAATCATAGTACTTATAGGAATCAAACTAAGTCCTATCCGAGCACATTTGATACAAACATCCTAAATTTAGAATCCATGCATCTGAGAGATGGCCCGCACATGAAGAGACCAAGAGGAGGTCTCCTTCTTAGCTCTCTTCCATTAAACTGGCTGATTTACCTGTGTTTCCCTTTTCATTCTTGCTTTCTAGGTCATTATTTCATTCCTGGCAGTCTCTTTTGAAGTGTCCCTTTATGCCGCAATAGAATCATCCGTCATTTGCCTTCGATTTCAATCTACCCTTTTTCTTCCTTTCAGACTGAGATCACTCCACTGATCGCCTACGTCCATGACCCCCTTTCGCAACTAAACCTTCTGCCTGAGAGTCCTTATTACTCAACTTCTTCCTCATCTCATTGGAAATGAGCGTCGCAGTGATTTATTCATGCTTCGTTGTATTCTTCCCATACAGCAGAGTAGTGGCGAGATGATTGTATGATGCAGGAAGCAACGCTAGAAGTAACATCGCTTTGTCTTCCTCCTCGATTGTCACTCTAAGCCCTAACAACTCGGTAAATATTTTTGTAAACGAGTTGATGTGCTCTAGGAGATTTGATTCTTCCTTCATCTGCAACCCATAAAGTTGTTTCTTCACAAATAACTTATTTGTGAGGAACTTCATCATATATAGATCTTCTAGTTTCTTCCACATATCCAGGGTTGATGTCCCGTCCATTACATTGTACATAACTTCATTCGATAGACATAAACGGATGGTGTGCATAGCCTGAAATTGTAACTTTTGATCTCACACTTAAGGTGCTTTGTGTGCAAAAGCTTAGCGGAGCTACTAGGAATAATGGCTAAGTCCTAAAGGGGGTGAATAAGATCAATTAAAAATATTTTCCAATTAAGACTAATTGACTTGAACAAGGATTACCAATTTAAAACACAATTAAGGCATATGGTCCAAACAGCATAGACTACAAACATGTTTAGCAACTAATCTATGAAAGATAATGATCTTGTGTGTGGGTTGTGTGAATAATTTAACATCTAACATTCATCTAATTATGCATCCATAAAATCCAACAAGAAGAATTCAAAGCATAAATAGAAATGTGCTCAAATGAAAATCCCAAACACAATGATATATAGTGATTTGATTTCCCTACTCCACTCCTGAAGAACACACTCTCCTCGAGTGCACTGGATTTCACTATCAGAGGTTTTAAATCAGCTTCACATATAACCTTTACAATCCTATACAAAAACCTATACGTATGCACTGGTGTTAGTGGACTACGTACTCGCTTGTGTTGGTGGCTCCCGAGTAGACTTACTTGGTTTTCTATCAGCTAACCAAAAACTATTATGGTCATACACAAGGACCTACGTTGTAATACTCCAAAAATTTAGTACACGAGTAGGTACACGAGTGTTATAGTTCACATGTTAAAATTTAAATTTTAGGCCGCGTCGTTCATACGCATACACACACGTCACAATTTTATACGTATTCTGACACTTTTAAAACTCTAAAAACTTAGTGTACTTAGTTAAGTCAATATACGGACTGTTAGAATGATCCATCATTGCTAGATAGGAATATCTAGCCGTCCACCTCGATTTTGAACACGTCGATCATAGTAAACTAAACCCCTTGATCTCCATAGCCACTCATACACAAATCAATTTAACATTCTGATCCGTTCATCTTACTTATCATACATTGATATACTTAACCTACCGTCAAAACTGTGATCTGATGAAATCTCATGAGTGGACAAGTCATTAAAGTCTGACAAAGTATACGTCTCACCAATAGGCCATCCAAAGACCATATTATGAATATAAGTTTAAGAAACTAACCGTACAATAACTCATACTTGTGCTTAAGAACATGAACATCTAATTAGAAAAAAATTAGCCTTTCATATAACCATCCACCGAATTCGTATCCGCTAATTGGGCCACCCAAATAACAAACTGAACCGATTATTTTGAAGATCATAAGATAAATACCAAGGCTACTGGTTAAATTTCCTATTGAATATGTACAAATATCACTTTGGATCACGGAGTGTGATGGACCACTAAAAAGGCATCTTGATCATCTGTAAGAGATCAAGGCCCAAACGTAACCCATATAAAGAGCACGAAAAATGACAGGCCTTGGTGAAGTCTTACCGAAAATTGACGATGTACGCGACCGCTACAAGTGGTGGAAGTCGATACTAAAGAAAAGGGTAAACTTGGAATTAATGATATATATACATGCCTTAACCTATGTTGCTGTAACGTAAGTAATGTTTTAACGTGGCTCCTGACCCATCTCTAATATGTTATGGCCCATTTGATCAACTGATGTAATTCAGTTTTTAGTTCATGATCAACATGACCGAGCTGAATCAGCTAGACGGAGTGGATTAGCCTACAATCATTATGGTGGACCCACCTTAATTCGGATCCATCCCATCTTTCACGTCAACGGCTAAATATATGTTGCCGACCTGTTAAACGGATCGGGTGGTCCCGATCCACCTGAAATGGACTTTGCTTGTGAGGGAAGCGGTAATCTAGGTGTATACGTGCGACGCACGTAATATAAGAAAAAAAAAGGAAGAAGTCTTCATTGCTATTTCAGCCAGCGTCCGTTGCTGACAATCCACGCAGCTCACCCTGTCCATTTTTGGGCCCCACCTTGCTGATCCAAGCTGTCCATCCATCTTCTCCTCCTCATAAATTTATTTCTTTCAAACCTTGATCCTAATAGTTGATCATGTGACCCACTTTAATCAACCGTTTAAAACCAAGAACACTAAGATCCACATCATTCACATCTCCGCCTTAACTTGGATCTGCTTCAATTTTCTCATGGAAGGTTAAATTCATGTTATCCACCAGTTGAACGGTGGTGACTGCCTCAAAACATTGTAAGTGGGCCCCACATGAAAGTGGGGTATAAATTTGGTATTACTTGTGGCACACGTAACGTTTTTAATTCAAATCTCTTTCTTCACTCGACACAACAGCGGAAGCTGTTACATCGTACGCCCGCTGCCGACATTGGGCTGTCCGAACGACCAGCAAAGTGGGTCCCAGTGATTGATCCACACCGTTCATCAGTGGACCCCACTTGTGTCGGTGCTTGCAACGCAAGCTAGTTTTAAAAAAAAAAAAAAAAAAAAAAAGGAATGCGTCTTCTTTGGACGCTGCCGCTGTAACAGCGGCAGCGTTCGCACGACCGACTCAATCGGCCCAAACCGTCCATCACGGTGGACCCCATCTGAAAATCCACCCCGTTCATTATGTAGCCCTCTCCTAGGACTACTAAGGGGTGAATTTTTTTTTGTAAGTAGAAGCTCGAGTGGACCGCATAGTTTGTTTGTCTCCGGAGCTTAATGAAACAAAACGCTCAAGATCACGTTCGATCCTACGCATGGGCTCTTGAAAATTTAGGGGATTGTTTTCGTGGAACCCACCTACTATTTGAACGGTGCAAAAGAAGTTAAGTGCTGATGTATAGGGAGATCCAAATTCTTAGTCTTTTCCCTATCCTACTTAAACTCGAACCCAACCGAAACCTTCTCCCGCTGCACCACCGCCTATACACCAACCTTGGCCCTTTATATTAGGCCTTAGATGTCCGTCCCTGCCTCTTCAAAAAGCTCAGAGAGAAAAGAGAAATCGTGGGGAGGAGAGAGAGAGAGAGAGAGAGAGAGAGTGAGAGAGTGGCGTGCTGATGCGCTCACCCCCTTGCTACTGCTGTTGAGGCCTTGCCCAGGCCAGGAAAGGAAAAAGAAGAAAGAAAGAAAGAAGAAGAAAGCAAGAAAGAGAAGAAGATGAAGAAAAAGTTTTCTTCTCTTTATCCTAGTTGACTCGCTGAGTCAATCTGGATTTGAGTCGATCTATTTAAAGCCTAGAGATTAGCAAATCGGTGAGTGATTCTTCGTAGGGACTTTCCTGTTAATTTTCTCAAATTCTTCCTTCTAGTTGTCTTTCGAATTAGGGTTTGAGTTCTTTCAATTTCATATTACTTTCACGTCTTTAAATTGATTCTAAGTATGGGATTCTACCTCTTGCTTGTATTCTTTAATTCCGTGTCGACGTTCCT
The DNA here is from genome assembly GCA_003013855.2 of Liriodendron chinense. Lineage (NCBI taxonomy): Eukaryota > Viridiplantae > Streptophyta > Magnoliopsida > Magnoliales > Magnoliaceae > Liriodendron > Liriodendron chinense. Next base: position 1,721,838 of record ML058572.1, read on the forward strand.
TACTTTTCTTGTAGCGTTTCTATAATTTCCTACGTAACCTTACGTAGAGGTTAAATATAGGTAGAATACTCTTTCTTCGAATTAGCCTCCTAAATTCCAAATATAAAAACCCTAGTTAAACGAAGAGTAGATGCACAATACATTGTTGTTAGTACAAAACCTTACGTAACTTTACGTGACATACATACTTAACAACTCTCTTAAGTTATGATAAATAATTAGATGAAGAATCACTTAAATAAAGATGACACATGCATGGTGTGATTGGAATTGAGTTTGAGATGCATTGTATGCTTGAAGAAGTGATTCTATAACTCATGACATTCATATACATCTTTTATAACTACGACAGAATAGGAGCATGGTTGATTTGACTCCTGGCATGCATGGTTGATTTGCCGCCTCGCTGTACCGGTTAGGTGAGCATGGTTGATTTGCGACAGGTTCCTAATGTTCAGTGGCAGCGAGTTCTGGTCGTTTCACTTGTTGAGCATGGTTGATTTGCTCGGTTGGATCAGTGGTGCATGGTTGATTTGCCCACTGGCGTGCATGGTTGATTTGCCGCCTCGCTGTACCGGTTAGGTGAGCATGGTTGATTTGTGACAGGTTCCTAATGTTCAGTGGCAGCGAGTTCCTAGACGTTTATTGCTCTCACACGTATCATAACATACAGGACATCATGATAATCATGTTTCCTTTATAATAAGTCATAAAGTGTATCAATCATAACCTCATTCTCGTATATTTCATACAATTCTATCCGTTGATGATTCACATCCTATCTCTTATTAATTAAAATATTACCTATGATGGAAATGACCTCACTGGGCTTTTAGCTCACCAAAATCACCACAGTTCTTGCAGGTTTTCAGGAAGAACAAGACATAGGCAAATGAGAGTATTCAGGGGGTCTCATCCTTCTCGAGCGTCAATCGTACTAGATTTATTTTATTTTGTAAAATTCAATGTAATAAGACATTAGTGGAAAAGAAACTTTATATTTGGAATTTATTTTAGTTATGCGATGTGTGGAATGGAATTTCAGGGAATTTATGCTCGAATGTTCAATTTACACCCTAGAACTCGGGCTTTGGGTTGTTGTACTTGGGTTCAGAATTTCACGGCGTGACATACATACACTTTCACTGAAAACTTCCATGGAGACTTAGTTGATTTTCTATCAACTAACCAATAACCATTAACAGACCTAATCCAAGGTCATAAGTTTACTCCCACCAGAGGCTCCCCTTGGAGACTAACACGTACGCACCCGTGTCCAGTGAATTCGGTCCTACACAAGAACCTACATCTTACACAAGAACCTATCGAGTTTGGGTCACGAACTCTTGCACTCAATCTTACACAAGGAAATAGTCTATGAACTCTAAATTGAGAACATGTCGGAATAAGCCCTGTTAGTGCGGCTTGCTTGAGTTGCTTATTCATGTTCTCCCGTGCTTGAATCCACTACTTAAGTGCTCCCATGAACATTGATATGGATGCTTTAGCTCCTACGATCAACCGCCTTGCATATGACGTCCCGGTGAGGTGACCAAGGCTACGGAAGTGGGTAAAATCTCTACAACCTAAGGATGTGAGTCAGTTCCAAGTTGAGAATTCACCTAGATGGATGTTCTAAAGAGTTTAGACAAGGATTTGCCTATTGGTTCAAATCTAATCTCTAGAAATGGAAGAGTTCATGCACATTTTCATAATTGAGCTTGAAATGCTCAATAAAGTGATTAATCACATGGAAGAAGGCATGAGAAATCTTTGCATTAGAGGCTAGGATGAAGGGTAAGAGTGGAGAATCACCTAGGCTTCTATTGCACCAAAAATCCCTCTTAATGCCCAAGGATTGAATGTCATACATGTAGCCAAACAGTTACAATGACAAGAAAATGGGTAAATAAAGGCTACCTTCAATTAATTGACCAAAACTTTGATCGATCAAACTTAGTTCCAAAGCTTTCTGAACACTTTTGACCATTTTCGATCATTTATCCTCGTTTGGTTGATATCAATTGAGGATTTACTCGATCGATTGAGAATCAATCGAACTTGCCTAGAGATCTACTATTTTGGGCAGTCAATCGATCGATTGAAGTAATTCCAGATTTTTCCGTTTAGCTCACTGGACACTTTTGACCATTTTCGATCGTTCATCCTCGTTTGCTCTCAATTGATTGAGAATTTATCAAACTTTGCCCAGATATCTGTTATTTTAGGCAGATTGTTTACAGCAACTTAGGGCCCTTAAGTACATTATATGGATCTTTTAGGACTCCTAAGGCTAATGAAAGATGACTAAAGGTTTACATATAAAGTCTGAGTCATCTAAAGGCTATTGTTTTAGTTCTAAAGGTTGGGGACACCAAGGCATCTCATTTACCTATTTTTCACTCCTTAACGCTACTTGTCTTCATGTGTATATGGTCTTCAACTTCTAAGGGCTTAACCAACTTACTGACACATAAACTCATGTGATTTACAAACAAGGTGCACAAACAAGTGTACTAACAATCTCCCTCTTTGTCAATTACATGACAAAAACCTAACCTAGACCTTGTCATAGTTCATACCAATGACAATACTAGAAAAACAAGATTTACAATAAGATTTATGTGTCAAATAAGATTTACAACTCGAATACACTAAGATATATAACTCCCTTGCATTACTCCCCTTAAATGCTACACCGCAAATCATCAACTCCCTACAATCATAAATAGATCCTGCAAAACAGAATATAACTTATTTTGGTAGGACTTGATCTTTCTCCCTATTTTTGTCAGTATTTGAGAAAGAGTTAGTTCCATAAAATAATAAATCATATACCAAGAATTTCAAAATTATGAAAAACTCTATAAGTCATAGATTTAATTATAAGCATATGCTAACAGAGGATAAATGTACATATATACAATAAAAACATAGAGTAAGCATAACATGATCATTTAAATGAAGTATAACATGATCATTCAAATGACATACCTATTTTGACAAGAATGATCATGCATAATGGTTATTCATAATTTTTTCTATTTAACCATCTAATGACCAAGGCATAGATTAGCAAAACATGTAATATGACATCCATCATTTTAAGCTAATCTAAGCAAGAAGACAGTTTAGGAAAACATAACAAAATAAAAGCTCAAGCTAAAATATCAAAAAGACTAATGAGGCTAAATTCCTCGAATTTAACTATAAACACAAATAGACCTCTATAGGTCACTTATCCTACTTCATAACCTCCTTAGGTGTGAATTTCCTATGACCCAGAATATGTTCGGCAGGGAAAAAAATTTCCTAGCGTCATCTCCCATAGGTACATTCCTAGTTGGATATCTATGCTTGGTAAAGGATATACTTATATGAAGCCTACCTACATTAATATTGCTCGAACTCATCATATACTTCGTTTTCACATTTAATTGGGCAATTAGCTTTATTAACTCCCTCATACGATTTATTATTTTTAGAGGAGATGAGAATATTCTCTTTTTCTCTGATGATTTTCTAAGTGGACTCTTCCTTATGTGTTCCACTTTCTCAGTCACTATATATTTGACTATTCGGTTTGTGATTGAGATAGATTTTCGGCCTTTGAATATAGGGCATTCAAACCTTAAGTGTCCGACATCTCCCTAAGCATGGCATAAGGGAGAGGATTTAGATTTTCTTCCTAAAGAGATAAAATCATTTCTAATCACTAAAGAAAATGAGGAGGTTGCACAAATATACCTATCAAGCTCAAAACATCTCTTATTCCCATAAGGTTCATTCAAAACTTTAGATTTACCTTTCTAGCTTGAATTTTTCTCTCGGGTAGATATAATCCTAATGCTCATTTGGATCAACTCTAGAGAACTACGCCCTTCAAGAGAAACTCACACTTGCTCTATTAGAATTACCAGCTTTGATACCAAATGAAATTGCACCTTTCAGTCTCATACTTAATGTGCTTTATGTGTGGAAGCTTGGTGAAGCTATTAGGAATAATGGTTAAGTCCTAGGGGGTGAATAGGACCAATTAAAAATATTTTCCAATTAAGACTAATTATCTTAAACAAGAGATTCACCAATTTAAAACACAATTAAGGCATATGGTCCTAATAACATAGACTACAAAAGATTCAACATGTTTAGAAACTAGTCTATGAAAAATATTGATCTTGTGTGTGGGTTGTATGAACAATTCAACACCTAGCATTCATCTAATTATGCAACCATATAATCCAACAAAATGATTTCAAAGCACGAATAGAAATGTGCTCAAATGGCATTCCCAAACACAACGATATACAGTGGTCCGATTTCCCTACTCCACTCTCGGTGGATGCACTCTCCTCGAGTGTACCAGATTTCACTATCGAAGGTTTTAAATCGAGTTCACCTCTAACCTTTACAATCCTTCACACGGATCGGGTCCTACACATATGAACCCGTGTTGGTGGACCATGTACTCACCCGTATCGGTGGCTCCCACGGAGACTTGCTTGGTTTTCTATCGACTAACCAAGAACCACTACGGTCCTACACAAGGACCTACATATACTCCCATTGAAGGCTCTTATCGACTAACCAACAACCACTAGCGGACCTAATCCAAGGTCCTACGTTTACTCCTGTCGGAGGCTCCCCTTGTAGATTAACATGTATGCACCCATGTTTGGTGTATTCATTCATACACAAGAACCTAAGTCCTACATAAGAATATATTGAGTTTGGACCACAAACTCTTATACTCAATCCTACATAAGGAAAGAATGTATTGACCCTAAATTGACAACTTTAATTATCGGATTGAGCCCCGTTGATACGCCTTGCTTGAGTTGCTTCTTCAAGCTCTTCTGTGCTTGAATCCTCTACTCAATTGCTTCCACGAACATTAATGCGAATTCTTCAGTTCCAATGATCAATCGCCTTGCATATAATGTCCTGGTGAGGTGACCAAGGCTATGGGAGTGGGTGAAATCTCTACAACCTAAGGATGTGAGTCGGTTCCAAGTTGAGGATTCACATAGAGGGATCTTCTAGAGAGTTTAGACAAAATTTCCTGTTGGTTCAAATCTAATATCAAGAAATGAAAGAGTTCACGCTCATCTTCATAATTGAGCTTGGAATGCTCATTAGAGTGGTTAATAATATGGAAGAAGGCATGAGAACTCTTTGCATTGGAGGCTAGGATGAATAGTAAGAGTGAAGAACCACCTAGGCTTCTATTGCACCAAAAATCCCTCTTAATGCCCAAGGATCGAATGCCCTATATATAGCCAAACATTTTCAACGGCTAGAAAGCAGGCAAATAATGGCTACCTTCGATCGATCGATTGAAACTTCAATCGATCAAACTTAGTTCTGACACTTTTAAATATTTTTTTTTATCATTCATACTCATTCGCTTGATATCAATAGAGAATTCACTCGATTGATCGAGAATCGATCAAACTTGCCTAGAGATCCATTGTTTTGGACAATCGATCGATCCTTCGATCGATCAAAGTAATTCTAGATTTTTCTGTTTAGCTCGTTGAACACTTTTAACTATTTTTAATTGTTCATCCTCATTCAGTCTTGATTGATCAAGTATTCACTCGATCAATTGAAGTTTGCCCAGAGATCTGTTGTTTTGGGCAGATTGTTTATAACAACTTAGGGCCTCTAAGCCTTACATTATATGAATCTTTTAGGACTCCTGAGGCTAATGAAAAATGACTAAAGATTTACATATAAAGTCCAAGTCTTCTAGAGGCTAAGTTGTTTTGGTTCTAAGGGTTAGGGACACCAAGGCAGCTCATTTACCTGTTTCTTCACTCCTTGACACTACTTGTCTTCATGTGTCTTCGGTCTTCAGCTTCAAAGGCCTCAATCGACTCACTGACACATAGACTCACATGATTGACAAATAAAGTGCACAAACATACCCTTCTCCCGAGATCCCTCTAGTCATCATCTGCTATCTTCTTCGATTTAGCATCCAACAACTCCTTGTTCAACCTTTGAGATATTAGAACATTCTTAACCTTTCGCTATCACAAACTAAAATTGTATTCCCGTCGAATTTCTATATTGAACTTCGACCTTGACATCTTCGCTGAATTCCTAAAATGTCTATAAACCTGATGATTTGATACCACTTTTTTGTGAGTGAACCGACTCTAATCCCGAGCCAACAATAAACCCGGATCAACCTTAAGTATTAGAGTTTAGATTTAACATCAATGCCAGTCCGTGCAATTTACGGAAGTATAACAATAATAACAATTTGAATAACCAAACAATCAAGCAAGCAACCACAAAACACAAGATATTTTATGTGGAAAACCATTGTGGGAAAAAACTAAGGCATAAAGCGATAGAAATCTCCAGTATAATCAAAATCTTAGAGTACACCACTTACCTTTTTCGATTACAACTTCACCTGATCTCCCCTTGCGATGCACACCTTTAGGAAACCCTAGATCCCTTGAGAAATCCTTCTCAAACCCTTTACAAGTGTAAAAAACCCTCTCCCTTAGCAAAACTCTTACCCCTTGAGAGAAAACAATCGTATTCTTGAAGCCCTAATCTAAAACTGGGCTTACTTACTGTTATTTGTGAAAATCCACACAAAATCGACAGTCGCACCACGGTTAACCGTGAACTTCACTGTGAGTTCCAGTCGACCTCATATTCACATAGTCGACTAAACTCCCTGCAGAATGCAAGGCATCCTGCACAATAGGTATGTGTCTCTAAGAGTCGCAGGCATCAAAATGTGGGCTCACACAACAAGGAACTAGGCTAGTGTTCACTTGTTACGCCTCCTTGTCGATAAGCGCATGTTAGATGTTATACATGTTATGGTGGATCTTCTCTTAAAGAGGATATGTCTTATATATATTCATCATATGAATATTACTTCATTCACACATAATGAGTGATCTGATTCTCTAAATCAAGTTGTCCTCTAAGGCATCTTACTTAAAGATTCGTATTTGGCTAAAATAGGTCATATGATCTACATGAATCATGTTACTTCTTTATGCTAGTTAAAGCGAAATTGAATAAGCTAAGATCTCCAAGACGTGCCTTTATATATGCATGTGCAAGCATTTTTCATGCAATATAAACAATATGGCATAATGTCTCATCTTGCTTGCATTTATGCAACAAGATCGGTCGTTGTGTGAGAAGCCAACCGATGCTTATTTGGCGTAAACTAGTTTATCATAAAAATATGTGTAAAAATGGTGAAGCATAATCATGAAAACATTCCTAATAAAAAATTGTTCATCCTAACAAAAAATAACAAATAATACTCATATAAGTGCTTATCACAATCTACACTATATCAAACTTTGAACATGAGATCGAAAAGTATTATGATCTGCTGCCTTAGTTGAGAATTTTGTTATCACAACGGTTGTTAAGATGTGCGAGAAGACTACCTCCTTATGTGTTTTCATGTCTCTGATGTAATGATAGTGAATGTCAATGTGTTTTGATCTGTCATGATATTTGGGTTCCTTAGCATATGTTAACGATGCCATACTATCACATTGAATAATGATAGGGTTAGTGGCATGTGCCATAACCTGAAGACATCTAAGGAAATGTCTCAATCACATGGCCTCTTGAATTGCCGCACTATAAGCAATGTACTATGACTCCATTGTTGATAGTGTAATGCACTACTTCCTGCGCTAAATGATGGCTCCACCACCAAGCAAGAAACATATCCCAAAGTGTATCAACACCAAGGCCACTACCCCAATCAACATCACTGTATCTTCACAATCTCATATCTAGACCTTGATAGCAGAGTACCAAAATCTGACGTACCTTGAAAGTATTAAAGAATTCTCTTCACTACTTTCTAGTGTGTGTTCCTGGATTACTTTGAAAACAACTAACCAGGTATATTACATAGCAGATGTGTGGTCGAGTACACATCATTGCATATATCAGACAACCAACTGTGCTCTAATAGCGTACACGAGCTATTTGTTCTTTCTCTACGTCATTAGAATAGAGACCAAGATGCAACAAATTATTCTTATTGATTGAGTTGTTTATGGGTTTACAGCCTTTTATGTTGTATCTCTCGAGAACCTTCTTAATGTAAGTTTGTTGGGATAAACAAAGAAGTTTATGAAAGCGAGCTCTAGTGATCTTTACTCCAAGCGCAAATTTTGCAATATCCATGTCTGTCATCTTAAAGTTATAGGATAGCCATTCTCGAGTTACGACAATCATCCTCATGTCATTTTCAATCAGTAAGATGCCATCGACATAGAACGACAAAATAAGAAAGTTATCCTTTTGACGTTTTGCATACCCACAATGGTCTTCTTCATTCATCGTAAGCTCATGCTCAATAATGACTCAATGGATTAGAAGATACCATTGCATATATGATTGTTTCAGGCCATAAATGGAACATTTGAGGTTATAAAATTTACACTCTTATTGCTTGACCTCAAATCCCTTGGGTTGATCCAAATAGATATCATATAGCTCTCTATTAAAAATATAGTTTTAACATCTATTTGGATTCATATTTGCTACCAAAGCTAAAATTAGGTGAATAATGGAAAATCTCACTATCGAAGAGAATATCTATTCATAATCTACACCCTCCTTTTAAGTATAGCCTTTCACTATAAGTCAATCTTTATATTTGTTTAAACTACCATTTGCTTTGCACTTAACTTTCAGAACACATTTATTCCCCACAATCTTACACTTAGTAGGAAGATCGATAAGTTCCTAAACTTGGTTTTTTCATAATCGAATTTATTTAATCTTGTATAGAATTTTTCAATTCTTTTGCAACAAGTAATGATAGAGCTTCTTAAAAACAAGTAGGCACATTATCATCAAGAGGAGTAGAAATGGGAGATTCCCCTTTGTCGTTAAGGAATCAATTCGCACTCCCAATTCCCGACTCTCTAGGAAGTGCCCAGGGACTCTTGGCTCCCTGCTCAGCTACGAGGAAAGCCACTCATTTAGGTATCACTTACATGCTTTTGACACCTCGATGATCACACAGTGAAGGGAGAAGTTTAAAGCAACAATAGGTAGAATTTCATGCCACGACCCTTCAACACTCTGTGCTTCATTAGGACCATCTAGATAGTCCTGATTAGTTGGATGAGGCTTGGGATGACTCTCCATGGCAAAACATGGTCAACCTGCAATACAGTTAGATGATCACCAAACCGAATGTATGGGCAATAAATGAGAAAGAAGGCTAAAACCAATAAAGTTTAATCAAGCCAATTGTGATCAATGGGCCTGATTAAGTGACCTGATTGGTTAAGTTCAGTGGCCCTGACCAAATCAATTTGCATAAAGGACCCACAAGGCATGTGTAATGCCTTGACCCTCTAATACTTGGGTATTAGATGTCCTTGGGCATTACTAGGATATTTTTTTATTTGTTACATGATTTCATAAGTGCACACACGTGTCTGCAACCCAGAAACTTAGAATTTTAAACGGAAACCCTAACCTTTAAAATTCTTAGCAAGAACCAACACTGTACGTCGGCGAACCCGAATAACTTGGAAGTTTGTTAGCAAACCCTGGTCCTGGAAACCTAAAACTCGATGGACTCCGCAACCAATCAAACCTCACCGTAGCATTACTGACTACAGTATGCGGATCATCGGATCCCTTTTACGTTAACCCTAGGACGTTCGAATAAGCAGAACCAGCATCAAATCATCAAATCGAATGATTGATTCGTACATTAACACATCTAGTCCATTCGATCTGCTTCTTGATTCCCGTAGCATTTGAGGTCTCGATAACCCTAGCCTTAGAGCCCTAGGTCAGTCAGTAGAGTAGGGTGGTCAAGCCCTGGGGCCTTGTAGTAGCAAAAAGGCCCAAATTGCATATAAAACCATGTTTTGTCGATCCAACCAGCAACCTGATCGGTCCGACTAGTCTATGTAGCTTGGAAACCTTAGAAAACCATGTTCTGTCGGTCCGACCAACAAAACTGCCAATTCCATCCGGTCCAACCGACATACCCTGTCAGTCCGACCGACAGTCCCCGAGTATTGATACTCTTGTGAACCACCGGAGCTCTAATTAGGCTATAAAAGGCCTGTTCGCCCATTTTCATTTCATTTTCGATCCCCAGGGTAACTTTGAGAGAGAGAAAGAGAGAGAGAGAGAGAGAGAGAGAGAGAGAGAGAGCAAGAGATAGTGAGGAAGGCCAAGTGTGAGGGAGAGCAGCACCATTCATGCACATGCATGCCCTTCGTCGGCTAGATACGTGCTGGCAGTGCCTCAATCGGTGCATGCACACGAGGTTTCTAGTGTTGTTGGAGTCCGTAGCCATTGCCTAGCTGCGTGATGGAGTTTCTTGGCACGTGGCAGTGCTCGATCATCCTAGCAGGCCCGAATTTGGGGGCCAAGTCGTCGAGTCGACTCAAGAAACTAAGTAGAATTACATGACTAACTTTTAATTTAGGGTGACTTAGAATAATTAGAGTTCTGATTCCAGGTTGTGACCTTAGGGTTTGGTGTTCTCCAAAACCCTCAATTTTCGGAGGCAAGAGCCATCATCCGGTAGAGAGATCAGGTTGAAGCACTCAAATATAGAAACCTCAACCGCTATGAGGAGAAGATCTACCCCTAAGTTTTTTTTCGGCATCTTAGCTCGATAATTTCTTTTGTATAAGCGTTATATTATTGTTTAGAAACTTCATGTGGCTCTTAAATTATATTCGCATGTATTATTATGGATAATTGCCGAGAATATCATCTCTACCATGTCGACATTTGCTTAGCGTGTACATTGTATGCTTTATCCTTAGTGTGTACATTGTGTCGTTGTTTAAAGAAAAAATTTGTAATTCTCTGACTTGTACTTATCAATGCAATTGGTGTATAATCCACTTGTATGTAAATTTCTACCTTGCTAGGTCTTATGCTTCCTATGATAGATTGATAACATGCTTAGAATCACTAATAGGTGTAGAAATTACCCTTTTGAGTATATGATTATGTGGTATTGGATCACCATAATATGAATCACTTATGTAATTAAATTATTGCCCTCTAGGAATGATGTATGTAGATTGCATTGTCACTTCCATGAGTTGTTGTGGACTTTAGTTACCATTTGTATGGATTGAATAGGTGACTTTGGCTTGCCACTTTCATAAACTACTTACATGGGTGTAATTGTCGTTTCTATTAATCGAGGAAAGGAAGCTTTGGATTGGCAGCCCTGCCTCACATTTTAATGAACTCTGTCTTTAATGTTTGTGCCCTCATGGCCTTTTTGAGAAGAATCTTTATTTGTCCTTTATCGAACTTTCTCAGCTTAAGCTGCTTTTGGGGTTGAACCCTTTAGTATCGATTAGGCCGTTAACCGAAAGGATCCATCATGAATCAGATTGTAATTAGGATTAAGAGCGGTCGGGCTGAGACACATTCAAGGCATGTAGATTTTACCGGGTGCTTAACAAATGAGGGCATACTTTTCTCTATATTTTACCAATTGTTTAGCCACTGTGGGCATCATATGTTAGTGGGTGTGCATCACCCAACCTCGAATGATTAATAGATAAGTTTGTGTGTGGATAGGACTAAAGATTGTAATAAATGGATTGTTAGCGCTTCAGGTTACTAGCGGTTGATGATAAGCATCCAAGGAATATAGCTGATATGGGCTCTATATGCCAATTGGATGTGCATCCCCAACTTAGAATTATGGTAGGATAGTTGTCATAGCTTAGGTAGTTGTGGGTTGAGGACAAGCATATGAGGCATGTAGATTATACCGAGTGCTTAACCTATGTGGACGTACTTTCGAGCACTTTACCGATGGGCTAGTTCATTATGAGCGTCCCTTTTCTGTTTTGGATTTTACCAGGTGGCTAGTCAGTACAGTGGTGCATTTGTACTTTATCGACAAATTAGCTATCAGGGGCCATTGCATGCTAGTTAGATGCATGCCCCCAACCTTGAGATTAATTCTTATACCTTATGCATTAAATAAGATTTACCTTGTGTGATTCATTTACCATGTTGTTTCATTATGTTGCATGTGTGAATGATTGCTATAAGCCATATATTGTAAATTACTACTTTACGATGTTGGATGGATGAGAAATTTTTCCAATGGTTCAGATCAACCAAAAAAGTTGGCCATCATCACGAATGGGACCCGCAATTGCCATGAAATCACCAAGAACCCATTGAAAATAAAGCTAAAAAATGGAGAAAGGATAAAGGGGAAAAACATACCTAGATGATGAGAGGATAAAGGAAGGTAAAGGAGAAAATGGAGGGAAAACGATGAAAATTGAAGGGAAAATAATGAAAAATGGGGGGTGACTAGTTTTTTAAGAAGAAGAGAAAGAAATTAATTATTATTTATTAGAAGCCAACTGTCAGGGGAAATCCAATTTTTATTGGCATGTGAAGCGATGTCCTTCAACGAGCCATGGGTAATTTGATTATACAATTAGTTGACCAAGTCACACGTAAGAAAAAAAAAATGATAGCAAAAACTTTAAGGAAAAATCAACGAAAAATTAAAAAATGAAAAAAGAAATTATGAAAAAACAAAGAAAATTAGAAAAGAAATTAGGGGGAAAAAAAAAGAGAAAAGGTTAAGAAAATTAGGGGAAAAGGAAAGAAAATTATGAAAATTTAAAAAAAAAAAAAGAAAGAAAAATTAGAAAATGAATCAAAGAAAAATTAGAAAGAATTCAGAAAAATTAAAATTAAGAAAAAGAAAAAAAAAGAAAATTAGAAGAAAATGAAGAAAAATCAGAGAAAATTAGGAAAGATTAGAAAATGTTAGAAAGTTAAAGAAAAACTCGATAAAATTAAGAAAATAGAATAAAATTTTGAGAACTGACAATCTCTAGTAGATTATCATGAGAATTTATGGAAGTTTTTTTAAAGAAAAGTCAAGGGGACTTAGTTTCCCAAAAATATCCCTAGAGAATATGCTTCTTTACAATAAAATATTTTTCAACAAAAAAACTGAAAAGTACCACCTACAAGTGGAGCCTCCAAGGCAATAAAAAAAAATTCAATTATTTCCAAAAATATAAGGCATATGACGTTTGAGGCACTAAAGAGTTCCATACTTCTCGGAGGGCGTTAACGCGATAACAAATTTGAATTTAGTCTTCTCGATTTTCTTGGTTTTGCTAAATTCATATGCAATGTAAGTGTGTCCACCCTTAACTTTCAGTGTTGGTCCAGTCCCATCATGGTCAAGGTAGTGAAAATGGTATTGAGAATCACATTTTGGCTGGGCGGCCACACGCCATCAATGGAAATGATTAATTACGACTTAAGTGTCAGGTCTGAAGATTGCACGGCAAAAGATCACCCAAGTATACTACTTGTAGTGATCAATGATCGAAGTGGTGCAGTTAGATCCCCATAAGGCTACAAAGCGTAAGGCAACTACCCACTTTGATGACCAATTATATAAGTGATCTTAGGGCAATTAGTGTAGTAAGGTATGAGGCCATATTCGGGGTAGTCGGATTCCCATAAGGCCACAAAGCATAAGGGTGACTATCATCTAAATTCACTGTCATTCCCTAAGCAAATACCAATCACCATGGGAAGGCCATAATTTAATCCCTATAAGGCCACAAAGCGCAGGGGAGATTATCGACATTCCATCACTCTCAGGTATACGTGAGTTATCGTTTCACTATACAATCCGCTAATACCAACACTCTAGCTGCAATTAATAATCTAACCACTTCTAAGCCTGGCTAATATGGTGGGGTGTTTGTCACTTTGGCATTTGGTTGTCCATAACCTTTGTCAAAGAGGGGTATCTATAGACACCCAACCCTGGTAACTCAGCATGTGAAAATGAACCATAAACTGAAGACAACCTGAACCCACAAACTCATATGAAAACAGCAGCTAGAAAACCCTGTTTAAGCGTCAAGTTACCCCCTAAAAGTCCATTAAACAACCCCATAACACTATCCAAACTAACCTAGGACCTCTTTAGGACCATTTGAATAGTAAAAATTTGACCAAAATGATCATTGACTACTAGTGAAAATCCAAAATTCGCTAGCGCCTTTTGTCCAATCAAAAGCCACCATGGGGCTCATAAGAAGATTAACATGGTAGTGAAAATATAATTTTTTTTCTACCTTGGCAAAGTTCAACCAAGCTTTTAGAATGTTGTGCATGAATCCCTTATTGGTTTAAAATGGTTTAAAAAATATGAAAAATTGATTTTTGCCTTTGTTAACTTGCTTTCCTTAATTAAGTTTAGTTTAGTCCCATATTGAAAAGTTGTTTGGAAACTAAGCCTTTATATTAATACCCCACATTAATCCTTTGTATTGAAAAACAAAGGTATGCCATGAGAGAAACCTCGTGCGTCTGCCCGCCGCGGCTAGGTCTGTGGACGTGGCGAGGTGAGGCACGGTGTAGTGTGGTGTGGTGTCTATGATCGGACATTTTTGGATTTCGTAGCACATGTTTTTAGTCCTTTTCTCCATGTGAGGATAAAAGAATTGTTGCACACCCACCTATTTATTATAGATCCGCATGTGCCAACATGCATTTATTACTATAGTCGCATGCACCTCGAGCCCCAACGGTTGCCTATTTTGCCTTTATAAAGGCATCTTCTCTGCTTTGTAAAAACATCCAAAAATCTATCTTCTCTTTTGGTTTTTTCTCTGTAACTCTCTTGTTGGGTAAGTCAATTCGAGTTTCTTGTATTCATTTGGCTGTGATTAAGAGCGCACTAGATCTAAGTCATCCATATCGTGATGGGGATAAAAAATAAGTGAGAATTCTCATGGCCTCCATCACTACCTCTATTCCCCCTAATCTAAGAGAGGATCCCAACTATTTTTCCTTCATTTGCTGAATTTCATGAGGGTGTTGAAGAAAATAGGTTGCCCTTAGGATAACAAACTAGAAATAGTTGATAAGAAGAACTAAAATCTGGATACTACAAGCAGATCTAAGAATTTTAGCCTCTTTTCTGTGCATATTATAGGCATAATCTTGCTAAATTATGTGCTTAATTGTATGTTAATATTTGCCTTAATCATATATGTCTTCGTGTTTCCTTGTTGATCACCTATGCTTAAATAGGAATATTCTCTTGCTGATCTTGTTTCATGCATGCATGCATGCTCCATGTTTTATTGTCCATACACCCTTATACTCTCCTAGTTAGCATGGGCTTATAATTAAAACTGAGACACTCTAATCACTTCTCCCTTTCTTTAATTAGTGTACAACTAAGGGGGAGAGATTGGTTTGTCACTTGCTGACAAAAAGGGGGAGAAACATCAAGGCCCACCAAAACATTTGTTATGTTTCGTATTGCAGGGATTGACAGATTATGGGGGAGCAACTGAAGAGTAGCTTTGCTTAGTGTTATACATGTTAAGAGTCCTGTATTTATTTCAATATTAATGTAATCTTATTCATGTACTTTATTTTGGTAGATTAGGTTTTTGTTGCATAATTGACAAATGGGGAGATTGTTAGTGCATTTTTCTATGGCATACTAGTCCACCTTATTTGTCAATTACGTAGGTCCTTATGTCTAGGTGTGGTTGAACCTAAAGAAGATGAAGACCGAAGACAAAGACTTACTGCATCAAGGCCAAAAGAAACAGGTAAATCAGAGATGCCTTGGTGAGCCAAAACCCTTGAACCTAAACCAAAACCTTAACTTTAGATGACTGACTCATAGGTAAATTTTTAGTGATCTTAGAATAAACGTAGGTGTCCCAAAAGACTACTCAAAGGAAGGCCTTAGAGGTTTGTAAGCTGTTGTAAAAATACAAGTCTAAAACAGCTAACTTTTAGTGTTTTCGGTTGACCATCGACCAGCCGACAGGCTAGCCAACCGACCGATATAGGCTTAAAAGTGAACAACAATATTTCTGTGTTCGGCCGATCGATAGGCCTTGTTGGTCGACCGACACTTAGTCGTTGTCAGTCATTTTCTATCCATTGAAGCTTGCTTTGTAAAAGGGTTGAGCTCGATTTGAGAGCTTAGTACAGAGAATTTAGGGTATTAAAAGCCACCCATATTGTAACAAATCCTTAGGCTCTAATCCTAAGCTACCCAAGATATTCTCCTTGTGACTCATCACACACATGGAGCATTCAAAGCTTAAAAATGAGAATGAACATGTTCTCTCTTGATCTCTAGATATTTTAAACACCTACACCATATGTATATCCTTAGTCTAAACTTCTATAAAGATTCAATTATATAAAATTCCTTTAAGCAACCAAATCCTACTAATTGTAGAGAATTCACTACCTATCTCTTATCACCACCTATCTCTTAGCACTTTGGGCATCTTTTAGAGCATCAAATGTAAGGTAGCTGATCGTTGGAGCTAAGGCGTTGGCAAAGCAATGACAACATGATCGGGGGAGCAAAGAGGAGATGATTAAAGCATGGGAGACCAGAGATCAAGCAACCCAAGCAGCATTAAACAAGGGCTCAATTCGACAAGTAAGTATCATTATTGAAAGTCCATTGCACTCTTTCCATTTGTTGGTTAGAGTGTGAGAGTTTGGTTTCAAACTCGAACCAATTTCCTTAGTGGATCCTGGACTCATTAGTTGAATCTAAAATCAAGTTCCTTAGTGGATCACTGACTCATTAGTTGGGTCTAAAATTCAGGTTCCTAGGTGGATCCTTGGCACATTTGTTGGGCCTAAAATCCATGTTCATGAGTTGAACTTTGACTCATTTGTCGAGTCTAAATCAAGTCTCCAAGGGTAGCCACTGACACTAGTGTGTACGTGTTCCACCAACACAGGTGCTTACATGTAGGTAATTAAGAGGTGAACCTGTAAAACCTTCATTCAGGTTAAGAGGTGGACTTATGCAAAAAAACATCTGTGTAATAGTTGAGAGGTGACCCTGATTTAAAACCTCTGTATAGTGAAATTCGGTGTTCTCATGAGTTGGGAACGGTAACTAGGAGTGGAGTAGGGAAATCGAACCACTATACATGATTGTGTTTGGAATTGTCATTTGAGCACATTGTTATTCTTGTATTGTCTTTAATTGTTAATTATATGAATGTTTGAATGGAATGTACATTATGCATGATAAGTAGATTCTCACACACATAGTATAGTTTCACTTTTTAGACTTGTAGCTCGATTAACGCATCATTTGTAGTCTAGAAATTAGAAATAGATTAGTTGTTTGATAGTTATAACTTCTATAATATATACGCTTAGGCTAGTTTGCTTAATCTTTGCTAGCCATTATGATTGGACCCACTTAAGATTAGAAGCTAATTGTTCTTACTTTAATTAGTTTATAATTGCTAATTAGTTTAATTAGGCAAGAAGTGTTTTAAAGGATTTTAAAACGGTCACCCCCCTCTAGGACTTAGCCATAGCTCCGCAAGCTTCCCCACGTAGCGTAGAGTATCCCCCTAACGCAATTTCAATTGGTATCAGAGCAGGTTATTTTTCAAGGACTTAACAGTCTAGAGTAAGATCCAATATCGTAGCTTGACCGCTATGTCTACCCAAGAGGGGAGTAATTTTATCTCTCGTCCACCATATTTTGATGGGTCGAATTATGCCTATTGGAAGGCCCGGATGAAGATATTTTTAATATCCCTAGACCCCCCAGTCTGGCACACTGTTGTACAAGGCTGGACCACACCAATGGAAATGGTGGAACGAGATTGAGTTGCAGTCACCCAATTCAAACAAATGGAGAATTAGAGTGCTCGAGAAACGTCTCTTTGTGGCTACAATGCTAAGGGTCTTAATGCAATCTTTTCTTCTTTCTCATTCGATGAATTTAATCATATATGTAATTGTGAGACTAGCAAATCAGCTTAGGAGATCCTAGAGACAATACATGAAGGGACATCTATTATTAAGCGTTCTAAATTGCAACTCCTCACCACATAATTTAAAAATATTAAAATGAGTGAGAACGAAACTTCATGGAATTTTATGCTAATCTGAATCAATTTTGTAATTCCATGTGTGGCTTAGGAAAGGGTTCTGGATGGGCAAATTTGTAAAAAGATCTTTAGGTCCCTCTCGAGGAGATTTAGCTCCAAATTCATTGACTTAGAAGAATGTAGAGACACAAACAATATGAAAGTAGAAGAACTCTTAGGTTTCCTACAAACACATGAACTACATTTTAAGGCACCCTCTATGAATAACAGCATCATCTTGAAGACTCCACATAGGCAAAAGAAAATTGAGAGTGAGTCTTCCAAACATAGCGATGAGGATGATGAGGAAGAGATTTTAAATAAAAAATTTAAGAGATTTCTCAAGTTTAAAAGAGGGAGAAGTTGTGTCAAGAAGGATAAGAATGGTGATAAATACAAAAAGAAATCATCCAAGTCCAAATCTGTCCGATGTTACAACTGCAGTGGACGTGGTCATGTTACCTCGGATTATCCTGAAAAGCCTAAACTAAAAGGTAGGAATGCTATGACAGCAACATGGGATGACATGAATGAGTTAAAATCTAAATATAGTAACTCTACTAGTGATGGGGACAAAAAATCAGTGAGAATTCTCATGGCCTCCACCACCTCTCTGTCCCCTAATCTAAGAGAGGATCCCGGCCATTTTCCTTTCTAGGAGAAGGAGTTCCTAACCCCTCCTCATTTTTTGAATTTTATGAGGGTGTTAAGTAAAATAGGTTGCCCTTAGGATGAACAAACTAGAAATAGTTGGTAAGGATAACTAGAATCTAAATATGGGTAAATCTGAGGATTTTAGCCTCTTTACTGTGCATATAGGCATATTAGAGGATTCTAGGCTTATTGGCCTTTGATAGTGTAGCATTTGTTGCTTATTTTAGTATCATTTGCATGCTAGACTACCATCCTACTTAGATTAGCATATTCTTGCTAAATTATGTGCTTAATTGTATGCTAGTCTTTACCTTGGCCATATATGCCTTCATGTTTATCTTAAAATGACCAATTATGCATGATCACCTATGCTTAGATAGGAATATTTCATTGTTAATCACGTTTCATGCATGCTCTTTATTTTAATGTTCATACACCCGTATACTCTCCTAGTTAGCATGTGCTTATAGTTAAAACCGAGATACTCCAATCACTTCTCCCTTTCCTTAATTGGTTTACCATTAAGGGGGAGAGATTGGTTTATCAATTGCTGAAAAAAAGGGAGAGAAAGATCAAGTCCCACCAAAACAGTTTGTTATGTTTTGTGTTGTTGGGATTGGCAGATTATGGGGGAGAAATTGAAGAGGAGCTTTGCTTAGTGTTGTACATGTTGAGAGTCTTGTATTTATTTCAATATCAATATAATCTTGTTCATGTACGTTATTTTGTTAGGTTAGGTTTTTGTTGTATAATTGATAAAGGAGGAGATTATTAGTGCACTTTTTTGCACATTAAGACTTACTTCATCAAGGCCAAAAGAAACAAGTAAATCAGAAATGCTTTGGTGAGCCAAAACCCTTGAACCTAAACCAAAACCTTAACTCTAGATGAGTTTACCCATAGGTAAACTTTTAATGATCTTAGAATAGACTTAGGTGTCCCAAAAGACTACTCAAATGAAGGCCTTAGAGGTTTGTAGGCTGCTGTAAAAATACAATTCTAAAACAGTTGACTTACAATGCTATCGGCCAACGATCGATCGACCGACAGTAGGCGTCAGCCGATCGACAGATATAAGCCTAAAAGTGGACAACAACATTTCTGTATTCCTCACCTAATTCGACCAATCGAGTTCCAAATTCGATAGGCTAATGGCCCTCAGTCGGCCAACTGACAGGCCTTGTTGGTCGACCGACAATTAGCCGCCACCAGCCGTTTTCTATTCGTTGAAGTTTGTTTTATAAAAGGGCTAGGCTTGGTTTGTGGACTTAGTAGAAAGAGTTTAGGGTATTAAAACCACACATATTGCAACCAATCTTTAAGGTCTAATCCTAAGCTACCCAAGTCATTCTTCTTTTGATTCATTGTTGAGCTCCTAAATGTGTATATTCTAACCCTATTACATCACTAACTATGCATGATTCGCATGTTTAAAGAATATCCTAATGCATGGTTTTGTGATTGTAGCAATGAGAGAGTTCGCTCAATTGATGGTTAAAAGATCATATTTAAAGCCATTGGATGAGGACCCAAGGTGGGCCAAAGAATCACGAAGAAAGAAGGAGAGAAGAGAGAGAAAGAAAGAAAGAAAAATGGAAAAAAAAAAAAAAAAAGACCGACCGGTCATGACCGATCAGCTAGGAAGGCCAGACCGTTTAAGACCGGTCGGCCAAGTGCTTCCCTCTCTTTCTCACTCGCTGGAACAAGGTTCAGTTAGGTCTGACCAGTCAGGCACCCCTCTGAAGTCTCTGGACTGTCCATTAGACAGGTACGACCGGTCAAGACCTGTCGGGCATCCCAGCTTGACCGATCAAGACTGGTCGAACAGTAATTTCTGCTGAAAATCAGCAGCTTGCATAGCAAGCTCCGAAAAATATGCGCAACTACGTAACAGGGTGCGAATTCTGAAAAATTCGGAGGAGGTAGAACCTCTCTACTATAAAATGACACCTAGGTTTCGTTCCTAGGGTATCCTAGGAAAGATCTATAAAAGTGGGAGGCGGAGAAAAATGGATTCGGAGTTCTACAACTCCCTTATCTAGTTTGCTTTCTAGTCCATCTTTTTTTTAGTTGATTTCATGTTTCCTTGGATCATGATCGACTAAACCTCTTAGCTAGGGCTAAGAGGTGAAGCTTGTAGGGAATCTAAGATGGTTTAATTCATTTATTCGATTTCAAGTTTGAATTTTTATTGAAGAACAATTGTTATTTGAAGTTTGAATAAAGTTCTAAGTAGTTTTTCTTAATCTTATGATGACTCATGGATGTTTGGAAGAATTGCTTAGTTCTTAGTTGGTTTGCATGAATCTAGACTTGTACGCTCCGAGGAATCAGATTCAAGATGCTCTAGACTTAGATCCTCATGTGGAAACTTCAAACCAAAGTTCTACCTTATATTCTAAAATCCGATTTAGGTGTTGTTTGTACATGTGATTTGAATGAAGTTCAAATCATGATATAGTTAAGCTTTGTGATATGGTTTGATGATTATTATGATTGTGATCTTAACCTATTGAAACTAGGATTGACCTATGCAATTGAGTGTGCTCAAGTCCTAACTTGAATTGAGAGGATCATGTCTATGAACAACACATGAATTGGACTGTTTTGATGAATTAACCGCTCTATCATCCGGCTAGATAGGATTTGATTTCGATTCTAGTTGTGTAATTGGGAAACCACAACGAATTATGCATCAAAGATTGCTATAAGTGGATCCTTGAACCCCTAGTGCTCCTTATATTAATTACAATCACTTTTAGTTTAAGAATACTTCTCCACATTCAAATTCTAAAATCTGTTTAGTTTTATCTCAATTAGAGAATATTAAAGTAGTTTTATTAATTCCTAAATAAGTCCCTGAGAACGATCTCGGTCTCTACCGAATTATTACTACATCGCAGCCTTGCACTTGAGCCGAGCGAACAAGTTTTTGGCGCCGTTACCAGGGATTTTTAACGGTTTTTCATAAAATTTCTGAAAACCTGATTAAAATTTTTAACGGTTTTTAGGAGTCCTTACTAAGTTTATTTACTTTGTTTTGTTTTTGCAGGAATTCTAGGAGTCGAAGTAGTCACTTCAATCAGGTTTTTCTAACTCTTTTTCTTTTAATTTTTCTGAGATTTGCATGCAACATTGAGTTCGGAATTCTAATAACCGACTAATTAGTGAAGGAGGGATTATTGAGGGGAATGATAAGGAACCCCATGCTAAGAAGCGTTTAGATTCCCAAACTTTTTCTGAAAGTATGGCTGAAAATCAACCCGATCCAAGGCCAAATCAAAATCTGGGCCAAAACCAAACAGAAACGGGAGAGAATGAGGTTGAGAATGTTCCTCGACCTAAAACTCTACGTGATTACTTACAACCTGCAAGAGCGAGTACTCCCTCATGTATAATTTTTCCATATAATGCAGGAAATATTGATCTAAAATTGGGAGTAATCCAACTCCTTCCCGAGTTCTTTAAATTAGACAGTGAAAGCGTATATCAACATCTTAAGGAATTCGATGAGGTAATAGCTACATTGCACTTTGCCAATGTATCTGATGATGTTGTGCGACTTCGGTTATTTCCTTTTTCTCTGAAAGAGAAAGCTAAGGCTTGGCTTCATGCATTAAGGCCAAGATCAATTGTCACATGGATTGAGATGATTAGGGAGTTCATTAAAAAGTTTTTCCCTATTCATAAAACAAACATGTTGAGGCGCCTAATCATGAATTTTGCTCAAAAAGAGGATGAGACATTCTTCTAATGTTGAGAGATTCAATAACTTATTAAAAATATGCCCACATCATGGCTACGAAATTTGGCGGGTAATAAGCTTTTTCTATGAAGGACTGACTTCGCCCATGACCCAAGTCATAGAGATAATGTACAATAGAGAATTCATGAATAAGGAAGCCGAGGAAGCATGAGGCTACTTTGATATCTTAGCCGAGAATGCACAATCTTGGGATACAGTTGGGCACCATGTTCCTACTTGACTTCAGACCCTATCCATAATCAATTGAGCAATAAGGCATACAAAATCTTTCCACTCCCCAAAATCCCAAAATCTTACAAACTAGAGATCACACATGAGTACAAGTAAAGAGAACCCCTTCCTTCTCTGTCACTGATGTCCTTACTCAAAATCCTTGGTCCCAGTTTAATCCAAGAGTCATAGAAGTCGAGGGATCTTCAATTCTTGGACACATTGTGATTTTACAGTGTCTAATCAATCATATATTTTGATATTAAAGGCTAGTGGTGACTCTAAGATAAGCATTGTAATTCACTCCATCCTATCCACCCAAAAAATAAGTAAGAGACATTATGCCACAAGGTGATGGCGGAGGTTGAAGGCGCCCATCCTATTCGTGCTTATCCACAATATTTCTCATGTGTGGTTATATGAAAGAGTGATAATGAGCTAAGAGGTTTGGCGAATTGGACCAAGCTTGGACTTAACATGCATAGCTTAAACATTTTTTTACGCTTGCCTTTGGATAAAGTCATTTTAGTCCCCACCTGGTCAAGCCTAGCCTTGCCTAATCGAACTTCATATGTACATCTTATATGCTGCCTGATTCTAATCATCAATTAAGCAACACATGCATCTTATATTTAAACTGTTATGGGTAAATCCAAGCTGACCTTAGGCCATAAGAAAAGCCCATAGGCACATGGGCCCAAACACAAGTCCATGGGCTCAAACACCAATGTTAGGCGCAAGACAACCGATCATAATAGGAACAGAGCTGAGGACTATAACCAATAAGCATAGGGCTCAGCGTAAGCCCATACTACTCCCAACCACGAAAGCTAACAAGTATAGGCCTTGGCCTCATCCGTCGGCTCATCTGTCAGCCTCATCTCATCCATTGGCCTCTACTCATCCATCAGCCTCAGCTCATCTTGTTTCCATAAATGTGCAAGGGAATCCATGAGCAAATCCAAAGAAAAGCAGAACACACAAGAGATCTTATCATGATCATAACGTGATAAGCATCATCCCTCCAAATACAGAAACACATTCTAGTAGAGATCTACAGATCCACCACCATAATGGCAATAATTATCTATAAAAGGTCCTCCGCATTCTCTCCAGGTAGAAAAAAAAACACACAATCACACATACACTAAAGAGTTTATCTCTCCATCAGTATCCGTACTAACTTAAGCATCGGAGGGTCTTTAGCCGGCATGACCAGCGACCCCTTACCTTGTCTTTGTGGTTGTAGATCTCTTATCCATATTGCTCATCAAGGGGCCCATCGAACGACAAAGATCCACCGTAGATTCTTCATCATCATCCGTTAACCAATTTTGAGCGTTAACAGATTGGTGCTGTTTGTAAGAACGACTAGATCGTTCTCGCCTATCTCTTTCTTCGTTGTTTAGTCATCCTCCACATTTCACCTCATCAATGGCCAGCATCGCCTACACTACATCAACAGTCATCTTCAGTACTAAAAGCTAGTGTGTCACTAGTTACTCCAACCGTTCAATCCATCCAACCTTTCATCTAACGATTATCTTAAACTCAGTCGTCCATCTCAACTCATCATCACAGCTGGGCCACTTTCAACATCTCCACCACGTCTGTCCCCTCAGCTGCCCATACTCCACGACCAGCGTCGATCAGTAGAGGCGGATAACCATTACCCATCTCATGTGGTAGCGATCCAGCTGTCCATCCTCCAAAGTAGTTATCCCAGCAGAGATCTTCAAAGTCCAGATGGTGGGGTCCACAATCTCTACATATGTAGATATTCCAGCCCTTTAAACCATTTCCGGTATAGCATGTGTAGACCCCAAATCCTTCAATCCAACCATCTAGCCTGGATGTGCATCCGACTTCAATCAAACATCAGTCGTTCATCCCTACCATCTCTCCATTAACGTTGGTCTTCATATTCCAGCCTTACACGTGTCAACACAAGGATCAAAGCCAGTCATCTTCACCATCCATTAGCTACAGCTGATGAACACCTTCAGCACCAAAGGCATATCACGTCCATCATTTCATCATTCACCGTCCACTGGGCCATCCAGCAAGCAATCGTTCACATCATCCTCAGTTGAAGCATGATTTACACATCCACCGTCAACAGCAAATGGACCACGTGAATGGTTTGGATTCTAAGTGGAGATGGCAAAAAAAAAGGAAAATATAAACAAAAGGTTTCCAATTTTTAACAGAAAATAAAAACAAATTCGATTGTCATTTTAGAGTTTCAAACAGAATTGAAAATAGAAAAGTTGTTCCTGTTTTTAGATTTTTGGCCCAATTCGTGGGGCCCAGCTTGATTATTTTAGAAGATACATTCCATCCATGTCGAAGAGGAGCTCCACGCCGAAAAAATCCAAGAAGTTTCACGTTAATCTGAGCTATGGATTGATCGTGGCGGTCAAGTTAAGATGAATTGTCCAAAAGTTTCCTGTTTTTCACCTACTTAACTTGGAAATGGTCCAGGTGGCCCATTCTTAATGATATGAAGAATCTAAGCCGACCATCTTGTATATCACATCGATATTGGCAAAATTATAATGTTTCATGTTAATCAGATGTGTGGATTAATCGTACCAATTAAAGGAAGATGGATAGTCCTAAAAGATCCTGCTTGCACAGACTCTAAAACAAGCTCTAAATGTTATGATTTTCTTACCCAATCCTGGAATGATTTTTGACAATCTAGACCATCTATCATTTATAGGATGAATTTTTCTACCAATATTCTAAATTTGAGATCAATCCGGCCTCTGTACACTCTGTGTCGTCGATCACAAGATGATGAGTTCTGTATGTGTCTGAATTGAGCGAATTGGAGAAGTGGTCATTATTCTGATTCGTGGGCTCATCTAAGAGATATGATAAATCTCCAAGTCAGCAAAACTGACCATGACAGGATCAATCACCTTGACGGCTAGATCGACAAGTGCCCAAAGAAGTTGCCAGACAGTGAAAGACTACTGACTTCTTCAAGCATGCACATGGATCCGATGCTTGGCTCCCCTTATTCCTAGAGGTTAAGAGGCCCTAGGAAGGAATATTAAATGTTCCCCAACCAAGAATTGAAAGTCTCAATGAGCAAATCCATTTACCTGTATGGAGGATGATGCCATCCATGGTGCTCTCCAGTTGAGCGCAATCAGCTAGATGGGCTAGAAGCCTACGAGCCACGCACAGTCTGCTGAATAAACTGGGCACAACAACCGCGCGCAATCTGCTAGACGGACGGGGCGTAACAACTAAGCACAGTTTGCTAAACAAACTAAAAACAAGCATATAGGCCACCTCCATTGGGCTGACCCGATGACATATCCAAGGACGACCAGTCCCCCAACGATCCTTCTGAGGATGACCAGTCCAAGGTCACTCACACAAGCGGCCAGACCGCTAAATAAAGGTAGACACCTACCGAGATCAGAGGATAACATCAACCCTTAAGAATAATCTGCATCACAAAGTATAAATTACAGTAGTTCGGTCAACTTAATTATTTCTCTTTGCTCCCGAGCTGAGTAAGCCGGACTCGAGAGTAGGGGGCTAATGTTATTGGTAAATTCGAGCTGACCTCAAGTCATTAGAAAAGCTCATAGGCCCACGGGCCCAAACACAAGTCCACAGGCTCAAACATTGGTGTCAGGCGCAAGACAACCAATCATAATAGGAAGAGAGCCAAGGACCAGAACCAATAAGCATAGGGCTCAGCGTCAGCCCATACTACTCACAAGCACCAAAGCTAACAAGTATAAGCGTTGTCCTCGGCTCATCTTTTTGCCATAAATGTGCATGGGAATCCAGGACCAAATCCAAAGGAAAGCAGAACACGCAAGCGATCTTATCATGATCCTAACGTGATAGACATCATCCCTCCAAATACAAAAACGTATCCTAGTAGAGATCTATGGATCTATCACTATAATGGAAATAATAAGCATAGGGCTCAGCGTCAGCCCATACTGCTCCCAAGCACCAAAGCCAACAAGTTTAGGCCTTGGCCTCATCCGTCGGCCACAGCTCATCTTTTTGTCATAAATACGATGGAAATTCAGGAACAAATCCAAAAGAAAGCAGAATACGCAAGCGATCTTATCATGATCCTAACATGATAAGCATTATCCCTTCAAATACGGAAACGCATCCTAGTAGAGATATATGGATCCACCACCATAATGGCAATAAAAAGTCCTTTGCACTCTCTCCAGATTTAAAACACACACACACACACACACACACACACACACACACACACAATCACACATACTCTAAAGGCTTTATCTCTCCATCAGTATTCATTAGAGGTGGGCAATGATTCGGGCCGAGCCGAGTTAGCCCTAGTTTGGGTTGGTTTGTTTTTGTGCCACTTCAGTTTGTGGATCGGCTTGGTTTGGATTTCGGGCTGACCCATGCGGCCCAAGTTTGGTTTGCTCTAGAAAAATCTAGTTCAAGTCGGGATCGATTTGGTCGAAAATTTCAAACCGAGCCGGGCCAAGCCGAGTTCAAACAAGTGGCGGCTCTTTTTTTTGCTTGTTTATTTAAATAGAAAGAATTTAAAAAGTTAAAAAAAGAAAAAGTACAAATGTATCTTACTATATGATGTTTAACATCCTCCAAAGGAGTGCAGCTTCAAAATAGACATGTAAGAACATTTTCCAAACAAAAGTACACGAGCATAATTTTACAAGTGCAAGGAAACAATGTGCATTCATGTATATGTATTAAGTATTATCCATGTCATCATGTATATGCATTATCCATGGTGTCCATTTGTTTTACATATCATTTTAGGACATGATCCCAAAATGGATTCATATCCAAAGCTCAAGTGGATCACACCATAGGAAACAGTGTGCTTACAATCTACGACCTGAATCCAAATCAAATCGAGCTGAATCAAATCGAGCTTCGGACTGAGCCTAGCCGGTACTGTCCTAGTTTGAGCTTGGTTTGTTTTTTCAAACGAGCTTGACTCTGAGGTTTGGATTGGTTTGAATGGAACTTCCATTCAAACCAATCCAAGCCGAGCTTTCAAGCGGACTTGGTTTGTGCCCAACACTAGTATTCGTACTGATCCGTTAACCAATTTTGAGCATTAACATAAACCATCAATTTTGTCGATTTTAAGTGTTTTCTTTGTACATGTATACACCCACTTGCGGATAGATTAGGATATTCAAGTAGGAAATAGGGATCTTATCAATTTTCGTGCCAAGGTCGATTGGGGCATGTCAAACTATTTTTTTCACCTTGGCCTTGGGTCCACTGTTCTAAGCCTATGCAAGGCATTGGCCATGCTCATGCATAGGACCTCATCGGGCCAGGCTGGGTCCAGCCCAAACCCAACCTATTGCCACTCTAGTTGTGTATTTAGGTGATAGGGAGAGAGAAGTGAAAGTGGTTGAAAGAAAAATCTCTATTAAGAGATTAAACAATAACCATTTTTTTAAGGTTTTTTGGCTTAAGACATTAACCAGAGACCTCTTCCACGTTTCATTTCTTAACCAACCATAGTTTTTTTTTTTTTTTAAAGATTTAAATCGGATGATTGTAATCAACCTATCAACTTTTGTATTGTAACCAAACTATTTAATAGTCTATTACATTGTGCCTGTGGGAGTTTCGTGCTCTCATAGCTAGTTCCCAATCCAAATGAAGGAGGGTTATGTCAGGTTAACAGCCAGATTGAAGCTTATGCCAAAACTTTCATCATGATAGAGTGGAATGGCAGATTAGGATTCATGGAGCCAACCCCAATTAATTAAGGCTTAAATGATGATGATGGTGATGGTTACAAAAGAGCTAAATGGTTTTTTTTTTTTTTTTTTTTTAATTTTTAACTTAACCTGTTATTGGCGTATCCAAACAGCCCCTAAAAATTTGATAACACTTGTATACTTGTTCAAAGAGTCACCAAGGAGAACTCATTGAGAGTATAAAACCTAATATATTGTCTTCTTCACCTGTCTGACACCCCTCCCATCAGTTGATGACCATTATGTTCGCCGCATGAACAAAAAGATCAGCCTCATAAAAAATTATGGGCGAAACTCATGGTAACAATGTAACTTGGACATTGCACCTGAAACCTCTTAAGTTCACACATTGTGGCCCACCTGAATTTTGGACCAGGCTAGTGTGGGAGGTTTTGATCCTCATGCGTTTGTCACTGGTTACGCTGGCCACCCAAGATCAGCTTGCGTCAGGCCAAAGGTTGATGACAGCAATCTGAGGTTGGGTGGGCTTGGGTTGACCCTCAACCTGACCCAACACGCCCAAGCTGCACCGATGTATTATGTTGCCTGTTGATTTTTGACAATTTAGAGTAGAGAAACAATGAAGCCGTAGCATCTCATCCACAGTACAAGCAGAATAAATTTTGGCAAGAGAATTGGCTCGCCAAAAGAACCACTGATTCAGCATTGAAAACAACCAAACCATCAAAATAAAATGACATGAGAAGGGATTTTAGGCAATTGAGACTTGAAAGGCCCTTACATGTAACACCAAGGGTGAAACTATGTCTTAGGCCACACTAAAAGAAGAGCTACAATACATCCCAGTCCTATTGTCTATAAAAAGCTGATGACGGCTGCCTAGGAAATCTTCATATTGGAAGACCCAAAACTTTCAGCATATCGCCCACAAAATGACGATTAAAGCAAAAGAGTTAAACGATCAAAGAGTTAAAAATATTCCAATCTAAGAGATTTTTGGGCCCCCTAAAGTGAAACCCACAGTACAAAAGATTTGGATCATTTAGACATGAGCTCACATCCAATGGCTAGTCCCAATGTATTCTATAAAAATAGGTTGGGATATATTGCAGCACATCTACCAAGAGGTTTGGAATTTGGTCTACCACAGAATAAGTTGAGACTATATCTACTGGATGAGATGACAGAAGAGATTTTACCAACTCAAAGGGCCCATTTGAACATATCCACAAATCTTTGTTAGCATAGGGGACTTGAGCGTTGCCCAATGGATTATCCAACCAATGATCTGATGGACGCCTATTCTAGATAGACCCGTGCCACCCAAATCTTTCAAATTGGAAGATCCTAGCCGCCCAGCCCAATCTTTTGGCCTTTTATTTCCCATTGGGTGTGCATTGTAGCATGCCAACAATTGACAGGATGGAATTTGACCTATTGAAGATATTTCTGCCCGACCCATGGTGGGAGCCACACCGTCAAATGATCTCCATCACCAACCCCAAACGTACAACCCCAAACATACAAAATTCAATGCAACGTGGGGATTAATATCCTACCAGTCAACCAATTAGAGAACATCTGAATATAATGCAGCAACTGTCTTTCTAATAGCAAGAGTACATGAGGAGAGAATTATGGCACAACATCCATTGCAAACTCAATGCTATAACTTGTAAAAGAACATTAAAATTTTACTCTCAAATTAAAATTTAAAAAAAAAAAAAAAAAAGTTCCACACAGGTTCTGGGTAAAATCTGGCCAAATAGATGCAATGATAGGCATCCGAAAGACAACAGCAAGTTACCAAAGCACACTCCTTATTCAACACATACTCGAACTCATCGGGTTGGAGAGAGGTCAAGGGATAGTAATAGCCACCGATTTACCATGCCCCATGAAACTAAAGCCGCCAGATATCAGAGTTTCAGGTCAAAAAGAAGGAATGAATCGATGTTTTTTCTTTTTCTTTTTCTTTTTTTGTTGGGGGGGCACTGCTCACATGAAATCATAATCGTCCATAGCATCATAGCCATCAACAACCGCATCATCGTCCGGCTTATCGACATGAAGCTGCTTCTTCTTCGCCGCTGAGAAATACAACCAGGACCATCAATCAGTTGCCGATCAACCAAGTAGTCAACCATAATTCTAAAACTTGGAACTCATCCGAGTCAACTCGACTCAACGGTATTCTAAGACAAGTCACCTAGAAACTCACTGGCGAGCCCGACATGGTTACGAATCGGCCAGGCTCGTCAAGATCAGCTTGTTCTCAATGAACTCGACGTGACTCGGCATGAGTTGAACTGAATCGCTCACTGCATTTATCAATTTAAAATAATAGTATGGTGTGCACAAGATTCGAACCCACAACCTCAATAAGAGAAACCAACTTCTACCTTCAAGCCGTGAAATTATTTGTGCTCTTATATTCAACTTGTTATAGTCTTAATATCGATTATTAGTTATTACTCAAATATTCTTGTTAATTTAATTACTAAATATCGAGTTGAGTCAACCTGACTCGGCTGGACATTGAGTCGAGTTCTCAGGTTTTCAACTATGTAGTCCAACCACAGAAAGTTTTGCAACACACCTTGTTTCTTCTTGCCTGCATTAGCTTCCTTCTCGGCCTTAAGCTTTTCATTTGCAATTGCCGTGATTGAAGAAGCCACCTCTTTAGCATCTGCTGCTTTCATTGAAGTCATAGAGAGCCTCATTACTGCTTTGAGGAGGCCTATGTAATGAAAGCTTTTCTGTTATGGAAAAGAAAAGGAATCCAAATCAGCAACACCAAAAATAGCTTGCAATGTGGACCGGAATCTACCCCACAACAACATAATCGTAATACCTCGTATGGGCGAAGCTTGTGAGAGACAAGCTCAGCATACTCCGAGAAATCATTTTCCGACTTGGGAATAAAATTATCTAGAGACTTCTCATCACCTTGCTTGGCAAATAGTTCTGCAGTGGATTTGTAATCAGCTTCTTCCACAAGCCTGTGACGGATACAATATAGATTTAGCATACCCAGTATTCGAAGTACCCGTATCAATATCATTGATGGTATTGCAGATACCAGGTAAATATCACTACAGGAAACATTGGGAAAAGCGTGGAATTTTTTAGTGAAACTTCAGGATATGTTATACGGCACAAGTTTCCACACTTTAGACTCAAAATATTCCAAAAGAACAACTATAAATAATAGGTTTCGACCGTTTACATGCTCAAATTATGTGTTGTCAAACAAAAATATTTAAATAATGATTGTAGTGCACTAATTGTAAGAAGTAACTCGATAATTCAGCACATATAATGCACTAGCTTAAAACACCCTAGGAAATATTACGCAAAAAAAAAAAAATTTTAAAGAATTTTTTTTGTTTTTTATATTCAGAAATTTCACAGGTATTAACACTGATATTGTAGATAATATTGATGATCTACTGTTTTTTTAAAAGGGGACGTTGCCTATATGTCATAATATCGTCGATAGATACGATAATGTCAGCGATATTATCGACATTATCAATGATATCTCGCAGATTTTATTTTCCCCCAGTTTCTGTATCGTAGGGTGATACCAATAATTTTCAGGGATAATAGCAATTTTATTAAAGGCCCACTTGAACAATGAGATGGGAAAAGAATACACAGTCAGAAACCCAAAAGAATTACATTCCTAGCATGGCCTTCGAAAAATCAAACTCATCATTTAAGATGGCAGCCCACTCCAACACAAAAACTTTAATATAAACAACCAAGGCTTCGAACGATCATGTAGTGTCCTGAAAGCATCACTGATGTAGAACATCCGACCAACTCACCAAAAGCTCCAAAGCTGATGGGGGAGGCACGTAATATCCTTTTAATCTCATAGCCCAGTAGGGGTGGGCCCCAGACCAACGGATCACCCAGGCCCTCGGTCGAACCTTCCTACGTGGGTCCTGCACCAACGGACCCACCCCGAGTATGCTCCCGCACCACCAACGGACCACCCACTCGAGCCTGGTGTGAAAATGCTCCCGCATTAATCACCTATTCCTTTCACCCCACACAGTCCACCACACCACGGGCAAGATCAACTGCCACAGAGTCTTCACCTTCTGAGACACCCCTCCTCCATGCCATGCCCACAGGAACTCTAAAACTGAAAGACCACGACATGTCGAAAAGAGCAAAAGGAAATGCAACCACACACTGAACATGAATGGGCAAAAGATGAATAGGTGATCTACAATTTCAGCATCTTCTTTACACAAGTAACACCTATTTGGAATAGCCATGCCGCGCTTCTAGAAGTCATCAATCGTCAGCACCTTCTTTCTTCCAACTAAACCAAGTGAAGGCGGTAATCGTGGGAGGCGCTCCATAAGACCAAAAGTGGTAAGCATAAGGCCCAAGGATACGTTTTGGATCCACACAAAGCATTTTATAAAGAGAGCTAACCTAAAACTGACCGGAGCCGTGATTGAACTGCACCATAGAGTCAGACTCGTCAGAAGGCAACACAAATCGAAGACAGTTGGGTCAGCAGGAGGGAATCTTCTGATTTGGAATGCAGAATTATGGACAAAAGAGGATTCTTGGATTGGAAACTTCTCGGTTTCAATGCTATTAAAAGATAGGGATTCGGGGTTTCTTTGGAGTTTCACTTCAGTCTATGGGCCGTGCAAACCGAAACAACGTGCCTCTTTTTGGACAGAGTTAAGACTCCTGTAGAAGCAGATGGGATGTTCCGTTATGCATGGGAGGAGATTTCAATGTAGCTAGATTTATCCATGAGAAGTCTAGCGGTAGTAGGATTTCTAGAAGTATGAAAGATTTCTCCAATTGGATTTCGAACAATGATTTGGTTGACCTTCCGTTGGGAGGTGTGAAATTTACTGGGTCTAATGGACAAGCATCACCACTATGTCCAGGCTAGATAGGTTTCTTATATCTCCTAAATGGGCAGAGCTCTTTCCGTTAATTTATCAGAGAGGGCTGCCTAGACCCTTCTCGAACCATTGCCCGATTATGTTGGAGATAGATGAGGAAGATTGGGGTCCGAGACCTTTTCGGTTTGAGCTAGCATGGTTACAAATAGAAGGTTTCTCGGATAAGATTGCGGAATGGTGGTCCTCCTCCTCAATTTTAGGGGGAGCAGGTTATTCCCTCTTTCAGAAACTTAAGATGCTTAAAAAGAAGATTGGGGTGTGGAAGAAAGAGCATTTGTATGCTCGAGAAGAGGAAAAGTCCAGCTTCCTTCTAAAGATTCAAAAGCTAGACTCCAAGGAAGAGGTAGGGCCTCTTTCGGAGGAGGAAAAAGGTTGGAGGGAGGTGTCCAGCGCAAAATACAATGTCAGGTTGCGAGAGGAAGAGATTAAATGGTGGCAGAGGTCGAGAGCTACATGGTTGAAAGAAGGGGATAAAAATACCAAATTCTTTCATGCGATAGCAAGCTCGAGAGCGAGAACGAATAAGATCTCTTCTTTATTGGTGGATGGAGAAAGGATAGAAGAAAAATCAAAGATCTGTGAGTCCATAGTTCAATTTTATAAAGATCTATTGTCAAAGGAAAGGAGAGAGAGGCCGACTCTTGATAATTTGCATTTTCATTCTTTATCGCCAGGTGAGGCTGATTCTTTGGAAATAGCCTTCTCTGAAGATGAAATTAAGAGAGCAGTAGCAGAATTAGGTAGTGATAAAGCTCCAGGGCCAGATGGATTTCCAATAGCTTTTTTTCAGAAATTTTGGGAAAGTGTGAAAGATGATGTGTTACGCTTCTTCCAAGAATTTTTTGATAAAGGTTTGATAGCTACAGAACTAGGGGCGACATTTGTAGCATTGATTCCCAAAAAAGGAGCAGAATGTTTGAAAGATTTTCGTCCTATTAGTCTTTTAGGTGGACCATATAAGATTTTAGCTAAAGTCTTGGCTTCTAGATTTCGAAAGCTGTTAGGAAGTGTTATATCGGAATCTCAAGGGGCGTTTGTAGATGGAAGGTAGATAGTTGATTGCTCCTTGTTAGCCAATGAATGTGTGGAATCCTGGGTCAAAAAAGGTGAGAAAGGCTTAGTTTGCAAATTTGATATTGAGAAGGAATATGATCATGTTGATTGGGCTTTCCTTGATTACATGTTGGCTAGATTGGGGTGTGGGCCTAAATGGCGATCTTGGATTCAAAAGTGTGTGAGATCGGCTAAATTTTCCATTCTTGTAAATGGTTCGCCAAGAGGTTTTTTTGCCGCCTCTAGGGGGCTTCGACAGGGGGATCCTTTACCCCCTTTCTCTTCGTGACGATTATGGAAGCTCTTAGTAAAATTATTGATAAAGGGCTCCAAATTGGCTTGGTTAGAGGTTTGAGAGTGGACAATTCAAATTTTCAGATTTCGCATATTCAGTATACGGATGATACTATTTTCTTTTGTGAGGCGAACGAATTCTCAGTGCAAAATCTTCGATCAATTACAATTTCTTTTCAGGTGGTCTCCAGTTTGAAAGTCAATATTTCCAAAAGCGAGATCCTAGGGGTTGAGATATCTGAGGAAGCTAGACTCTTTGCGGATGTGTTTGGATGCCGACAAGCTGCCGTTCCGACCACTTATTTGGGTCTTCCGTTATGTATTGGGAAACCGCCGAAACATTTGTGAGATAAAGTCATAGAGCGGTGATGATTCAAGCGTCTTTGTCTAATCTGCCGATTTACTTCATGTCTCTTTTTAAGTGTCCTAAATCCATTTTAAATGTTTTGCAGAAACATAGAAGAGATTTTTTATGAGAAGGGTCGGGCGAAAATCATAAATTCCATCTTTTGAAATGGGACGAAGTTTGTGTTTCGAAAGTCGAAGGAGGGGCGGGAATGAGGAAGTTAGAAAAAATGAACCTAACTTTGCTAGGAAAATGGGTTTGGAGGTTTGGGGTGGAAAAGGAAAAAAGGTGGAGGGAGGTTATAACTAGAAAGTACGGGGAAGAGGAAGGGGGTTGGTGGACAAAATCATCTTCTCTATATCATTCTTCTTATTTGTGGAAGTCAGTAGCGTCCCTTAAAAAAAGGGTGTGAGAGGGCATAAGCTTATCCTGGGGAATGGCGAGAGAATTAAATTTTGGGAAGATAAATGGGTGGGTGAAGTTAGTCTGAAAGTTTTGTTTCCAGCTTTAGAGGTTTTAGCCAGGGAAGAGGGGGTGAAGGTGAGCAATTGTTTTTCAATAAGGGGGATAGAAGTGGTTTGGTCTCCCATCTTTAGAAGAAATCTGAATGATGGAGAATTTGAAGATTTGGTCAGTTTGCTCCAGCTCCTCAAGAATCGCTCCCCGGTTCCCTCAGATGTGGATTCTTTAAAGTGGTTAAAGGATAGATCCGGCGCCTTCTCAGTGCGATCCTTCTATCGGCTGCTTACTGAGCATGTTTCGTCTGAGGTGGTCTCTCCTACAACTCATCTGTGGAATTATGGTGCTCCTTTGAAAGTGGCGGCTTTTGGATGGCTTATGGGGAAAAACAGAGTGCTGACGATTGACAATCTATGCAAAAGGAAGATGATCCTTCCGAACATTTGTCTGATGTGCTATAAAGACGTGGAAACAGTGGATCATCTGTTCATTCATTGTTCCTTTGCGAGGGAGATATGGAGTTGCCTCCTTAGCTCTTTCGGGCTTCTTTGGGTCTTCCCCAACCATAGTTACGATCATCTTTCTTCTTGGCATGGTGGGGGGTTCAGTCATACGGATAAAAAGAGATGGAGATTAAGTTTACTAGCGATTCTATGGGCCTTATGGTGGGAAAGAAATAAAAGGTGTTTTAGAGACAAGAAGAAAGAGGCTTTAGAGGTCTTCAGAAAAGCCTCTTTATTTGTTAAAGAATTGGGGTTGGGGGGGGGGTTAAATTTATTTCTTCAAGATTGGGAGGGAGTTTATATTTTTTACTCTCGTTTGTAGGTTTGGAGGTTTTGCTGTGGCTATGGGTTTTGTTCTGGGGTTTATTTTTTTTGTACATCTGTATATTTCTTTCTGTTTTTTTTTTTTTTTTTTTTTTGTTTTTGGCTGCGGCCGTTCTTTTTCTTTTAATGAAATTTCATCGCAGACTTCAAAAAAAAAAAAAAAATCGAAGACAGGCTGAAAGAGGAGAGCTCTTCCAGCTTGCAGTACGGAAGATTCCTCCTACAAGGCGGCATCCAACACACCAAAGAACCACTGAAAGAATAGCAATCTGCTACTTTCGAATTAGTTTTTATTAGAACTAAATGAATGTTGCTTTTATTTATTGTCATGCCAGACACTTCAGGACACTTGGCACCGCTGTCAACTGTCCAAGTAACACTGATTTATGGCTAGGATCCTACAATTTGTAGGATTTGGGGTGCATGGGCCATCCAACAGTGAGTTCCTGAGTCCCCTCATTTCAACATTTTGGACGAATGAACTGTGAGCCCCACTAATACAAATTGGAGGCCCAAACAATCTCTCGTCTCAAGAATTTAACACTGCATAGATACCCAAAGGAAAGAGAAAAGAGAAACAAGGGGATCTACCCTCCGCACATCAAAACAGATACAAAATTTTCCTACTCCATTGGCCTGCACTCAAATAGGACACGTGGCACAATGGTCCCTGATCCAGACCATTCAACAGGTTCATTCCATTGATGGATCACAATGTCCAGAAATTGCAGTGTTGAACAATCTTACCCATCCAACTGGGCCCTCCTGTTCAATGCTTCTGATTGATGCCAAATAACATCCATTTATAGGTCACCAGTCAGATGTAGGATAGTTCAATCAGTGTCTACTGTAGCTGACCACTGTAAGAGCCACCTGATGGGTCCATATCATGCAAAGTTATATCATGTGTCCAGTTTGTGCGCACTCGGTGCATGGTGCGCTGTGTAGATAACCCCAATGGTAAAATATAACTCTATGCTTCTTTAGCTACATCAATATGGATCAAGGGTCAATGATCCATATCCAACATGCCAACATGCATGTACTTGGATTTTTTATTTTTTTTACTCCTTTGTGACATAGTAGCTACCCAAAAGAGTTCAAAAGGAAACCAATGAAAGAGTTGAAAAGAGTGTCACCTTTGCTGCCGCAGTTTCTCTGCCACAGGATCTGCAAGCACTTCATCCACTACTCCAACGGGTTTCTCTTTCTTCCCACCAGCTTTTCCAGTGGACTTTGGAATAGCTTTTTCTGCAGGAGGTTCTGGTTTGGGTGCCTGAATAAATTATATTAGTGAATTTCGCCTTTGCATTTGACCACAGAAATGAACTCAATTGTGAGCAACTAGTTTAATCAAGAGGAAATGAGAAAAGGTACTTATTTTCCCTAGGATTCATAATAATTTAAAAAGGAAAAAAAAAAAAAAAAAAAAAAAAAGCCCCCCAAAATTGTAGTTGAGCATCTTTCAACCTCAGCTTGAAGTAAACTGATTGCAATTAGGTGCCCCGGCCCTCAGCATGCATTCTTAGAAAGGAAATCACAATTTGGTTATTTCTGCTCTATTAGAACAATAATTACAATTCAGTTTGATAGGGAACCCAAACACAACCAACATGATTGCAAAACTTAATTACCCAAAGGGCACGCAAATGTGATCAACAAACAAAAAGAGGACCAACCATATGAAAGACCTTCAACTAACACCAAAATATGACCCTACTATAAGTCGACCATCACCAATTTCAACTTCTCAGCAGTAGAACAGACTAGCACACTTTACCGGGCATGTCTTACAACCCTGTTGCAGGGCTTCCTAGTAACCAAAGTTCATAAACTCCTACAGGTGAATAATTATGGAACTGAAATATGGAAAACACAATTTTCTCTCCTCCAAAACTATATTTATTTTGATGACATAAAGAACTAATCGTTTCTGCAGATTAATTATCAGTGATTAAGGGGGCATTTGGATCATAAGTTGCTTTGGACAAGCTACTCATGCAATAAGTAGATTATCTTGGTTTCTACTTATTCAGCCGATATGTTTGGTAACCAACATACTTACCAACCAAAAAGTAGAAAAGCGTGTTTAGTTACCAACATAATAAGCAATTATCCCTCAAGTCTGTTTGGTCCCCTCACATCCACCATCCATCATATTGGGCCAACCTCTGATGTGGACCATTCATCGTGTGGGCCCCACCTTTGATGTGGGCCGACCATTCATTATGTAGGTCCCACCTTCAATATCCACCGCCCATCATGTGGAGCCCACCTTTGATGTGGACTTTCCATCATGCGAACGCCACCTCTGATGTGGGCCATCCATCATTCAAGGCCCGCCTTGGATATGGGCCAGTCATAATTAGGGCCGACCTTGATGTGGATCATCCATCATCTGGGGCCGACCTTGATGTGGATTGTGGACCATCCATGTGGGGCCCACCTTGATGTGGACTGTCCATCATGTGGGGCCCACCATTATTAATTGCCCATCACGTGGAGCGCACCTTAGATGTGAACTATCCATCATGTGGGCCCCACCTTCAATGTGTGCTGCCCATCATGCAGGGCTTGCCTTAAATGTGGGTCATTCATCATTAGGGGCCGACCTTTAATGTGGATCGTCCATCATGTGGAGCTGACCTTTGATGTGGATCGTCCATCATGTGGGGCCCAGCTTCAATGTCCACAGCTCATCATATAGAGCCCACCTTTGATGTGGATCATCCATCATGTAGGCCCCACCTTTGAAGTGGGTCGTCCATCATACCAGCCCACTTTGGAGGTGGACTTTTTATCATTATGGGCCGACCTTTTTTTTTTTTTTTTTTTGTCAATCATGCAATGCACCCACCCAGTTAATCACGCAACACACCCACGCGGTCAATCATGCAATGCACCCACTAGTGCAGTTAGCAGCGGGAATTTCACCCTGATGGGTTTCGAGACCTAGACCTCTTGTTGAAACTCCGCAGAGTCTACCAACGAGGTAAAGGCCCCAAACCCAAATTATGGGCCGACCTTTGGTGTGGACCATTATGGGCCGACCTTTGATGTGGACCATCCATATATGGGCCCACATTAATAA
Organism: Liriodendron chinense; assembly: GCA_003013855.2. Lineage (NCBI taxonomy): Eukaryota > Viridiplantae > Streptophyta > Magnoliopsida > Magnoliales > Magnoliaceae > Liriodendron > Liriodendron chinense. The sequence goes on from ML058572.1 coordinate 1,761,176, forward strand.
GGGGTCATCCATCATGTGGGGCTCACCTTCTATGTGGACCATCCACCGTGTGAGCCCCACCATCAATGTGGACAATATACCACGTGGGGCCTCCTTTGATATGAACCGTGAGAGGGCCTCCTTTGACATCGACATGATAGAGAAGAAGAAGAAAAGCCATAAAGTTAAAAAGCTAAAAAAAATTACTTGTTAAGATAAGTAGCATTTGGCACAAGTTACTTTTTACCATGATGCTTACCAAACTTAAGTGAAAAAAGTAACTTAATTACTTAACGTAAGTTAAAAAAGTAACTTATTCAGTGGTATCCAAACGGAACCTAAAGGACTAAGAGAACAGTAAGATCGATGGTGGTGAAATCTGAAATAAGAAAGTGCATAGACTTGAAAACAAGTTTACGAGAAATTAAGCTGAATGAAGCATGTGAAGTATGTGACAATTTAGATATGAAGGCGAAAGAGATAAGAGGAAAACACAGGCCAAAGTTCCAATCCAAGAAGATTTCAAGATCTTATGCAGGCCCAAATCATTTCAGAAAAGGACCAAACAGTCAGCCCACACATAGCACAGCAGACAGGATGCTCGGTCTTGAAGGCCCAAAATTGAAGATGATGTTATGCTGACATCAGCAAGTTGCTGATGTCAGCAGCCATATCCAGAGGAGCTTCCAGAATATTTTAGTTCATTCAACTGAAGACGAATCATAAAGATTTAGAGACTTTCAGGAGGTTTTTTTTTTTTACAATTATTATCTTCTCGGAATCATTGTATAAGGCTAAATGGCTGCAAGTTAGAATCCTTTTAGACCTTCACAATGGTGCACATGGACCCCATTCCATTAGGATTTACATCAAGTATTATTTTAGTTATACAAGTCGGAAATTGTGAGGGTCCAAGTTAGCTCTAATCAAGGGCTGACAGGAAAATTGAGTTCTTAACTTTAGTAAAGACCCATATAATAAGGATGCATCTAAAGATTCTGGTAGAGGCTATGCTGGACGATTTAGTTATTGCAATTATGCTTCATTTTCTTTTTGAGGCAAGGCATGTACATTTGGAATTTGAATGGTTTGAACCCTGGTTTCTTTGACAATTTAAATTCTATTCTAGTACATTTTTTGTGGCTTTCCTTGGTGAAATCCTAAAATTTAACCATGATTGCAGGAGTTTATTTTGGACAAATGAACTTTCTATATCTGCCGGAAAGCACACAAAAATTGCTGGAAATTGTTCATTACCTGCTGGAGATGATTTTTAAGGGCTGGAATGTGGCTTTTATTGCTGGATTTGCATCTAATTGTTGAATCTTAGGAATGCATACTATAGATCATTGTATTTGTTGAAGAAACTTCATGGGTACCCACCCACCTTATACTGTTTGGAATCACGTTGTAATTGATATGATCCAAGTTCTTGAATCAAATTCTACTCACTTTCCAAGGATTCACGAGGTCAGATTTGCTACCAATCTTTTTCATCGGGATTTGGGGGCCTCCCTGCTGTGTAAAAAAAAAAAATCACAATTTATCTTTTTAATACAAATAATTCTAATTGATACTCTGCCATTATAAATATGAGTACCGAATAATCAATTGATCATATTTATATACATATGATCCTCTCTGCTTCTGTCAAATCAAAAGATGCTCAAACCTTGTCTTATAACCTCAAAATTGAGACTGAATAGAAAAATGAGTTGATAACCCTCTTCTCTAGTTAAAATGAAAATTAAAAAAAAAAAAAAAAAAAAAGGATGAAGGGAACATTATGAACAATGCAATATGGACATCTTGGCTGTTTCACGTGAAACAGGACATCAGTGAGACCTATGCAAGCCAATACAGGTGATAGCACACCTGAGACACCGATGTAGCCCTGTATTGCATCTTTGGGCAGCCCAATCAACTGATATGCATGAAAAATTCAAACCTTGAACTGGTGGCTACAAAGTTGAGGGGGCATGCAATCATCTGGTAAATGCAACTCGCAAGAAAGTAAGGGAAGAGAAATGCCAACAATTAGCAGAAAATGAAAGAGCAGCTAAAACAGAAGTTTGTCCCCTGCACTATGCTCAAAGATCTACTCAAATTGCTTCTTCTTCTTTTTTTCTTTTTTTTGAAGGATGATCTACTCGAATTGCTAAATACAATTTAGCAGAAAACGACTGGAATGTTATGAGTGCTTCTAACAGATTGGGCTCGCATATGAGGCAAGTTGTTTTTTGCGCACAGTTTTTTGCACTGGTTATATGTGGTTTGGAGTGGGATCTGGCGAGAGCTTTCGTTTCTGTAAATGGTGCGATTAGTGATGACAAAACACTGGCTGACCAATTTGGGGATCTTTAATCAGTTGTTTCTATCAAAGAGGTGTCGGTAGGGAAATGCTTTCAACTCCATGGTAGGAGTGTTATTCGATGCACTTCGTTTCGGCATTGAAACATCAGATGAGGAAATCAGCTCAATTACCAGTCTGCTGATCCGTTTGCACTTGGTGTATATTCCAAACAACGGAGTGGTTATATGTGGTTTGGAGTGGGATCTGGCGAGAGCACTCATTTCTGTAAATGGTGCGATTAGTGATGACAAAACACTGGCTGACTAATTTGGGGATCTTTAATCAGTTGTTTCTATCAAAGAGGTGTCAGTAGGGAAATGCTTTCAACCCCATGGTAGGAGTGTTATTCGATGCACTTCGTTTCGGCATTGAAACATCAGATGAGGAAATCAGCTCAATTACCAGTCTGCTGATCCTTTTGCACTTGGTGTATATTCCAAACAACGGAGTGGGTAGAGAAGTGTAGAAATTAGAGCAAGGTGAATTGTTCTCCTCCAATTCTCTGGGCTCCCATAGATGGCAATTGGGATCCTACCTTCTTGTGAATATGGAATGGGCCCCAGCCCCTTTAAGATCGCTTTCAGGTGGACAGCTTGACCGGATGAGATTCTGACAACTGATCATCTCAAGAGTAGGGGGTGGGCCATCCCAAACAGATTCTCTATGTTGCACTAGCGAGGAATTACTCATTTGTTACTTCATTGCTCTTTGTCAGGTAACTGGGGGTTCCGTCCTCTCAAATTTTAATATGAGTTGGTTTTTCCATAATTCTGTGGGGATTTTGGGGCAGTTGAGTTTCTTATGCTTGGGGCCCTCTTGGACAGGCATTGCCAAGCATGACTACTGTTGCCATGATATGTTCATCTGGCTTGAGAGGAATTCTAGAATTTCCAAGGAGAAGGTCAACAACATGAGGCAAGTGGTGATCAAGAAAGGAATGTGATCAGCTGGGCTCACACTGACGCAAGAGTCAGTGGGTAATCTTCAGCCTTGCAGACGAATTTGACTGAGATTCTTAAGTGTGGGCTGATTAAGAGGAAGGTGACTGCATCTTGTGTGACACCTCAACCGGGATACTTCAAGGCAAATTTCAATGGATGTTCTTTCGGTAATAGATGGCCAGCCAATATGGGTGGTGTGGTGTGTGATAGCATAGTGTTCAGAGTATCGACACCATTACATGCATCGTTGACCGGGGATATGGAAACATTTGGTATCGTTGATACTCGGAAAAATATCAGTCTTAAGGGAAACATTGGGGAAAAGGTGTAATATTTCAGTGAAGCTTCTGGAGAGGTTAAAAAACACGTGTTTACATTTTATTTTATTTTTTGAAGGTTGATGAAAATTTTATTGAGAAGGCTGATAGAAGCAGCAAAAGAAACAAAACAGACTGCTAACACATGTTTACATTTAAGAATTAGGAATCAGAATATTGCAAAAAAGAAAAGGAAAAAAAAAACAACTATACATAACAAGTTTTCATTTTACAAGGGTCTAAACCATGAGCCATCGGAAACAAAAAAAAAATAGTACAAAATAAATAAGTAAACTTTGTAGCCAATCAATAGATCGGCCTTTTTTCTTTTTTTCTGAGAATTATCAATAGATCGGACAATATTAATCAATACATAAAATTTACAAATTAATTAGTAGTGAAAAACACATTTTCTAATATAAAAATGGAGAAATTAGGATTTCCCTAATTTCCCCCATTTTGCACTTACTTATGTTAACTTTTGTGCCACAAATCCATGTCAAAGACAGATATCCATTGCAACCCACGCAAACATTGGGAAAAAAATGTCACCTTTTACTTTTAGCTCCAGCCCATCTCCACTTCAAGTGGAGATTTCTCCCCCAAATACAAACTTGATTCAATAATAACTACATTTTTTAATGTCGGTATCGGTCAGCATATCAGCCCGGAAGAAAAATGATACGATACGGCGTCGCATTCTCATATTGGTATCAGCCCGTATTGCTCAGAATTTTATTTAAAGCAAAAAAAAATATTAAAAAATGAGATATCCAAGAATCTATCATTTTTTTGTGTTTTGACTATGTATTCGATGGTGTATCAGACCATTCTTTGATGAGAATGGTGTCTGACAATTTAACTTGTTGAAGGTCAATTAAATGGGGCCCTAATTGAACACAAATCAAGCATGATTTGGTGAACAACGGCCCATTACATTCAAATACAACAAAAAGAAGATGAAAATATAAATGAAGGTTTCCCTTCTTTTCGATTTTTCCCACAATGGTCCACTTCGCTTCGATTTGTCGAATCCCATTCAAATCATTTGTTTTAATCCCAAAATAGGTCTAGATCTAGCCTAAAATGAGTTTTTAAGCTTCTTCCCTGGTTTAAATGGGGGGGAAGGAGACATGAGTGAAATTTTTGAAAAAAAATTTCAAAATTCGGCTTTTATAGGCGTATCGACCAATATCGACCCCATATTGGTGCTAATACTCCTCGTATTGATCAATACGGGTTAGTTTTTCCGTGTCGGGCCGATACGATAAGACCGTGTCAGCCGATATGATACCAATATTTACATCTATTTCATAACAAATAGTGAACGAAATCACCTACCTATGGAACAAAACTCCAAAGAAAAACCCACAAAAATGGAGATCTTTTGGGGTTTTGGCATTTTTTTTTCCAAAGATTTGTCAATTCTTGCCTATTTAAGGATACTTTCCCATTATCGAGGATATTAATGTTGCTATCAGCCAGGGATATCATCAATGCTATCACCGATATCAAGGAACCTCTATTATAAGGATTCTTCTCAAAAAATCATTTGTAAGGATAATATGGCCAAATATCATCGATATTATTGAATATATCGACAACATCTTGAAATTTTCAAAATGCCAACAGTTACGGTATCGTTGACCTAAAGATACTGATAATATCAATGATATTATCAATTATATCACTGACATTTGGAACACTACAATCACGTCAAGATAAAATTGGCTTGTTTTTCTGGCACCAGTAGTATCTATTTTCAAAACTAGCTAAGGCTACTATGTTGAACCAATTTAACCTCTTCCTTGTTAACATTAAAGGAGGCTTCTGGAATGCTATTTCATGGGTCAAAGGTGATGTGCATCCTCGAAGACTTGTGGATATCATCAAAGAGATTAGAGACCTCTATTCGGAGCATTTGTTTTCCTTTGTCTCGATTACCAGAGCCAGAGAATTGAATGAAGAGGTGGATTACTTGCCACAGGGGGGGGGTAGGTCATATTATTTGAATCAGTTAGTCGAAGATTTTTGTTGAGTGAGCCTTTTTAGGCAACATCAAGGCAATTTGTTGATCCCTTGTGCGGTTGTTTGTTGATCTCTTTGGTTTGCGCTGTGTATTTGTGAAGGCCATCCTATTGTACCTTGTATTTCCTGTTCTTTTTCAATAAAGTTTAGTTTCCTAAGAAAAAAATTTACTGGGTAGTGCTTAAAAGGATATTGTAAAAATATTAGTAAATGAATTGATGTATATATTAACTTCATCAAAGAATTTCGGACATTTACCCAATGCAGCTAAAGCACCCAAAGCTATGGAAAAAGTTTTACATGCTAATGGCATGCATCCAGTACTCAATCAGATAAGTAGACTGCAGTGCGATATATCTTTGTCCTCAAAACAAATATACGATATACAGATCTTTCAAGTAGCCTAGCAGGCAAATGAAATCATGCAGTTGAAAATGAGTTTGTATCCTTCCTCCAAGGTTGAAACGAAGAAAAAAAAAGGTGAAAAGTGGGGATTTCATAAAAGAAAAAATAAAATAAAAAAATAAGGCAAAATGGAGCTCTTGCACCCCTCTTGGCCACATCACATGATGTGGGCAAGGTGTCCCAAATAAGTTACATATCGATCGTAACAGCTTACGTAACGATAACGGTGGTTACTGTTACGCAATACGAGGCTGAAACAGCGGGGTCCAGAAAAAAAACACCATAACGGCCGTTACAGTCCTTTTTTTTTTTTTTTTTGAAGAAGAAGAAGAAGAAGAAGAAGAACAAAAGGAAAAAACAAAAACAAAAGTTGGAACCGTTGAGATAGTGATTCAACAGCTCGGCCAAGAACGCGACATTACAATCCTTCAGCTTATCAGAAATGGCCACCCATTATAAAAGCAAAGACCTAACCCTACGAGAAACATACTCCGTCTCGTTCCTTTCACCTCTAAAGCATCTACCATTTCTCTCTTCCCACACAGCCCACCACAACGCCAAAATACTCATCCTCCATAAGTCTGTTTTTTGTTTGCCCAACGACGTCCCATGCCAAGCCTTTAGCAGATCGCTCGTCGAGGAGGGGAAGGACCATGCCACTTGAAACCGAGATAAGATATCCTCCCAAACCCGACGAATAAAGCTGCAATGGACAAACAGATGATCCACCATTTCCTCATTACCCATGCAACACAAGCAAATGTTGGTGATGATCATTCCCCTCTTGCGCAAACTATCCACCGTTAGAACTTTCTTGTTTCCCACTAACCAACCAAAAGCCGCAAACTTGGGAGGAGCTTTGTAGTGCCACACATGGTCTGTTTTAATGTCAGTCCTCTGAGTGTCTTCTTTTTGGAGAGACACATAAAAGGATTTCACTGTGAATACATTAGCTTTGTCCAGCCTCCGAATAAGACTATCTTTGATGAGAGGATCCGTCCTATAGAGATGAAGCCTATTGAGGAGGGCGGCATAGTCGTCAACTTCTTCATCCCAAAGAAAGCTCCTACAAGGAGGTTCCCAAACGACCTCGTTACCAACAAGGCAACAACCGACACACAGTCAGCAACCAAGGCATCCCGATCCGTCGAAATGCGAAATAAACGAGGGAACGCTACCTTTAACAGGACTTCACCCACCCATGCATCTTCCCAGAACCGAACCCTCTCTCCATTACCTAAAGCCCAGGCAATACCTTTTAAGACGTCCCTCTTAGATTCGAGAATGCCTTTCCAAAGAGCGGAAGATCTATACACTGAAGAATCGCAAGTCCACCAACCACCATTAGATACTCCGTACTTGTGTTTGATGATCGTGTTCCAGAGCACTCCCTCCTCCGTCCCAAGTCTCCAAATTCATTTCCCTAAGAGGGCCCGGTTTATGATTTTAAGATCTTTTATGCCAGCCCCTCCCTCGTCGAAATGTTTACACACTGTTTTCCAGTCCACCAAGTGAAAGTTCTTCTTATCTACCAAACCATGACAGAGGAAATCCCTTCTTAACTTGTCAATGGTAGCCAACACTTTCACCAAGCACTTGAATACCGACATGAAGAAGAGCGGAGAGTTCGAAAGAGTCGCCTTGATGAGAGTGATGCGCCCACCTAAGGACAGATATCTACATTTCCATCTCAACAAGTAGTTACGGAACCTTTCAATGACCTTATCCCACATCCAAGTCGGTGGCTTCCCAATGCTCAGCAGGAGCCCAACAAAGGAGGTAGGGAGAGTTCCCCTCTCACACCCAAAAATCTCAGCCAAATCCCCCAATTCCTCATCCTCCACATTAACACCCACCATCTTGCTCTTTTCCAAGTTCACTTTCAGCCCTGATACAGCTTCAAAGCATCGCACTATAGTACGCAGAGTGTTCACCATAGAAGGTTCCGCCTCACAAAACACTATGTCGTCCGCAAACTGAATATGGGAGATCGGGGTATCCATACCTTCCACCTTGAAGCTGGTAAAAAGGCCTTCACCTTGACCTCTAGACAGAATGCTCAAGAAAGCTTCCCCCACAAGGATAAAGAGAAACGGAGAGAGCGGGTCCCCTTGCCGCAAACCCCTTGAACTTTTGAAGAAGCCTTTCAAAGCTCCGTTCAGCAAAACAGAGAGGTGCGCTGAACCCACACACTCCCCTATCCACCTTCTCCACTTGTCACCAAAACCGAGCCTTCGAAGCATATACCGGAGGAAACCCCAATACACGTGATCATAGGCTTTTTCCATATCTAACTTGTAGATGATGCCTTTGGTCTTAGATCTGTATTTCGAATCTAAACATTCATGAGCAATAAGGGCGTTGTCGATGATCTGCTTGCCTAGAATAAAGGCACTTTGATGATCTAAAACGATCATTCCCATAACCCCTTTCAAATGAGAGGCCAACACCTTAGCTAGGATCTTATACGGACTCCCAATTAAGCTAATTGGTCTAAAGTCCTTGAGGGATTCTGCTTCTTAAACCTTGGGGATCAACGCCACAAAGGAAGCTCCCAACTCTTTCGATATACGACCCCATCTGTGGAATTCATGCATGAAAGCCATAACATATGGCTTGACAGTTTCCCAAAAGAAACAAAAGAACTGCATTGGAAACCCATCCGGACCTGGAGCTCTGTCCTCTCCCAAATCGTCCACGGCCCTTTTAACCTCTTCAGCAGAAAAAGGAGACTCTAATCTGTTGGCTTCTTCTAGGCCCAAGGTCTCAAAGTTTAAACAATCGAGGCTCGGCCTGTCTCCCTAAAGCAAGTCGGAGAAAAATCGGACAACCTCTTCTGTTATTTGTTGTTTCTCATCAATCCTAATACCGTTCACCACCAGACTACTAATTCTGTTAACTCGGGCCCTCACGCTAGCCAGACCATAGAAGAATTTCGTATTTTTATCACCTTCTTTAACCCACCTGGATCTAGCTCTCTGTCTCCATTTAACTTCGTCTTCAAAAACCCTTGAGGAGTAGTTTTGCACCAGCTCAACCCTCCTAGACAGCTCTTCAATCGACAAAAGACCACTTTCATCTTTAGCATCAAGATTGACCAACTCTGCTAGCATCGAGTTCATTTCTCTTTCCCTGACCCCCATATTATCGTCCTTCCACTCTTTGATTTTAGCTTTTAGGAGTCTCAATTTGCGGCTCAATCTAAAACCAGCATAACCTTCTACCTCAAACTCAGACCACCACTCTTTAATGAGTTGTGGAAAACCTACAATTTTCAGCCAAGAGGACTCAAATCTAAAAGGCTTCGGGCCCCAGTTCTCCTCGACCATATCCAACCGAATTGGGGTGTGATCTGAAGTAGGTTTAGGAAGGATGGATTGCAATAGAAGGGGAAAAGATTCAATCCAATCAACTGAAACGAGGAATCTATCAAGCCGCGACATTGACGAATGCGCCCTACCGTTTGACCAAGTGAATCTTAGCCCCCAGTAGCGGTAAGTCCACCAGCTCTTGCTTATCTATCCAGTCTGAAAACGCTCGCATACCGGCCATGATCCTACCTCCACTGTTCTTCTCTTCCACGAGCCTCATAATATTAAAATCCCCGCAAATACACCAGGGCCCTTGAAACTTGGTTCTTGCAGTGTTCAACTCCTCCCAGCAATCTCTCCTTCTAATCGCATCGGTGGGGGCATAGACCGGGGATATGAGACAACGAAAACCAGAGGAGACATTTTTAAGGATGACCGACACTAAGAAATCTCCGTTCCACAAATCTACGACAGTCCACCTATCAGTCTTCCACGCAACCAACACTCCTCTCAAACTACCAACAGCATCCAGCACTGCGAAATCCGCGTTAGCTACCTTCCAAAGAGTGCCCGGTAATCTGCCACAGAAGTTGGAGACTTTGGTTTCTTGAAAACATACAATCTCCGCTTTACTTCTCCCACAGACGTCCTTGATTGACCTTCTCTTATGCCTCGATCCTACGCCCTTAAGATTCCAAGATAAGATTTTCATTTGGGAACTGACATACCTCGTTTACCCTGCCTTGCTCCTCCTAGCTGCTTGCCGCTTGACGTTGGAGAAGACAAAATAAGATTCTAAAGTTCCCTGTTACTGTTACTGGAAACAATCGTCTTCCTGGGCGATCTCAATGCCATCAATGGACGTCCCCGAGCTTCAACGCACTGAAACAATGCCACGGTCTTCCGGATGATCTCCAAAAGTGAGACCGATGGATCTCGCAACATAGCCCATCGCGTCCCTAATCCACTTCTTATTTTGGATGATCTCAATCAAAGTTGTCCTCTACTCTTCCTGCCCACCCCTCGAAACCAAATTCTTTGACTGCCCCTCTAAAGAAACCCCTCTCTTGATCTGTAAAGGCTTTGACTCCCATAATTTCCCCACCCGTCTCTTCTTGAAAAAGAGATATTAAAGCTCTCTCGTGCTCCGAATGCCTGCTTCTGCTAGATTTTGGAGACTCCGCGACTGCATCTCCCTCACTCTCTGAATCCTAGATGTGAGAGTCTTCATCGGATGTGAAGAAGTCGATTCGCCGCTTTGGCTCTGTAAGCAACTCCAACTCTCTGTTACAACTTCTGTCGAGCTGATGTTCCCTTTGAAGTAGGAAAGGCCCAGGTGCGGGAACTGGATTAGCTTAATCCATAAGAGAAAAATCGCACGGGTGAGGCTTAATAGAGCCAACACCACCAGTGCCAGGATCAAAGGACCCTTTGGCACGTGGGACCCCTTCTTTACTTGAAACCCCTTCTGCTGCATAGCCTACCGACTCACCCGTCATCAAGCCACCCTGAGTAGCTACTAGGGTCAGGCCCGGGTCTGCTTCTGCTCTCAACGTAAGGCTCAAATTAAGAGGAGCTACCAGCTGTCGATCGTTGGAGAACTCCGAAGCAGAATGGGGATCCTAACCTGACATAGCAGGCCCAAAAAAACTCCCCAGAGCGGACACGCGTATCAGATGTATTGAGGTTCGAAATAGCCTCAAGAGTCCTTTGACAGGATGCTACTGATTGGATGACGTGGAACCTCCTCCACTGACCAGCTAGTTCCTCGATCTTCATCGGTTCCCTTGTTGAAACGATTCAGTGCTCCCATCGTGTACCGAATACCTCGAGTTGTGTCGTAAGCCGTCGAACCATCACCGCCTTCTGAGAGAAACATAGGATCGCTACACGTGTCATTTTGAAAGGGCGGTGGTCCAACGGAGGCTGGGACTGGTGCTCCATCTTTTTCGTCTAAGCTAACCTTCTGGTTAGAGACGGTCTGCGAAGATTCCCTCATTCCTCTAAATGTCCCCCCCATCTTGGTGCCATTCTGAATGGATCTTCCCTTTGCACCGGTAAGAACAGTTTCCTATCATCTGCTAGAACAGTGATGAAAGACGGCATTGCAACCCCTTTCTTTCTCCTGATGCGAGCCCTTATCACACCCATCTCCTCTCCCATTTTCGTTTTGGGGTCAAGTTCCAGCAACTTTCCCAAACATGCGGTAGCTGTTGAGAAGAAGTCCTGATTCCACGCTTCCATCTAAACGTACTAGATCAGAACCCAGACGTCTTCCGTTCCAAAGGATGAGAACTCCACCCATCTGAGGATCCTAGATACAAGTCCTTGTTGATGCCGACGACCCTCCTCAACTAGCGCCTCTGAGTCCACTCCTGGACTGAATGACATCCACGGTTCATTAAAGCCAATGGGTTTGATGTTATATAACTTCGAGGGGATCCTGCATCTTTCAGAAATCCATGACCTAATTTGAGCCAAAGACACCCCTTCTTTAGGAACCAACATTATTGAATCTTTTAGAGCTTCCTTCGCATTGGATAAGGCTTGCTGGTTAATCTGCAACGTCAGCTCCTCCCCATTGACATTGGCCATCTTGGTTTCTCCCGAAGCCATAACATCTGGTTGTTGGAACGATTTACCTTTAGATCCGCCAAAGACACCCCTTCTTTAGGAACCAACACTACTGAATCTTTTAGAGCTTCCTTCGCATTGGATAAGGCCCGCTGATTAATCTGCACCGTCAGCTCCTCCCCATTGACATTGGCCATCTTGGTTTCTCCCGAAGCCATAACATATGGTTGTTGGAATGATTTACAACTGTTAAGCCCACCTTGATTTATGTGTTGTATGTCCATGTCGTCCATCAGTTTTTTTTCAATTCATTTGGACCATGGTCCCTAAAATGAAGCAGATCCAAATCTCAGGTGGACAGCACAGTAGGGATCGAATTCCCACCATTAAAAACTCCTAGGGCCCACTATAATGTTTATTTGCCATCGAACCTTTTGATAAGGTCGCATAGACCTGGAAGAAGGGAAAACTACAATAGCAGCTTGATCCAAAAACTCTTTTGGTCCCAAGAAGTTTTTAATGGTGGAATTCAATCCCTACTGTGTGGTCCACCTAAGATTTGGATTTGCCTCATTTTTTGGACCATCCCCTAAAATGAGTTGGCAAAAAGGATGGACAGCATGGACATACAACAAATTCGAGGCGTCACTCACTCTGGTCCACCTGAGATTTAGATCTGCCTTATTTTTGGGACTATGCCTTAAAATGAATTGGCAAAACAAATTAACGGCATGGAGATCTGCATCTACCTCATTTTTGGACCGTGATGTAAAATGAGTTGGCAAAACAGATGGACGACATGGATATATAATACATACATCAAGGTGGGCCCCACGTACATGGCCCTAAAAAATTGTACGCAAGGCATATATTAACTCAAAATGAATTAATTAAATTATGGACCGTTGTTGCTAAGTCACAATCCCAAAATTAAATTATTTGAACAATTTTCACCATTAATTTGCAGGACACTTGTTTTTTGAAATAGGACCATTTGATATTTTTCTATTCTTCACTATTCAATAAATGTCCACCAATCCATTGGTGGGATAAGTACCAATAGAATGCATGAATTTGAGGCTTATTTGGGACATCGAATGGTCCGTCAAATCAAAGCCCAAATTGACAATACTATTCACCCGAATCTAATTTTAATTTTTTTCTTAAGATCTATTGGGGAAAATGATATCAAATTGTTAGTTATATGAATTACATAATACGACACAAAAGTCCCTAACCTCTGTATGTTGAAATGAAATGTACGAGTCGCGAGGTATGAAATACACCAATGCTATAAATAATAATAAAACCTACAAATATGAGATGTTTTGGTATTACATTCATTTTAATAAATTTATATTGATATTATAATTAAATATAAAAGATTTGCAGTTAATTCGAAGCTGTTAGGATCATAAATTCATCAAACAGTCCGCTACTGCATTCTCACCAAAGGTTGGACCGTTACACTACCATAAACATGTTTAAAATTATAAATTAATGCATATTTGGAATATTTACAATTTCTGGATTGTTTAGCAAAAAAAACCAACCGACATAGGGGTGTATCAACCGTTACGCCGACTCAACATATCCGTAACAGTGGACACCCTTACACACACCGTTACCGCTAAAAAACACCTTGGACGTGGGGCCATGTATCAGGATCAATACAAGTCAAAAACGGTGCCAAAGCACCTAAGATGTTGTTACAACCTCGTATTACATCTTTAGGACAGCCATTACAATGCCGATATAGCCGCATCAGCCAATATGTGTTAGAATTTTCAAACTTTGAACTAGTAGCTATGAAGTTAAGGGGAAACACAATTATTTGGTTGACGCAATTATGCAATTACAAGAGAGCAAAGGAAAGAGAAAGATCGAGAACCTGCTAGAAAATAAACAAGCCGCTAAAATAGAAGTTTGCCCCCGCACTGTGCACAAGATGCTAATTGTTATTTATGAGAAACTACATTGTGGAACTGTGCTTTGTATCTATTCCACTGAGAATGAAGAGAATATATAAAAGAGGTGGGAAATCTTTAGAAGATCTCACTGTGTGTGTGTGTGCGCGCGCGCGTCTATATACCTATCTATAGTATGTACGGTTGTACATAGATGTCTTATACTCTAACACCCCCCACAAACTCAAGGTGGCTGAATGAACAACTTATAGTTTTAAAGGCAAGGAGAACACTCAATAAAAAAACAAAAGAAAACTTCAATGGTGATTTGGCGACGAAATATAAGCAACAATGAGTAGTATAACCACACTTTCGATATCTTCTAAGATGTGAACCATTAGCACTTTCAAGGACAAACAAATGGATCTAGTGGCACTTCTAGTGACTGGGATCTCAACCATCACTATTCCAATGGATAAATCACTTTAGTGGTTGGGTTTTCGACCATTGCTTTTCCAATGGCTCTAGAATGCTCCACTAGCAAACTGGTGATAGCACTGGCTCCAATTAAAAGTGCACAGGAGAACAGGTCTGATCATAAGGCTGGCAAAGAGAACAGTTGCTGTTAGAAAAGCTTCGCATAGTTAAACAGGCCCAACAAGGAAGGCAGACACAACGAAGATCAAGTAATTCAACGCACTCCCAATGCATGTACTTGAGTAGCAGAGGTAGAAGATGTGCACATATCAAATAGTCAGGCAAATCAGTGCATTCTTGAAGCATCAAAAAAGGATATACTTGTGATCAGCAACAGAAGTGCACATGGATCAACACACTTCACAACGGTAAACATTTACGAGTGTACACTTGGTATGGTGCACTCACAAAGCACAAAATACATAACAAAGGTGGGATCAGACACCCTTTCTTTCTCTCTCTGTGATGGGTTATGCAATTGCCAAAAATCTGGATGGCAAGCATGGAAGCAAGATGCTACCAAAGTTCAAATGGGATGAGAGGACGGCAGGGTGCAAGGCGCAAGGGATGAAGGGGTTGTAATAGGTTGCTGAAGACGGTTGGTAGTAGCAGATGTGCAGTCGGGCATAGCTGATGTAGAGCAGCAAATTTGTTGGGCTATCTTTTTTTATTTGATCAATCAAGAAAATCCGATTGGACCGACAAAATGAGATCCCCATGAAAAGTCATACATGCATGAGCGATGGTTGCACGGGTTGCAAATTTTGCTATGGAAGATGATGCAGCAGCACTGCATTGCAGAGATGAGGATCAAATGCGATAGCGAAGGATGTTGATGAATGGTTCAACGGCATTAGGGATAAGAAGAAACAGTCATTGGTAGAGATGGGAGTGGCAAGGGGTGCAAGCTCACAAGCGAGAACAATTGCATATCCAGGCGCCAGATTTGGATCTAGTCAATGTTGTAGATAACAAAACCTGCCAAAGATCTAAGTGCTAATCAGAGATCTGGGTTGCCAGGTTGTTGAAGATGGGCAGATATGGTTTTGCCTACATGATTTCAAATAAGACAGACGGTGGTGGTGCCAGAAACAATTTAGATGGGCTAGCCAAGAGTTGCAGTGTCGGTGGTGATGGGGTGCAGGCAAGAATGGTGGCTCTGGATGGATTTGGGGAGGGTTCGATATCTCGTGAGGCGTGTGTGAGCAGGACGAGCAAAGGTCATCGAAAAGAATGGCAGGGTAATAGTGGGTTTGAATCAGGCTCAACAAGGTATTACATTACAGGTAACTATGTCAACTGTTACCCGTTACAGGGCCGTAATGGCTGTTACAGAAAACAAAAAAAAAAAAAAAAAAGGCCCACAACAGTCCCTGTTACGGCCCTCAGGACCAAGGTATTCAATAACGATAATGGTCGTTACTGTTACGATATGGGTCCTAACAGCCATTACCGCCTCATAATGGCTATTACGGGCCTCTTTTCCCATAATGCATAACAGTGGCCATCATTACCATTACCTAACCGTTTTTGGATACCTTGCTTAAAGCGGCCCTTTTCAGCCCCGTAGCTGAGGGCCGAACTTTTTCTTTTCTTCTTTTCTAAATGGTTGTAACGGCCGTATCATAACAGTAATTAAGTGCGACTTGAAGTGGGAGCTGCACCTGGTTCAAAGGGTCATGCTAAATGGTTGTAACAGCTGTATTGTAACAGTAATTAAGTGCGACTTGAAGTGGGAGCTGCACCTGGTTCGAAGGGTCATGCAACTGAGGTTTAAACCCTAGTTTCTTTGATGATTGAAGTACTTTCTTTCTAGTATTGCTGCATTATTCAGGGCGTTTTTTGTTGCTTGATTAGTAAAATTCATGGTGGTTGTTCAAATGTATCATGACCAATGTTACATAAATCACCAACCCCAAAATGTTTTCCATTCCAAACCCCACAATCCAGATTGTGGATCATTTACAATCCAGATTGCTATTTTACCAACCCAGAATTATGGTTTACATTCTTATTGTTGGTTAAGTTATAGTTTGCATTTACATTTAGAATGTAATGATTAATTCTTTGATTTATGTAATATCAAGCATATATGATATGAGAACTGGTCGCATACAGGAAAAGGTACAACTTGTGGTACAAAAACCATCATTCCCACCAACACGACACTTTTTAAGAACATTAGTACCATGAACCATCAATATCATCCTTCTCAAAAATCCGGCTGATCTGCTCACTAGTGGATGACAACTTCATGTCAAGTCAGACAGTCGGTTGTCCATGGATCCCAATGGTGTGACGCACCTGATGAGAGGAAACCTGATTCTTTTCCTAGCTGATCTACATGGTGGGGAGCATCATTTTGATGGCAAGTAGCATGTTAATGGGAAATTTGAGAAGGTACCATAAATTGTGGTCCTTGACCATATATGATCAGTTCTCATATAAAATATAAGGCATGCAGAATTAAATAATAACATTCATCATTTTATACAGAAATTACAATATAAAGTTTGAATATATAACTATATTATGTATACTTGATCTCAGAGTTTAAAGTATCAGTATCACACTATGTATTGTACCCTTGGGATATGGAAATACCATGGAAACCATTGGGAGAATTTTCCAATGGAACTTCATAAGATGTTAAAAGACACATGATTACACACTTAGAACTTAAAACATTGCAAAGAAAAAAGAAAGAGAGAAAAAATTGTGCATAATAGCTTCCCATTGTTTAGGTCACCAATGAGCTATTGGACAAAACTATGATTTAAAATCCCACACCAATCACGATTTCTCCAACAAATGCTTGTTTTGACGTGAAACAACTTGAGTGGAGTGAATAAAACACAATTGCAAAGAGAAACCCAAAAACTTGAGACAAAAAATAGTTTTTCTATTTTTTTTCTGATTTTCACTGATTTTACATGTTTCAGTCAAAATATAGGTTTTTTTTCTTTTTAGAGGTCAAATATCAGAAATATTGCCCAAATACCAACAACGTAGGGGAAATTACAGTAAATATCATGCGATATTTGTGAAATGTCACAATGATCACGGCACATCAGCATGCATCAATGATATGTGAGAACTTTTGCATCCCTGGATGGTTTAATATCACAGACTTGCGATACCAAAAATATTGGCCAATATATCAGCCATTACATTCGATAAATTGAACACTGCATGATCCTACACTAGTGTACCACGTCCTAGAGTACCACGTACCCATTCCCGCACCAGTGCAGACGCAACCCGAGGCCCAGGTAACCTTGTGTTTGAACTGCTGAAATTTCTACTTTTATCAGCTGTAAAATGCGTTAAAATTGTTCAAAATTGTTTATTAGTTACAATTTTCAGGCATTCATGAAATTTCTACTTTTTATCAGCTGTAAAATGCGTTAAAATTGTTCAAAATTGTTTATTAGTTACAACTTTCAGGCATTCATTTTTAGGGGCTAGCAGTAATGACATTGATTTTTAAGGGTTGGCATATAATTATTGTTGGAAATTGATTATTAGATTCTAGCCATATGTGGGTTTTATGCTGGAACTTATGCCTAACAATTGATTCTTATGGAAGAATCTACGGATCATCATATTTGTAGTGGCAACCTTCTTTGGAACCTATCTTATATTGTTTGGAACAGCACATAGCACATCAAAAGGAATGAATAACAAGTTTCCCAAATGTCCCTAGAGAAATAATGAGTACAGATCAGAAAGGGATCTCCAAAGCAAAAGAAATTCAAACATTTCTTTGCAAAAGGGTTAGTGGATAGGCTTGGGAGGGAAGCTGGAAGCAACCAAGTTATGCACATACAATCACATCACTTCAAATGCTGAATTCCCTTTTTGGCAAGTTCTCATAGATGAAACAACAGAAGCAACAGCAGGCCCGGTGACTAGGATATCAACAGAATGTGAAATTAGTACCAAGTATACAGAGGAAAAGTATGAAGATGTCCAAGGACCATGTGAACAGGTTAAATAGAACATAAATGACTACAGGTTGCACCATTATGTCTGATGGTCGGATTGGCCCAACCAGAGGCAGTATAATCAACTTTACAAAGATTAAATTCATGGTCTATGTTACCTTGGAGCAATCTCACGTAAATTCAAAAATACGTCAAACAAGGTAAATGATGCATCATACATTTCTGTCTGACGATAAGGTGGTTGACTAAATTGGTGAGAGAACGTTGTACCGGTGGTTACAATGAAGCAACTCATAAAGCAGCAAAAAGGATGTCAATGGAGAAGGCCGTTAAACAAAGATGTTGATGGAGAAAAGACCTTACATATTTGCATATTTGGTTATCCTGTGTTGCCCATTGCATGACCTCATCCTCGAAAATATTGAGTAGAAAAAAGGAAGTCGCAAATGAAGACTAATGAGGTGCATATATAATCATAGTTGGATCATTGCTCTAATCACTAAGTGTACAAATAGGTGAGAATTACTAAGGCTAGGGGCAACAAGCTTTGCCACCAATTTCTCCCTGGATATCATTTTAGCGCAAACAAAAATGAAGAAAAGAAAACAAGTCGTATACTGAGGCAATTTCCATGTTCATAAATAATCATAATTGGATCATTAGTCTAATGAAGAAGTTTACAAATGGTGAGAATTATTAAGGCCAGAAATGTTGCTTTGCAAGTAAGCTGTTTTCATTGAGCAAGTGAGCTTCAAGAATGAGGAAGGCGAGCATATGCCTACTGAAGTAGCCCCAATAATAACAGATAATGACTATTGGAAGAAAGAACAAGTGTCCCAAAGGTCATGGAATTCTCTGGCTTGTAGATGCTAACGCTTATGCAAGTGGTAACCATTGCAAGATGCATGTGATGAAGATATAGGTCCAAAAGGGGGAAAAAATTTGTGGGTCCTATGGCTAATCCGATAGGGCCTACACATGGAGATTTGTTTGGAGAATTTCAAGGAGATCTGGACCACACATATTGTTATTATTTGATTCTCTTCTTCTTCTTCTTCTTCTTCTCTTTCTTCTTCTTCCTTTTTTTTTTTTTTAAGATTGCACTATATTAAAGGAAGCTAGAGGGCAACCCGAAAAACAGAAAACAAGGCAAAGGCCTAAACAAAGAAAAGACGCAACTCAACAAAACAAAAGAAACACAAATACAAGGCAAAGAAAAAGAAGAAACAAAAACAAAGAGGCCTAGAAAGCTATACAACTCGAAACGAAAACCCCGTAAAAGAGGGCTAGTCAAAAGAAGAAGGGCCAAAAATGGTGGAAAGGATGTTGCAATCTAAAGAGTTGAAGCAGGACCACCAATCGGAGATGTCTCGCAAGATTAGATCCACTACTTTGGAGTAGGAGTCGTCCCTGAAACATCTGTTGTTTCTTTCTTTCCAAACTTCCTAGAGGACCGCCAACACCACAAGATGCTAGAGCGATTTGTGGGCTTTGCCCACTTCCCCACCATGCCAAGCAAATAATAATCCATTTAAGAGCTTGGCATGACTCAAGGGCAACGGAACTCTTAATAGAATGGTTGACCAGACCTTACTGACAAGGGAACAACAAAGGAAGAGATGGGAGATTGATTCTTCGTTATCTTTATATAGAAGGCAAATCATCGGGAGAAACATGCCCTGTCGTTGTAAGTTGTCCATGGTGAAAATTCTGCCCTTTGCAAGGACCCAAATGAAAGCAACGACCTTCGGAGGATCCCCGACCTTCGGAGGATCCCCATAAGCCCGAAAAAAGGAGACAAAGACCTCTGCTTGTTGAGGATTATCTCTAATGAAATGGAAGAGGGACCTGGAGGTAAAAGTTCCCGGCGGAGTTAAAGACCCAAATAAGGAGCTTGCCACACCTTGAGATGGACTGGCACCTTGAAGAAGCTTCAACAGGTTCATAAATTCTCGAGTCTGAGAGTGATCTTCTGCAAGGGGGGGCACCAAACACCTAAGTCTACATTGGAAAAGCAGTCAACTACCGTCAAAGAAAGATTAGGGAACAAGGATTGAAGGGACCCCTCGGAGCTCCAATGATCTAACCAAAAACATATTTGATTCCCATCTCCAAGGACAAAGGAGAAACCTTTATACATACAGGGCTTCACAGCCATAATTGCCTTCCAAATTGACGAGGCTTTGTAAAGGGAGCATGGGTTTGGAACCCAGCCACCCTTTGTAATGCCATATTTACAAGCTAAAATATCTCTCCACCATTTACCAAAGTTTGTACAAAACCTCTAATGCAAAGGCATTTTCACACCAAGCTCAAGTGGGATGGCCTGTGTGAGGCAGGGGGCACACTCGGGGTGGGTTGCGAGTGGACCGTGTGAGGTGAGGCCCACGAAGGAGGGTTCGACCGAGGGTCTAGCCTGGCCTGAGCTATGAGATAAAGGGATTGATTCGCCACACTACCAATTCGAGCTTTTAGAGCAAGTGGTTAGTTGTCCTACGTCAAAGTGGTATTAGAGCGGGAGGTCTTGTATTCGAGACTCCTCACTGAGGGTGATTAATGCAGGGGCATTTTCACACCGGGCTCGAGTGGGCGGCATGTGTGAGGCAAGGCCACACTCAAGGTGGGGCAACTCATGTGAGGCGGGTGGGCCGTGTGAGGTGGGGGCCCACGAAGGAGGGTTCAGCCGAGGGCCTGGACTAGCCTGGACTATGAGATAAGGGATTAATTCGCCAAGCTCTATTAGTTCGAGCTTTTAGAGCAAGTGGTTAGTTGTCCTGCATCAACCTTTAGACCCATTTCCCAAGCAAGGCTGAATCAACATCAACAAGGGGGCGAATTCCAGTACCCCCTTCTACACAAGGCCTGCAAACTTCAAAAGAACTCAGGAGGTGGAATTTATGCCTTTTCGAATTGCCATTCCAAAGAAAGTCCCTTATGATCCTTTCCAACTAATGTAAAAAACAGCCTTGGGACAATGGAACAAGGAGAGGAAACGAGTGGGAAGATTAGATAATGCCACTTTTATGAGAGTCGAACAACCCCCAAGGGAGAGATAACGGCATTTCCAACGAGCTAGTTTCCTTTCTACTCTTTCAATGATGACATTCCATAGGTGCCTAGCAGGCTTGTAAATGCAGAGAGGCAACCCAACGTAAGTGGAGGGGAAAGAACTTGCCCTATAGTTGAAGATCTTAGAAAAGTGCGCTAAACGATCAAATTCATCTTAAGCTTAGAGATGGCCTCAAAGCAACGAATAACTTTCCTCAAATTGTGAGCCACAGAGACAAGGCTGCGCAGAAGAGGAGAATCATCCACAAATTGGATATGACTAACTGAGGGGCTAGAATTGGTTACCTTAAAGCCACTGAACAAAGCAGCCAACTCCCCTTTCCCCTTTTCGAAGTATCCTATTGAGAACTTCTGAAGCAACGACATAGAGGAGAGGAGAGGAGAGGAGAGGAGAGGAGAGATAGGGTCACCTTGTCTGATCCCTCAAGAATATGGTAAAAGTCCTTTGGGGGAGCCATTAATCATAACTAAGAAGAAAGCTTAAGAAAAACATGCTTGCATCCAACCACACCACTTAGGACCAAAGCCCAATTGACCCAACACAGTCCAAATATCCCCAATTAGCATGATCAAATACCTTTTCAATATCAAGTTAATAGACTAGGCTAGGCTCACCAACTTTAAGACTTGAATCAATATTTACATGCGCAAGCAAAGCACAATTGAGAATCAGTCTGTTAGCCAAGAAAGCCCCCTTTGCTTCCGAGATAACATTGGAAAGGATTGGCCCCAGTCTGGAAGCTAAAACCTTCGCTAGAATTTTATAGGAGCCCCCCAAAAGACTTACCAGTTTGAAGTCCTTTAATTCAGCCACACCTTCAACCTTGAGAATAAGAGCAATGAAGGTGGCCCCCATAGATCTAAATAATTTACTCAACGCAGTGAAATGAATGCCGAAATTAGCATGTCATTTTTCAACACCTCCCAAAATGACTAGCAAAAAAAAAAAACTACTAACGGAAACCCATCAAGCCCGGGGGCAAAAACACCTCTTGAATTTCATTCTCAATGAAAGGAGATTCTATGGAGTGAGCATCATCAACAAAGATTTGATCAAAGTCTAAGTTATCCAATATGGATCTCAGCCAACCTTCATCAGAAAGCAGATTCGAATAGAACGAGACTATGATCACAAACTTTATTCTTATCTTTGGAACCATTGTGAGAAATGGAACTTATCTTGTTTGATCGAGCCCTCAAACTAGCTATGGAGTGGAAATAGCAGGTATTATGGTCTCCTTTTAGCAAAAGACTCTAAGATTTGTCTCCATTTGACTTCATTTTGAAGCATCAAATGAGCATAATCCAAACGATGGGAATCACGTAAACTCTAGCTTCAGCAGACAAAGGACCCAATTCTTCCTATATATCCAAAGACTGAATGCTTGAAAGTAAGTTAGCAACCACAGCATCCAAGTTGTCCTGAGCCTCCTCTCTCCATTTATAAAGATTGGATTTAAGAAGGATGAAGCTTGTGACTGAGGACGAAACATAGGTTGTTAGATATCAAGAAGGAAGACCACCAATTAGAGACCATCAAGTGAAAACCATCCTCTTCAAACCAAGCAAGTTTGAATCTGAATGGTTTTGGCCCCCAACTCTCATCAACAAAGTCCAGCAAAAGAGGATGGTAATGGATTTTGTGTGGAGTCCAAAATTAGGTCACTTTGGTTATCTTTAATAACAGTTTCCAAGCATCAGGCGTCTTATGTATCATTACATCATTAGCAGTTTTCCATTTTGGGGGATGTGCTTATGAAATCTTTAACATGATGTTAAGTCAAAATATAACGTTCTATTTTGAGAGATTCCTATCTAAGGGGATCTTTAATAGGATATATTAATATCTTGATGAATCTTCTATAATATGTATTAAATAGCACAGCGTTTTGTTTCAACATTAAGGTCTTAGGTTCAATCCTAGCATATGTATCAAAATAAATGTATTAAATACAAAAGAGAGAGATAACAAAATAAAAGGAATGCAAAGATTCAAGTCCACGTAAGTCCAGTATAATAGATAAGGACGAGGAAATTGCTAGAGTGGAGGAGAAGTATCATTGACTGTGGTTCATGATTGGAATAATAAATGAGGCATATGGTCCACGGAGCTCACTAACCATCACAGGATTAAACTTATGGGGGAAAGATTAAACTTATTGGTCATACTATGAAACTTTGGGAGAGAATGACTCATCCAAGATTAAGCATGAGATGAATGTATCTGAAAATCAATTTGGGTTTATGCAAGGCCAACACTCGAGGTCATTTTCTTACTTAAGCAATTGATGGAAAATTTAGGGAGAGAAGAAAGATCTCCACGTGGTCTTCATTAACTAAGAGAAAGCATATGATACGGTCCTCTGAAGAGATGGTCTGGTGGATGTTGGGAAATAAAGGAGTAACAAATGTGAGGGGACCACTAGCTAGGTTGATAAGTGAGTTTTCAATGATCGTAGGCCTGCTCCAAGGTTGGCATTAAGGAGGTCCCATGGTGTATATTGCTTACAAATGACACAGTTTTAATTGACGAGATGTGGAAGGAGGCAAATCTAAAGCCAAAACTGGATGCATTAGACTATAAGTGAGTTTATTGTTGTTGAAGGCCTCAGCAGAATGATTGGGAAAGGTGTGTTGGCTGGTCTCTACAGTGGTTTTGAGGTAGTGCAGGCAAGGCCACATGTTTCCAATGTCCAGTTTGCGAAGGATACATTGCTCTCCTATGATGCTTCTGTGGTTGCTGTAGAAAACCTCCGCAAAACGGTTCGTTGTTTCGAGGCCATTTCAGGCCTTAAGGTGAATCTTTTTAAAAGTGAGATGTTGGGCATTAATCTCTCCCCCAAGGGCCTGGCCTAGTGGGCTGAGGTTTTCAGGTGCAAGGCCGGTTCCTCCCTTCCACTCATCTTGAATTGTCTCTATGCATTGGAAAACAAGCCAATCACCTCTGGGATGTTGTCATTGAATATGTCAACCTGGACGTGCTACTACCTCTCCCTTGGGGTTGCCTTACCCTTACAAAAGCGGACCTGTCCTACCTTCCCTCTCGCTTCCTCTCTCTTTACCTGTGCCCCAAATCGGTTGTCCAAATTGGAAAAACTTATAAGAAACTTCCTATAGAAAGGAAATGTAGAAGGTCATAAATTCAACTTGCTCAGTTAACCTGAAGTTTGTAAACCCCTCTCAAAGGAGGGAGTAGGCATTCAAGATTTAGGAGTATTCAATTCTGCTCCCCTGGGTAAATGGATTGGCCGTTTTAGTTCAAAATCAAAGTCCTGGAGGAGAAATTGTAGCTAGTGAGTACGGTCCTGATGTTGGGGGATGGTTCACCAAGGCATCTTCCCTCTACAAAGCTTCCTCCATCTAGAAAGCCATCTCTTCCATTAGACCATTAGACCTCTCTTGCTTGATCAGTTTTCCTTTCCTCTAGGTAATGGTACTAACATTGGAAGAGACCTCTCTTGCTTGATTGGTTTACCTTTCCTCTGGGTAATGGTATTAACATTGGAAGAGACCTCTCTTGCTTGTTGATTGGTTTTCATTTCCTTTGGGTAATGGTATTAACATTCGGTTTTGGACAGACATCGGGGCTTTTGATAGAATTCTTCAATCGCTACTTCCCAAATTGGCCCGTTCAGCCCCAAATATTTCTGTTTCAATTGCTTCCTGCTTTTCTGATGATGGGTCTGGTGTTTGGTGCCCCCTGCAGGAGGTCAGTGTCGGACCTGGAGTTGAATGAGTTTATCAGGTTGTTCAAGTTGTTGTATTTATCGTTCTCCAAATTTGGCTAAACTCAATTTCCTGGTCCATCTCCTCATGGGAACTGCACTGTTTGCTCTCTGTTCAAGCTCTTGAGCCCCCATCCCAACCTGAGCCAGTGCACCTTCCCATCTTTCATTTGGGAAAAACTAGAGAGAGAAAAAATCACCTTTTTTTTTGGGTGAATGACACAGGAAATCAAATCATACGATTCTAACTAAATCGTACAATTCAATCCAATGTGTGATTCATGTGTGCAATCCATATCGTACGACTATAGGATGCAATTCAAATTACACGATTTGAATCGTAAATCATACGATAATGATAACACTACTCAAGAATTAGAGTATGAAGTGGAGATGTGGCTCTAGAGTTTTGTCTAATCACTACATACTGAACAAACTGAAGGGGAGATTTTATAGGACAGTTATATGACAAAACATGCTTTATGGGACAGAGTTTTGGACAATCAAAGAACAACAAATTCATAGAATGAGAGTAGATATTTGGATGGATAAGTGGTAAGATGAGGAAAGATAGAATTATAAATGAATACATTTACAAGAACTTAGAAGTAGCCCCAATATGTAACAAGATGAGGTAGACTTAGAAAGGACATAAGCGCAGGTAGTAAGAAAGATATGATTGCCTATGGTTTAATGAAGAACAGGGATATGGTCCTTGAGTGGAATGGAGGAACATGATTCATGCAGCTAACCAATTAGTATAGATATGGCTTAAATGATGATATGTGTCTTCATAAATGCCACATGGCAATGATAGATTGGAACAAAAGAGGTGTGAGTTGGGGAAAATATTCTCTTGTAGAGGGGGGAAATCCCATAAAATTTTGAACTGTTTGAATTCTACAGTTTGTGAAAAATCTGTTCTTTCTTCTCATCTTTTTTAAAATCTATCATGCCATATACGAGTACTTAGATGACCACGTCCTCTAGCTGCAAGAAGATCGGGAGCACATTCACCCTTGTCCGGACAAAGATAAGGAACAGACTAACATCCCAAAAGTTATAGTAATGTCCGTGGACTACAACATGAAATTCAAAAATTAAAAGAGGAGAGAGATGGCAAAAACGAGCAATGTTGTCTAATCAACTTCGATTATAATTTTGCAAAAAAAAAAAAAACCTGCTTTTACCATAGTTGAGAGCAGAAAAGAGAGGCAACAGTCAATAGTAAGGATCAACAAGTAGAGGTTGATGCACCTGAGTCTAGTGATCAATGTCATAGTCATCAGACACTTGTTGTATATGATGAGAAAAGTAGTAAGTGTGCAACTCAGACAACTGCTGATTGAGTAGTGGTGGTGGAGATACTGCATGTAGTAGTGAGAAGGCAGGGCACATAGCACCTATCCTTGTCCCCATGATAACACCAGTAGTCAAGATCATGAATCCAAAAGATACATATATGCGTCATTTGATGAGGAAGAAACTAAGCCGAGTCAACCCAGTGGTAGTGGTAGAGATGTTGGTGATTGTGGTGGTAGAGATGATGGTGGCGGTGGTAATGGCAATGGCAGTAGCCAGAGGACACCTGCTTATGGAGCCCAAGTTGGCTATCAAATTCAATATTAATGGTCACACTAGTACCCACACGTTACTAACCTGCATTATTCACAGCCACATCTACAAGGAATCATTATCCATATCCAACATAACTATTTCTTTGGCTATCCATATGGATATGGACAAACATGCTTTCACAACACTACAGACAATTTCAGCCTCCTCTAGTATCTACTTGGCGTCAACAATTTCATAATGACAAGGTAATGACAATAATTCTCAGATCTTTATTTGGAACTTAAAACTTTTTGAACATATATCTATAGGTCTTAAGTTTCAATGGATCCTAAATTCTAAGTTGTGAGCACATAGCTATATATATATATATATATATATATATATATATATATATATGAAAAATGCTCAATCCAACTGGTCACCCAGCCGATAACTTTCAACATGTTGTGTGTGTCCAAAATCCAACCCGTCCAATAACTGGCCCCATCATGAGGACCACCTTGTGCAAAAATTAGCGCACATTCATCAAGTAGACCACACTTGTATTTTCTTATTTTCCAGTGGCTATACATTATTTTCTTTACTTCTTCATTAAAAGTAAAAATATCACCGAGGCTCATGCCTCTCTTACCAGACCAAGCACTTTGCCTTTGCCTCACACCTTTTTGACCATGGGATACCTCTTTTTTATATAACAAAGAATTTACTAAAGCAAGCCCAAGAGGCAAAACTCTACCTTTTACAATACACTGGTGATATCTGCTCCAGGTGTGATATCCTTCTTGAGTCAATGAGGAGAGTTGGGACTCCAAGCCTTTCATATTTGAAATATCCCGGTTCCATTCAGAAGGTTTCTTCTTTCTTGGACCTTATCTCCTCCTGGTGGAACTCCTTTCAGGTTTCTGGCAATTCGAGTTTCATCCTGAGTCACGAGCTGAAAAAGCTCAAATGAAATTTGATTAAATGGAGAAAGGAAACTCAGATGGACCTCGATGATGCGGCCTCTAACTCCCTCTCTGCTATTCAGCTTTTAGATATTCAAGAAGAATCTTCTCCTCTCCCTAGGGAGAATAAAGCCTTAAGGGAGATCCATAAAGCGGACTATGCAAGAGTTTCTCATCAGCAAGAGATAAAATGGCATCAACAGTCCAAAGCCACATGGCCAAAAGCAGGTGACGGAAACACTCTTCCATGCTATTGCCAGTGCCAAAGCACGCTCCAACAAGATAAGTTTTATTACCGTAATGGTTCTAAGTAAGAAGAGCAGAGCTAGGTATCTAATCACATTGACTCCTTCTAAACATCTTTGCTTTCTTCTGAAAACTAGTCTAGACCCAATCTGGATAACCTGAAGATCCCTCAGCTTTCGGCTGAGGTCTCCTCTGGCGTAGAAAATGCTTTTTATGAAGAAGTAAAACAGGCAGTTGTCCCTGGCCAACAACAAATCTCCAGGTCCAGACAGCTTCCCCCTCGTCTTTTTTCAGAAATTTTGGAACTTTGTTAAAAAAGATATTATTGCCTTTGTCTCTGAATTCCATTCTTTTGGGAAGGTCTCGCGTGTTATGGGAGGCTCTTTTAATGCTCTCATTCCTAAAATTGAAGGGGCTTTCGAACTTTAAGGATTTTTGGCTTATTGGTCTTTTGGGAGCCCCCTATAAAATTTTGGCAAAACTGCAAGCTTCCAGCTTACATCCTATTCAATCCCCGATCATCTCTAAAGTCAGGGGGCCTTTCTTGCTAATAGTCAAATTTTGTACTATGCTTTGTTGACCCATGAATGTATTGATTTTGGCACAAATCCAGGGAAGGTGGTATTGTTTGCAAATTAGATATAGGAAAGGCCTTTGACCTCGTCAATTGGAATTACCTTGACTACATGTTGTGTAGATTTGAATGAGCCTCCCTAACGCCTGCCCTCTCTACCTTAGAGATGTGGAGTCTATCTCTCACATCTACCTCCTCTGTCCTTTCTCGTCAACCATCTGGATGGATATATGCTCAAAGTTCTCGGTGGTGTGGGTAATGTCAAGGTGCATGCCTTCCTTCTTGCATGCCTGGCATAACCCAGGCCTTAACAAGGAATCTTCTGCTCGAGACTCTCCAACTTGGCCTCTTGTGGGCAATATGGCACAAAAGGAACTTGCGCGGCTTCCACAACTCATCCAATCCACCCACTTTTGTTGATCCTCACATCATTAGGGAAGTTCAAGAGTGGTCCATCAGTCTTTATCTCAAAGACAAATCCATCCTCTCCACTTTCCTGGGCTGACATTGTTTTGTTTTGGGTTGGTAGTCCCTTTTTCGAGATGTATTGGTTTTTTTAGGTTTTTTATTCCTTTTCTTTTCTTTCTCATTTTGCTTTTTGTTTTTGCCTTTGTTTTTGCCCTTATCGGGACCCTATGTTTTTTTGTTTTGGTTAGTTTTCTTTCAATAATATTCATTCTTCAAAAACAAACAAAAAAATCTTAAAACTACAAATGTTCAAGTGTTAATAGAAGTGTGCATCATAATATGCAACAAGTATCTTGAACCCTATTTTGTTAAGCTTATAGAAACCTAGGGACCAAAATGGCATTATTTTCTAGAAACATGAGTAAAAAGGATACACAAACAAGTGGTAAACAATAAGAGCAAAGGATTTTTACTTGATTAGCAACATCTTCATCTTCCCAAGACTCTTTCACATCTTCTTGTTCCGCATCTTCATCATCCCATACACTTTTAGGTTTCTCCGCCGCAAGAGTAGGTGGTACTGGCTCAAAATCCTCAGATTCTGTGAAAAAGAAAAGGCATTTTTATGCATACAAAGAGGTTATGAACATCCAAGAAAGCAACAAAACTACAAAAAGAAAATATGCTGCAAAAAATCAAATCCTTCATCCTGCTAAAGCCATTAACCATTCACGTTTACAAAATGCATAAAAAAAAAAACTCAATGAGTGGATATAATAGCAGTTTATGCTACACATAACACATGTGTACTCTGATGCTCAATAAAGCTTCGATACAATAAATGATATCACTTCATTATCCATGCAACATGATTAAGCTAGTACCATGGACAAGTCAATGCCCTCCTAAATCCTTTATGAACTGATAAGAAACTTTTCAGATCAGAGAAAAAAGTAGTTTAGTTATTAGAAGGTTGAACAAAAGAAATGACTAGTTTACCAAGAGAGAGAAATGATGGTCTGATACCTAGATAAATCAACATGCTCAACATCTAATGTCAGGCATGATATGATTCTGATACTGGTAACAGGAAGTCCAGGATAGTCATAGATATATTTAACTAAGTAATGTTTTATTAGGCTTTAGAATCCTATGCTTTCCAACATTTTCATCAACTCACACAAGGAATATTGTAAAAAAAATAAAGTTTATTGTAAGAGACTAAAAGAACTGTAAACAACTAACTATTGTTAGATTTAGCATGCTAGTAAAAGAATAGGAAACAATACGTAGCTCCATGCATTTATAATTAATAGAATAGGTAGAATAGTTCAGGTAAAAACTGCATAACAAATCACGATGAGCATGTTATGAATAGGATATCCATATTCCATATCCTTATTTGTGTCCTGGATTATTAGTAACATAAGAGGCATCATTTTTTTCTCATGTCCTCACAAGTATCCATATCTGGGTATCTGCATGATGACTATATAGAACAAGGGAGTATGAAGTCGGAAGAGCCTTGTAATGGAAAGGGGTAGCCAGAAAGGAAGACCTTGAAGACCCCTCTGTATATTTTGAGTTGCTAGACGGCCGGCAAAACAGCACGCAAAGATATCAAAGAAGGCGTCACTCAAACCAAGGATTTATGAGTGATCATTTTTTTATGCAAACTCCCCTCACGGTATGGTGGTTGAGCAGTATCCTCATTTCCAAGGAAAATAATAAACCATCTTATTGAGGCTAAAACCATTAACCAAAAGTCTTCGAAAACTCCAACTTGATGCAAAAGCTTCGAAAACTCCAACTTGATGCAAAAGCTTCAATGGAGTTGTGGTGCATTTTTATTCAAATTACATGCTTCGCCCTCCATAAGTATCCCACTTGATTATGGGGTTAAGTGTAGTGGAAGCTAGTGTGGGAGGATGGCGCTAATGTAGAGAACTATATTCATCTCCGAGGCACAAGATACAATCAAACAAAGAGCCAAATTCCAGCCCCATTATGGTTCATGGTTTAATATATTGGTTGATGCAATACGCACAAGATTTGGTCCCTAATAATAATGCAACATGATATTTCAATTGGCTCTTATATGGCCTAAATTGTCCAAAACTCACGTTAATAGAGTCACATCCAATGCGTTTCGATGACTCATTTTAGAAACCTCTCAATAGATGTTCCATTAACATGAAAATGAAATAGAAACCTTTGAACTATTTAAAAAAGAATGGTATATCGACTGGACATTTCTGGAAATCACGAGTAGATGGGGAGTAAAAGGCAGCTTCTTCCTTGAAAAATTTAACAATTGTGGTAAATCAACTTAAACATTTACTTCATTACACCCATACACTTGCATGTGCTCTAATCTTCCGACATCTCGTCAAAGAAGCTCCTTTGTTGCCAAACTAGATACAAAATATTTTAGTTTACTACTCTTCCTGGTCCTTATTCACACTAACCCATCATGTGGTAGCGTGGATGGCAGCAAAGTGGATTATCCCGGTTATTGCTCCTTTGTAAGTCACTTACAGGCTAACGTTCAAAAATTTTGAATCCCATAGTGGAGGGGGGAAACGCACCTCACAGCAGCCATTAGAACAGCTCTCTCTCTCTCTCTCTCTCTCTCTCTCTCTCTCTCTCTCTCTCTCTCTCTCCTTCCGACAAGCGTCCAGCAATCTCAGTTGCTTCTAGCCCCCTTGCAGCAATCTTTGTCCCTTCCTGCGCCATTGCGACAAGTGTCTAACAATCTCTGTCCTTCCGGCCCCTTTCCAACAATCGTTGTCCCTTCTGGCAAGCTCTAGCTTTAGGCATGTGAAATCTGATTTTTTTGTCCGATGTTTTTTTTCCAAAGAGGGAGAGAGGGCATTGAAGAAGACGAGCGTGAGAGGTGTGGGGCCGTCGTGGACCAAGCACATGTAAGCCATGCAAATCCGAAGCTGTGGGGGCCACCACGATGTTTGTCTGAAATCCATTCCATCTACCAGTTTCACCATATCATTTCAGAACATGAACCCAAAAATAAGACCGATCCAATACTCAAATGTGCCACAACACAAGAAAAGAGAGGATTCCCACAGAAGTTTTGGAGCAGGCTGATATTTGTGTTTTCCATTCATCCTGATGAGAACACCTTATGGATGGTTTGGATTATAAATAAAAAAGGTTGTGGGCCCTAGAAAGGTTTAATGGTGCAAGTTTACCTCCCCACTGTTTAGAATGGTGTGGCCCCTTGGGTCTTAGATCTGCCTTATTTCTGGTCTCCCATACTAACATGAGCTGGCAAATCTGATGGACGGAGTGGATTTCAGGCATATATCACAGTGGATCTCATGCCTATGAAGGGTACCAAGCGTCAGGTAGTATGATACTCAGGCTGTGTGTGATGCTTGATACTCAGGCACACAAAATTTGCACATGTGGCAGACATTTCTCAACTTAAACTGACTAAATTGTGGAACCTATTGTCGCCAGTTTTCAGTTCCAAAATCCAATTATTTAAACAATCTTAACCCTGATTTGTGGGCACTAGTTTGATGAGATAGAACCATTGAATCTGTGGGCCCACTTTTGTGGCTCACCTGATGATTGGTTTGCCTAAGAATTGCCTCATATATTAATCAAGATGAGCTCAAGCCAATGGTATATCTTATGCCAAACTTTTTTTTATGTGATTGGAAGATCTTGGAGTGATTCCTTACTTCACTTACAGCAGGTTACCCAAACACCAAAAAAAAAAAAAAATTACCTGTAGGTGATTTACAGCTTATATCCAGACAGGATGCATCGCTTACAACTTCCAAACTTACAGTCATCCAAACAACCCCTAACTATTTTACAATTTCCGTCACAAGAGATGAAGAAATAGTTGAACAAGACTCACGAACAAGATTCAAGTCAAAGCATATAAATACAAATAACTAAATAAATATATATATATATAGAGAGAGAGAGAGGGAGTAAGAAGAAGCTTACCCCAATCCTCCATCTTCACCAGAAAAAAAAATGCCTTTTCTTCTTCAATTCGTTACTGCAATATCGGACAGACTCTTTCGGGGAGGGGTTGATAAGTTTAGGAAAGGAAAAGAAGGAAGGACGGAAGGGAGGTCTGATCAAAACATCAAACACAAGCAATCCATCAAACACTAAATAACATATGAAAATTCACAAAGAAAGGAGAGAGAGAGGGAGGGAGGGAGAGAGAGAGAGAGAGAGAGAGAAAGAGAGAGAGATTGCAAAGGATGAATGAGAAAGAGGAGCAAAGGCACCTGAACAGACCGACTGCAACCTTCCTTCTCTTCTTGAAGGTCTTCTTATATGCAAAGAGATAGAGAGGAGAGAGACGTCTTCCGATTTCCTCTCTCGCTTTTTCACGGTGGCTGCTGCCTATATATTTGGGGAATTTGGGGGAGAAAACGAAGGGGGTAGAGAGAGAGTGCTAGGGCTGTGGAGGGGAGGAGCTAAAAGTAACGTGCTTGGTAACCGAGAAAGAGTAATTATAGTGCTCGGATTCGGTAGTGACCCCTCCAATACGGACGCGGATTCCGTGAGAACAGGAAGTTCCTGCGCTGGGAACCTAGGTACGGCATGTTTTTGAGACATCCACGCTGGCCGTACTAAATGAAGGAAATTCTCACTGTTAAAACCTCTATGATGTTTATATATCATTCATAACGTCATTACTAACTGGGACGAACTGAAAACACAAATATCAACCTTATTTAAAACTTTTGTGGCTCACGAATATTTCAACTGTGGACATTCAATCCTCACATTTTTTGCTTAGCTTTTTTATATATATAATATCCTAAATTAATCTCACAATGGCCAGGGTGTATTTTCAAAAACATTACAGTGGGCCCACCATGATGTGTATGTTATATCCACATCGTCCATTCATTTTTCCATCTCATGGTAAGGCATTAAGCAAAAATTGAGGCAAATCCAAAGCTGAAATAAACCACACCATAAGAAACAGTAGTGATAACGATGCATACAGTTGAAACCTTCCTAAGGCCCCCCGCGATGCTTATTTACCATCTAATTTATTCATAAAGTAATATAAAGCTGGACTAAGGGAAAACACAAAAATCAGCTTGATCCAAAACTTATGTGGCTAACAAGAAGTTTTCAACAGTGGCGTTCAATCCCCACTGTTTCCTGTGGTGTGGTCCACTTAAGCTTTTGATCTACCATATATTGGGGCGCATAGCCTAAAAAGATCCCGAAAAATGGATGCACAGCGGAGATAAAACAAAAACATCATGCTAGGGCCCATAGAGCTTGACCAATACTGACTGGTACAGAGCTTGGCACTGGAAAGGATCACTAATGATTCCACAAGGATTGCGCCCTAAGCAACTCAGGACGCTCTTATTATACTGAGTAAATTCAGTTGGGCCCACTGTAAATGTAGGTAGTTTATCTACTCTGTCGATCTGCTTTTTCACATCATTTAAAGGGTAGAAACCAAAATTGAAGCATATCCAAAACTCAGGTGGACCATACAAGAAACAGTGGGTATAATGCTTTACACCCTTAAAACCTCTCAAGGGCTCGTAGTGATGTTTATTTGTCATCCAACCTGTTCACAAGATCAAAAAAACATTGATGAAGGGAAAAAAGAAATACCAGCTTGATCCAAAACTTTAGCAGCCCCTAGAATTTTTGAATAGTAGAGGTTCAATTCACATTGTTTCATGTGGTGTGGTCCACTTAAGATTTTTATATGCTTAATTTTTTGTCTCAAGCAATAAAATTATCTGTTAAAATGGATGAACGGAGTGGATGAAATACATAAATCACAGTGGACCCGGCAGAGTCTACTCAATACGCTCAGCGTACTGAGTTACTCAATAGGCAATGATCCGCTTCCAGTTATAAAGGGAACTGGAATTGGCTACAAGCTGTGGGGCCCACCACGTTGTAGACGGTGACGACCCTTATTTGAGCTGAAAATACAAATGATCGCGCGGATAAATACTTAACCATGGGAAAACTATAAATCTTGTCTATTACATGTAGAAGTAGAAGTTCAGGAGGCTTGGCACGCCTGAGTTACACCTTATTAACGGGTTTGATGAACGATACCCTGGTGGTCCCTGAAATAAATCTATGGTTGACATTTCATCCTATAGTTCCCTGTCGTGTAGCCCACCTAAGTTGTGGATCTGGCTTATTCTTTTAAAATCTGATGGATGGAGTGGATTTGAAATAAACAGTCGATGGGTCCATGATGTTTTGCAAGGATATTAGTTGATAAAGTTAGAATATATGATGTCATTATGACATTAGCCCCCTTGTCATAACTTTTTTTTATCTAGCCTTCTGAGCATCGGTGGCCTTTTTCTTAGACGAAAACGCCCCTCCTACCCGCCATCATCTCGTACTGCTATAGTAGAACATGGAAATCGAGAAGGCCTTTTGAGAATAGGGGTGTGGGCCACTAAATCAATGATTGGGGCCACCCCTCAGCCGATCTAATCTGTTCACTTTAACTAAACAGTCGTGAACTCACAATAGGGTCATTTAAAAAATGATGGAGCTTTCTGTGACCCACACTTGAATTAACTTTGTTAGTTAATTTTGAATTGTTTCCCCGATGTAGTCTATTCGTGATGAGTTTTGCCCTCAAACTTGTATAGATAAAATAAAATTAAAAATTCATTCGTATGGATGACTTGGATATGCTCTAAGACTATCAAGTGGGCCCTACACAAGTCATGGGATAGGTTCAATAGATGGGTCCCTTGAGCGGAAAAGGCCATTTGGCCGTTAAGACCATTGTCACCTCCGTGGGACCCATTCCGACGAGCTTCTAACGTCATTTCCTTTATTTCAACGAGCTTATGAGTGTTTTTTGAAGATTTTCGGCCACAATCTCCAACGTAGAAGCTATGACGGCCAAATATGAGTTTAGGTTAGGATAATAATGGCTTTTATTTTTTATGGATATCAATGGTGGGAGTTTGTGAAAGGGAGAAGGGTGTGATGATTCCCTTTATAATTATTTTTTTAGTTTTATGGGGTATGAAAGGTGACGGTTTGTGAAGGGAATGAATTTTATAATAAAAGAACGCTGTAAGGGATGAATTTTGAAATGAAAGAATGTTGGAATAAATGAATATCGAAATGGATGAATGATGTAATGGATGAATGTTGTAATGGAAGAATGTTGAAATGGATGAATGGTCATAATTCTCATAACTCCATGTGGGTTGTAGATCCCACCAAAATGGGCCCACTTTTAGGTAGTCAAATGGTGTCCAAATGAGGTGATTACAAAGCCATTTGAAAGTTCATCAAATTACCTTTCCAACAAGTACAAGAAACCAAATCGGACTTCTAACAAGGGAGTTATGACTGTTTTCATCGAACCTGCAAACGACAGTGACTTTGGGCCCACTTTTGGGCAATCAAATGGTGTCTAAATGAGGTGATTTCATAGTCATTTAAAATTCATCAAATTATATTTCCAACAAGTACAAGATCAGCCAAATCTAACATGTAACGAGGAAGTTATGACCATTTTCGCTGAGAGACATTGAACGTCGCTAATAAACATTGCCGTTGCCTAGTGTCTATCGGCAACGATCGGTGTCTCTCGACGAAAACAATCATAACTCCCTCGTTACATATCGGATTTGGGTGATCTTATACTTGTTGGAAATGTAATTTGATGAACTTTCGTATGGATTTGGAATCACCTCATTTGGACACCATGTGATTGTTAAGCTCTGAATTGTGCATATTCTAACCCCAATTCATCACACATTATGCATGGTTTGTATGTTTTAGGGCTCTCAATGGAGCGGGTCAAATTCGAGATCCGATTTGCTCTGAATCCATATAATGCGGATTTGGATATTAAAATAGGTCCGATTAGTTAAATGGACCGAATTTGGATCTTAAAATAGGTCCGATTACTTAAATGGATCAAATTTGGATTCACAAGAACATATCTGAGTTCGATCCGAATCCAATTAAGATCCGACTCATTGTCACCTTACTGTATATGTTATATTCATGTTGGCCATCCATTTTACAGATTATTTTAGGCCTTGTCTCACACTCTTAGGTCGACCATACCACAGTAAATAGTGGGATTTGCATCATTTTTCTACTAAATTAAATATATTATATTATATATATTTTTAGATTTGTAATGGGGTTTGTTAATGTCAGATTTTGTAACGAGATCCTCCGGTTTTTCTCCTTCACTCCAGCAGGGATTTCCACCACCAGACCTGAAAGAAGACAGATAGCAACTAAGGGTGGCTGGGGTCCAGCCGTTAGCCCTCCGATGCTTAAGTCAGGCCAAAGAAGGAAAGAAGAGGCACCAGGCAAAACAAGGCAGGGATTGAATATATTGTGTGTGTACCTTTCTCTTAATGGAGTGACCCCCTTTATATAGATATGAAGCAACCCAATTTGTTACGTAAGATATCAAAATCCCGATGATGTCGCGTACGATACCGAAATCTCGCTGATTTCGTGGGACAAGATCCTTATTCTTAGAGGCAAGATCTAACCCGATGACTTCTTCCGGTAATCACGTTTCTTGATAGCAATCCCCTGAGATTCGGTACCACTAGAGAAGATAAGCCCAAAAATCGACCTATGCGGGCTGCCGATCGGCGTAGTAATAGTGCTGATTGCTCGTAGTTGGAGTCATAGCTACCGAAAAGGAAGGAGACGCCGAAAGGGTGAAGACCGCCGTGCTGGGTGTAAGTCTGCTTGGTGTCGCAGAGGGATTGACCAAGCCGCTCGACGGGAACCGGGTGCTGGAAGTATGAAGACCATCCAAACCAAAAACGAAGACTCATGACTATTCTGATGTCGGGAGCTGCTTGTGTCAGGGATGCTCACATTCGTGAGGTGCGACCCCTTCTGACGAGCCCGAGCAGAGCTACTCGCATCCGGGAGATGCGACCTCTTCTAAAGAGCACGAGCCGTGCTGCTCGCATACGGGATATTCGACCCCTCTTCGCGAGCACGAGCTTGACTGCTCGCATACGGGAGATGCGACCACTTCTGACGAGCACGAGCCGTGCTGCTCGCATACGGGATATGCGACCCCTCTTCGCGAGCACGAGCTTGACTGCTCGCATACGGGAGATGCGACCACTTCTGACGAGCACGAGCCGTGCTGCTCGCATACGGGATATGCGACCACTTCTGACGAGCCCGAGCTTGACTGCTCGCATTCATTATGGCCGCGATCCTGCACTTCTCAATAGACTATATTTGCCTACAACAGATGCCCCCCAAACCCTTGGTATTTGAGGAACTATGCCAAGGGTTTGCTAGTGCTGACAGCTGGGAGACAATCGCGCATGATTCACTTAATGTGCTTCCGCATTTATGATGGCCAGCTTTCGCGTAGCTTTTTCCGCCGTCAGAGATGAAGCGTCGGGTGCCACGTGTTTCCGTATTTAATGCTAGCGTCCGTTCGTCTGGTGCGCCAGATGAGAAGCTACCGCGTGTCCAGCAAATCAAACGGAATGATTGCGTATAAATTCCGGACTTAGAGAAATTCCTTCATTTTCGAATTCCATTGCTGCGAGGTTTTCTTCTTCTTCTTCCTTCTCTATTCCGGAGTAAAAAACCTCTTTACAGAGGTAGCCTTCTTTCTTTTTCCTTATTCATTTCTTCCTCCCATCTCCCTTTTATAATGGCGGAACTCTCTGACGAAGAGATTGTTCCTCTGGGAGATGAAACCCCTTACTCCTCCGAATCCAATAACGCCAGGGTACCGGCTGGGAGATATTCCGCCTCCGGTTACTCTTCCATCTTGACGGAGGAAAGACTCTCTAACCTTAGAGAGGTTTATAGGGTCCCAGACTCTGTTTTATTCAGATTGCCTGGGAGAGGGGAGACAGCCGATGCACCACCACCTGGGTGTGTGGCTAGTTTACGAATACTTCTTCAAAGTAGGCGTACGTCTTCCCCTCCACCCCTTTATTTGAAACTTCCTCCGTCTCTACAAGATTGCCCCGGGCCAACTTATAGTTAACGGCTGGCGGGTTCTTCTTAG